>OZ004711.1:10721135-11398635 GCA_963924515.1 Vespertilio murinus | reverse complement strand
CAGAGTGCACAAATTTCATGCACTAGGCCTCTAGTTTTAATATAATGTCCTAGATGAAGAAATAGGTTGTCTGCCACTTTTCCATACCTAATCCTGTGTTATCCATGAACCTAGACTCTTTGCCAGACTTAAAAGTTGATACCATAATAGTGAACTGAATTTCAGCCCATGCAAACCAGAAGATTCTGTTGGTTAGCCATTCTAATTTCACAGTCTTCCAAACAGCTCATATAAATTCCTGCAGGAGATTTGCAAAATATCTTTTCAGTGATGCCTGTCCTTTGCCAAGGTTATGGCCCCATTCCATATATCTCATAAGACAAATACTAAAGGGTATCAAATTGTGAATATTTTTTAAATATATATTTTATTGATTTTTTACAGAGAAGAAGAGAGAGGGATAGAGAGTTAGAAACATCAATGAGAGAGAATCATTGATCAGCTGCCTCTTATACAACCCCTACTGGGGATGTGCCCACAACCAAGGTACATGCCCTTGACCAGAGTCGAACCTGGGACCCTTCAGTCCCCAGGCCGACACTCTATCCACTGAGCCAAACCAATTTCAGCATCATCTTGTGAGTATTGATTAATTTGTTTCTACATCTTTTTCAGAATTCACACATGTAGAATTGGGCCTTGATCTATCAACTTATTTCCATTGGCTTAGGAAAACTACCTAAGGTTCTGTGGTGGGGTGAAGGGTAAAAAAGACTGAGAAATATAAAATCAGAAGAGCTACTAAAGAAGTACACAATGTTCAAACCCCCCTGAAGTGGCACATGAGGCTTAGAAAGCAAGTATTACTAAATTAGCAGCCCTAACGTGTGAGTAGTATTTTTAATAAATGGTAGTGTTCTCAGTCAAAAGTGTAAAAACCCCACTCCGAAATCATGCATTTCTGCTGATAAAGTTGAGATAGGTAAAGACAGTTTATGTCTCTATGTCAAAATAAGCAAGTTTAATTTTGCCCAATAGGACTGGGATCAGAGCATATCTGAGATGCTCTACAGAGTAGTTGCAACCTTCCCATAAATGCCAGAAATAGGTGAGGTCTAACAGAATCTGCTGCTGACACATCTCCTTCAGACGTTTGGCTAAGCCACCGTGACTCGCACCTGTGCCTTTCGGCTGCCGCAGGAAAGGATGCTTGGCAACTTTCCCAACGCTGTGTGGACTTCAAAACCAAGACCCGGGGCTGTCTCCATGGGGTCTTTGCCAGTACTTCACACTTGTTGTTGCTGGTACAATTCAGTCTTTAGTACTTCTTTCGTGTTCTAGTTTTCATTAATTGGGTTAATGTACACATCCGGGCTTCAGACTTGTACAAATTTAAGTTGCTTTATTACTATAAAACGTGCAATCAACTAACTCCAAAAAAGTTAGTTGAGCCTGTACTTATTAATGTCCGTTTGTTGAAATCTTCCTTAAAATATGTTCATAAGTGTTTCATGGGGTTAAATCAAAACAACTCTAAAATTTAAATATGCTTTTTTATTTAGAATATGTCAGATTTTTTAATATGATACTTAGTATATATTATGACTATACCAGAAGAGAGATTAAATACATTATATGTTTATATATACATATACTTATAGATAAATATTACTTATCTATCTGCATTATCTACTTATCTACCTAGTTTAATGTGTAAACTTTCTTGGCTATAAAATGCTTTTATTTATTTATTTACTTTAGAACATTTGGAGACACTATTTTCCTTGGGATTCGTTTTTATAAATGTTGAGGACACTTTGAGGATAGTGAACACATTAGTTATCATTTTACTCATTACACCTTGATGCCCAATTAAGTTCCAAGTGATTAGGGAATTAAAGGAACTGAGATAATATTTATTGCCTCTTAAGTGTGCACAATGTTCTATGCTAAAGACTTTATAGATGAAGGCCTAGTTAATCTGTGCAGCATTTCTATATTATCTTTGGTATTTACTCCGTTTTATGGCTGAGGAAATTAAATTCAAAGAGTAATTTGCCCAAGGTTGCACAACAGAATTGTCAAAGATTGGATGTAATCACAGTTTATGAAATGTTCGGTAAAACTGCTAAGTACTTCATCTCTATTATTTTTATATCCCATAAATAGCTAGTCAGAACATTAGGTGGTTGTTGATTTTTTATGTTTTGTATACATTTATGAGTAGCATAAAAAGGTTAGATAATAAACCTACTTAAGTAAGTTAACATGAGCCAACCTTCATATGAATTTGGCAATTGCTGTTATAACGATCAATTTTGCGGTAAGAAAGGACTCATAGTCCTGAATTATTTCTCATTTCAATATTTAGAGACACTAACTAACACAAAGCACTACCGGAATTAATGGCCATCTGAAGTTAACTGTCCTCAACTCTCTCCTAGGCCATTAACTCTGCCTGTTTGTCATTCATTCCTTAAAAATACCACACATGCAAATTAGTATTTCTTAAATAATAATACTTGGACTGTTAAGTGAGAACACTATAACGGGTCACTAGTGGATCTTTTCACTTTTGTGTCCACATTTATATTTGAATTAAAAGATGCCAAAACATTAGTTCACTTAGTGCTGATAGCTATAAATATTTGAAAAACATATAATTGTTGATTTTTAGAACATTAATCATCTTAAGCTCTTCCCCTCAACCTCTGTAATGCAGAATAAAATGTTTTTGTGCTCTGACCAGTGTGGCTGTTAGTTGAAGCATCATTGTGTACATCAAAAGATTGCAGGTTCAGTTCCTGGTCAGGGCACATACCTAAGTAGTAGGGTCATTTCCCTGGTCAGGGCTCATGCAGGAGGCAATGAATTAATCTCTCTCCCTCTCTCTATCAATCAATCAATCAATCAACATGCCTCTGGCAAATATATTTATTAGAATGGTCAAGTGACATTAGTCTCTTCCTTATTAAAAAATATTCTCCAATATAAATAGCAAAGAAGCTTATATTTATCCTCCAAATAATAGTGTGTATTAGGATAGTTGTTTTGATAATCTTAACTATAAATTTATGTTAAAAAATGCAAAATATTTTCTAGCAAAAGTTAGGTGCCCTTCCTGACCCATTGGCTTCCTATAGCAAGCCATATCTTATTTGTGGTTCTTTGGCTTTCTACAAATTATCTGTGTCAGAGAGGGCGGCGATATATATATATATTTAGGTAGATAAGGGGACAAGGAATATATCAAGTCAGTCCATTCCCAAAATCTGTTGACTGAGAGCTGAATGCATTAATCCTGTAAAAGTCACTGTTTGGTGAAAGCTTTCTTGCTTATCTTTGAGAAAATCACTAACTAAAGAGATATGTCAAGTAGATGCCTTATTTGACCTAGACAGTTCATGTTTCTCATCTAGTTTATCTAGATTAGCTTTTTTTTTCATTCTAAGTGTTTGACTTATCTTTGTTATCACTGCAAATACCACAAAGCATAAAAACTCTATAATGACTTGTGATGAGATATATTTTTATTGAAAAATATTTTAATCTTAAAATAACCCAAATCAATGATGTTTGTTTTGAGACACCTAAGGGATGCTATCTTGCTTTTGCTTTCTATGTCAGTCTTTTCATAGCTTTTAACATTTATTATCAAAAGATCAGTGTCTCACAGAAGGGGAAAAAATACATATACTCTTTCATGTCTTTAATTCAATTTTGAAATCTGCCTTTTATTATTCATTCCCTTTGATATTGTTCTTCTTATGTAAAATATATCCTATATTACTTTTCTAAATAATAGATCCATCACTCTTAACATAACTTACCTTCTTGATTGCTTTGCAGTAGACAAATAGGGTAATTTGAAGTGTTTAATTAGTTTGAATGGAGAATGCAATATAAAGATGAGACCATTTTAAAAATTCTGACAAAACTGATGAAAATATATTTGAAACAAATATGGTATTATATAAGAACATAATGCCCTATACACTAGGAGGGATAAGATGAGTGGCCTGTTATGCAGAGTGTCTTATTATAAAGGGTTTTAACCCTTTGATCAGATCAAAGCAGTAGAGATACCAGGTATTGAAATTATGGTTCCTGTAAACCAACCTGGCCAAGTCATTACCATAGTCAAAACTTCATTTAGGTTTGGTATAATTAACTCTGTGGATAGAAATCTGGCATGGCCGAAACCGGTTTGGCTCAGTGGTAGAGCGTCGGTCTGCGGACTGAAAGGTCCCGGGTTCAATTCCGGTCAAGGGCATGTACCTTGGTTGCGGGCACATCCCCAGCAGGGGGTGTGCAAGAGTCAGCTGGTCGATGTTTCTCTCTCATGGACATTTCTAGCTCTCTATCTCTCTCCCTTCCTCTCTGTATAATATCAATAAAATATATTTTTTTTAAAAAAAGAAAAAGAAATCTGGCATGAACCAGGAAGACAAAATTCATTGCCATTTAGGTTAACCTTGCTAAAAATATAGAAGTGATATTTTGGGAAACTGAGGCAAAATCTTACTGACTGGAATTTAATGACAAGAAAAGACATAGTTTTGTGTGATTACCACAGATAGCAGCACTAAATCTCTTAATTAGAAGCAGAGATATGGAAAAGACTCTTCTTTTATTAGGCTAATTAATTATCTCATATAAAGTCTATATGGTTATTTAAATGAGAGATCTACTACTTTTAACTTTGTAGTTGTTTACAAATTAACTCAGCTGGGCTACCATTTTTTTTAGCTGAAAATTGGGAATGATAGTAGCTTTATAAGGTAATTGTGAACTTAAATTATATATATATATATATATATATATATATATAATTGTGAAATTAAATTATTTATATATAAAATCTTAGAATGATATCTGAAATATAGTCAATCCTTTGCATTTACTTTTATTATTACATTATTATTCTCTGCGGAGCTCACTCTTGCTGAACAAGGCAAGGACTTTTCATTGAATTATTGTCACAATGCAAAGGGAAATGAGGGACTAAATGAATCATTTTTCTGTGTGTGAAATAAGCTTATTTTTTATTTCCCCAAAATAAAATATGAGTAAATTCATTATTCAATTGAGTCACCAATTGTTTTCTTTTTTTAAAATATATTTTATTGATATTTTACACAGAGGAAGGGAGAGAGATAGAGAGCTAGAAATGTCAATGAGAGAGAAACATCGACCAGCTGCCTCTTGCGCACCCCCTACTGGGGATGTGCCTGCAACCAATGTACATGCCTTGACTGGAATCGAAACTGGGACCTTTCAGACCACAGACCTATGCTCTATCCACTGAGACAAACTGGTTTCGGCCACCAATTATTTTCTTTATTCTCTCTCCACCTGAGTTCCAGAGCACCTGAATGCTAATCTTCCTTTTGACACTAAGGTCTTCCACAGTCTGAGGTGATTTCAAATCTTGGAGCATGACTTATTTTACTTCTGACCTCCAATGAACTACCTCAACTCTAACATCCTCTCCTATAGGCATATCTATGCTCCTGTCATCATGGAACCCTCTAAAACTAAAATGTTAAATGAAAATACCTCAATATATGACTGCAACATCATATCCTCGAAATTATCTTTGCTTTTCCCCATTCAGCTTTGCTTTGGCTTTTTTGAAACCTGTTGTTTTCTTCTCTTCTCCCAGGCCATTTCTTACTGCTCTTGCTTTGTCCTGTGAAACTTCTCTCACATCTACCTGAAGTGCTCCAACATGAGAGAGGTAGTGCTTACATTCTACTTCTCTCCTTTGTACAGGGGCACTGAGCAAGGCAAAGGAATATGTTTTGACCATTCACTTCTTTGCCCTTACAGAGTCCCACTGCCCAGTCCCACTGGACGCTCAATACTATCTAGTAACTTTTCATAATGACATTTCAGATTGTCTCATGTCTTTCCCAGCCCTTATTTCATATTCCACTTTTACTCTTGTATTACTGCTACATATAAACAACATAATTCTGAAGAGAGAAGTTCATTTACCTCCTATAGAAAATAAGTATATTTTATATATAAACTCAGCAATTAAAAATCCCTTAATATTTTATGTTGTATCCCTCTATATCCATCTACAATAATCCCATTTTTCCAAACTGTCACAAAAGGAAATGTAGAACTAGTGCTTGGAATGTGATACCTCTCCTTATAATGGACCCACATCTATCTCAAGTGAACTAATTGATCAATTTTTCACTCTATGCTCAACTTTTCCTTCTCTACTGGCTCTTTCCCATCAGCATGTAGACCTATTTTGATCTCTCCTATTTATTTTTCCAACATGAACCCTTGATCCTATGACACCGTTTCTTCCCTTGACATTTTGTGTTTTTACTTTCCATTTTCCCATAAATTTCTCAAGCCACTGCAATCTAATTTCTGCTGTGTTACTTCACAAAACTGCTATAGCAAAGGTCATTGATGCTTAGTCGGTTTCTTAGAAATGCTTATGGATACCATTCATTTTCATATTTTTTAACCATTCCATCCTTACTCCTTTTGAGGGCATCGGTCACTGAATCCAATTCTGCAGAAGTATATTACAGTCTCATTTATCGGTACTTCTTTTTCTCTGTCTTTGATGTTGGTGTTACTCTTCATTCACATCTGTATGTGTGATCTCATGCTCATCCATAGTTATAAGAACCTCTTGTGGTCTTTTTCATGAATAGTTATTTCCTTGAAATAGTTTTAGATAACTATATCTAAGAATTTATGAACCCAAAACTTATCATGTGTAAACCTCCCTCCCAAAATTTATCTATTTTTTTTATAGTCACTGTAACTTAACCCTTAGTTAAGTTAAAAATTTACTAATTTATGTTTAGTCCATTTTTTTATCTTTGCCCTCAAATTTAATCAATGTACTAAATTATTTTTAAACCCAGCTATACTTAGACATTTTCAATCATATTTATTTTATTCTTTATTACTACTATAAATGGATTCTTTAAGACTTGTCTTTATTTGGTCAAATCTATTTACCATGTGAACTCCATCATAATTGTTTTGAAATACATTCATGACAATAGCATACATTCAAGTCATGTCTCTAGTATCCTTTTAAATTTTCAAATTTGTTGATGAGAATGAAAGAACCAAACAAAAAAAATACATAATTAAATTGTTAAAAAAATCATCACTCATCAAAATTAAATTTTTAACTTGAATGAACTTACAATTGCATGTATTTCATGAAACTAAAATTAAAAATCTAATTCATTAAACACAAATCATATTCCCCTATACTAATGGATGTGATGTTGTATTTTAGGTGGTAAGATTAATAAATTTATAATGATGAAGGGAGATTTTATTGATCTAATTTAGTAAATTTTTTCCTGTTAATTGTTTTAAATTAGAAAAATATCATTCTGATTTGTATAGCTAATATGCTAAAGTTTAACAATTTGATTTTTTTCTAAGTTAATTGAAGAAAAGGTGGTCTGATTGTACTTAGTTTAGATTCTTTAAAAAATGTGACATTTCTTATTGGTGCAGTATTTTAGCTAATCAATATGTAGAGTTATAGCTAACCAATATGTACTATTTAATAAATGATGGCTGAATAAATGTCTGGTCCCCAAAGCTTTTCTCTAGACTGCAGTAAAGGAAAAAAGAAGTTATTTTTAGAGTGGATGTTTAAATCTGTCTAAGTTATTTCTTGCCTTTTACTATCACACTTCTATTTATGATCATCCCTTATCATTAATCCATGCTTGCAACTGAATATTTATTTGTTGAGATTGCACTAAAAAGTTTCCTTGAAAGAGACTGCAGCATTTTAACATTATGTTCTAATAAATGCCCTTACACAAACATCAGTGTTTACCAGCCATAAATTACAAAGCAATGTTTTGTTTAGCACTATTTTAGTTTATTTGCTTTTTCCTTTTCCAGTGAGAAACTATGCTGCATAGGAATTTTATTTTAGGGCTATTAAACCATTTCTGAACATTTTAATATAATTTAAATTAATTCAGATTTCTTTAGTATAATTATAAAGACTAATTTACATAAAGGTAACTTGTGCAAATGAAATCTTGAGACAGTTAAATTTTTATAGCCCTAGTATTGATAACCCAGTGTGCTATTTATAGAGATAAATTTATTTAACTTCAATCATTTTTAGTTCAAGTAAATGCTTAAAATGTATAACTTGTGGAAGGGCTACTTTATGATTATCATGATTCCTAGGTACTTTTTTTTTCCCTAAATGGGACCCTTTTTTTAATAAAAAAATAAGATCTTATGATCATATTGGTATAAAGATAAACATAATCCAAGCTTAAAATACCATTATATCTAGATTATTGTTTTACTATTCATGTTTTTCTCAAGAGATGAAGGAGTTACATCTTCAAAATAATCCCATCTATTCTTATAATCAAAGGCTATAATACAAACATTAAGTGCTACTGATTGATTTGGTATAATGATAACGATGAGATCAATCATAATGTGCTATTGGAATTGTGATTCAAAGAAATTAAATAAATTAGTCCTATTACATTGTTTTGACCAATATATAAATCTTACTCGCTTGTTAGCTCTTTCTAAATTTATTTATTGACATTGGCAATCATTGGTTAACAAGGAAAAATATAAAATATATCAGAAAAATATGAAGTATATCAGAAAAATATAAAATATATTGATTTTTCCAGACTTCAAATGCTTCAAATACTGACCAATGATTTATAACTGAAGAGTAAAATGATTGTTGATCCATTGTTCTTTCCTTAATATAAAATTATAATTTTTAATAATCTAAAACAGACTTATTGCAATTTTCAATGGCTATATTAAGGCATGCATATATATGAACATGCTTAAGTAAATATTAAGAAACCACAGGAATAATCTGTATTTTCTTTATAAAAATATATTTTTAAGAAATTTGCATTTATATAATTGCAAATGTACTATTGAACATCACAGTGAGAATCAACAAATGATTTATTCAGCTATGCACTTGTAACAACTTTAAGATAAAAATTAGATGAATTTTTAACTGTGGATTATGAAGCCTAAAGTGTTTATAGCAGTTCTACAGCTATATATCATATTTCTACTGATTTCATTTGTAATACTCACTGAACCCAATCAACATAAAAAAGTTTAGTTCTTTCTGAAGACATTGCTATTTAGAATTGGTTTATTTTATTGTCCCACTGCTGAAAACCATGTAGTACTTACTTTACCTTCAAGCATTCATGCAATTCTACTAACTAGAATTTTTATTTGAAAGAAGAAACAATGTGGAAAGAGGATACACTTTGAGTGTAGGCAACAGTGGACTTGCATACTAGCTCAGGCAGGATTCAGCTGTAGACAGGCTATTTTCAGAATCTGTATTCTCAATCATTATTTTGTACTGTATTTTAAAATTTGAGTCAATGTCTTCCCCACATCTACACACACACACACACACACACACACACACACACACACACACACAATAATAAGTAAATAAAAGCAAGTGGGGAAAGAACTCCTGGGTTTGAATGGTCAATGGAATTTGATCATGTGTTAAGCTATTCTTATTTTATTCAAAAAGTCATAGACCACACAAAAATATAAGTTACTCATTCACACAAATACACACATATACACAAACTCACATACACAGTAAAGAGAAAAGTTTATCCATATTTTGGCAACAGGGCTTCTATACACAATACTCAAATGCATTAGTTAAAGCTGAAATAACTTGCTGCTATAACAAACAACCCTCAAATTTCAGCTGCTTTATACAGCAAATATTTATTTCTCAATTATCTAAAAATAATTACAAGACAGTTTCCTTATAATCTTTAAAAGAATGTCATGGTCATTTTCTTTGACCTCAAATAGTTCGGTCAAATAAAGTATTCTTCCTATATCCAAAGAAGTCATGTCAAAATAAGAAATATGTAAAGAGCTTCAGTCCTCCCATTCCCTAGAGTTCTAAAATAAATCTTTCAGCTTATAGGTATAATTTGTAGTGTCAATGAGAGGTGAATTCTAAGCACCCATGGACTATGGAGTATACAAAGGTGGTGGCAGCTGGAGAGAATTGGCAATAGGAGTTGTCAGCCTGTGAGGAGTGTTGGGTCACTGATATTACCAGTGCCTGTTGATAATCAAATTAGATTGCTTTTAGTCAATGTTGTCATTTTTTTATATTCTCTATTAACAATACTTTTATTGTCTGTCCTCAGTGAAGGCATATCCCTGGGCCTGCTCTTGGTAAGACATTAGAGACATTCCAAGCCAAATATTTCTTATTCCTCACAATGCAACCTCATTTGCAAGGTTTTTCTTTTATGGGCTGTACTGAATACGTAAGTTTGCCACTGTGCTTGAAGCGCACCACTCTCCCGATTTGCTGTGCTGGGGCTGGAGTTCACTAAGGAGTATATGTCATTTTACATTCCAAATTTATTTCCAATCATTTTCCAAATGATGTTAAAATATCCAAAATCAAAACCAAAACTGAAACCCTAAAACCTGGCCTTTCAGTTTCTGACCTCTGCATTTACCCGCACCCACAGCACGAGCCAGGGTTTCGCTTCGGTTGGCTAGGTGATTGGCAACCTTGATGATTTTTCTGTGTAAATTAGAATATGTTCAGTTCCTGAACATCATGAACTGCTGCATTTTGTCTACATGGTTAGTGTTTTCTCTTCCACCACCGGTGACCACTGCTGAACCACAAAAGTGACTTCCTTTTAAGCATGAGCCTTGCATACCCTTGTTTCCTTTCTGAGTTTCCCCAGGTCCTGCTTCTAGTCAACCTCATGCCTAACCCTCCTCAGTAGCTAATGGAATGCAGTTAGTTCTAAATAAGACAGAAATAACGATGATTTTATTTTAATTTTTTTACCAAACATAAAGATAGAAAGAGAAATAACTAAGTAAAATATTTATTTGGAAACTACATCTGTGAGTTCACTAAAGGCATTTGCTTCTAGGTTTTTATATTTTTCAAGGAACAAATAAGGATATTTAAAGATTTAAAAAATTTTAATATGATTATTTCTAATCTACCAGAAAAAATATAGGTTTCCATTACCTATGACTTACCTTACATTTGCATTTGAAATCTTACTTTTGAGCATAGGAAAGAAGTGTTTATCTGCATTAACAAGAAACATGGTTTTCTTAGAAATATGATATTTTCAGATAATCCAAAGATTGGATTTTCCCCAGTACTTTAAATTTTAATCCATGTCAAACACTTAACTTAAGCTTTTGGATTTTTATTTTATATTTTGCTGAGACAGAGAAATAACATTTTTCAAAAGCGCCATAGCTTTGCAAACACTTGAAGGGGCAAGAAGATGGCTTTGAATCATCCAAAGACAAAAGAAATGCTGATGTGACTCTGGCCAATTGTACTTCCTTCATTAAGGATTCAAACCTTTTAGAAGAGAGACTTGGGAAACTAGATAATCTGTTAGTGTTCAGATGACCAAAAACTTGCTGATCAATGAAAAAATCTAAACAGATAGCAAGCATTCATTTTTAATTCTATATTAGACAGTATAGTTAGAACAGTGAGAATTGGATAGAAAGCACCTATACCTTAAGTTAAACAAATGTCACTAAAAAGTCTGCTTGAATTACTTAAATTACAAAGTTATGTTAGTCTCTGCTCATCCTGTTCTCACAAACCAAAGGGTCATCCAATTTTTTTGCTATTCTAAAAAGTCAGGTTCCTCTGCTTATATAATAACATGTGGTCAGTTAGGAATAAGAATGAAAACTAACAATTCACACCTATAAGAGGTAAGAAATTAGTTTTACCTAAATATCTTCGATTCCAGGAGACTTCATTTTTATCTTTGAATCATTCACAATAGAGAGACTAGATATACACAGGACAATGGCCAGATCACACATGCCACCAAAACTCAGGATCACACAATAATCCCAGAACCAAACCACAATGTGTATAGAACTATCAGAGGTTGGTCAATGACTGCCAATTTTCCCCTTTTTACCCCCACTGCCCATTCAGGACCAACCAAAGAAAGCAGAGTACAATCTCTATATCAATCATGTATAATATTCTACTAAATGGCTCACCACCAACTTGTACATGTCAATAATCTCTAATCAGAACAAAACCAAAGCCTCTCCTTATTTATACTATAAAGTTTCCCACTTCCCTGATCACATTTGAACTTCTGCCAAACACCAGTGATAGAGCCTGATTCCTTTGCAAAGCAAATTCAGAATGATTTTTGTTCTGAATGACTCTGAATTCTATTTGTTCTCATTTTGGTAGGTTTTGCTTATTTCCACACACCACATACCCTGTTTCTGATAGGTGGATCTCTTCACCACCCCAAGATTTACCATGCTTGTATAGCTGAATTTTTACTCATCCTATTCTTACAACCTCAAATTCCAACTCTGCCTCAGATAGTATTTATAACCCAGTAACTCCAAAAATTATTCTTTCCCTCCTCACCTGACCTTTCTTTTTTCATCTGGATTGTCTCTACCACAAAACCCAAACCTTTGCGCTTAATTATTTTTAATCTAGCAGAGTCACATTTGATGTGCTCCCTGATAATGTAAATCATAATTCAGAAAAGTGCCAGATAAGACCACATTAGAAGGTTTAAGAAAGAGACCTCCTGGTACATTCAAATGTCATTTATGAAACCCATCTGGGTAACAGTGACTTTAGGATTCATGACAGGCTTTATCTTCTCATACCAGCCTACTGCAGTCTGGCAGCATCCTGACTCTCAAGAAATCCATTACTACAAGGTTCTACAATGATGAAAGTGAAAATCTTAGAAAAAGGCACACTTGTAGTTTCATGAATGCATAGAATATATCTGTAATGTTTCAAACCCACAGAATGAATAATAACATGAGGAAATCAGTCTTCCTTTTGTGCATGCATACACACTCACACACACACACACACACACACACACACACACACACACACAGAGAGAGAGAGAGAGAGAGAGAAACACATACACACACTATTCCTGTCATGTATTCATTCTCAAAGCCGTACATGTCAATTAACAATGAGATTTTCATTGTTTTACTCACCAAAGAAACACTGTGGCCCTTTTACTGACTCTGCAGTTCACCATTAAGAAGTCTCCAATGCTGAAACCGGTTTGGCTCAGTGGTAGAGCGTCCGTCTGCAGACTGAAAGATCCCAGGTTCGATTCCGGTCAAGGGCATGTACATTGGTTGCGGGCACATCCCTGGTAGGGGGCCGTGCAAGAGGCAGCTGGTCGATGATTCTCTCTCATCGACGTTTCTAGTTCTCTATCTCTCTCCCTTTCTCTCTGTAAAAATATCAATAAAATATATTTAATAAAAAAAAGAAGTCTCCAATGCCCATTGAGTTGAGAAATTTTTAAAGTGTATAAATGTTTTTGTTTGGTTTTGGTATCTTTTAATCTAAAGAACAACAAATTTGGTAAATCCTAAGAAACATAATTTAAAGACCTTTAGGCCTTATAACATTTGTCATTGAATTACAATTTTAAGATATATAGCTTTTAAAAGATGTATGTGTATTATTATGAACTCAGGGACTTTCAGATTTCACATATGTTAATTAACTATGGCCATTACTATATTCATACTCGATACATCAACTCGATCAATAGAAGCTCCTCTATGATTTCCTTTGCCAAGACTGGAGTAGTCTCTGAAAGCTTTCTTATTTTACTGCTCAACCGAATATATCAGGCTTTCCTTTGTGGCCTCCTCCCTCAGGTCCTGGGTAAAAAAAGAGAAAATTTCTCTAGAGAATTCTAGTTTTTTTGGTAAAAAATTTATGGAAAAATTGATATTAGAATCTGAGTAACAAGGGTATTGTCAAATGACAGTGCTTCTGAGCCATTTCAGTGGAAAATCTAGAAAACATAGTTTTGTACTTTTATTCTTGTAAAGTTATATTGATGTTTACAATTTAGTATCGATAATATATTTTTTTATATTTAAATACTTGACATTGTAATTACAGCTTATTTCTTCTTATCTTGTAAACATTAATTGCTAATAAGCTATATTAAAATGAAAATATATAATTACATATTTATATTCATGTGTGTGTGTGTGGTAGGTATCTGGATGAATTAACCAAATCTACCTCTTGTTATTTAATTTTTAGTAACATTAAAATCCAAGTATTTTCATAATCAATTCAACTTAGCTCTAATAATTTTATCTTAATATTATAGCTTTATTATCTATATTATTCTTATTTATAGGGTAAAGATTCTCCTTTAGACATTATCCCCTTATCAATCCTATATAATAAAGAGGTGATATGCAAATTAACCCTCACACCCTCACAAGATGGCTGACTATGACCAGGTTGGTAGGGGGTTTGAGAGTGACAACCAAATGATTGAACAGGAGTCTGTGTGGGTAACTAGGCCATCAGGGAGGTTAGTGAGGGATGATCAAACGATTGAACAGCAGTTGCATGGGGTGACCAGGCCAACAGATGGCGGCAATTAGGGGTGACCATGCCAGCAGAAGGGGGTAGTTGGGTTGACCAGGCTGGTGGAGGGGGGGAGGGGCAGTTAGGAGCAACCAGGCCATCAGGGAGTGGGCAGTTGGGGTGATCTGGTTGGCAGCAAGGGGCAGTTAGGGGTGACCAGGTCAGCAGGGAGGTGAGCAATTAGGAGCCAGTGATCCAAAATTGTGAGAGGGATGTCCGACTGCTGATTGGGCCTAAACCGGCAGTGGGACATCCCCCAAGGGGTTCTGGATTGGACAGAGTAGAGGTTGGGCTGAGGGGACCTCCCCCCACCTTGTGCATGAATTTCATGCACTGGGCCTCTTTAATACATTTTGTTATCTATTCCAATATATGAATCTAAATAATTGTTAAAATTAGTGTTATCTTGACCTATTATTATTCAAGTCTTTACTTTCCTTCAAAAAAAGTAGAATATCAAGCTGATATCCAGTATCTTTGAATTCCTAAATATTAACTGGAATTTGCTAATGAAATCATATGAAACTGGAGTGAAGAAGGTTTTATCTACTATAAATTTTTTTCATAAATAAAACAATCATCTTACCTAATAATAGACAAACATATAAATTGGCCTTACCTCCTCTATGCCCACAGCCAATCATAGTGTGTATGCAAATTAGAAAGCCAAAGATGGCAGCTGCTCAACTTCTTCAGGTGCAGAGTGGCCAAGCTGGGCAGGATGCCTGCAATGAGGGGGGGGGGGTGGGAGGCAAAGGGAGCTGAGTGTCACAGAAAAGACAAGATTGAAGACTTCAGAGTCTGAAGCAAAGACAAATATGGCCGACTCTGGCCTGAGTCTGCAGCAAAGAAGAAAAAGGCAAACTCTGGCCAGGGGAAGGCCTGGGTCCTGGGTGCCAGAGGAAAACCAGTGCTGGAAGCAAGGGAAGGAAGGCTTATTGCACAAATCTCTACATGCAATGGGCCTCTAGTTTAGATTTTATATCTCTTCTTGATTGAAGTTTGTAGTTTGTGTCATGTAAGGTATTTGTCTATTTTGTCTAAGCTTTTGAGTTTATTGACACATAGATCTTGATAACATTCCCTTTTTAACTTGTTAAGACTGATGAGATCTGCATAATGTCACCTTTCTTTCTCCTGATCATGATAATGTATTTTTTCTCATATTTTATGATCAGTTTGGCTGAAGGTTTTTTAAATTTTATTGCTCTTTTTTTAATTAAATCTTTTTGCTGCATTGATATTCTCTAGTATATTTCTGCTCTCTAGGTTATAATTTTCTGTCTTTCTATTTATTTTCTTTTGTTTAATTTTAGTTTAATCTTTTTTTCTAATTTCTTAAGGTATATACTTAGATCATAAATATTAACTCATTTTACTTTTATTTTATTGAGTGTGTTTAATTCTATACTTATTTCTCTTAAGCACTATTTTAGATGAACCCTAGAAATTAACTTGTTGATAGTTTGATTGATGTGTAGATTGTTTAGAGGGATTTTGTTTCTTTTGCCCATATTAAGATATGTTTAGATAGTTTCTTGGCATTAATTCCTTATTTAATTTTTTTAAAAAAATATATATTTTATTGATTTTACACAGAGAGGAATTGAGAGGGATAGAGAGAAGCATCGATGAGAGAGACACATCAACCAGCTGCCTCTTGCACACCCCGCACTGGGGATGTGCCCGCCACCACGGTACATGCCCTTGACCGGAATCAAACTCAGGACTTTTCATTCTGCAGGCCGATGCTCTATCCACTGAGCCAACCCGGTTTTGGCAAATTATTGTTTTTTTGTTATATTTTTTAAATATTTATTGTTGAGATTACCAGATGTTCCTCTTTTTCTCCTCATACTTTCCCTCCATCTGGTTCCCACTCCACCCCAGGCTCTTGCTACCCTAATGTCTGTGTTTATAGATAACGCATATATTCATATAAGATCTTTACCTAATCTCTTCCTGCCCCCTCGTACCACTTTTCCTCTGAGATTCATTAGTCTATTCCATTTCCATGCCGCTGAGTATAGTCCATTCACCAGTTTATTCTGTTCATTAGATTTTTTCCCACTGGGACCCTGGGCTGGGTGTCTGGTGTGGGACTGGGATTCCTTGCTCTTCCAGGTGGCCTCTGCAGAGGGGATCTCCATCCAGATTGAAAAAGTGCACATGTAGTACTGGACCAGCCTGCTCCACAACTTTATATACCCTGTCAGTCTCAGTGTGCTGTCTTCTTTATTCCTCTAGTTGTAGAACTTCCATTCAGCTTTCTGGTGGTTCTGGGTGATGGTTGTTCTGTATTTTAGTTATAATTTTGATGTGGTTGTGGGAGGCAGCAAGTACAGGCATTTACCTATGCTGCCATCTTAGATCTCCATAAATTATTGTTTAAAAATTTAAAATGATCTGTGGCTGGGACTCTAAGGGGAAAAAAATTAAATGAAGAGATAAGACAAAATAGTGACTTCATCTAAAATTTCTCACTTAACATTACCTAATTTTAAATAATCATGTATTATATATCAGTCTACTCTGATATGCTTTATATGTCTTCTGAGTCTATCTTGACATCTGGCAAGAATATAGTAACATTCATTTATTACTCAATGTTTTGACTGCTTCTCACTAATTAATAAATTGCTAAACTCATTCACACTGCTTTAGTAGTAGCCAGGGTTCTCCATGGAAACAGAATCAATTGGATATAAATATAGAGAGACAAAGAGATCACTGCATAGGATTAGCTCATATAATTATAGAGGCTGGAAATTTCTCAAACTTGCAGGGTCGGTTTATAGTTAGGGACTCTGCAGAGAGTTAATGGTATAGTCCCAGTGGAGAAGCTGAGGGTGGAAAGGTTTGAGATCCAGGAAGAACTGAGTTGATGTTTTAGTTGAGTTTAAAGCAGGAAAAGCCATGTTCCAGTTCAAGGCCACCAAGAAGGAAGAATCCTCTTTCTCATGGAAGGGTCAGCTGTCTGGCTCCATGTAGGCCTCAAACAAATAGGGAGGGTTCACCCACATACAGGATCCATTTGCTTTACACAGTCTACTAATTTAAGTGTTAATTTTATCCAATATTAGAAATACCCAGAATAATGTTTGATTTAGAAATACCCAGAATAATGTTTGAGCCGAAACCGGTTTGGCTCAGTGGTAGAGTGTCTGTCTGCGGACTGAAAGGTCCCAGGTTTGATTCCGATCAAGGGCATGTACATTGGTTGCAGGCACATCCCCGGTAGGGGGCGTGCAAGAGGCAGCTGGTCGATGTTTCTCTCTCATTGACGTTTCTAGCTCTCTATCTCTCTCCCTTCCTCTCTGTAAAATATCAACAAAATATATTTTTTAAAAAGAATAGCCGAAACCGGTTTGGCTCAGTGGATAGAGCGTCAGCCTGCGGACTGAAAGGTACCGGGTTGGATTCCGGTCAAGGGCATGTACCTTGGTTTTGGGCATGTTCCCAGTGAGTGGTGTGCAGGAGGCAGCTGATTGATGCTCTCTCATCAATGTTTCTGACTCTCTGTCTCTCTCCTTTCCTTGCTGTAAAAAATCAATAAAATAAATTTTAAAAAATTTAAAAAAAGAATAATGTTTGATCAAGTATCTGGTTACCCTATACCCAGTCAAGGTGACACTTAGAATTAAGCAATCATACACATGAAGGAGGTGACAGATCAAAGACATATGTACTATTCGTTTAAGTCATTTAAAGGCACTATTTCAATGCTCTCTTACAAATAAAAACCACTCTAATTGAGAAAGTATATATACCAGATCAAGTCCCTCAGACACTTGGTTCTCGTTGGGCTCTCTTGAAGTCTGGATGTCTAGGCAGTTACATGAAGCAGTCTTTACAGTGGGTATACTTCCTTGATAGCCAAATTATAATTACAGGACAATATATATAATCACATTATAATACTTAGAAATAGAAAAGGTGACACTTAAAAAAAACTAGAATTTAGGTATGTTATGTATGCATTTGTATAAAACTGAATCCTAGAATCACAGGATACTGAAGTGCATGCCAATCGGGAGACATGAGTTTGATTAAAGATGCTTATCTGAGATTCCCTTTTCTTTTGTAGAAAAAAAAAACATGCCTCAAATACTGATCGCTGCCAAGACAGCCATAATTTTACACATCACATTTGCAGCTGGAGTAGTGAATATCATTCTTGGTGCACAAATATCTGCCTCTTGTCAGGTAATTTCTTTACATTTCAGCTCTTCCTCCCTGACATGTTGAAATTAGAGTCCTCAGTTTCAAAGTGATTGGTGTGAAATGCTGATATGGTAAAAGCTGCTGTGATACCAAGAAAAACAAAATAAAAAACAGAAACATGAGATAAATAATCTGTAGCAACACATACACAAATGTTTTCAACACACACACACACACACACACACACACACACACACACACATTCATAAAAGCACTTCTTTTCTTTTGCACTGCATAATAAAAAAATAGTGTTTTTTTTCTTTCAGTAACTTCTGAATATTCTCCCAAAAGTTTATTCCCTTTGAACCTTTATTAGCTAGTTAAAATTTTCATCCTCAGTATGTACAGACTTGTGAGATATATTGGAGACCTCAACCTTCTTTCCACAAAATAGGCTGTGCTGGATGGAGCCCAGAGCTGAAACCAGTGTCCCCCAAAGAGTAGGAGTCAGGTTTGCCTTGCATCTTTCTAAGGTCCTGGATGACACCTGCATTTCCTCACCTCCCACTAGAATCCCATCTGACCTGGCCCCACCTCACGCTGATACAAATAAAATCCTTAGGGGGAAGAGTTCAGAGAAGCTGCAAATCTGGAAGGGAAGTTAATGGAATCAACCCATATTGTTCTAGAGAAGGTGATGAAAAAGGTATGCTTTTGAAAATCAATTCCAGTGAGTGGCTTCTGGCCAGAAATGGAAATCCAGATTTCACATTCAACATCTAATTAGGTCAAATGTGCTATTCTTCAAAGTTTCCTACTGTTAAATGTGTAAAGTAGTTTCTGAAACTCGTTGAAAGATACTGATAGGCAATTTTTTCTTAAGACTTAAGACAGTTACTCCTCGTACTCTATCATTTTTGTGTAAGACATTTTGTTAGGACATAGACCAAAATTAAAACTAATGATGTAAGAACTAAAATGTAATGAAAATGAGTTTATATATATATATATATATATATATATATATATATATATATAATCTGTATATACATGCTTATATAATTATATTAAATCTAATTTCTTGATTTGTTAGAATATGCTTTTATATGTAAATGGAAAACCTTAATATTTGGTAAGTTACACATTTATGTCATGAAATCTATACACTAGATGATTATACATTTGTCTCACTTCGTATTCTTTTTATTTTTTAAATGTGTTTATTTAAAGAAATATCTCAAAACAAGTGACCCAGCACACAAATTCATGCACATTGAAAGGAAATTAATTAGAAGGTGGCTGGGGGAGGGGGTGGGACTGGGTAGACAGGCCAGACACTCTCTGGAGCCAATCCCCCCATGGTCCCTCCCTGGCTGGCCGCACCCAGGGAGGCGCTGCAATGGAGTGAGTGGGTCCCTTGGGCAGGAATTGGGTCCCTCAGTATGGCTTGCAGGAATTGGGCTGAAACCGGCTCTCCGACATCCCCCTAGGGTCCAGACTGCGAGAGAGCACTGTGCAAAGTTTTCTGTCATACAGGGTGTGGAACACAAACGCAAGTGTGCAGTAAACCAGATTCAGGCTGACAGTGTCCCAGCAATAACATAACCCACGGCCAAAGATGGATCACATGGCCCCATGAGAAATTGGACTCTCTCTTCTCTGGTTTCTGGGTGGGTCACCCAAGGACCCCTGCTGCTAAGTCACTGCAGCTCTGCAGCTCCTGCATTGAGCATCTTCCCCCTGGTGATGAGTGCTTGCCATGGCAACCAAACTGATGGGTGGAGGAACACTTAGCATATTAGCCTTTTATATATATATTAGAGGCTTGGTGCACAACATTCATGCATTGGGGGTTAAGGGGGTCCTTCAGCCCAGCCTGCACCCTCTCCCAGTCAGACATCCCAATCCCAGTCCGGGACCACTTACTCCTTACTGCCTGCCTGCAGTGGAGGCAGGAGAGGCTCTCACCACCACTGCTATGCTCCTCAGTTGTGAGCCAGGCTTCTGGCTGAATGGTGCTCCACCTGTGGGAGCACACTGACCACTAAGGGGCAGCTCCTGTGTTTAGTGTCTACCCCTGGTGGTCAGTGTGCATCCTTGTGACAGGTTTTTCCACTGTTTGGTCAATTTGCATATTAGCATATTATGCTTTTGTTACATAGGATTACTATATAGGATAGATGACAGAATTCATAGTAAAATAAATACCGCCGAAACTGGTTTGGCTCAGTGGATAGAGCATCAGCCTGGGGACTGAAAGGTCCCAAGATCAATTCCGGTAAAGGGCATGTACTTTGGTTGCAGGCACATCCCAAGTAGGGAGTGTGCAGGAAGCAGCTATCGATGTTTCTCTCTCATCGATGTTTCTAATTCTCTATCCCTCTCTCTCTCTGTAAAAAATCAATAAAAATATATAAAAAATAATAAAATGAATACCTTAAAATGACAGAGTTTATAATAAAATAATGAATTTTAATGTACTCACCAATCAGTTGTAATACATCTTTACATGGGTAAAAATGTTTTAGGTCATATGTATTGTTTTGATGCTTCCCTTTCTCCTTAGAGTAAAGCACAGCAAGATATTTGTGTTGTAAACCACATGCATATTTTCCATTTTTCATTATATGTGCACAGTCATGCACGTTTCATAATATTTTATTTTTAATGAAGAAGTGTTAATGTGATACTTGTATTTTTATGCTGATTTTGTTTTTACATTGTTTTGAAACTTACCCATGTTAGTATATGCAGTCTGGTTCATTCACTTTAAGTACTTTATATTACTGAGTGAGTATGTTTCCAATTTCTTGAACTGTGCAACAATAAATACTGAATTTCTGATATATTGCTAACTTTCATTCACATTAGATGTACTAATTCATATCTTCATCAACAGTTTTTGAGTAATCTTATTTTTGGCTTCATTGGCAACATTTTGTACACAATGACATTTTCAATTTTAATGTAAGTTCCCTGAATCCTGGACCTTAGGCAGGACCGAGTCTCAGACATACAGAAAAGGCATGTGAGCATCTTCAACCTCACGGAAGCCTTCTGTGCATTTTCAGTGCCTTTTGTTGCTAAACCTGGTCAAGTCAAATCAAAGACCCAGCTAACTGGTAATATCTATTTTCTATTTATTTTTATCTTATTTTTCTTATACAATTTTAGTGTTTTTCTTTAGACTTATAGCTTTTTTTCAGGTAACTTGAATAATAATCCTCTCTCAGTTATGTATTGAAAATAACTTGAGTATTTGTTTTCTCCTTTTACATTATTTATGGGAATACTAGAGGCCCAGTGTACGACATTAGTGCACTGGCGGGAGAGGAGGTCCCCTCAGTCTGGCCTGCCACCCTCTCTGAGAAGTGGGCCTGACTCAGCAAGCAGACATCCCCCAAGGGGTACTAAAGGCTGCTGCGGAGAAGGGAGAGACTCCTGCCACCAGTGCTTCATTCACCAGCCATGAGCCTGGCTTCTGACTGAGCAGTGCTCTCCCTGTGGGAACACACTGACCACCAGGGGGCAGCTCCTGCATTGAGCAACTGCTTCCTGGTGGTAAGTGTGTGTCACAGCAGCCCGATGTTCTGCCATTAGGTCTATTTGCATATTAGGGTTTTATTATATAGGATATTAATTATAATATAGACAATATATTTAATATTTGACTTTATATTTTAATCTTTTTGACAGTTGTTCAAGAAACAATTTCCACCTGACCTGCATGGCTCAGTAGTTGAGCATTGACTAGGTGGTCACAGTTCAAATCCTGAGCAGAGTACATGCTTGGGTTGTAGGCTCGATCTCCCATATGGGATATGCAGGAGCCATCTTATTAATTATTATCCCTCATCATTGATGTTTCAATCTCTCCCTTCCTTTCTAAAATCAATAAAAATTATTTTAAAAGAAAAGAATTCTCTACCCCAAACATGCATATAAAAGACTTTAAATGATGCCTCTCAGTTTGTGACATTCATTTAATTTGAAATTGTTTTTTAAAAATATATATTTTATTGATTTTTTACAGAGAGGAAGAGAGAGGGACAGAGAGTCAGAAACATCAATAAGAGAGAAACATCAATCAGCTGCCTCCTACACACCCCCCACTGGGGATATGCCCGCAACCAAGGAAAGTGCCCTTGACCAGAATCAAACCTGGGACCCCCCGAGTACGCAGACTGACACTCTATCCACTGAGCCAAACTGGTTTGGCTAATTTGAAATTGTTTTACATATGTGGTGTATTGTAAAGCATACATCCATCTACCTACCTATGTTTACATGCTTAATGAGCTATCCTAATGTCAGTTATTTATAGTTTTAATGCAACTTTATAAGGAGCCATCCTGTTAGAATTCCCTACCTTGCTCTTCTTAGGAGCTGTATTAGTCCACTAACGCTGCCATAATAAAATACCACAGACTGGGTGACTTGAACATGTTCATGTGTTTTGAGTTTTTTTTTCTTCTTACAATTCTGCAGGCTGGAAAATGCATTTCTATACACAAGCATTAAATTATTTAATAATTAACCCACTTACATTTATACCAGGTAATGAATAATCTCCTAATAAATCACCAATTTCAATACAAAAATTGCACTAGTTTTAGAAGAAAGCATGAGTAGGTTTCTCTATAGGACAAGAAGTCTACATCAATGGCATATTGTTGCAAGTGGGTTCACATCTTCTATAGTGTGCTCTAGGAGACAAGGATTGTTAAGGAACACTAACATTGCTCAAGCAGTAATTTACGAGCTTCCAATTTAATAAGAAATGTGAATCTTACTACTAAGCTGGGCTTCAAGTAGTAAATTTTTGTCCTAAAATGCATGAGTCATTTGGCTCAATCAATATAGTTGGTATAGTTCATATCAGTGAGAAAAGAGTGGTGCAACTGTCATTAAACCTTAATGCCATAAAGATAGAAATAACTTTAAAAAAAGTGCAATTTCTGCCATCAAATCAAAACTGACACATAATTTGGTATCACAGCTCAGTCCTGGGAGAAGTCCTGCCTTCAACATGTGAATCTTTACACTGACTTCAGGAGTGACTATCGCCTTCCCATTTGTCAAAAGAGCATTGACAATAGAGATATCAGGAGCTTGTCTTGAAGGATATAACTCATTCACATTGTTAAAAATATGTGTCAGGTAAGCCAACCTATAGATAAAATTGTGTCTTTAAAGTATTTCAAGAGTAAGTTTTATTTTTCTTAGAAAGAAAGAAAGACACATTTTCTTGAAAGCCAACACACAATTTTGTGTGGTAGTGAAAAATGTTTGCTTTCTGCTCTCATATCTCGACAGTCGTTTTAAAATGATAAAGCCAATGGCTTTTATGGTTGTTGACAAAACTTTCAGGGTTGTTGGAAGAATCTTTAATGTCAATGCATGTCTCTGTGAAAAGCAACACATGGCAGTGGGATGAGGAATGTGGCTTTCTGCTAAAATAGAAAAATATGTTTTTTTTCAAGCATTTGAGGAACTCCATCTGTAAGGAGAGGATGAAGATTTTATTTTCATTAAAAGTTATGTTTAAAAAAAATCCCCAAAATATGTTTTAGACATTTTCAAAATTCTTAAAAAGTTAACCACCTTAGTTTCCAAAATGAACATGAAAAAGTGACTTTTTCTCTCTTGACATCAGCAAGCACCTGAAGAATGATGATATAGTATGCTCAGTGGTAGAGCATAGGTCTGCGGACTGAAAGGTCCCAGGTTCAATTCGGGTCAAGGGCATGTACCTCAGTTGCGGGCACATCCCCGGTAGGGTGTATGCAAGAGGCAGCTGGTCAATGATTCGCTCTCATCGACGTTTCTAGCTCTCTATCTCTCTCCCTTCCTCTCTGTAAAATATCAATAAAATATATTTAAAAATAAATTTAAAAAATAAAAAGGGGATAACTAATATGAATGTTGTATTCACTTCCTTATTGAAGGGGACTAGTGAGGCTGCTAATATCTTTATGAGCAATTTCAGAGTTCAAAGATATATCAACTAGATATATAACACACTTAGAACTAGATATGGATGTAGAGCACATATTGAACAATATGCATAAATGATTGATAGATGGGTAGATAGATATATAAAACATATTTAGAAGTATATCAATTGAAACATATAATGTCATTTAAAAAGAGAATCAGTTTTCATTATTTTTCTCTTTTCTATTCCCCCAACCAGCTTGGAAAATGTTTGTGTGACACATTACTATAGTTTCTGCAATACTATTGGACTTCTTTTTCTTCTGTTTGCTAAACTAATAAATAGCCTCATGAAAATATTTTTAGAACTGGAGAGCATAATTTTGGGAAGGAAGTTTAGAAAGTTTGGAAAGTTTAGAATTTTATTTACTTTTTTAATCTTCTTTTTAATTAAATTATTCTCTGTGTACATATCTTACCATTGTCTCCCGCCCCCACCTCACATACATGCCCTCCCTCCTCAGAATTTTGTGTCCATTGGTTGTACTTATATGCACGCATACAAGTCTTTCAGTTGATCTCTCATCTCCCCCAGATCACCCTCCCCTCCCCACTGTAATTTGACAGTCTGCTTGTTGCTTTACTGTCTCTATACCTGTCTTTTGGTTCATCAGTTTATAATGTTCTTTATTGTCCATAAATGAGTGAGGTCATGTGGTGTTTCTCTTTCATTGACTGGCTTATTTCACTCAGCATGATGTTCTCCAATTCCATGCAGGTTGCTGCAAATGATAAGAATTCCTTCTTTTTTATGGCAGCATAGTATTCCATTGTGTAGATGTACCATCTTTTTTTGATCCAATCATCTGCTGAGGGGCACCTAGGCTGTTTCCAAATCCTAGCTATTGTAAATTGTGCTGCTATGAACACAGGGGTGTATATATCCTTTCTGATTTGTGTTTCTAGTTTCTAGGGATATATTCTTAGGAGTGGGATTACTGGGTCAAATGGGAGTTCCGTTTTCAGTTGTTTTGAGGAAACTCCATACTGTTCTCCACAGTGGTTGCACCAGTCTGCATTCCCACCAGCAGTGGACGAGGGTTCCTTTTCCACCCCATCTCGCCAACACTTGTTATTTGTTGATTTGTTGATATTGGACATTCTGACAGATGTGAAGTAGTACCACATTCTTGTTTTAATTTGCTTCTCTCAGATAATTAGTGACTTTGAGCATGTTTTCATGTACCTCTTGGTTTTCCTTCTGTCTTCTTTTGAAAATATTGTATCTAGGTCCATTGCCCATTTTTTAATTGGCTCATTTATCTTCCTTTTATTAAGTTGTATAAGCTGTCTGTAGATGTTGAAGATTAAACCTTTATCAGTGAAATCATTTGCAAATATGTTTTCCCATACAGTGGGCTTTTTGTTGTTTTGTTGATGGTTTCTTTTGCTGTAAAAAAGCTTTTTATTTTGAAGTAGTCCCATTTGTTCATTTTCTCTTTAGCTTCCATTGCCATAGGGTTAGTATCAATGAAGAAGTTATTTTGGCATATGTCTGAGATTTTGCTGCCAATGGATGCCTCTAGTATTTTTATGGTTTTCTATCTTATGTTTAAGTCCTGTATCCATTTTGAGTTTATTTTTGTGTATGGTGTAAGTTGGTGATCTAGTTTCATTCTTTTGTCTCCAATTTTCCCAACACCATTTATTGAAGAGACTGTCTTGACTCCATTGTATGTTTGTGCCTCCTTTGTCAAATATTAATTGAGTATAGAGGTTTGGATCAATATCCGGATTCTCTATTCTAGTCCATTGATCTATATGTCCGTTCTTGTGCCAGTATCAGGCTGTTTTGAGAACAGTGGCTTTGTAGTACAGCTTGAAATCTGGTATTGAGATCCCTCCTACTTTACTCTTCTTTCTCAGGATTGCTGTGGCTATTCGGGGTGTTTTATTGTTCCAAATGAATTTTTGGAGAGTTCTTTCTAGGTCTGTGAAATATGTCATTGGTATTTTAATGGGGAGTACATTGAACCTATAGATTGCTTTGGGAAGTATGGCCATTTTGATGATGTTGATTCTACCAATCCATGACCATGGTATGTTCTTCCATTTGTTTACATCTTCCTCTATCTCTTTTTTCAGTGTCGTGTATTTTTCAGCGTATTGGTCTTTTACCTCCTAGTTAAGTTTATTCCTAGGTATCTTCATTTTTTTGGTGCAATGGTAAATGGGATTGCTTTTTTAGTCTGTGTTTCTGTAAAGTTTAGAATTTTAATTTGAACTGTATTATTATACAAAACTTTGAAATTAAAACAAAACAAGAACAAAAAAAAACAAAAAAAAACAATTTTTCCAAATATTGATCAATGCACAATGTCAATGAGGAGAACTGACTAAACTTTGATGTCTGAGTCACCAGTGTGAGAGGATGCAACATTTCCCCATGCTGGCTAAATGGAGCCCACGTTTTGACTTGCCTACCAAGAGGCCAGGTACATCATGGTCATGTCTGAAGTCAGAGTGACATGCTTCCATGACTCCTGGCCCAAATGCTAGTAACGATTATGACTTTTATTAAACTATGGATATAACTAAGACTTTTAGATAACTGTAACATCTGCACTTGACTATGAAAATATTCTCATTTGATTTTATTTTTGGTATAAATTCATAATTGAAAGAAATGCTAACTTTTGGTTAAAGGTTAGAGTATAAAGGTGTAATTTTTCTCTGTGAAGTTTAAAGACCTTAGAAATCTATTCATAGACCTTTTTGTTAAATATCCTTGTTTTAAATATAGAAATGTATTTTTCAAGCTAGATGGCACGCATTCTTTTTTATTTCCTGCTAAATTGTGTATATATGTCATATAAATTATTTTGTATATTTCTCATCTTTAATAATAAAAATAGCTATTACATTTTGGGGTGTTTTAGTATTTGGGTCATTAACTGATGAAGTGTTTACACTTAGATAAGTCAGACATCCTAATAAAGATGAAAGTTGTCAGTGCTGCCCTACTCTGTATATACATTGCCTCAAAATTTTCAGAATGAACATAAATAACTTAATTTCCTGGATACTGTGCTGTGTGTGTTGTGTGTGTGTGTGTGTGTGTGTGTGTGTGTGTGTTTCCTGCATCCATGATGAAGTGGCTATGTTACCTCATTCAGGTCTGTTCAAAGCAAGTCATATACCACTACAGTGAAAGGCTGGAAGTGATTGTAGTTTGCTTTTAATTTGTCTTTTAAAAATCCTTTACATCTCTACTTATTCCTTCTTTCACATCAAGCTTTATTATTTTATTTTAGTATAATTTGTTTAAACCGGCTTTGGTAATCAATAAGAGACACACTAGGAAAAAAGTATAATAACAGAAAAATGAAGTATATTAGAATGATGAAATAGATCTAGATGCTATACCTCAGTAAATACTGTATTTTCTTTATAATCCATATTGTGACTCTCAAAAAATTTAATACATGAGATTAAAGATTTTTATTATATGGAAATTAAAAAATAATAATGATGATGATATAACTATATTAGTTATCAAAAACATAATTTCAGGCCACTCCACAATTGAGAAATGAGACTGAATAAAGTAATGCAAAGAAATTGCTCTGGGCGGAAATGTGAATAATATGCCTAGATGATACCTTAATTCATAGCAATATATGGAAATGATACTGCTGATCTATGAATGAGCCATTATCTCAAATTACTTTATCAAATTGTGATGATCAATTGATCTGAGCCAAGCACAGTCTCTCTTTTCTAGAAGCCTTGCACATCAGAAGGAGAAAGATTAGGTGCAGTCCTCAGACCAAGAGAGGATGAGACAGGGAATGAGGTCTCAGGAAATGGCAGGGGGGGGGGGGGCTTAAATAGTAGGTGCCTCCACAGACACAGCCACAGGCTGGTAAAGATGAACAGAATCAGCTGCTGTGAAACTCTGGAAGTTCATCTCACCCAGCATTGATAAGAGAGAACTGTCTAGTGAAGAAAAAGGCAGCTAAAATGTGTTAACAGAGCGCTGGTGCATTTTCACTCATCTAGTTACCACCCCACCGCTCCAGCACCAGGGATGGCAGCCCTGGGGAGGGGTCTGCCTTATTCCTGCTGCTTGCTGGTGAGTGCCCGCTGATCTGGAGCTTATTTTTAAAGGGCTATAGTTTTGACATGTCTGGCTGGGTTTAGTCAGCTTTTGCTGCTATAACAGAATACATCAATGAGGTGGCTAATAAACAATAAAACTATATTTCTCAGAGTTCTGGAGACTGGAAGTCATGGTCAGATACTGGTAAGAACTCTCTTGCGGGCTGCTGACTACTGAAGTCTTCCTAAACACTCACCTGGTGCAAGGGACAAGGACGCTGTGGGGGTCCCTATTATAAAGGCATTAATCTCATCCATGAAAGTTTCCTCTTCATTACTTAATCATCTCCCAAAGACCCAGCCTCCAGAGAGCATTGCATTATGGGTTCCGTTTCCGTATATGACTTGTGGGGGAATACACACATTCACCGTACATTACTGGTGGATCCAGGAGGAATCAGTGCAGAGCCTGATATTTATTTCTCTCTCTTTCACCTCCTAACAGGATGGAGGGCTTTTGGGGGGAAAATAGTCAAAGGCATACACTGACTGTGCTTGCCAGAAGCAAGGAATAGTGAGTGGGGCAAGCACCAGACAAATCCAGTGTCTGGGAAACAGGCAGCTTTGGAGGAAGTTTCTTGAAGACATAAGGGTCAGAGGTAACAATGTTCACTAGGAAAGATGAAGTGAAATGTTCACATCTAGGACTCAAAGCAGGATCAAAATAGGCCTGAGAAAACCCTAGACATGTATGTTTGAGGACCAGTGGGCTTTTCAAATGCAAGAGATGAAGGCTAAGGCAGGGGTTTATGTGGCCTGACCTAGCTTTGAAGAGGTGCCACCAGCTCAGAGAGAATCTGAAAAGTCTGGGAGGGTAGTTTTCTTTCTCTTTCTTTCTTTCTTTCTTTCTTTCTTTCTTTCTTTCTTTCTTTCTTTCTTTCTTTCTTTCTTCTTTCTTTCTTTCTTTCTTTCTTTCTTTCTTTCTTTCTTTCTTTCTTTCTTCTTTCTTTCTTTCTTTCTTTCTTTCTTTCTTTCTCCCTTTTTGACTATAGGTGTTTAGGAAATCTCTGCCATGTTGACTGCCAAGGGCTAAGATAATGAGATGTAGAATTGATTAACCTCACAGCAGAGGAATACGGTCTTTGCATAAATAGTTGGTAAATTTCACCAGATAGACAATGGTAGCCCCGCACAATTAATACCCATCAAATTATGGGATACATTTTGCTTTTCTGGAGAACTTGTTTCCAGATTTACCACATATTCAAAAATGCAAAATTTTTTAAACAAAATCACGAGGCATTAAATAAATAGGAAAGCATGGCACTTTCACATGAAAATAATAAACTGACAAAAACTTGTTCAGAGAAAGCACAGACATTGGATTTATTACACAAAACATTTAAACTAAAAATAATCCAGTAGCTAAAGAAAACCATAACCAAAGAAATAAAAGAAATTAGAAATGTATAAAAGTGTCAATAAAATCCTATATAATAAAGAGGAAATATGCTAATTGAACCTCATGCTGTTGCAAAGATGGTGATGCCCACAGCCAATCAGGAAAGAATATACTAATGACTGCCACACCCTCAAATATGGCAGTGCCTACAGCCACAAGATGGCGGCGCTCAATCCCCTCATCCTCATCAGGGAAGCAGGCACACACCAAGGCCAGGCCCACCCCCAGGAGGGTTCAACCTTGCCACCCACCTGCCTCCAGAGTCCCCCAGTCCCTTCAGCTCTCCAGGCACCCAGGCCTGGCCTGAGGCACAGGCAACCAGGACCAGCCAAGGCTTGTGCTGCCAGCAGTAGCAGCAGCAGAGGTCTGTTGGGGTCATTGCCTTCCCCTGATTGCCGGTCTCCTCCCACCCCTGAGGGCCCCCGGACTAGACTATGATAGTGGGAAGGCCAGGCTGAGGGAGCCTTCTGCAATGCATGAATTTTCATGCACTGGGCCTCTAATCTCTCTCTCTCTCTCTCTCTCTCTCTCTCTCTCTATATATATATATATATAATATAAATATATACTTATATAAAACATATATACATATATGTATATATAAAATATATATTATGCAATATATAAAATATATATTTATATATAATTTATATATATTATATAACACACACACATATACACACACACACACACACACACACACACACACATATATATATATATATATATATATATATGCTAATTGAACCTCATGCTGTTGCAAAGATGGTGATGCCCACAGCCAGTCAGGAAAGAATATACTAATGACTGAGAGAGATTAGAGGCACTGGGCCTCTAATCTCTCTCTCTCTCTCTCTCTCTCTCTCTCTCTCTATATATATATATATATATACTTATATAAAATATATATACATATATATTTTACCCATGCACCAGGCCTCTATTCTATATATATATATAGAATATATATATATATATATATATAATATATATATATATATATATATATATAATATATATATATTCAATCATTATGCAATCATTATGACTTGTTGCTATGATGATTCATTGACCACCAGGGGGCAGATGCTCAATGCAGGAGCTTCCCTCTGGTGGTCAGTGCACTCCCAGAGCCAACCTCCCATGGCTGGCCAACCTCCTGTGGTCCCTCTCCTTGGCTGGCAGCCCCAATCATTCCTGATTGTTGGCCAGGCCAAGGGACTCCATCCATGCATGAATTTGTTCACTGGGCCTCTAGTATTGAAATAATAATAAATAATCCAATTAGAAATTACATTTTATAATCTTCTAAGGAATCTGTTGCTGAACTATTTTACATTCACACCAACAGTGTTTCAACTTTTCTATATATTTGGTACACTCATTATATTCTATTAGAGGCCTGGGGCACAAAATTCATGAATGGTTAGGGTCCCTAGGCCTGGCCTGTGATAAAATCCATCTTCCCTGGCTGTCAGCAGCCACTCCCCACCAGTTCCCTGTTCACTATCAGGTGATTGGAGCCTGCCATCCAGGAAAAGGGACCAAGAAGTTGTCAGTGTGCCTCGTAGTGACTGGTTGAGTGGTCATTCTGGTCGTTCTGCTCTTAGGTCAATTTGCATATCACCCTTTTATTATATAGAATAGAGGCCTGGTGCATGGGTGAGGTCTGGGCCTGTCTTCCCTTATGGGGGCCCTGGTTCAGGGTGGGGTCCCTGCTGGGGGCTGGAGCCAGCCGGGGTGAGGGGCCACAGTCATCCTGCTCTCTGGTTGTTCTGGTTCTTCTTGCCATTTCAGTCACTGGGCTTTTATTATACGGGACTAAAGGCCCGGTGCACAAAAATGTGTGCACTCAGCGGATACATCAGCCCAGCCGGCACTCTCTTGCAGTTCGGGAGACTTTGGGGGATCAGTCTTAAACTGGCAGTCAGACATCTCTCTGGCAGCTTGGGAGCCTACAGGTAATGTCTGACTAACGGCTTAGCCCTCTCCTGTTTGTCAGACATCTTAGTGCTGCCACAAAGGTGGGAAAGGCTCCTCTCATCAGCATTGCACCAACCAGCCATGAACTGGCTTCTGGCTGAGTTGGCACGCCCCCTGTGGAAGCGCACTGACTACCAGGGGTCAGCTTCCATGTTGAATGTCTTCCCCCTTGTGGTCAGTGCATTTCATAGCAACTGGTCGTTTCTGGTTGTTCTGTAGTTAGGGTCAGTTTGCCTATTACCCTTTTATTATATAAGATTATCTCGAGAATGTCTATCCTAACAATTTTGTAGTAATATCTTACTCTGCTTTTGACTTTATGTCATTGATAGTAATGTTAACTATTTTTTATAGTCTTGCAATCCATTTGTATATTTTTGGAGAGTTATTTATTCATATTCTTCATCCATTTCTTAAACAGGTTATTTATTTCTATGTTGTTGAGTTGTAGACGTTTCTTACATATTCTAGATATTAACACCTTATCGGATATAAGTTTAAAAACATTTTTTGCCTTTCTGTAGGTGGTGTTTTGATTCTGTTGATAATTTTTTAGCTCACAGAAGTTTCAAGTTTGATGTAGTTCCTTTTGTCCAATTTCCCTCCTAATCCCTGTCCTGTGCTTTTGCTGTCATCTAAAAAGTCATTGTAAAATCAAATATCCTGAAGCTTTTCCCATTTAAAAAAATGTCAGAAGTTTGATAGTTATAAGTCTTATATTTAGGTTTTTTAGTTTGTTTTGAATTAATCTTTTTATACGGTATAAGTTTAGGGTCCAAACTGATTCTTTTGCAGGTGGTTATCCAGTTTTCCCAACACCATTTTTTAAATTAAAATATGTTTATTTTTCCAGTGTGTAGTCTTGGTACTCTTGTCAAAAATCAGGGGCCAAACACACGAGGATTTATTTCTGAGTTTCCTGATTCATTGGGTTATATACTTGTCTTTATGCCAATATCACATTTTCTTAATTACTGCTATTTTCAGTATGTTTTGAAATCTAGACAGTGTGAGGCCTTGAAATTTGTTATTTTTAAAGATTGCCTTAGCTATTCAGGGTCCCTTAGATTTAACCTAAATTTTATGCTTTTTTTCTATTTATACAAAAATGCTATTTAAATTTTGGCAGACATTGCATTAACTCTGAAGATCACTTTGGGTGGTATGAATATCTTAATAATATTAAGTAAGTCACTCAATGAATGTAATAAGTCTTTCCACTTATTTGTATCATTTAAAATATTATTTTAGCAGAATTTTTTTATTTTTTATTTTACAAGTATTTCATCTCCTTGATTAATTTTTTCCCAAAGTATTATTTTCTTTTTTGTTATGCTATAGTAAATGAGATTGTCCTTTTCAGACAGGTCATTGTATAGAAACAGAATAAAATTTTATATGTTGATTTTGAATCCTGCAACTTTGCTAAAATATTTATTAGTCTTAACAATTTTTTGCACATGGACTCTTTAGCTTTTCTACATATGAGACCATGTCTCTTACAAAGAGATAATTTTACTTCTTCCTTTCTGATTTGGATACCTTTTATTTCTTCTTTTCATCTATTTACTCTGTCTATACTTCTAATACTATATTCAATAGTGGTGGTAAGAATAGGAATACTTGCCTTGTTCTTATTTTATAGGAAAAAAATTCAGTCTTTTACTGTGAAGCATGTTGTTGTTAGCTTGGGGGATTTTTATATGCATTTTTTCATGTTGAGGTAATTTATTTCCTTTAGGTGTTAAGTGTTTTCATGAACAAGCATTGCATTTTATCATGTTTTTCTGCATCAACTGAGATTATCATGTGTTTCTTGCCCCTCATTCTGTTAATGTGCTGTATCACATTGGTTAGTCACTAGGCTTTTATTATATAGACTAGGTACCTGTTACAGGAATATTCCTACAAGACTTCCGGCTGGCTTCCCTCCCTCAACCCTCACCTCTCCCTTCCCCCACCCTCTCCTGCTTTTTCTTCTGGAAAACACCAGTTTAAAAAATCTTCCCCTCCCTGTTGGCCTATTTCACCTCTCTCTTATGATGGGATTTTTGTACTCAAAAGGTTGGGAAAATTTTCAGGATTTGGAATTTTGGGATTTTAGTTTGGCTCCTGAGGGGAAGAAACATGAGCAAGAATCTTGCCCAGTTGTAATTTACTATTCTAGAATAGTCTATTTTATTATTTTATGATGGCTTTTCTGCTTTATAATACCTATGCCATTAAACTTTGTGTTTTCCTCACTTATAGTCTAGAGGTTACCATTTTTTGAGTGGTTACATTCTTTATCTTCTTTAATAGGTAGAGAAGGAATGAGATTTTCTAAGGTGGTTTTGATTTTTCCAGGTATTAGGCTATAAACTTTTATATGTTAGCCATTTATTTTTACAACTGCTTGACATATATACTGTTACTATCATCCCCATTTTACACAGGAAGAAACTGGACAACTGAGAGATTAAATAAGTTTGTTACAGTCAAATAAGAAGTAAAGGGCAGAATTGGGTTTGAATCAAGGCTCCCTGGCTCCCTAATGTACACACATAAGCACCACACTAGACCATTTCCTGGCCAAGAAGGAAGCAAACTCGGGTAAACAGAAGGAAACATTCCCCATAGCTTTAAGCCTTTAGAGACATACTAATGATTACAATTTAATACATAATTTTACAAGGGTAAGATGATTTTAAAAGTAACTGATTAGTAAAACAAAACAAAAAAAGTAAAATCAAGGCAGCAAACTGAGAAACATCAGTAAGAACAACAAAAATAACAATGAAAAACAGACAGAATTAAAAGGTAGGATTAAATTAAAAGAACTGATGTGCCTGAAAAATCGAATTACAGAGAAATCTGTAGATACTTTCAATGAACATCGGTGACATAGACAACCCGAAAGGAGGCCAAACTGAATCAGACAAAAGCACGAGTTGCTTTCTAATGTAGAGAAGTAAGAGGAACAGGAAAACATGTTCACAATCTAATAAGATTTCCTTGGGGGGAAAAGAACAGGATCCGTACATTAAAGGAACAGAAGTTCTAGCAAACTTGAACAATGACCACTGAGAGAGCCGAATTAAATTCATGATTGTTCAATGAAATAGTAATAAGTCAACTAAAAAAAATAAATCTTACACAGGAATAGAAAAAAAAAAAAAGTTGTCCTCTAACTTCTCTAGAACAACCATCAGTATCCGAAAATAACATTAGAAGAGTGATGTATGTCACATTCTGAATAAGCAAATAGGCCGCCCATCCCACGCTGCCGTGATTTCAGGTACAAAGACCAGATGTAGCTTCTGAACATACACAGCCTGGAGCTAGAAAGCAAGAAGTATCTAGAAGTGTCGATGTTAGGCTTTTGTGCAGTAGAGAACTGTGGCAATATTAAAACAATGATGCAGTTAATAACTCGCACAGATAGAGTGGAGGCGGGGAAAGAGTCAGAATGCCAGTAGCCTCGCCTCTTACAGCAGAGTCAGTGGTGCCGTATAAAATAAAAGCTATTGACAAAAACGTCCCAAAGTCTTACTGTTTTTTATAATATATTTACATTAGAGAAAGCTATAAGGATCTAGCATTTTTATGAGATATTTAATAGTTATGAATTTACATAGATTTTTTTTATTTCACTATTTGTAACAGTTAGAATTCAAGTAAATTTTAATTTAATATTCTATTTATATATGTGCATAGAAAAATGATGTCAGAACTTTGTAGCTGTTTCTAGCTCATTATGAGAGTTGCGTGATTGTACTCCTCTCTTCATTTTGTTCCTCCCCATTACAAATGCTTTGTAATAAGCATGCACTATATTTATAGCAAATAATAATTAATTAATTAATTAATTAATTAATTAACAAAAGAAGAAAATCCCAAGTAATTATTTTGTACACATTCATGCGTTGAATAAGTGTATGAATGTCAGTCTCTGATAGCTTCAATTGTGTCCGCAGGATTTCAGACTTTTCCTGAGGCCGTCCAATCTCCTCATTCTCGTGGTAATAAAAGCCGGTGGTCCGAACAGCCTCGCTTATGTCCTATCCAAAGCCTTGGCGATTCTTTCCTCGTCTCTAAGCTCCACGTGATCATCCTTTTCAATCACCCAAACCACCTGGACCTAAATGCAGACAAACTGGAGAGGTGGAAGGGGAAGGAAAAGCTTTGCTCTGCATTATATTCACACTATGAAAAGGCAAATGCAGCTTCTCGGGTAACGTTTTTGAGCCTTTGTATGCCCCAAGCACCGTATCAGGTGCATAGGATACAAAAATGGATTTCATATATTTTTCTCTGATACAATTTAGAAAGTATTATGGAAGACAGATATACATTATAACTCTTTTATTACTTACTCACTTAGCAAATACCTATTTAATATTTATTAAATGACAAATAAACCACATTTACACAGATTGCAGAACATCAAATTGGAGGGACCACTAACAGACTTGGGTAAGGGGTTAGAAAAATATCAGACAAATATGACTATGAGGTAGAAGAGAGTTCTGACCTGGCTCAGTGCTGTGGACACATTCAAGAGTGAGGCCGCGAGGAGAGCGTACGCAGGGGTTCAGGGACAGGGAGGGGTGGTATTGGCCAGTGCAGGTGAAGGACAGCAAATCCACAGTTTGACTCTATTGGTAAATGATTCTGAGACTCTGAAACAGGAAATGCAAATGTAGCATTGCCAGATTTTATAATTTCATAGCAAATGTCATGATGCCTCCATCTCTGAGTATTCAAGAATATATAAGGTCAAAGTTTCAAAGTACAGAGCTAAACAAAAAATGGGAAATTAATAAATAATAAATTTACATGGTTGGAAATGCTACCTTTAAAACAGAGAATTTTCTGGCAAGCAGATAGGGTTCTAAGAAGCAAGAAATATTTTAATATAGAGACAAGTGGAACCTTTTCAAATGCCAATACATGATTTATTTATTTATTTATTTATTTATTTATTTATTTAATTCAGCAAGAAGGAGAGGGCTTATATTCTATGTAATTTCAAAAGGCACAACGTGTTTTCACATATTGCCTGAATCACTGCAGTCAGATGGGAGCCTCATGTAGAAATTTATAATAATATTAACATATCCATCTTTGTCCCTGGTGATGTAGTAGGTAAAATGAATGTGTATAGCAAGTTCATTAATAATAATTATCAGGTTATTGGAAGGCAGAAACAATTACACAATTGAAAAAATCAGTAGAAAATGACACCATATTATTGCTGCCAAAAATGATATTCAATTGTATTTGAAAATATCAGGTGAATCAGGTAAATGCCATCAAATTATCAACTTCTATTATCTGTAAGTGAAGAGGTGGTACAAACAACAAATAAAAAATTTCACAATAGCTCTAAATGTGTGCATTTTTTATTTAGCAATTAAAATGATCAGCAATGATATATTTTGACATGTTATACCATATCATTAGCTCAGCCTGTTTTTGAATAAGTTAATAAGCAAAATTCATACTGATATCATACTAAAACTAAGTTTTTTTCTTAATTTGATGATTATTATGAAGTGTTGGCAGTGAGAATGGAAAATATTTTTTCAAGTATACATTACATATTTGAATCAGCTTATTCATATTATGATTTACTTCATTCCACATTGGATTTGAGGCAATCAAGTTAATGTGTCATTGGTAAAAATTAAATTAGAATAACTAAATTTTATTGACCTGCTATCAGTACAGTGAAAATTAATAATGATTACGATAATAATAACCATTATTTAAAGCCTTCTTTGTACTAACCAATATTTTAGTAGTACATATATCCATGAACTCATTTACATTTTTTTATTTTTTAAAAAATTATTAAGGTATTATATGTGTACATAGCTTACCATTGCCCCTTCCCCCCCACCTCCCATACATGCTCTTCCTCCCCAGAGTTGTGTGTTCGTTGGTCGTACTTACATGCATGCATACCAGTCCTTCAGTTGATCTATCTCCCCCAGGTCTTCTTTCCCTCCCCGCTGTCATTTGACAGTCTGCTTTTTTTTTATGGTGACTATCTCTGGACCACATGAATAGAATCCGCTCCTCATTTGACATTCTGCTTGTTTTATGGTGACTATCTCAGGGCCACACGAATAGAATCCGTTCCTCCTCTGGTTCACACTGCCCCTCCCCCTGGGTCCCACTGCTTCCCCGGGGCACATGTCTCCCCCGGGGCACACGGCTCACCCGGGGCATACGGCCATCCTGGGGCACACAGCTCAGCCAGGGCACACGGCCCCCCTGGGGATCACGGCTCTCCTGGGGCACACGGCTCATTTAGATTTTATAACAGCTATGTATGCTGTGGGTGTTGTTTTTAGTTTGAAAATGAAGAAAATGAGGTCTAGTGAGGATAAGAATTATGCTCTAAATTGTACAGCTTAGAAAAATTTAATTCTGAAATCAATACATTTATTCATTAAAATGTATATGTTTATAAAAATATTCATTGGAAAGCAATGATTTCAGGAACAAGGAAACATTACAGAGAATATTTTTTTTGTAAATTATATACCCAGAAGTTTGAGATTCTTTTTATTTATATATTTAAATTTTATTTATTTATTTTTAAATTTAATACATTATTGTTTAAAGTATTATATATGTTTTCTTTTTCTCCCATCAGAGTACACTGAATATTGAAAAATATATTTCTGGCTTAGGTAAGTCATAATATATACTTGGCACTTTCTAGATCTTGGTAAAGAATTAACAACTCTGAAATTGTGTACTAATATTATGCACATTTTTTCCTAAGCATAAAATAGGAATAACTGTTAAGGAAATAAAGGTTAGATAATTTGGTTAATTAGCTAGTTAGTTAATGTTTAAAATGTATTTGCAGATTTAGTGGGTGTAAAAATTAAATTAAAAGTTTATCATCAAATGGGCTCAATTTATAATGTTCCAATTAAAGTATGTAACTGGTCCTTTTAAGCATATTATCCACATAGTTTATTCATTAAAAAATACCATACTCTGCAAAAAACTCCTACAATTAGATGCATACTAAATTCTAAGTTTATGAAGGTAAATTTAATAATAAAATAATTAATGGTAATTGGATGAAAAATAAGTAATATTTTTATCCCAAACATTTTTCTTTTGCCATTGGTAAATTGTTTGATCTGCTTTTAAAGATAGTGTGAATTCTCTTAACTTATCTGTTGAGATAAGCCAATAACTTATAAGCCTATGAATAAACAGGCATTCTGATATTGGGTCTAGATTGTAATATATATATATATATATATATATATATATATATATATATATAATTCAATTTTTTGTCTACATAGTTAAAATGCTTAGTACTTAACCAAAGCCTCACTTCTCCTTTCAAATTTGTTCCTACCTTTAATTTGACTTTCTCTCTCTCTCTCTGGAACTCTGGTGATTTGAGAACCACACAAAGTGAAAAGATCTATAATCAATTTTTGGCTTATTGATCAATTGATGAGGTTTACATTTGAGATGGGCAATTGAGAACAGTAATGAAATCAGAATACATGGACATGACTTTTGTTTTCCATCACTTACATATGTGTCTTTAAGCAAGTTGTGTAATCTTATGACAGTTTCCTCCTCTTCTAAATCAAAATATAAAACCCATGTTTCAGGGTAAATATACAGACAAAATGAGCTGTTATATATAAAGCACAGTGCTTGGTCCAAAATTATGTTTGTTTTTTTTTGAGATTTAATAAATGTAGTAACTGAAGTTGATTTAAATAATAGTTGGCAAGACTAAGACAAATCCAGAAATCAGACTGACAAGACAGGTTCTAAGGGTTGGGACTGAGGATACACCAGTCTCTGTTTCACTTGGTTTAAAGGGAAAAGGCTGAGCTCAGCAAAGTCAGCTTAGAGCAGGGACGAGTAGGCAGGAACCACAAGTGCAGACAGGTGGGAACTGGAGAACAGGAGGTCAGGAACACTAATGAGTTGGGGCTACCGAGGTTGGTCCAGAGGCGTGGGGCATTTTGCTGAGTTCTGTTGTAGGCACTCCCCTTGTCATGAGCTCTCATGGACATGGAAGTGGTCACCTTAACCAGAAGGATGTCAGAGGGCTGAAAGTCAAGTGTCTCAGTTGCAGACATGCAATGAAACACCAGCAGATTCTTCTAGCTCTACTGAGAAGAATAAATATTTTAGTAGTGAATGGAAAGTACAATAAAAAGAGAGAATTTAATATTTTGGGGTCTGTTGAATTACAACAAAAATGCAAAATCAAACCATCTGTAAAACAATAAAGATAATTAATTAATTGACACATTTGAAAATACCCTCATTTAGAAAAACAAAACAAAGACAGGTTGCAAATGCATACTGAATTTCAGGCCCCTTTGAAATCTACTATGGGAGTAGTTAGATTCTACTTAAATGTTGTCTTTTTAAAAATTAGATGAGGTTCTGTTTACTATTCATATTCAAAGCCATGGGTGCTTACAGGAAACCACTAAATAAGGGTTTAGTAGCAAAGATTTCCAAATTCTTTCTTTTTCACATTGACGTTTGCGCTGACTTCAGTGAGGAAACAATTCTGATGACTCATTTCTCATTTGAATTTCCAATACACTTCATCTTCAATCCACAAATTAATACCACGTTTCCCCGAAAATAAGACATCCTCCGAAAATAAGACCTGCTTACAGGTTTCCTTCTGAGTGCAATATAAGGCATTCCCCCGAAAATAAGGCCGCCAGGTTCTGTTTCAGAATGAAAATTAATTTACCATAAACTGGTCGCTAGGGCCGCCCTGACTGGCATCTAGCAACCAGTGACCTTACACGGAGTCCTGATGTCACTGCTGTGTGAATGGAGAGAAATCAGCATGAAACTTTGTAAAACCTAAACTGCAAGAAGTTGTGACTTGGGTGAAGAATTCATGGGGAAAAAAATTACTGACAGCTGCTTTTTATAATGCACTGCGAGCTGGCTACCTTGACAAGAATTACTCATTTAAAGACAGTGCTATTGCTAAACATGAGAGATTTGGTCCACTGATTCTGAAAGAAATGGTCACAAGAAATTCACCAGGAAATTCAGGAATTGGATTGTTATGATGATGTTCCAGAAGATGATGCCATGATTGTCATTGAATAAATGAGTAAATTCTAGATACTGTAGGATTCACAGTTTGTCTGGTTTGTGTTGACAACTACCATACTACCGTACCGTATACAGGTAATAAATTTCCTTTATTTTCATTTAACAATAAACGTGTACATGGAAGAACAAGACATCCCCTGAAAATAAGACCTAGTGCATCTTTGGGAGCAAAAATTAATATAAGACACTGTCTTATTTTCGGGGAAACAGGGTATAAAGTTTCTAGTTGTGGTTGCTCATACATCCCTCTTTATGTCTTTGCATACGCAATATATTGAGAAGCCTAACTTAACATCTCCCATTGCAATGTAATTACTCTTCCTGATTTATAAATTCAACCTTATTATACATATGTATAATAGGAAAAATAGTAGCATATTTAAATTCCAATACTCTCCCCAGTTCCAGACATTGACTGGGGTCTTGGAAAGTTTCCCCCTGGATAAGGGGAACCACTGTATTTATATTATGATGATGCAATTGACTAGCCTTCCGTTAAATTGAAAGCTAAATATTACTTTTACATAACAAATTGTTCCTTTCAACCTAGATTTTTAAATTTTCTAAGGATGTATCTCATTGGGTTATGGAATATATAGAGATAGCGATTAATAGACTTTATTTCACAGAAAAGAACCTTAGATAGACATATTTAGTTAATGTCATACAGAGCCTGATTCTTATACCTGGAATGCTGAATGAGCTATATTAAAATTTAAAATATTAAACAAACAGAATCACTTTATCTCACTTCCATTTATGTAACAAATATTTTGATTATTTGATATATCCTAGTCACTCTTTTATGCAAGAGAAATAAGAGAGAATGTCTTTCATTCTGAATATATAATGTGTTTGAAAAATTTGATAAGCAAGAAAAAATAACCAGCAATAACTGAATGGTGTTACCACACAGGAACTCAAAAGCGCAGCTGGGACATTTTGTTCTGAATTGATTTTAAAAAAAAACTTCATGAAAGAGATCAAGTTAAAAAACTACTTATAGACTGATGGGAAGAATCTGAATAGGCAGAGCAGAGAGCTTAACACATTCAAGAGAAATAGCATGAGAAAAACATAATCACATGTGTTTAGAGAAATAAAATGAGCTTGCTCCAGAGACCGTACTGAGAGACCAACATATGGATTAGACTGGGGTCAAGTTGTGAAAAGAAATGTCTGACTAAACGTTTTTGCAGAGCACTCTGCCTGTGATTGGAAACCATGTAAGGTTCATTAGCAAAGCTGTGGCACAAAGAATGTGGGTGTGTTTTAGTTTGTATGAGGAAGATAGCAATGAGGGGAGGCAGCAGGTGGTACAGTATAAAAACCCGAGCTTTAATACCTTGTAACACTTGTTGTGCTCTTTTAGTTTGTTTGTTTGTTGGCAGGGGCACAGGTATGGAATGCTCTGAAACATTCAGTTAGAAAACCAGGAGCAACAATACTACTTCAGCACCATTACTATGAAGGACAAGGGTAGGAAATTAATCACACTTGAGAGGATGGCAGTGGAAGAGTATCCTTGTGGTAGATCAGGCTCCATATAGGATAGGAAGGAGAAGTGAATGCTCAAAGAAGTTAAAGAGTTGTTCTATTGTGGACTGTATAATTCCAGGAGATCCCAGGGAAAGGTTTGGAAAGATAAGATGAGGAGGAAGATGGATCATATGAAGAGATATAAAATACCATATTATCAGAGAAAAGAGAAGGGTGCTATACTTCCTGAATTGCTTTGTGAGGCCAATATATACGACTCGAAAACCTGTCATGTATATTACAATGGAAAAAATTGAAAATAATTATCTTTCACCAACATAGGTGCAAGTAATGCTAATAGTCTATTGAATAAAATAAAATAAACATTGATTTGTTAAAGAAACAAATTATACAGCATGAAAAAGTGGCTGTTTCACTTTCAAAAATTGTAGTCATCACATTAATAGAGAAAGCTATATGAAAATATAAGCAGATGCAGAGAAAAGCATTTGAAAAAAATCATTACTTACAAATGGCTCATATCTTGACCTATCAGGAGGAAATTTTAGAACTCAGAGTAATTCTTTCATTGACAGTTCCATTGGAAGATCTGGGAGTAGATACAACTAATCCTATATAATAAAAGCCTAATATCCTAAGTGTCTGGTCATCTGGTCAGCCGTTCAACCAATCGAAATGCAATGTGCTAATGATATGCAAAAGCTCCCCAACTGCTTGCTATGATATGCACTGACCACCAGGGGGAAGATGCTCCTACTGGTAGGTGCGCTTGCTGCTGGGGTCTGGTAGATTGAGACTGAGCAAAATAGGCTGAACATGCCCTGAAACCCTCCCATGGTCTCTCATCTGCTGGCCAACCTCCCACATCCCTCCCCAGCCCTGATTGTGCACCGGTGGGGTCCCTCAGCCTGGCCTGCACCCTCTCATAATCTGCGACCTCTCAGGGATATCAGAGATCCAGTTTCAGCCCCATTCCACAACCCAGGCAAAGGGACCCCAATGGTGCACAAATTCATGCACCGGGCATCTAGTAAATTAATAATTATCAGTAAAACACACAAATTATCATTAACACCTCTAGGTACAGGATTCTCAAGCAATGTCTTCAAATTTTGAAGTAAAAATAATATTTAACTATAACTCTGTATTCTACTAAGCCAGCATTCAACTGTGAGCAATAAATATAAACATCAGACGTTTACCCAAATATGCACATCTCACCCTTCACTCCTATTTGAAAGAAATCCTAGAGGATGCACTTTGAAAAAATAAACAATGACTCAAAGGAAAATATTTTACAAGAAATACTGAAGAATAATAAAATCAGTATAATTTATACTTGGGCTTAAGTAAGGGTAGTTTGTAACAAACTAATAAAGGGTAAGGAAAATCTATAGAACAAAAACATGGGAAGTGTTTTAAATTATTTATAACCTTATTAGACAAATGAGATCATTTATAACCTGATTGAGCATGTATCAACATACTAGAAATAGAAGAATGCCCATATTCTCATCAGTAATAATTGCCAAAAAAAGCCATAGCTAACATAATTCAAAATAAAAAATGTAATGCTTTGTGCCTAAAATTAGGAATAAGTTCATTTATTTTTATTGTTTTTACTTAACACTTTATTAAAAAGAAGTAAATTCAATTGGAAAGATTGGAATGGAATAAAGAAATAAAAGTGTGTTTATTCACAGATAACAATATTGGATAAATGTAAAATCCAAACTAATATGCAAAGGGATTTTTAGCATAATTAAAAAAAATTACAACTTTGTGGCACACTGAAAATCAATACCACAAAATTTATGACATCACTGTAAACCACAGGCACTATTGAAAAATGAAATTTAAAAACCAAGCCATTAAGAATGACATAAAAGAAATAAAATCAAGTACCTATTCATAAATTTAATAAAAAGGTTGCTAAAAGAAATTAAAGAAGCCAAAGTAATGGAGAAATATAGGTGTTGAAAACTCAATATTATTGAGATGGAAATATTATTCCAACTTTTAAATTTTCTGGTAGAAATTGACAAGTTGAATTATAAATTTCATGTGGAAATGCAACAGCCTTGGATGGCCAAAAATAATTTTAAAGAGAAATAACAATTTGGAAGAATAACAATGCCATATTTCAGGACTTATTAATAACAAATTAAAAATAACAGCATTATATTGGTGTTAGTGCAACAGGACAATAAGGAGCTAGGAAAAGTAATGGGGATGTCAAATAGGGAAACTGAGACAAGAAAATTAAACAAGGCCAAACAATTTGAACAACTTACTGCCAGTTAGTGAATTACAAGGTGTTATCTTCTCGCCCTACCTGGTTTTTCTCAGTGGATAGAGCATTGGCCTGTGGACTGAAGGGTCCAAGGTTCGATTCTAGTCAAAGGCACATGCCTGGGTTTCACGCTCCATCCCCATCAGGAGGCCTGCAGGAGGCAGCCAATCAATGATTCTCTCTAATCATTGATGTTTCTAGTTCTCTCATTTCCTCTCTGAAATCAATAATATATACAACAACAAAAAAATTAAAGCCAACATACAAGTAAAATAGTAAAGCAGCCAAAAAACAATTCCCAATTTCCCATCTTTGGTTATTTTGATGCAACAACATATTTATAATTGTTAATTGCCATTTTATTATCTCTGTCATTTCTTATTACTCCTTTAACATTGCTATATTACATTTCCTCCTATATTTGAAGATGCTTCTCATAAAGTGGTATAGAAAAGTCTTGTTTTTGAAAAATCACTTTCCCTAAAAACGTCTCTCATTGCATTCCTCATTCGTTACTGCTGTGTATCAAATGGCTCTCAAACCGCCCAGCTAAGAACAGCTTGCATTTATTATTTTATGTTCTTCTCTTGGTAAGAAGTCCAGCTGAACTGGGTTGTCTGCTTAAAAATTTCCCATAAGATTGTACTCGAAATTTTGGAATGGAAAACATTGCATGTTTCCACTAAAGAAGGATCCAGAGTTGTTTCCCATGGGCTGGTGGCCTGAGGGCCTCAGACCTTTCTCAGTTCTTTGCATGAGGTCCTCTCTAATATGGCAGCTCCATCAAAATCAGCAAGTGGGAGAGAGTCTGTTAGCAAGACGGAAGTCACAGCTTTTGTGAGCAAACCTCACAATGGGCTATGGCACTGATGTGGGCTTTCCAAGGGCAGGGAAACCACATTGCCAGTACACAATGGGAATGGGCAGCCGGTCTAGAATGCAAACCTTGCCCTGGGAACGTTTTCATTCTTGCTGAGGGTGGAGATGGTGGGCAATGAGTACAAGTTCTGAGATTCCAGTTTGTCTTCTGTCTTCACTGCCCTCCTTTAATTCCATCCTTTCTCCCTGGCTGCTGGTCACGCTGACCTTGCTGAATCCAGGCCCATCATCACTCCCCTTCCATGAAAGCCTTCTCCAGATTCCACAATGCTTAGTATCTGATCCTCACAATAAACCCCTGTTCATAACACTTATTCTAGTTTTGTTCCCTTGATTAAATAACGGAAAGAAGAAAGAAAAGAAGAAAAGAGGGGGGAGATGAGGAAAGGAGGAGGAAAATAAGGGAGTGGTAGAAGGAAAAAAGAGAGGGAGGGGAAATAATAATTCCAATGACTAATTATGAAAAATTATTAGTAGCAGTAAAAATTATAAAAAAAAGTTTTTGAACATCTGCTGTATGTTAGACAATGTGTTTAAAGTTTTCCTGGACTATCTAATTTAATCATCAGATATTTATTGTGTTCTCATTATAACTTTCTATAATGTTTACCTGCACTGACACATTTAAATCTTAAAATTCACCTATGAAGTTGGTACTACTTTCAGGGCTATTTTACAGATAATAAAACTGTGACACACAGTGGCCATGAAAATAACCCAGACAACAGAACTAATAACTGAGACCCAAGGTCTCAGATTCAAATCCTCACAATCTAGTTCTAGACTTCACACTTTATACTTGATCTTAGCCAAAAAGCTGAGAAGTGAGAATAGCTCACACTTGTTTCTTCATATCTACCATGAGTATCGGAACATGGCAAATAATGTCATTAGGATTCAAAGTTAAAGTAACCTTGGCTTTGGCCCAAATGGCTTAATTAGTTGGAGTATCATCTCATAGGCCAAAAGGTCACAGGTTCGATTCTGGGTCTGGGCACATACTCAGGTTATGGGTTCAGTCTCCAGTCAGGGTGTGTATGGGAGGTAACTGATCAATGTTTCTCTCTCACAATGTTTCTATTCTCTCTCTCTTCTCCTCCCCTAAAAAAATAAATAAAAAATATATTCTGGGATAAACATTTTTTAAAAAAAAATTAAAGTAACTTTCTAAAGAACAAATTGGAAGTACAGGCTAAACTGGGATTTAACTTACATCTTCTGACACCCAAACTAATATTGCTCTTAACTAATACTAAATTAGATTACAATATCTCTAAATGTATGAGCTGTGGCTAAAGCTACATGTAAAATTTTATCCTAATTTAATATGTAGTACTTTATCAATAAAGAATGTATAAAAATTATTGGAGTAGATATTCAACAATATTTAGGAATAGAACTCTAAGTCTTAAATCTGATCAGTTAGAAGAAATTTACATGTAAATTATTAAAAAATTAGTTAAAATATAGAAGAATTGTGGATCTTATAAATATAAAGTTATTGTTTTTAAAAAGTATAAAATAATGGATTAATCTCATCAAGAAAAAGAGGTAAAAACTAATATCTAATATTTAAAATGATAAAAGGGATATAAACAAGACTTCCAAATAATCTATAGGAAATACACACTACTCTATTAACAAATTAGCAAGTCTCAATGAAATGAGGGTTTAATGAGAAAGTTGTAAAAGAGAGCAGTAGAAATAAATAGCATATATTTCCAATAAATGAATCTCTCTTATTGAACATGCAGAAAACAATGCATCATCAATATGGGGGGAAACATGGAGGAGAATTGGACTTTGGTACATTTTATAACATGCTACTCAGAAAAGGGCTTAATGTATTTATCCTTGAACTGATTAAGCTTTAGTTGTGAAAGGATGTAGAGCATCAGAACTGGCATAGGTTAGACAAAAAGGAATCTGCATTCTTATCTCAATAATATTCAATAATTCATCTCAACTGACCTCATTTTATCACCCAGGAAACAGAGGCTGAAACCCTGATGTCTAAGATTCCTTCTAGCTGTTTAATTATGTGGAACGTCAGCTCTCTCTTTTGTAGGAAGATCATTTAAACGTTATTGCTAATTTCACTGAGGTGTGATATTGCTTTATTGTTATCCTTTACATAGTGAGGAGCTGTATTTCTCACAGTAAACTCTTCCTTTATATGCAATTCGTTTTTTTTTTTTGTTTTTTTTTTAAGCATGAATGAACTAGTGAGGAAAAAAATCATTGTAACTTTTAAAGCAAATATTTAAATGTTCGTATTGCTTCTGTCTGACCAAATTACTGTTTTAGCTCTGGTAAAAATGCAAAATTTGATTGTTTGTCAGAAAAGTAATGGTATACCCTAGTTACTCAGAATTTCACTCGGTTCATATACTGTGTGAGATGTCAGGGCCACTGAAGCATGGTAAGCAGACAAATTGCCTCCATTTTTATTCATCCAAACCTCTTCAATTTCAATGACATTATTTGGTGCAATGATTCCTGGAAATGAATCCATTCCAGCAGATCTCATAAAATCATAATTTTGAATAGTGTCTTAACCATAATTTATCTTATTTTGGCAAGAATGGAACTAAGAGACGGGAAGATTAATAGATGTACCAGAGGTCATGTGTTAGAGCCAAGACTTGATCCGAAGTTGGGATTTGTCAACCACTGAGCTGTCACTTGGTTCTAAGCCTGGTTAATCCTCAACTGTGTCTGGTATATAGAATGCCACTTGTTACTGTTGTTTTCCTTATTAAACATCATTACCATTGTTTAATTACAGTGGAACACCAATCTATAAATGTAGAAGAAATGATAGAATGAGAAGGTCAACATCTTGTAACTATTATGGTGACACAGACACACCACTTGATGTAGAAACTAGTGGGTGAGCATTTCATGAGGAACAAGAGGTTTATGTAACATCAAAATATTCCCCTACCCTACAGATTAGCTATTAATAAAAAAGGGGGAAATGGTAACTTTACAGTGAGAAATATGGTGGATTCCTTCTTTGAATAATGTCACTATTATGATGTTCTCAACCAAATAAACAAGGGGGCCATAATGTGTATCTTGGCACGGGAAACATCAAGAAATTCAAATTTAAGAACATTCTATGAAAATTACCTGAATTCTTAAAAAAAAAAAATCAGTGTATTGAAAGAGGAAGAGAACCTAGAACTATTCTATACCAGCAGAAGCTACAGAGATGTGGCACTTAAGCTAGCTTTCAATCTGGATCCTATACAGGGAAATATAGGAAAGATATTAATAGAAAAATTGGTACATTTTGAATATGGATTGTATGTTGAGAATAGCATTGTGTCTGTATTCAGTTCTCTGGTTTTTAACATCATATTTATGTAATAAAGCAGACTGTTGTGAATTATGGTAAATAGGGACTCTCTGAGCTCTTTTTTGCAAATGTACTATAGGCTTGAAGTTAAACAAAAAATATATATTTCAAATTGAAATATAAATATGCTCTTTTGTAACAAACAAAATCTTCCAAAAATGTACAAAAGAAAGCATCTAAATCTATCTTCATTGTCCCCCTCAATTCATTTTCTCCTGAGATAATAAATGTAAAAAGAAAAGTTCTATGACTCCACATATATGTAATTAAATGTTGTCATGGATACACACATGTAAGAATTTTGCTTTTGGTTCTTACTAAGTATTTATTGTTTCACATTACTTTGTAAATGTGGATCAAGAAGTCAAAATGCCTTCAAGTTTTATGTGTAGAGAGAAATTTCTAATGTGTTTCACTAGTTGTTCAGTATCCTGTGGTGTGGAGTGATCCACTGCTGGTTTGCTGGCTTTTGATCCACTATTTATGCCAACATCTCTCTAGTTGTTTGAAATTCTGGTAGTTAATCTTTTAACACTACAAAGAAAGTTGCAATATCATTATATATACGTTGTACATTTTCGGAAGAATATATTATTTTAGAGTTCACAATTTCCATTTAAAGTATATGAGAGTTTGAATTCCTGAACACTTGAAAATATTAGAATCTCTCCTATATTCTACTTTATAAAACTGGGATTTTATTTCTGCTTTTTCATGTGTGTGATCCTGATTTTGTATATTTTTAAATAAATTGTTTAATTATGGAATAAGCATGTCTAATAAATACTGAAAAAAACCCACAGCATAAATTACATACAAGGTAACAGATGATTAAAGTTGCACTTACAGTTTTAGAGTATGCATTTTCAGTGCTTATTAATGTGTTAATGTAAAGGGTTTATATAACCACTCTTGCAAGATCTACAAACTGCCCTAAAATAATAAATTTTCTTTTGCCTTTTATCTTCTGTAATTGACCTTTCCTTCCCCACTAGCCAACCCACCTTAGCTACACAGACTTCACAGACACTCCTGTACGCACAGCTTGTGGACGCTTCCTGGCACCTGGGACCTAGTCTATCGCTGACAAGCCAGACTTCTAGAACTCCATTCCAGGGTTTTACTAATTTCAGCCTTATTTAAACTTAGCTTTTAAGGGTGTAGTACACCGAGTCACAGGCTTTGATCTCTAGGAGTAGAGCAGTGAGGTGTGTCTTGCTTATTGTTTGTTTTTAATTACACAGATAAGATCTACTTCACACACTACTTTTTTTAAATATATTTTATTGACTTTTTTACAGAGAGGAAGGGAGGTAAATAAAGTTAGAAGCATTGATGAGAGAGAAATATCGATCAGCTGCCTCATGCACATTTCCCACTGGGGATGTGCCTGCATCCAAGATACATGCCCTTGACTGGATTTGAACCTGAGACCTTTCAGTCTGCAGGCTGATGCTCTATCCACTGGGTCAAACTGGCCAGGGCTTTATACACTATTGAATCCAAAGCTTTAGGGGTAAGAACTGGTCATATGGCTTTTGGAAGTATTTTGTTACAAGATTGTTACAATTGATTTGATGTTTGAGTAGATATTTATAAATGATTTGTGCTGTTATCTACCTTACATTATAAAATTCATCTATTATGTCATGAATATATGAGTATGGGTCATCCATTTAAGATTAAATGGAGCCCATGTATTCTCAAGTTAAGTCTTATATAGTAAGGCTTCTCAAATGCTTTGTGATAGATGACTAGGTTTTTGCTTTTGTTTTTAATTATTAAGTTTCTGGTTCTTTGCAGACCAATATATCCTGTTCATAGTACATGTGATTAGACCATAAGTTCAATTATGCTGGAACAGATCTAGAACTTGTTTATAACAAGAATAATCATTTGGATGTTGCTGCAAAGTGTTTCTGAACCCTAACCCTCAATTTCTCTATTTTCCTACTTGGTAGCCCTTACTTAGCAATGTGTGTACTATTACTAAATCTTAAACGGATGGCCCAAAGTCATATATTCATGACTTAAGAGGTGAATTTTATAATGTAAGAACAAATCATCTACAATAATCACAAGGTGGCCTCCCCCACATCATCACAAGATGGCCATTCCCACATTGTCACAAGATGGCCACCACAAGATGGCTATCACAAGTTGGTCACCACGGCCAGCAGGAGAGGGTAGTTGTGGGTGGCCAGACTGGCAAAAGTGGTCAGTTGGGGGCCATTGGGTTGGCAGGGGAAGGCAGGTGGAGGCAACCAGGCCATCAGGGGAGGGCAGTTGAGGGTGAGATCAGCCCAGCAGGGGAGGGCATTTGGGGACCATTGGGCTGTCAGGGGAGCAGTTAGGTGTTAATCAGGCCATCAGGGGAGGGCAGTTGAGGGTGAGATCAGCCCAGCAGGGGAGGGCATTTGGGGACCATTGGGCTGGCAGGGGAGCAGTTAGGTGTTAATCAGGCCAGCAGGGGAGCAATTAAGGAGAGATCAGGCTGGTAGAAAGAAGTGGTTAGGGGCAATCAGGCAGTCAGGCAGGTGAGTGATTAGGAGCCAGCAGTCCTGGATTGTGAGAGGGATGTCTGACTGCTTGTGTGGAATAGGGCCTAAACTGGAAGTAGGACATCTCCCAAGGGGCCCCAGATTGAAGAGGGTGATGCTAAACTGAGGGACACCCACCAGTGCATGAATTGTGTGCACCAGGCCTCTAGTTTATAAATATCTACTCAAATATCAGACCAATTGTGCTTCTATCTGAGGCTATGGAGCACATTGGGAGTCTAAGACTGGTAAGGATGATTAAACTGCAACTTGGTGAGTTAAACCCCTCTCTTTTCTTACTCTCAAAATATTTGTGTCCTATTCTGCTTCTTGTCATCAAATACTATATATTTTTCTGTCCTTATTCTATCTTTTCTCACAAAATCTAAAACTAAATAATTATATTGAAATTGGAAAATGGTACAATAATATAGAAACTCAGAGTAGAAAACAAGAGCAATTTATCAGCCCTGGAGATCATATGTCATGCCAATTCCCTCTATGATGGCAAAGACATGTGGGGTGTTGAGTATATATATTAAGCCAGCCATGTGAATAAAACACCAGTCAAAACTGAAAATATTCAACAATTAATGTATATATAATTTTTTCATTACTATAAGTACAGGGATCATTGAAAATTATTCAAATCTGTCAGCTTTTAAATTTAGGTTTGTGTTTCCTTTAAAAAATAATTCTCTGCATAAGATGCTTCCATGATAAAAGCCCACCATGGCAAAACAGAACTATAGAATTGAGGAACATCGCAGCACAGTAGCCTTTCTCCTCAAAGCTGTAAAATCCAGCTATGCAAATCCACCTGGCCTAAACTGTCATGTTCTTGGTATGACACTACTTTTTAATGTTGACATTATTGCAGATGACTCCCTTTCCCCTGCTTTGCCCACCTCCTCCTATCCTTGCCTTCCTTTCCCTTGCCCTTCACTGAACTAGGTATGTCTACCTCCATGAGGTATGCACATATGTCCTTAAGCTAATCCCTTGACCTTCTTTTTTTCTATATTTTAACATTTTACAAAAATGCTGACACACTTACTAGTCTGTTGCAGATTCCTGGATGAATGAATATTTGTATTAAAGAACAAGTATTTATAAAATCATTTAGCAGATACCCATGAACATTCTCTTTAGGTTCTGATAACCAAAACCTCAATTACATTAGGTATTCACCTCTCACAGAAGTAGAAATCAAGCATGGACATTTTTTGATATTGCTTATTTTAGGAGTGGGGATGAGACCTACCTATGGCCTATGAAATATGAGAAAAGTATATTGTAAGAATTTCTAAGAAAGATTTACTGACTTTCAAAAGGGGCCCCTGAAGTCAAAACGGAAGATAAGTAAACATAGTCCTGGCATCCTCCCAAGCCACATCAAAATGATAACTAACTGCAGAACAACCATCATTGAGAATTGCCTGAAATGTAGCTGATAACTAAGGAGATACAGAAGAAGCCACTATGGGACTGGTAGGAGGGGAAGAGACTCCTAACAAGCTGGCCCCACACCACCTGTGGCAGTTAAAACTCAGAAGGGAAATCCGAGGGACTGGCATGGGTACTTCTTGAGGAATGAGGACATTCAGCCCAAGGTCCCAGTGACAGAAATAGAAGTCCTCACGACTTCTGGCTATAAAGCCCAGTGGAGATTGTAGCTGAGTGAGACAGAGGGCCTCTGAAGTCACAGGGGTTCCTATTCAAAGGTCCACACACAGGCGTACTCACACACACTGGCTCTGAAATCCAGCATTAGGACCACAGCTCAAAAGGCACATCAGGGACATCCAAGGTTGTCAGGCTTCAGGGTGATGGCTGAAGGGCCAGCTCTCTCCCAGACAGAAAGGTTGGTGAAGTCCATTGTTCCTTTGCTGTGCCCTTTCCCAAAGAGCCAGCAGGTAGGGGCCATATCTGCATCTCCATCAGCCTAATGGCTCAGCCCTAGTGATCCCCTGAGACCCAGTCTCACCCAACTTTTGGAACCACCCAAGATATTTTTAATGGTTTTCCCATGCACTTAGCCTGTTTGGGCTCATGCTCTGGACTTCCCTAAAATCTCTCTTAGGTTCCCAAAACCCAAGCAAGCAGCATCTGTCTCCAGCTTTCCTGCACCTCTTGCTAAATGGCCCCCGGTATGGCTCAAGCAGCAGCTGGCCACAGTTCACAGTTTGGTCTCCAAGCCCAGCGCAAGAAGCAGTCATGTGCAGATCTCTTTGTAGCTCATGCTGGGTGGCCCCAGCCAGGGCACAGATGGCTGAAATGAGCAAGGAGCCAACCCATGGCAAAGCAATGTCAACTGTACAATCCGAGGAAGCTTTATAACAGGCATGACGTTCTTCCTTTACCTTATGTCCATCACATCCTTGCTCATTGAGGTTACCAAGTAAAGAATTCGTCAGAAGGTCAGGTTATTTCTCTAAATTTAAAGTAATAATTATCTTTAACAAAGTAGTATAAACATTACCAGATTTTTATTTATTTTACCATTGAGAACTGGTTAATCTTTTTACCTCCAATATTTTGTTGAACAATTACAATAAAATTTACAAATCCTGGTAACATTTTACCAAAAAAATTTAGTTAAAAAAAAAAAAAAACATGATCAAATAACAATAGAAATGTTGTCTGAGTGTCAAGTGTACAGGCAGAAATTCTCAGTTACTTTTATCTTGACATGAAACATTTTGTTAATTTAAACATGAAGAATATTGTTTCCTCTGGGCTATCTAAACAACATAACTATGTCCCATTTAAATCATTCTTTACCTTCTAATCTTTGAAAATCTAATCAGGCAAATGTTTCTGTTCCAATATTATATTATCACATCAAAGATGTCTTATTGCTAGCTTTTCTGTTATTCCAAGTTTAGTGACTTTTATATTGAACCTAAGCAAAATGTTACCTGCAGGAGCAATCTTTACTTTCTATTATACCTAACACACATTCCAGATCTGTTTTGTAAAGTGAAATAATTTATGAGGTCTCATTCCCTGAAATAACATCCAAGTATATTAATTGCAAATTAGTTCATTAAGAAAATGTTTCATATACACTCTCTCTTCCCTAATTTTAGAAATCTCATGACAAACCACTTGTTACCGTGGCATATTTCATTATCTTGGAAAGATTTATATTAAATTTGGGAAATGAAAATGAATGATTCAGCAATGACCATTCTTTATTGCAAAACGTGAAGCCCTGGAAAATTATCTTAAAATATAATAGCCTGAGCAATTAATTCATGAAGATGTATATCTTAGTAGATATCAGAACTTTTATGAAAATCATCCACTTGTATTTAAAAACTGAACAAGTATTATTTATATTTCTGTATTTTTACCTAAATGACCTTATATAATAAGCAAAGACACTATAATATAAAGATGTATAAAGATGTATACATTCACAAATAATTGTAAGAAATGTAGGAAGTGTTGACAAAGTAATAATATTTGAAATTTCAGTGAGGTTTGTTTTGTCATTAATGGACAAAAATTTTTGTCATTGTTGTTCAATGTTATGGGACCTAAAAGGTCATGCAGAGATGGTTTCTCACAAAACGACTTTAATGTTGGTGGTCCAACGTACACTGCTTTTCACAATTATTATGAAGGCAACTTTCTGTAATGAATGAACTGCCAAAAGTGCCTTACCTCTTCAGAAAAGTTGCCTTTCTCTTTGTAACGGAATTTGTTACAGGATTTTTTCCTATGGTCTTTTGATGACTCCAGATAAGATAATTCACAAACATATCTTTCTTTTTATTATGTATACTAGAGGCCTAAATCACAAATTCATGCACTGGTGGGGTCCCGCATCCTGGCCAGCAATTGGGATCCACCGGCCAGGGGGAGGGATGGCAGGAGGTTGGCTTTGGGAGCATATTGACCACCAGGGGGCAGGGGGAGCTCCTGCATTGAGAGTCTTCCCCCTGGTGGTCAGTGTGTGTCATAGCCACCCGCCTGTTATCAGTTTATTCCATTGTAATGGCTGCTTAGGATTTATATATATATATATATATATATATATACTAGAGGCCCAGTGAACAAAATTTATGCACTTGCAGGGGTACATCAGACTGGTCTGTGCCCTCGAGCAGTCCAGGAGCCCTGAGGGGATGTCCAACTGAAGGCTTAGGCCCACTAAGCCATCAGTCAGACATCCTTAGCATTGCCACAGCTGTGGGAGAGGCTCCCACCACTGCCACTGTGCTCGCCATCTGTGAGCACAGCTTCTGGCTGAGTGCAGATCTTCCTTTGGGAGCACCCTGACCACCAGGGAGCAGCCTCTGTGTTGAGTGTCTGCCCCGTTGCAGTCATTTTCACCATTCAGTCATTTGCATATTAGCCTTTTGTTATATGGGGTACACTGTAGATGAGGCCCCCTAGAACCATAAAAAAATGCAAAAAAAATCACTATTAACTCATTTTCGAGTTGCCCTCACTTAAAATCAAATTTCTCCCCTCCCCCAGCTCCCCAGTGGGGTGTGTGCTGCACCTTGGGCACCAGGGGGCTTGACGTTTTTCCTCTCTGAGCTTCATTTCTGAATACATGCATATGCATGTGCATATGCCATGGGAATTGTAATCTCTTCTCTGCCTACCTCACTGGGTTGTCATGAGGAGGTTCTGAGTTAATAAAACTAGAAATGTTTCATCGAATAAGTGTTGGCTAAGTGGGAAGGATTACTTTTAAGCCCACGGGTACCCTCTCGGGTAGCAGGTGCTGATTAGGGGAGGAAGGCATGATTGTTTCCTGGGACCAGCCGTAGGTGTAAATAGGAACTGAAAGAAAAATGTGAGAAGAATGGACTCTGAACAGTGGTTGAATTTTCTAAGAAATATTAAGAGAAATTTAGAAGTGCAAAATTTTTCAGAATAATGACTATTTCATAGATGCTTAGATATGAATTACATATGAAGCAATATATAAAATTATCTTATTAAGACTCACAACAAACCTCTACTTTACAGATAAGAAACCTGAGATTCAGTGAGATTAATATCCTTCAAGTTGCACAAGCGTTATAAATGGTTGTGCTAAATTTAAATCCAGGTCAGCTTGATTTTAAAGCCTGTGCCCTTGTCAGCTGTGCTTCACGAAGAGGTCTGTGCTAAAATGATGTGATTTGAATTATGAGGGGAAGGCAGGCATTTGAAAATCTTCAACACCGGACCAAAATTAGATACACTGCTCAGTATGTTCTTTGCAAAATTGATGTCTTTAGGGCAAGAACAAATAATTTAATCCTTATAATATTTTGCTAAAAACTATAATTATAGCAAAAAACTACCATTGTTTAATTTTGCTGTGACTCTTTAAAAAAATAAGTACTTATATTGTAACTTTAAAAATAGCAAAATGTTCTTTAACTCTCAAACTGATGTTGATATTTGTAAGACTAGACTCAAAATACTGCAGGTAGGTTTGTGTGTGAACAAAACTTTTAAATTGCTAGTGCTTGATCCACCATGGATTGCGGACTGGAGTTGCTATTATTTTATATTTGATTGTTTTTAATTTAGTAGTCATTTAGGCAACAACTACAATATAAATTAACACTCAGATTATAACAAACTTTACAATAATTAAAATTCTAGGGAAGAGTCTCTAAATTGGAATTCCAACCATGACCCACAAATATCAGAGATTCACATTTCAGAAGCTTCTGGACATGTCTTAAGGTCTTCAGTGTATTTTGCAATAGATAAAGTTACACTTTGAGTAAAATGAATACATTAACCTACATAATGTTTGGCACCACAAAGTATTTTAACTTTGCATTATAATTGTCAATTTTTAAAATTATACCCTGAGCACTCCCTGCTAATAACATAGCATAATACAATTTCTTAATTAAAATAATTTGAAAAGTTCCCAAATGCTTAGAGTAAAGCAGAAAATCCTTATTATGCATCAAAAGACCATGCAGGGTAAGACCTCAGATTACCTCTTCAGCCTGATATTCTTAATGTCTCTAATCCAACTATACACATTTTCACTTAATTACATGAACTATCTAAGCACCTTCTTGCCTCAAAGTTTTTGTGCACATAATTTCTCTGATTAGAATTCTATACTATACTAGAGGCCTGGTGCACAAAAATGTGTGCACTTGTGGAGGGGTCCCTCTGCCCAGCCTGCACCCTCTCACAGTCCAGGAGCCCTCAGATGTCTAACTGATGGCTTAGGGGAGCGAGCCTAAGACACAGTCTAGCCTCCCTCTGTGGGAGGTGACTAAGCCTATCAAGGGATGGCATGGGCAGGGAGCAGCTGGGCCCGCCCCCTATTGCACCACCACTTCCAGTGGCCTCCCTCTGTGGAAGGTGACCCCAACCCTGGTGGGCCTACCTGGAGGTGAGGAGTGGCCAGCCCCACTCTGTATCGCCCTGCTGCTGCCGCCACCCATGGACTCCCTCTGCAGGAGGCAACCGGACAGGTGATGGCACCAGCTACCATCCCCCCCCCCACATTGATCACCACTGTCACCCCCCCCCATCGCCTTCCCTTCCCTCTGCTCTCTGGCACACTCCTTGGCTAACCTGGTGCCACCTGCTTGCTGGCTCTGCCCCCTCGCTGACCAGTCGGTCCACCATTTGGTCTATTTGCATATTATGCTTTTATTATATAGGATAAGTGATTATCTTAACTGTTTCTTAGCCTAGAATTACCAACGTTAACATGAGTTTCTCTCAAATTTAATTTTTGAATGTTTCCTCATTCACATCACATCATATACAAATCCAATGCCTGATATGAGCCAGACACTATTAGATGGCAGAGACACAGAGGTGAAGATAATAGGCCCAAATCCCTCATGTATAAGCCAGTCATAGTTACCGTATTTCATTTAGAATGGCAAGCTCTGGCAGTGATGGAGTGGTAAGCTGATTTTCTTTTCATGGATATTTTGATGGGATGCCCCAACAGTTTTGTGCACTAACGATCTCATCTATAATATAAGATTTTACTCAGCATAAATTGCTTAGAGAAATCATTTGCATAATTTATTATATTATTTTAGTCCTTCATAGCAAAGAACATTTCATCTGGGAGGAGTGCATGGATCAATTTTACAATTCCTGAGACCGGAAGAAAATCGCGAGGTCCATGGCATTCAGCCTCCCTTATTTTCCTCATTTATGTCTTTGTACCTTTAGGGTTCATGTTGCCAAACACTCATTGTATGAATTTTCATTTTGTGAACTTTCTTTTGTTATTGTACTTGATTATTAAAATAGTTATCTTTATAATTAGTTTTATAACTAATTCCTGCAAACTATTTTTATGATAGCACTTATAAATTACTGTTAACAATCACTGTTATAATATTGTTCATAGGGCTAAAGGAGTCATTACTTTTTACAACCCCTTATTAAAACTACTTGCATATCATCCCTGTGAACTCCTGTGGTAATTAGTTCTATAAACTCATTGACAATTCTATCTGTCCTAAATGTGTCTCCTTCATGCTTCTGAATGTTGTATGGATTCTGGTGAAGATTTGTGGAAGCAGAGGTTATATTGATATTTCAATGTCCTGAGATTTTGTTAACAGGTGTTCACATTTAATCAAACTGGATATTTCATGAAGCTACTGGTTTCTTACTTACCCTATCTAAAATTTTATAATTAATGTTCTAAAGGAGATTACATATTTAGTTTATATGCATGTAAATTCTCTCTATCACTTTGCTCATGTGTACCTTATTCAGGTCTGTTAACTGTATGCTAATTCAGTCCTATGTGCAGATTATTTAACCCTTCATTTATTCAATAAATATTGATTGAATATTGCATATGTGCTTGGCTGTTGGCATTCGAATTCATAGACAATGTCTTTGAAGAGTTTGTTTTTAATAGAATAACCAGAAAAGTAAACATACAAATTAAACCTAAAATTCCCCCGTATGTGAAAATCCAGTGTTTTATGAGAGCACAGAGACATGAAAAAATAAAACTTTGTCCAGGAGTATTAGAAAAGGATTTCTGTAACAGGGAACAACAGTTACAGAGTTGAGTCTTGAAGACAGAACTACACACATCCATATGTGCATATGAGGAACGGAACAGTTTCAGACAGAAGGAAGAACATGCTCAAAGATGTGCCCATGAGGTCTACCCAACATGAAATATAATTGTAACTGGTGCTGACAATGTGCGTAATTAGTTAGTTAATGAGTGGCTGAAGAGGAAGGATGAATAACAATCATAGACTTGTCAAAGTCACTGTTCAAAATTTAGACTTAATACTTTGACAGAATTCCACAGGTGTGTTCTTTTATTCCAGGGTTTAATTGCTATTCCCTAAAATCAGGAGCCAGTACTCAGGAACTCTGATAACTTCATGCCACAAAAACAATAAATAACTGTTCCCAGTGCTAGTGTGTGTCATTTCATTTTTCACAATGAGAAATGTCGCAGTCTCGCCCAAGTTCTCACTCTGATTGGACTCTGATTTACATCCCTTTGTAAGTTCCTAGGGGACCCTCCTCTAATTATTCCCTACTCCAATGACTCTATTCCTTCCTAACTACTGGATCACTCACATCTCATCAAATTTATTGAGATAAACAATCAAATAATGTTAGAAACAGTCCTTCTGGGAAAGAAAGGTGGATGGACTTTTTGGAAGGTTTGCAAGAGAAAATATTTTGTGATTCTCTTTTCTGCTGGTTGGTATGATGAAAAAATAAATTCTAACCAAACCTCAAAAGGCAGAGATTATACAATCCACATAAAGAAACTAAAGACAATAACAAAAATTAATGTCAAATTAAGATAATTGATAAAATCTTATTCTACCTTAACTGTGCCAAAAGTCATATTTATCTTTTTTAGAACATATAAAACATTTCAGCAATATATACCAAGCAATGAGATGAACAGAATTCATTAGGACTAAAATTCTGAAGTGTTAATTACATATATGTTTACATATATATATATATATATATATATATATATATATATATATATCAGTATAGCAATATTCACCTATCTTAAATTAAGAAAAGCAGGAGAGGTAAGTTAGCAAAAGATTAGATAAGATACTAATGAATAAGAAAGCAATAATAAATCAAAAGAAAAAATGTAAGTACAAACGCTTTAAGGAAATATGGGTTAGGAAAAAGTTTTCCTCAACCCTCTTAGAGTCTGTGGATGATCTGGGAATTAAACTGACAAACTGATATTAAAAGGTGAAGCACAAATTTTATTAAATTTTTACATGCTCATGGGAGCCATCACAAAAGATAGAAGACCCAAAGGAGAGACCAGAGCAGGAAGCTTTTGTACCTTTTAGACAAAGAAAAATACCTTTTTGAAAAATTGACAAGACAAAAGGGCTCAGATTAGTTTAACAAGGTTTGTTTGTACATATTTATCATTTCAAATCCTGCCTCTCTGGTAATAAGAATTTGTTTTTCCAGTACAGAAGGGTACTTTTCACAAGGGAGTTTTATGACTTATTTCAGGGCAGAAGAATGAGGTGGACAGAGGTCAGAGTGACCTCCTTGCTTCCACTGTTTTCTCAAAACCCAGCTTAATACATTCAATATATCAAGGCATCATATTTTGTGGTAACATGTCTTGAAACCCAATAACAACTAGTCAAAGTAAATGAGAATGTATAACATGTATGAAATGAACAGATTAAAAAAAACCCAAATACATAAAGTATTGTTTCAATATGAAAGGACACAAAGTTAAAATATAGAAAAATATATAACTAAAGTCACTGTTAGATGCCAATCAGTATAAATGTCCTATATAATAAAGGCCAATATCCAAATTGCCCTCTTGACTGGGAGTTTGACCAGGAGTATGACCAGGGCATGGGGTCCACCAGCCAACTGCCTGAGGCGCCTCCTCCCAGGCAGCCCCACCCACAATCAGTCCCCCCACCCTGACAGAGGATTTGGGACTGGCTGGCCAACATCCCACACAACCTCTCCTCAGCTGGCCTGGCTTGAACAGCAGCGATCAGGGCAGGCCAAACCACACCCGGTTATGAATTCATGCACTGGGCATCTAGTATATGAAATCACTTTGTATGCTTCTGGGATAATATATATTACTAAACCCAGCAGAGAAGCAGTATAATTTAAATAAACCAATACCAGTGAAGTAAATTTCTACATTAAACAACAAACAAAACAACCTATATCCAAAATCAGCACTGGGCCCAGATAGTTTCTAAGGAGGCTCGTCTAAAAACTGCTGTTTGTGATTTTTCTGAATTTTCAGTTGTGATAAAAATTCAAAGTTGGTTTGAGCTCAGGTGTGAAGAAATTTCTTGGAGCAGATGATTTTTCTTCTTTAAGAACTGGAACCAACGTCTAAGATTGAAACTGTGATTAATATTCTATATGTTTCACAGACTAAGAGAAGTTCATAATAACCAAAAGGTCAGAAAAACATTTTGCTCTTATACTCAGCTCCATTATTAAGATTAAAAATTTCAATTAAATACACTGGTTTCTGTCTTGGTCTTCTGAGAAAATAAACAAGTAAAAGATAAAGAAATCACATTGTCTAAATTTTTGAAATTTTAAAAATATAGTGATTTAAATTCCTTGATATTTCTATAGCATTTTTAATCTGACTGAGAGAAAGGATTCAATCTAATTGGGGGAAAAACACAAAGAGAAACATAGTTGATGGAATTAAAAACTAAAAACTAGGTAAAAAATTAGATTTATGATGATTTACTTATAGTGAGATTTGTGCTTGTAATTCTGAATATATATATATATATATATATATATATATATATATATATGTGTGTGTGTGTTGTATGCATATCTATTTTATTGAGGTAAAATATAACCCAAATTCACCCTTTAACACATTTTAAATGTATTGTACAGTACTGCTATCTTCATGCACATTGTTGTATAACAGATCTCTAAAACCGCTTCCTCTTGCATGGCTAAACCTCTGAACTATACTCTTTGAACAGCAATTACTCTTCTCCACCCAATCTTTGGGACCACGATTTATTTTCTACTTTTATGAGCTGGAGTACTTTAGATGCCTCATATAAATGGAATCATGCAGTACTGGTCTTTTATTGATTGACTTGTTTTATTTAGCATAATGTCCTCAAGTTTCACATTTGTTGTAACATTTGCCATGATTTCCTTCTGAATAATAATAGTAATATTTCACTGTGTGTATATAGCACTTTTAAAAATATTTTTATTGATCTCAGAGAGAGAAAGCGAGAGGGAGAGAGAAACAGAAACAAAAATAATGAGAGAGAATCATCAATCAGCAACCTCCTGCACACAACCTACTGGGCATTGAGCCCAAAACACAGGCATCTGGAACTGAACCTTGACTTTCTGGTTCATGGGTTGATGCTCAACCACTGAGCTTACATCAGCTGGGCTATCTAGCACTTTTTATTTATTCATCTGTCAAAGAATATTCAGTTTCCTTCCTCTTCTTGACTATTGTGAATAATGATGCAATGAACATAGGTGTGAATTTTCTATTTTAAAATATTTTTTCGATTATTTTGGATATATACCCAGAAGTGAGATTGCTATATAATATTCTAGTGCAACTTTTTATTTCTCAAAGAATCTTTATACCGTTTTTTCATAATGGCTGCATCATTTTACAATCTCGCCAACAGTATGCAAGTATTCCGATGTTGCCTCATTCTGGTTCCACTTATATTGGCATCCTAAGGAATGTGAGGTTCTTTCTCGCGGTGGATTTAATTTAAATTTTGTGATGATTAGTGATGAGCATTTTTCCATATGGCTGTTGAATATTGTATAACTTTTTGGAGAAATATCTAGTCAGTTTTAATGGATAATTTGCTTTTCTGTATTGAGTGTTTAGAGTTCTTCATACATTCTGGATGTTATCTTCTTGTACAGTATATGGCTTGCAAATATTTTCTAACACATTGTAGGTTGCTTTACAATCTGTTGATTCATTTCCTTTGCTGTACAGAGTGTTTTCTATTTGATGTAGATTCACTTGTCTATTTCTACTCTTGTAGAATCCCTCCCTAGTGAAGTTTTTGACTAAGTTGTGTGTATTCTTTAGCCACAGAAGTTCTGATTGTCTTTTTAAAAAAATAGTTTCTGCCTTTAATAGTTTGTACATTGTGTTTGTGTGTTTTCTTGATTTTGTTTAGATGTCAATGGTGGCTTATAGGTCATTTAGTTCCTTCAAGACAATTATTTTAATTTCTTGTCAGGTACTTTATTGATTTCTATTTTGGGGGATTTACTTCCAAAATTTATTTTATTCCTTTAATTTAGCCATGAGTCCTTGTTTCTTTATATGCCTTTAGATTTTTTTATTTTAGTTTTATTTTTTTCTGAGTTTTATGCAGTAGAAAAAAATAGCCACCATTACCAGTCTTTATGGGCTGCCTTTGCACCAGGCTATACTTTCATCAATCAGCATCTCGAGAGGTTCTGGGGAACTTGGAAATATCACCTGGGGTTTGAGAATTCTCTGAGTTTGTGTGTGATTGTCAATCTAGAGAGCTTTGGTGCTTTCTTTCTAGGGAGTTCATAATCGCTTGCTCTCTCTGGTGTCTATCTGAGGCACAGCAGGTTCCATGATGTTGGTGTAGCAAACCCTTCTACTCCTTTCTCAGTGGCCCAGGCATCCAGGCTAGATCAGCTCCCTATTAGTGCTCTGAGTCAGGAGAGACAGAATCAGCCCCTTGGGCGGTCTTAGGGAGAGCCAGAATCCAGAGGCATGACCGCTCTTTTCCATCCCTCTCAAAGCAGAAGCCATGAGCTGGGCTCAGTCTCCCAATCACGCTAAGCCACATGCATTCTCCGTCTCTGGCACAGCAGGCCCTGCAGCCCCACAGCAGGCTGTCCCACCAGCCCTTGTTTTCAGTGGCCCCAGGCAGACAAATAGTGCTACTTTCATGAGTGCTCCAATCATGCACACAAGGACCAAGGACCAGTCCTTCAGGTAGCCTTCTAAACTCAGAACATTGTACACTCCCCCCTTTCTCTTCCCTTTCCGGGGGCAGCCATGAGCAGGCTTCTCTCCTGATGGCACTGAGCTGTGTCATACTGGGGGAGAGTGGGGGAGAGTGGGGAGAGTGGGGGAAGGGGTTGGGAAGGGGTTGGGGAGTGAGAGAGGGTAGAATTAAAGGATTCTTCATAAGTTTCGGTGTGTTTGCTCTTGGCTCTTCAGACATCTTTGAAACAGCATCTTCTTAATGTTTTGTGCAGCTCTCATAGATATTGGTCCATATATTGTAACTTGGCATCTCTGTGGGGTAACAAAGTCTGAGACTTCTTTTTTAAAATCATATTCCCAACTCACATAAACTTCCTTAGCAACATTTGTACTGATACACATAAATGATTTAATGTTCTCATGTTTGATTTGGGAAAGGTAAATATCGATGCATATAAAAAGAACAGAAGAAAATTAATTCTAATTTTGAAAATTTCCAGTCTGTAAAAATTGGTTCTGCCAAGATGTCACAAGTGTACTTCAGCTTAGCAAAGCAAAGGTAATTATCAGTAGAGTTTATTTCTCCTAAGGGTTTTTGCACATCTGTTTCTATGCCTAAAATATTTTTCTGTATAAAAATATCAGCATGAAAATAACCAAAGTATCCAAATTTTAGCTTGCCCTTAAGACATGATGATAAAGTTTTGTGAGATTACTTGACATTCTTCTAGAACTTCAACAGATTTGGCAATTCATTAAGTACTAAAATTGCCTTGTTAGATTTATCAGTATGGCCATTCAGCTGAATTTTTAGAGTTTCATATTTTTATCATTTTATTAAAATATATACTAATACTATATCTGCCTGAAAAGAGCCTTTTCGATAATGATTGTTCAATCAAATCCATAAGTTTTGATACTCTTTTGCAAAATGCATTTTCTTTGGGGTAAAATAGTAGCTCTGACTGTAAGTTGATTATTTTTTATCTGTTAGAGAAAAGTATACTATTAAAAATAGTTGTGCAGCCTGGACAAGTGCCTCAGCTGGTTGAGTGGGCAAACAGATTCTAGGTTCAATCCCAGTTGGAGCATGTACATAAGGCAACCGATTGAAGTTTCTCTCTCACACTGATGTCTCTCTCGCTCTCTCTTTGTCCCTCTTTCTAAGTACGTCCTCAGGTGAGGATTTAAAAAAAAAAAAAGTTGTGAAAAATGGCCAGCTATTGCTCAAGTGGGAGGAGCAAGAATCTGGGAAGTATCTTAGCCTGTGTTTGGATACTGAATATGTCTTTTTCTTTACTGTGGAAATTTAGTGAGTTATTTCAGCTGGTTTTATCCTGGAGAGTAATGATTACATCAGACTATTATCAGAATTTAAATCAGATAAAATAAAATGACCTTTGTAAAATCACAAATAGGATGATATATATATATTTCAGAGGGGAAGGGAGAAAGAGAAAAAATGGAAATATCAATGATGAGATAGAATAATTGATCAGCTGCCTCCTGCAAAAGTCCAACTGGGGATTGAACCCACAACCTAGGCATGTGCCCTTGACTGGAATCAAACCCAGAACCCTTCAGTCCACAGGCCAACACTTTATCCACTGAGCCAAACCAGCCAGGGCTCAATAAATTTTAGACATTATAATGATAATAATATTTCCTTGAAGTTATTATTCATAGCTAAGTTTTTTCATGGTATGTTCTTCAGAGCCTATGGGATGTGAGAAAAATGGTCATACTGATTATCTATCTATCATCTATCTATCTATCTATCTATCTATCTATCTATCTATCTTCTATCTATCTATATCTAACTACCTATATGCATAAGCAACATTTGTGACTGAATGACTGGAATGCCAGACGACTGGCCAGTGGCTATGACGCGCACAGACCCAGACCTTGTTGCTGGGGCCCTGACAGCCCTGAAACTGTTTCACTCGCACCATGGACACAGACAGGAGGGAGGAAGGAGCCGGATCCCTCACAGAATCAGCTGTTGCTTAGCTTGCTGCTGAGGCCAACCTCCTGTGGTCCCTCCCCACAACAGGTGAGCCTTCTGATTGGCCCCAATCACTGGCCAGGCTGAGGGGGCCACCTGTGCATGAATTCGTGCACTGAGCCTCTAATCTCTTTCTAATAAAAGGGTAATACACTAATTAGACTGGACATCTTCCAGGCATCCGTCCTGACAAAGCTGAGCCTGGGCAAAGCCACCCTTTGTCCTTGGCGCCTGTGGCTGTGGCAGGCACAGGGGAAACTGCCTGCAGTCCTGGGTGCCTGTGGCTGTGGCAGGCACAGGGGAAACTGCCCGAGGTCCTGAGAGAAGCCTCCTACAGTTCTGGGTGCCTGTGGCTGGCCCAGGCAGAGCCACTGGGGGTCCCAGGTGCCTGCAGCCGGCCATAGGGAGGGACATTCAGGTCTCAGGTCAGGTGGCTGAGACAGAGGTGGTTAGGGGCAATCAGGCAAACAGGGGAACAGTCAGATTTGACCAGGCTAACAGAGGAGCAGTTAGGGGTGATCAAGCTGGCAGGGAAAAGGTTTAGGGGTGATCAGGAAGGCAGGCAGACTGATTAGGGACAATGAAGCAGGCAGGCATGTGGTTAGGAGCCAGTAGACCCAGATTGCAAGAGGATATCCGTTCTCATTTAGTCCCAACCCCTTGGGATTGGGCCTAAAACAGCTGTCAGACATTCTCCAAAGGGTCCCAGATTGGAGAGGGTGCAGGCTGGGCTGAGAACCCCCCCCCCCCATGCATGAATTTAGTGTACCAGACCTCTACTATATATATATAAAAGCCTAAGTGACCATCCGACTATTCGATCATATCTTACTGGTAGCTATGATTCACAATGACCACCAGGGGGCAGATGCTCAATGCAGGAGCTGCTGAGCTGTGACTTGGCAGCTCCATTTCTCAGGTGACACACCCGGAACCAGAGAGGAGGGAGCCCGATTCCGGGGTGCATCGCCCGAGAACTGCTCTCTCATAATCTGGAGCACTTCAGGGGATGTCAGAGAGCTGGTTTTGGTCTGACCCCCACACCGAGGGACCCCACCTGTGCATGTATCCATGCATTGGGTTTCAAATTAGTACATAAAATGGAACAGAGAACTGTCAGGAAAATAAATCCAAACATTTTCTGGATGTCTTTAAAGTTAAAAATCAGTGTTTCTCACATTTGCTTTTTAAATTTATGAACATGCAAATATTTGAAATCAAGTTATCTTAGTTAGTTCAATAATTTTTCTTATATTGGATGTTCCCATAATCTTCACAGCTAACAGAGGTATTTTCTAGTACCAATGAATCCCCCATACTTTTAAATCAGATACTGTGATGTCATATTAAAATGGAATATTGACAAAATTGCTGTATAATCCTTTATTCTATCAGCTATGTTGATAATTACTATCAGGAAATTCCAATATTGGTATTTACAAATATGTTCAGGATTTTTTGCTGCAGAAAAGTATTACTTCATCGTGAACTAATGATAACATATGGGGGGCAGATTTGCTGTAGAAAAATCCATTTAAGTTAATTTAAGGACTAAGAAAATCTAGGAACACTATAAATAAAGACTTAAGAATAAGAACAGATAGAATAAAATGGTGGGAGAATTGGATCATCACTTGGTGGCTAATAATTTGCATTAGACTGCCACATACAGTAGACTCTGAATGTCAGTAGTCATGGCTCTGTTGATGTTCATGTACACAATCATAACATATCACTGAGCTTCTATTAGGGAGCAGTTACATTTCAGCAAAGGAATCGCTTGGGTTATATTGAGTTTTCTTAGTGATTTCAATGTAAGGGTTTATAGTTTTATTATGTGAGGTTTTTATTTGTATTGAGTTATAAAGTAATGTTTACATCATTTACATGTATATATTCAGTAATATTCAAATAAGATTATTCAAGGCAATGTTTTTCTCTTTCTTAAAAGTATTCTGAACATACACAAGCCTGAGAAAGACTGAGGAGTGTTCATTGCGCTACCAAGTGTTTGGTTGTTTGTGATGAGCCCGTAGGTTCTCACTTCCAAAGACAGACTGTACCCAACCCGTTCGCGGTGAGGCATGAGTAAGGCCGAGGAAGAGGAAGAGGCTGATGACTTGATATCTATCTCCTGAAGCAATTAGCAATGTTGGAAGGCAAATACTATTAGCACTTTACCTGTGCAAATAGAGGTCAAAAGAGATTCAGTAGGATGGGCACTGGACAGACAATAAGCAGGCAGGGCATTAAAAACATTGACTGCCTGGGTTAAAATCTCTCTAATAATAAATGCTCAAAACTGAAAATAAATAGTAAAATATCACCTAATTGTAACTGAAGTTACTCACTAGAGCTTTTTATTCGATAAACACAGGGCTTTGCTTTTTAAGGGGGAAAATAGGTTAACATGCATTAATATAAAGATACAACATTCTTATCAAAAGTAGAAATTTTAAAATTCCACAAGGAATGATGTGGAAAATGTCAATTCATGTTATCAGTTACTATCAAAGCATTTTTACCAGTGAATTTTCGATTGTAGAATGAAATTATTGACTCTTCCAGAGAGAAAATAATGGACTAGCAGGTGTGGATGCATCTTATCGCTTTATGATCCTATTATGCTCTTGAGGCAACAATGTAGAAAAATACACCACCTAGGTATTTGGAATGCGTTCTGCTTTCCAGGGCAGTGGAATGCCCTGTGCATGCAGCCAGGCTGTTTCTTAGCATGGCATCGGGGATTTGCTGAGCTATCTGGCTCCAAACTCCCTTGCTAGTCTTATCTCCTAACAATCCCCGTGGGCGCCATATGGACTGGCCATGCCCTTCTTGTTATGATTCCCTGAAGAGGGAGTGCATGTCCATGTTTCCGCTTTATTGCATATGTTGTTTCTTTTGCCAAAAACCTATTCTCTCACTTTATTCTGATAAATCCTTGTTCTTCCTCCAAGACGCTGCTCAATTTTAAACTTTTGTGGAAGCTGATTAGAGCAACCCCTGATGTATTCACTAGAATCGCTCATACTTTCCCTCAGGCTTCTGATCACACCAGGTATTATGCGCTATTAGTAGTTACTGCATTGCCCTTTAAAACCATGCCTTCTGGCTTAAGCACTTACCTACAGTAAGGAGTATGTCTTTCTCTGTTTGTCTCGGGCACCCAGGTAGCCCCTCATCTTAGAGGTCCTACATAATCAACATGAGTGGGCAGATGTAGTTTATATGAAATAGTTATAATCAAGTCATCAATACAGAAGATAAATGACAACCTTCTTGTTATAAAGAGAAAAAATGAAGTTTGATTTGAAAATCTCAGTTTGCAGATGGAGCACTTACTAAAAGAATGGAATTGTATCTGAAAAAAGGGAAGCTGAAGTGTTATGCAAAATAAGGAGATTTCATTTCAATTACATTTGTGTGTTGCTGAGAAATTGATATGGAAGTTTATGTTTTATTCATTTGATTTTTAAATATGTCATTTTATTATAAAATTCATATACATGTGTTTTAGAAAATAAGTAAAATACAGCTATCAAATAACATAATCATTAATGTTAACTATAAAACTCTCTAATGTTTTTTTAAATATATTTTATTGATGTTTTACAGAGAGGAAGAGAGAGGGATAGAGAGTTAGAAACATTGATGAGAGAGAATCATCAATCAGCTGCCTTTTGTACACCCCCTACTGGGGATGTGCCTGCAACCAAGGTACATGCCCGTGACCTGAATCAAACATGGGACCTTTCAGTCCATAGGCCGACGCTCTATCCACTGAGCCAAACTGGTTTCGGCTAAACTCTCTGATGTTAATGTTAAGGTGCATTTCCTGCGTGTCACATGTACAGATATGTTAGGATGCCATTTAAAAATATATTACAGCTCTAGCTGGTTTGGCTCAATGAATAGAGCATTGGCCTGCGGACTGAAGGTCCCAGATTCAATTCTAGTCAAGGGCACATGCCTGGGTTCAGGGTTTGATCCCCAGTGGGGGACAGACATACAAGAGGCAGCCAATCAATGAATCTCTCTGATCATTGATGTTTCTATCTCTCTCCCTTCCTCTCTGAATTTTATATATATAAAATAATATATATTACATAACATTTATTTAACACCCAATACATAAATGCTAGTTCCTGGGTGACTCAATGGTGAGCAACATCAGACAAAACCTTGTTTTGTTAGACTGAATAAACCAAGACATTAATCAAATAATCTAAAAAATATATTTATCAGATAGGGCAAAATGAGGTTTACAGTTCTGAGTACACCAAGAAAAGTTTATTACTGTATTATAATATTAATTATTGTATTACTAGAGGGTCCCTGGCCTGGCCTGTGACCTCTCAAAATCCAGGACTTTACCCCAGCCAGGGAAGGACCACAGATGGCTCCAGGGCATGTCCGGCCTGTCTCATGCAGTCTCTATCAGGGTTGATAGGGGTTGATCAGGTTGTGTTGCCCAGTCCTGATTGGCCAGACCCCAACAGCAAGCTAACCTACTGGTCGGAGCGTCTACCCCCTGGTGGCCAGTGCACATCATAGTGACTAGTTGAACCGTCGAGCAGCTGGACACTTAGTATATTAGGCATATATATATATATATATATATATATATATATATATTCATACAAAAAACTGTAAATATCCTTTTGCCTCACTCTGTCTAATTACAAATAACATAATGTGTTAAAAGGATAGATATATAGCACCAAGAAAGCATATGTTATGGACTCAGAATGAGAGAAAGGAAATTTTTTACTGAGGCAACAATGCAGAACTTTATATCTAACCATTGAAATTTGATTGTTTTAATAATTGGCAAAATTACTGGAGATGCAATGTCAGGATAAGTAAGGAACTGACGACATCACTTTGCCCAGATAAATGAAATTTTGACTTTATCATAGCAGAAATGGGAAACCATTTGGGGGTTTTATACAAGAAATTCAAAAGATATAGCCTAGGTTGTTGATTTTTGTTGAAAAATACTAGGGACAAAACCTTATTTTCAAAGCAACGTATACTTCAATTATATGAATAAGCAAAAAGCACCATGCCTCAGAGGCCAAATGCAGGTGATGTATAATCCGGGGAAGCAAGAGAAAGGCCCATTTCTCAGGCAGTTTTGCAGCCCCCGCCTGCCACTTCTGCTAGAGAGTATTTATTTTACAACCTCCAAACACAGGCAGGCACTAATTTTATGAAAATCTCTTTGAACATAAATCCAAGCATAAAACGTAACCGGTGACTTTGTTTAGGGAGAATTTACGGCGGACTTTATAGGAAGGGCCCCTGTCATGCATTTCACATGAGGACTACAAGTTTGTGTTTACGTCCAATTTCCTTTTCAGAAACCGTCTTTCTGGAAAAGCATGTTCTTTTTACCTTGGATCAAGCAGAAAGTTAACTTAGCTTCCTCTTATTCTGATAGAATATCCAGAAAGAAAAAAAGAGTAAACATTTCCGTAATTTCTATCCTACATTTCAATGGTGCAGTAATGTATTATAGTGTTCTACTTGGTTATAGAAACAACAAAAAGAGAATGATTCATGAGAACCAGGAAAGATTTTGTAAGATATAAAAACATTTATTTGTGTCTCCTGGTGTCAAGACCATTTCTGCAGTGAGTGCCATGTGTCTCCAGCACAGCGCAGGGAGAGGTCACTGGGCAGGGCCTGTCATTACTGACAGGGTCAGGATGGCACAGCCAAGTTTAGGACCCAAGGCTTTCAAACAATAAACACTGATGAATGGTCTGAAATGCTCATTAGGTGCATTCCTGGGTGTTAAATCTGACATTTTAAGAGTAAAAAGACATAGTTCTGCATCCCATTTCTGGTACTCATTTATTGTGTGAGTTACAACCATAACTTAACCTCTTTGTTTTGCAAAATGAGAATGACAACATATACCTGACAGAACCGTGGTTGGGAGAAGAGAAGGTGTTGCAGATAAAATGCTTGATATAAAGGAGCTTGGATGGACTCGGTCTTAGGAGAAAACTAATAAAGCCAAGTTTAAGACAAAAATTTACCAAAACTTATATGTCAGTTATTTATATTTCTACTAAAGGCCCGGTGCATGAAAATTCTTCAGCCTGGCCTGCCCCCTCTCACAGTCTGGGAGCCCTCAGGGGCAGGAGGTGACCCGGCGACCAGGGAAAGGTGTCTCCCCACCACACCTCTGCTGCTGCCACTGCTGGCAGTGCAAGCCTTGGCTGGCCCTAGCTACCTGAGTCTCAGGCAGCCCTGGGCATCTAGGCAGCCACCATCTGAGGCTTGCCTGTGTATCAAATTGGCACTGGGTGGCTGGGAGACTGAAATGACTGGGGGAACTCCAGAGGCTAGTAGGCAGGTGGGCCTTGCTGCATGCCTGCCACCACGGTGGGGTTGAGGGGCTTGGGCACCTCCATCTTTGAGGGTGTGACAGTAAATTAGCATATCTCCTCCTTATTGGCTGTGGGCACCACCATCTTTGCAATGGTGTGAGAGTCAATTAGCATACCCCCTCTCTTTTAGATAGGATATAACTAATAAAGGGTGCATGTATACATATAATGCTAAATTGATTAAGAATGGCACTCTGAATTCACAGATTGACTTTGAAGATCTTTTGTGTCAAAAAGTGTTTAGGCATCAGTGTCACAGATTTTTCAGCAGATGAATAATAGTATCTGCAAAGCATGCATCACACAAAAATTGCCGAATGATGTAGCGAAATAAAACTAAATGATTTGGCAGGAAAGTATAGATTACAATATAAGATGTCCTAGTTCTTTTGCTTTTTAGTTTAGAAAATTAAAGCTCTCCTAGATGAATATTACTTTCCTTATCTTACCTTCTTTCCTTCTATTCATTCAGATTCTTATTGTCCTCTTTTTCATTTAATCCTTCAGCACAGTTACGTTTTCTCATCCATTGGATGACTGAACATCTTTGGGCCTCACTCAAATGAGCCAACCTGAGTCTGTAAACCTTCATTTATATCCCTCAGTCATTGTCTGAAGCATTTACCACTTTATATCTACCAATACAACTTAGAGACAAGCACAGGTAGAAACTGTTTTAAGTAGGATCCATTGTTTTTCACACACACACACACACACACACACACACACACACACATGCACAACCTTGAAAAAATAAAATGGTTACTTTTTTTAATGTTTTATTGATTTTTTACAGAGAGGAAGGGAGAGAGAGAGAGAACTAGAAACATCGATGAGAGAGATGCATCAATCAGCTGCCTCCTGCACACCCCCCACAGGGGATGTGCCCGCAAACAAGGTACATGCCCTTGACCGGAATCGAACCTGGGACCCTTGAGTCCGCAGGCCGACGCTCTATCCACTGAGCCAAACCGGTTTCGGCAAAATAGTTACTTTTGAGATGTGAAATTAAAGATGTTCTTTTAAAAATTAATCTATTTAAATAATTTATAAATATATTTTCATTACTATGATTTATAAGTCCATATTTTAGTGTTAGCACTCAAATGGGAAAGAATGTAATAAATCAAGTTAGAGAGTATAGTGACTGAAAAAAAATCTGAGGGTGAGAAGATATTTATGGATGAAACTCCCTTCATGCAAGCTTGTTAGAACATATTTATGCATAATGAGTATTTGCATCTTTCTGTTCTCTCTTATTGCTGTGAAATATATTCATTTTGAAGTTTACAACTACAACGCAGCAGATGGTGAAGACAAAGATAAAAGGAGTAGGTCACACAAATGGCTAAGTATCTTTTTCAAAATTCTAGTAAAAAAGCATTCCTGCATTATTTCACAGCTCACAGATTAGAATAAAATACATAAAATAATGAAGTTTCCACTGACTCAAAATACTTAAGCTATTTGTATCAATCTGAATTACTTTTGTTTTTATAAATCACTGTTAGCTTTGTAAAAATACTATTTACAATGTTCTTTTTATCATCATGTCTAAGGTTTTACTGTTATTATATATGATATAGTTTATATTTGCCAAATTGATTCTATGCTTACACTAATTACACTGAGAAAATATTAGTATTAATATGCTAAACTAAATGAACATCTTAATACAAAATATTTACCATGTAAAGAGAAAGAGAAAATATTTTGCTAGCATCTTTTGAAAATGGTTCAGCAAACAGTTCTTATATTGATTTTACAAGGAGAAATAAAACTACAATATGTTTCTGATATAGCAATAGCTTGACTTCAAATCTTTAAATGGCAGATATCTTGCCTAATCTCTTAGATTTAGTATATTAATATCTACTGCAATAGATAATTATTTAGAGCAAAAATAAATCAATTTGAATATCAGCATAGACTCTAAAAAGAGATAGCTTTTTTTTTTTCTCACAACTAAATTACCTGCAGAGCTAAATCTTTCCTCAATGGTGACAAATTGCTTTATGATAGAGTGGTATTTAGTCCCCCCCACTCTCTATCTCTATCTCTATCTCTATCTCTATCTCTATCTCTATCTCTATCTCTATCTCTATCTATCTCTATCTCTATCTATCTCTATCTTTCTTTTGTAAATTAAATATTGCTCCTTAAAACCTTCACTATAAAGTATAACTCCTGGAGTGTCTGTATTTTTCATTTTTCATATAAGAAAATATTGAGTACCTAAACAACTTGTATTTGATCCCATTGATAACTTTGTTAGTGAATAATTACATAATCAATAATTTTCTTAATATTTCACTTGACTATGAATTCTAGAGTTAGACAAAATCTAGCAAATGCAGAGTAAAATATAGGTATAAACAAGCTCCAGTGAAATTTGATTTCAAAATATTTCTATATAATATACAAAAGTTAGATTTATGCTCTTCAGAATAATTATTTTTATAGTGTGCCTCTTGGTAATTCATATTGAGTTCAAAGTCCCCTTATCTTTGAATAAATACATGGACCTGAATAAAATTGAAATAAGACAAAAGAAACCCTAACAAACTAGGGAAGTTTTAAAAGCCTAGATATTGTTTGAAAATTCAATGATACATACTTTTTCATCAGGAAAAGAATAACAGACCTTGAACATTTAATAAAATTCCATTGTTTTAAGTAAAATTCAATCGGAGTTACTGTCTTGTGTAAATGAAATAGAATCAGATATGATTATTTTCAATGCTGGTGATAGGAAGAAAATAATGCATTTGAAAACCACAGTTAGAAGTTGTTGAAAGGGATATCTTTAAAAGCCCTTTGTCCAAAGGGTTTTAAGTTTGTGGCTTAGAAAGATCCTGGACTCACCCCTTCCCAAGGACACAAGAAATCTACAATATGTGGAATAAATTCCTCTGAAGAGACCTGGGGACTGGGTGATCAGAGCTGTGCAGCAAGAAATAAAAGGGCAGCATGGAGACACATGGGAAAGGTAGAGAAACCTCTCACCATGTGAGGGGCCCCAATCCAGACTCAGACTCAGAGATTCACACTCAGGAGGGTTCTCAAAGGTGCAAGCGATGAGTGATGGGTGTAGTGTGTATGTTTCACATCAAACATCTGATTCTTAGATCCTGCACTGGATAGATGAACTCCCAAAATATCTGGCTTTGAGAACCAATAAAGATTTCATCCAGGAAAGCCATAGCACTCCAGGGATGAAAGAGCCTGCTCTTTAAGAGCTCACACAGACTCGCTCACCCCAGGAAACCGTGTAAATGCACCAGTCCAAAAAGACCTTCTGTGAGGGAGACCAACTTGCTAATCTAGAAGCATTTGCTGGAGAGAAGGAAACCGGAGGTAGGAAACTATTGGGACAAATAATATCCAGGAACAAAAACCGGCAGGTGCCAGTGTGGCCATCTCATCTACCTTGCTAATGCCATCCCTGGCCACTATCAATTTGGGAGTCTCCTGCTGACCTGCTGGAGAAGGTGGGAGCAGCCCAGTGAGAGCACCGCCCACAACCACACCCCAGCAGAGGGCCTTGGGTCCCACAGTTGGTCTGTGTGACAGCCCTGTTCACCACAGTGTCTCAGCTGCAGCCCTCACTGGGAAACTCTTAGGCATCTGGTCTGGTGGCCAGGGAGGATTGTGCTTCTGGGCCCCATAAGACATCTCTTACACGGTCTCTGCTTCAAACCTGGGAGGGGGTTCATTTGCCTGATACATAGACACAAACACAGAGAGTTGGAAAGAAAAACGAGTAGACAAAGATTAGTTTCTAAGAAGTGAAAGAACAAGCAAAACCTAAGAGTTCAAAGTAATGGTCACAAAAATGGTCACCAAACTATTGAGAAGATTAGATGGACATAGTAAGAACTTCAACAGAGAGAGAAGAAATATAAGAATATTCTCATTCCTGCCTTCACATATTTAAAGATAAGATGGGAAAAGAAAGTTAGAGTTTATGAGAATTAGAAAGTAGTGAGAATGTGTGAACTAAATAGAAAGTAAAGTCTTCCTGTGTGTGAGTTTTTTCAAGGTTTTACTTTTTTTTTTTTTTTTTTTTTTTTTAGAACAATTTAGTTAACTTCTATTGAGGGCTTTCATATCTGAATTAGTAAAAGTGGCCGAAACCGGTTTGGCTCAGTGAATTAGTAAAAGTATATAGGAAGGAATCTATTATTAATAAGATAAGTAGTGTGAGACTTTAGATTTCATCTTTAACCAAAATGAGAAAACATAAAGCATGAACCAAATTTGAAGTATGGTGCATAAAGTTGAACACATTGATATCAACTCAGGGTATACTCAGTGTGATGGTCAAGCTGTGCTAAGTAATTCCTCTCTGACTTCTTGTGCAAGATTGACGTGGACTCTCTCATAACCTCTTTATGGTTTTCTTCCTTCAGTATCTTCTACTTGCTCCTCCTGAACACTTCTTCCATATCTGTCTCTATTGTGCCCTTGTATTTTAGCTAATAACCCCCCCCCGAATACCCTTATTAGTTATGATAAGAACATCAGCAGGTCCTAAAATTTTCCACATCGAAAGCATTTATTGAGGGAATTCTCCTCTGTATTCTCAGGATGCTTGCTAATTAGGATGGTCAAACTTCTGAATTACTGTAACCTAGTGAGTGTAAAATGATGAGCTATTGTATTGTGAGTTGTTGTTTTTCAATTTTTTTTGAAGATTGTATAAGTTTTCTACCTTTTTATTTTTATTTTAGTTATTATTTTTTATTGTTAAAGTATTGTGTATGTCTCCTTTTATCCCCATTAAGTGCTCTCCAGCCATTCCCAACCCCCTAGACAAGCCCCCACCACTCCAGTCTACATGCCCATTGGTTATGCTTATATTCATGCATACAACTCCTTTCTTTAATCTCTTACACACACACACACACACACACACACACACACACACACACACACACACAGTGAACTCCCCTGCCTTCCTTCTGAGGTTTGATAGTTAATTCAGTGTTTCTTATCTCTGGATCTATTTTTGTTCATCAGTTTATGTTCATTATAAAATGAGTGAGATCATGTGATATTTATCTTTCTCTGACTGGCTTATTTCACTCTCCAGGTCCATCCCTGCTGTTGCAAATGGCAGACGTTCTTTCTTTTTTTCATCCATTGAGTAGAAGTACCATTGCTGCTGATGGGCACTTAGGTTGTTTCCAACTCTTAGCTATTGTATATTGTGCTGCTATGAACATAGGAGTGCATATATCCTTTCTGATCGGTGTTTCTGATTTCTTGTGATTATTCCTAAAAGTGGGATTACTGGGTCAAATGGGAGTTCCTTTTTTTAATTTTTTGAGGAAACTCTATTTTGTTTTCCACAGTGGCTGCACCAGTCTGAATTCCCATCAGCAGTGCATGGGAGTTCCCTTTTCTCTGTATTCTTGCCAGCACTTGTCGTTTTTTGATTTATTGATGATAGCCATTCTGACAGGGTGAGAAGGCATCTCATTGTTGTTTTCATTTTCATCTCTGAGATAGTAACTTTGAGCATGTTTTCATGTGCCTCTTGGCCTTCTGTATATTCTCTTTTGAAAAGTGTCTATTTAGGTCCTTTGCCCACTTTTTTATTGGATTGTTTATCTTCCTTTTGTTAAGTTGTATGAGTTCCCTGTACATTTTGGATATTAAACCCTTATCAGAGATAACATTGGCAAATATCTTCTACCATGCAGTGGGCCCTCTTGTTATTTTGTTGATGGTTACTTTTTTCTGTGTAGAAGCTTTTTATTTTGATCTAGTCCCATTTGTTTACTTTCTCAGTTTCCATTGCCCTAGGAGCAGTATCGCTGAAAATATTGCTGTGACATATGTCTGCTATTTTGCTGCCTATGGATTCTTCTAAGATTTTTATTGTTTCCCTTCTTATGTTTAAGTCCTTTATCCATTTTGAGTTTATTTTTGTGAATAGTGTAAGTTAGTGGTCTAGTTTCATTTTTTTAAACTGATGTATCTGTCAAATTTTCCCAACACCATTTATTGAAGAGACTGTCTTGACTCCATTGTATGCTCTTGCCTCCTTTGTCAAATATTTGAGAATAATGGCTTTGGTCATTTCTGAGATCTCTGTTCAATTTCATTGGTCTATATGTCTAGTGTCAGTACCAGGCAGTTTTAAGAACAGTGACTTTGTAGTATAGCTTAATATTTGGTATTATTATCCCTCCAACTTTGTTCTTTCTCAGGATTGCTGTGGCTATTCGGGGTGTTTTTACTATTATTTATTTATTTATTTATTTATTTATTATTTTTATTTTTTTTGTTTATTCCTAATGAATTTTTGGAGCATTTGTTCTATGTCTGTGAAATATTCCATTGGTATTTTAATGGGATTGCATTGAATCTATAAATTGCTTTGGGTAGTATGGACACTTTAATAATGTTGATTCTACCAATTCATGATCATGGTATATTCTTCCACTTGTTATGTCTTCCTCTATCTCTTTTCTCAATGTCCTGTAGTTTTCTGAGTACAGGTCTTTTACCTCCATAGTGAAGTTTATTCTAAGGTATCTTAATTTTTTTTTTTTTTGGTGCAATGGTGAATGGGATTTTTTTTAAGTTTCTCTTTCTGTGAGTTCATTATTGGTATATAAAAAAGCAAAGATTTATGGGTGTTAATTTTGTATCCTGATACATTGTCAAATTCATTAAGGTTAGTAGTTTTTTGTGTGGAGTCTTTAGTGTTTTCTATGTACAATATCATGTCATCTGCAAATAATGACAGTTTTTCTTCTTTCCAATTTGGATACTTTTTATGTCTTATTCTTGCCTGATCACTATGGCTAGCACTTCCAGTACTATATTGAAGAGGAGTGTGAAAGTGAGCATCCCTATCTTATTCATGTTATTAGAGGAAATGGTTTTAGTTTTGCCATTGAGTATGATGTTGACTGTAGGTTTGTCATATAAGGTTTTTATTATGTGGAGGTATGATCTCTCTATTTCCACTTTGCTGAGAGTTTTTATCAAGAAAGGGTGATGGATTTTATCAAATGCTTTTTTCTGCATCAATTGATATGATTATGTGATTTTTGTCTCTCAGTTTGTTTATGTGATGTATCATGATTTTTGATTTGCAGGTATTGTACCAGACTTGCATCCCCAGAATAAATCCCACTTTGTTATGTTATCTGATCTTCCTAGTGTAATGCTGGATCTGATTTGCTAGAATTTTGTTGAGGATTTTAGCACTTACGTTCATAGGGAATATTGGCCTACACTTCTTTCTTTGTAGTATCTTTATCTGGTTTTGATATTAGGGTAATGCTGGCTTCAGAGAAAGAGCTTAGAAGTGTGCCCTCCTCTTGAACCTTTTGGGATATTCTAAGGAAGCTAGGTTTTAATTCTTCTTTAAATGTTTGGTAAAACTCTGTAAAACTGTCCAGATCAGGGCTTTTGTTTGTAGGAAGATTTGCGATTACTGCTTCAATTTCATTGGTAGTTATCAGCCTATTAAGGTTTTTTAACTCAAGTTCAGTTTTGGAAGCTTATATTTTTGTAAGAATATGTCCATTTCTTCTAGATTGTCCAGTTTGGTGGAGTAGAATTGTTCATAGTATGTTTGTTTTTGTTTTTGTTTTTTTTTACATTCCTTTGTATCTCTGTGGGGTCTGTTGTTACTTCACCTCTTTCACTTCTGATTTTGTTTATTTGGGTCCTCTCCCCTTGCTTCTTGGTAAGCCTGGCTAGAGGTTCATCATTTTGTTTATGCTTTCAAAGAAGCAGCTATTGTTTGTTTGTCTCTTTGTTGTTTATTTCTGCTCTGATATTTATTATTTCCTTCCTTCTGCTTACTATGGTCTTTCATTGTTGCTCTCTTTGCAACCCTTTATTACCATTTTTCTTGTGTTTTTTTTTTTTTTTTTTTTTTTTTTTTTTTTTGAGGTAAGCCTGTAAAGCTATGACTTTCCCTCTCAGGACTGCTTTCACTGTGACTCATAGATTTTGGATTGTTGTATTTTAATTGTAATTTATTACCAGGATGCTTTTTATTTCTTCTTTCATCTTTGTTTCATAAAATGTTATTTAGTCTCCAACTGTTGGATTTTTTTATTGTAGTTGATTTTTAATTTTATGCCATTGTTATCTGAGAAGATGCTTGATATGATTTATATTTTCTTGAATTTGAAGAGGCTTTGCCTGTGTCCCAATATGTGGTCTACCTTTGAACATGTCCCATGTGCACTTGAGAAGAATATATATTCTGCAACTTTAGGGTGAAATGTCCTGAAAATTTTAATTAATTCCATCTGATCTAGTGATTCATTTAGAATTGCTGTTTCTTTGTTGAGTTTTTTGTTTAGAGGATTTCTCCAGAGGTGTCTATGGGGTATGAAAGTCCCCTACTATAATTGCATTGCTGTTGATCTTACCCTTGGTATCCTCTAGAACTTTTTTTATGTATTTGGGTGCTCCTATATTGGGTGTGCACATGTTTACCAGATTTATATTCTCTTGTTGAATTGCTCCCTTTAGTATTATGAAGTGGCCCTCCTTATCTCTTATTATGGCTTTCACTTTGAAGTCTATTTTGTTAGATATAAATATTGCTACCCCAGCTTTCCCCTCCCCCCCCCCACATATCCATTTGCCTGGATTTTTTCCCCATCCAGTCACTATCAGTCTGTATGTGTCCTTTGTTCTGAGGTGGATCTTTTGTAGGCAGCAGATATATATGTCATGTTTTCTTATCCATTCACCTACCCTATGTCTTTTAATCCATTTATGTTCATAGTTATTATTGACAGGCACTTTTTTGCCATTTTTATTCTTTATGCCTATGTTCCTTCTTCCCTTCCTATTTCTTCTTTTTACAGCAGACCCTTTAGCATTTATTGCATTGCTGGCATGGTGGTAATAAACTCCCTTAGCCTTTTTTTTGTGTGAAGCTTCTGATTTCCCCATCAATTTTGAATGATAGCCCTGCATTGTATAGTATTCTTGGGATTCAATCCCTTCCTTTGCATCACTTTGTATATGTCATTTGATTCCCTTCTGGCCTGATGTGTTTTTGTTGAGAAATCAGTTGATAGTCTAATGGGAGATCTCTTGTAGGTAACTTTCTGTCTCTCTCTGGCAGCCTTTGTTGTTGGTGTTGGCCAATTTAACTATGATGTGTTTTGGTGTTGGTCTTTTTGAGTTAATCTCATTTGGGACTCTATGTGCTTCTTGAACTTTTGTGAGTTTTTTTTTCCCAATATCAGGGAAGTTTTCTGTAATTGTTTTCTCAAATAGGTTTTCTATTCCTTGCTCAGTTTCCTCTTCTCCTGGTACCCCTACTTTGCTGATGTTGTTTTGTTTTGTGTTGTCCCTAATCTCTCTTAAGCTTTTCTCCTGATTTTTAAGGTTGTTGTTGTTGTTGTTGTTGTGTGTGTGTGTGTGTGTGTGTGTTTCCCAGTGCTGCTCTGCTTGTGTGTGTGTGTGTTCTTTTCTCTTCTACCTTGTCTTCTAGCTTGCTGATGCAGTCCTCAGCTTCTTCTAATCTACTATTGATACTTTCTGTTGTGTTCTGCATTGCAGCTATGTCATTCTTCATTTCTTCTTGGTTTTTCTTCATTTATTCTTGATTCTTAGAAATGTTGAATTTGTTTTCCATCATTTTCAGCATTCTTATAAGCATTCCTCTGATTTTTTTTCTCTGAAAAATTGCTTACCTCTATTTCATTTACTTCCTTTTCTGGTGATTCCTCTCTCTTTCTCTCCCCCCCCTCTCTCTTTTCATTTGTGTGTTGTTATTTTGTTTTCCAATTTTTGCTGATCCTTTTTAGTTATTTCTATGTACTAGAAGAAACTTATATGTTAACCAGATTTTTTTTAGTTTGTCTTTTATAGTAGATATTTTATGAGACCCAGTTGTGCATTCTCTCAGGTCTTCTGCTCTGTGTATTCTAGGGATGCCCCTTACTTGAAATATTTTGTTTCTCATGGTATAGTTGTATCTTGAGGATTATTGTGCCATTCCCAGATGGAAACTCCTCTAAAGGTTTCTGGTTATGTGGCTTACTTTTTTCCACATTGACCAAAGAGTACTAAATACAACTAGATAAGACATGACACAAAGGGAACAAACACGAATGTACTCATGACATTGACAACACCAACAAAAGTGGTCACCAGAGGAAAGAAAATTAGGAGAGAGAAGAGCAAGCAAAAATTATATTAAGAAAAGGAAAAAAAAAAGGATAGAGAAAAGAAAAAAAAAAGAATAAAAGAAGGGTAAATATACATATATGGGGACAAAACTCCAGAAAATAAACAAATAAACCAAAAAATGCAAATAATAAACACCCAGGAAAAGGAAAAAAGGGGGAGTGGGGTCAGAATCTGTAGAGGCAGAAATTATATCCAGAAAGTAAAGGAATTGAATGAATAGAGGAATGGCCATGGTTCAGTACCACTAAGGTAGAAAGAGAATGAGTAGACAAGGAGAAAAAACCCATAATCAATAAATTTAAAAAATGTATATATTTTTACATTTATCTATCCATATATTCATCTATTTTTGGAAAAGAAGTATGAGGAGAGAGCAAATTGGTTTGAGTGTAGTGAGTGAAACTAATTAAGCAATTAGGAGAAGAGAGCATGAGAGGAGAGGAAAAACAAAAAATGTAAAAAATTGTCTAGCAAAAAAAGAGAAAAGAGAAGGGTGCATGGACTTGGAGCAAAGGAGAGGAAATTAGATATATGAATAAGCCAAAAGAGACTACAATAATAATAATACATCATTAAAGCAGATAAAGAAGATAAAATTTAACAGAGGGTATAAAGAAAGGAAAGAGAAAAATTAATGGAGGAACAGGAGAAGAGAAAAAGGTCGAAAAGAGGAGAAGCAAGAAAGAAAATTTTGGAAAAAAAGAAAAACTAAAATGAAATTAAATAATAGTATAAAAATAAAGTGAAGAAAAATAATTCAAAAAATAAAAGGTTAATTTTTTTCTCCCTTAAGTAAAAGATAAAAATAAAAAAGTGAGATGTCATTCATTTCAGCTGAGTTTTAATGTCTCATGGGAGCTGGTTTAAGATCCCTCTCTCCTGTTCTGTCTGCCATGTCTCAATTTCCTGTTAGTCAGCACCATGCTGGAGTTCCCAGCGATCCATCACTCCTCTGTGACTGTCTCCCAAGTTTGGAAGCGGACAGGAGGGACCAAATAGGCCACTTTGTCTGTCTCTTCTGAGGCTTATTTACACAAGTGACTATTTCTTACACAGACTTTAGGTGAGGGTGTTTCTGGGACCAAACATCCCTCAACCTCGTTCTCCAGAGTTCCCTGGGGTAATTCAGAGTCCTCGTTCGTTTCCTCTGCAAAGCTCGAGATGGATGTGGCTGCACTAGTTGCCCTTCAGGTGCTGCTGGGAGGGACTCACTCTTCAGGAGAAAAATGGCTGCTGATGGTACAATCATCTGGAATGTCCTGGAACCAGATTCCTGATCACCTCTCCCTGGCCTGCTCCCCTCCGCAGCCTCTCCACAATACCGCACCTCCACCTGCACTGCAGCCTTGGTGAGTGTTTGTCTTTGAAAGGTCTAATGAACTGGGTTTAGTGAACAAAAGCAGAGAAAATATAGAGGAAAAACAAACAAACAAACAAAAACACTCCACTGTGAGCTTCTCTCCCCCGAGCCCTGGCCCTGGGTACCACGTAGCTCTGGGCATTCCTCAGACAGCCCTCTTGAGGCGGTGGACTTAGATCTAGATTCCTTGGCTGCCAGCAGCCCTGTGGACCCCCTTCCACAGTTGAGTGGTATGTGTGTCTCCAAGGAATGTGGACTTGGTGTAGTGCAGGTTCATTCTGACCTGTCTTCTTGGTGATCTGTTGTCTCTCTTTCCAGCCCACATCCTGATCCTACCTTCTCCAGGCGTCCTCTCTCCTTTCTGGCCATGCATTTTCTCATCAGCTGTGTTTAATTCACCTATTCTGGGTGGATATTATTGGATTTAGTTATTCCTACCATCTGCTCTGTGAGAAGACCCAGGGCACATTTCTCTATTTGACCACTACTTTGAATCCTCTAGGTTTTCTACCTTGATTACATTATCATAGTACTAGTAACATAGTAGTTTGATACATATTCTTTATTTTATTTCATTAAATTTATTGGGGTGATTTTGGTTAATAAAGTCATATAGGTTTCAAATGCATATTTCTATGATACATGATCTGTATATTGCATTGTGTGCCCACCATCCAAAGTCAAAAGATTTGACACTTATATCATAATTGATTTAAAACATTGGCTGTATACTCCTTAAGGGCCCAAATTTATTGGTTCTTATCTTTATGTCCTTAATCTCTGGTATTATACCAATTATTATAAAAAGATAATCACTATCTATCACATTGCAGTTTTATCTACTTAGATTGATAAAACATTAATGAAATCTAAATACTGAAAACATTTCAAGAAACATGTATTTTCCATATTTACATGCAATTAGTTTTAGTATATACACTCTACTATTATTTCGTTTTCATATTGGCATGTTTTACTCCAACAGAATATGCACAGAAGTTGGAAAGTTCCTCTATCACAGGTACATGTTTACACTATCAGTCTGCCAAGCAAGATACTTTTGACTTCTTAATTTTTTGAGGGAGGGTGTTTTTTGTGTGAGTTTATTTCTTATTAGTTTATATTATTGATTTTATTTCTTTAAAACTGGCTATATAAGCCAGAACCACTGTGTTCTAAGGCAGAAATTTTAAATCAGTGTTCCACAAGAAATTTTAAAACATACAATACCTGACTACTTACTCAGGAGCACTGACCTCTTTTCACTTAGGTTGTCAAATTAAAACATGACAACAGCTAACACGATAGTCATCCAGTGTGAATGAATAAAAATTATACCTATATTTTTGTCAGATTGTCAAAAAATGTAATATGTATATTTTTGTGTGTTGTAGAGTTTTAGTAATAAATTTATGTGTGCTATGAGATAAAAAAGTTGTAAGTCATTGATCTAATCAACTGAAATTTCAGAGAACATATTTCAGTTCTTGCCAGTGCATTCATATGACTTTAAAAAATTCTAACAATAAGAAATACAAGTTAAAATAAATCCTATTATAATGAAGTAAGAATTAAATAAGTCACTGTTCTCCTATTTTTCAAACCCTATTTCTAAAAGAAAGGATTTGCATAATCTGGATATATTAATTCATAATTCATATGATTATCTAGAGATATAATCTAAGTAACTATCTGCCTCCCTCCCCACTTGAATGTTCATTGAGAATTGGCTCTTTTGAGCTACAATTTTTTAAATTTCTTAATGTATTTGCATGGGGAATATGATAAGATTTAAATTGTAGTCCAAAGCACCAGAAAAAAATAGATATTTAGAGGCTCCATTCCCTACTGAATGTCACCCTAGCGTTATTTCCACTCTACTCAGTCCCTCTGCTTTGCAATGGTGATACCTTTGGCATTCTCTTGCCATAGTCCTCTAAAAGTTTTATGCTAGAATAGGGGGGAGATTTTTTTTCTGGTTTTTTACCATAACAAACATTTAGAGTAATCAATCCCAATAGTCTTAACTATTTTATATTAATTATGGAGACAATATTTGTTAAAATAAGAATCAAACTTTTATAGGCAGCATTATCCTAGCCATCACAAAGTTATTTCTGATTCAAAGTTCTCATTTTACCAAAACAGGTTGTAGCCTACATATTTAGAATGAAAACTTAGCCCTCCATTTCTATGTAATTGATAATTATAAAACAGATGGCAAACATAATCACTCATTGGGTAAAAGTTAAAAGAGAATAGGAGAGGATAATGGACAACTTGTTGTTGAAGCTATATTTGATAGGGATAAAAAGCATTAGAACAATAGTATCTTCCAGAACAATATTTATCAGGGGTAGTTATATACAAGAGTTCATATCCTAGAAGTAGGTTTTGTTTTAATAAAGCTCTTAGAGAAATGTTACTGAAATGTATCCACTAGTTCCCTAGTAATTAATTAATATACCTGCCAACATTCATTATCTGTTCATTATAGATGCTGAAGGTTTGCACTTGGAAATATGTGTCCCATAAAGGAAAAGATCATGACTGTCTTTCCCATTGTGGATTATTTTTGCCATCATAATCTCTGACATATAGTGGAAAATTCAATCAATATACATCAAACTTTAAATGTTTGATTCTTTCTAAACCATACATACTTTTTTTCTATATCAACATACTACATCAAGAATTATCTTTAGCCTCTTATATAAATACACAGTGTTGCTTTTATTCATTCAACTAATTTTATTGAATATTTCTATATATGTGTTAGGGATATTGGGAAGCAAAGACAGAAAAAAAACAGAAAAATACTTTTTGCCTCACGAATTTATAATGTTCTAATGATAACAAATAAATATTTACACAAATGAATATATAATTATAGACAGATAAAATTTCTATGAAATATACATTATTCATGAAATACATAATATACCTGACATAGAAAAAGAAAATTTCCAAGCTAAGAAAATAAAAAATGTAGAATATGTTTCCTCTAGGATCTAAGGCCTATTAGGGCAAATAAAGATTTATGTTTGTTTTCTGCTGAGTCCCCACACCCCGTAAGTGAATTGCATGTTGTGAGAACTCAATAAATATAGATTTTTAAGACCGTAAATAAGAAAATGAAGCAAAACTTGTAATCAAAAGGGTAAATAGTAAATGAAGACCATAATTTCATTAAAAAGCTTTGTGCAAAAATATGTATAATAGTATGTGGTGTTATGGAACCTGATACTTTTAAGAACAAAGAGATCAATTTAGTGTGATTGAAGTGTCAAGAGGGAAGATCTTATTGTCAAAATGCATTGAAAAGGGGATAGCTACATTTTGTTGTCCATATTAAGGAATGCAGTCAATATTCTCAGATCAATGAAGAATCATCATTTGATTGGGATAAGATTAAAATTGTCTTCATAGGAACACCACTCAGGTTAAAATGTGATGAGTGGATGTAAGTGATATAAAAATAGATGTTGGAGATGAGTAAAGGAAGGGTATAATGTAAGGGACTAGCCTCAGTTACCAAGGCTGAATATAATTCTGACTTATCCTAGACTGGCTGTGCTAGGATAAATAAATTAATTAATTAATTAATGGCCCCCAAAGATATCATGTCCTAATTCTAAGAACTTGTGAATATTACTTTACATGCAAAAGGAATTTTATAAATGTGGTTAAATTAATAATCTTGAAATGGAAAAATTATCTTACATTGTTTGAGTGAGCCCAATGTAACTACATAATTTTTATAACTCATAAGAGAAAGATAGAAGCGTCAGAGTTATAGAGAAGGAGATGAGAAGATATTATGTTGGTGGCATTGAAGGTGGAGGATGGGATCATGAGTGAAAGGATGCAGGTGACTTCTAAAATCTAGAAAAGTGTCATAGGCACAGATGGCAGTGAGGATGAACACAGGCATTCATGAAAATTAATGATGTTAATAAAGATGACTTGCACTTAAACTGATATTATATCTAAGGGGGATTTATCAAGAATGACTTCCGGGCAAGTGTGAGATCTGGACCCTTTATGTGAGGTTTGGAATAGCAAAAGAGGACAAATCTGAAGCTGGAAGATTATGAGTTCTTTTTGGACATACTGAGAACAAGGTGCCTTTAAGATATTCAAATGGAAATGTCAAGTAAGCCATTGAGAATATACTTCTGACTCTCAAAGAATATATTCAGGCTACAGAGACTTTGGGAAGATGAAAAATAATCACTGGCTTCAATGACAGTAAAGTTTTGAATGAGAGCTCTTTAGAATGAGATATGAAGCAGAGATGGGGCGGAAGCCAAGCTGAAGTGGAAGAAGGAGAGACTTAGAAAAGAGGAAGCTCAGTTAGCTGGTGTAAAGACTGTCCTCAAGTAGTCTTGCTGTGAAGTGGTGGAGAGAGAATTCTAGAGGGCCATGAGGTCAAGGCAAGTTTAGAAGATTTTCAAATTTTTAGTTTCGTGGTTTAATATTAGAGAGCTTATATACATTTTCATGGCCAGGGTTTTTCTAAAGAGGAATATAATAAATATAAGGAATAAAGAAAGCATAAATTATGTTGCAGAGTTACAGTCTTTAAAAAATGAGAGGAGATAAGAACCAAATCACATGGAGACATTATCCATGAGTAAGAGAATGGCGACTAGCTATAAAACATAGGAGGAGAAGTGAAAAAAGGATTAATTAATATGAATAGAAACAAATTAGAGGTTTCAAAGCAAGAGGTTAAGAGAATTTATGATCAATGGAACAGATTACGTATATGTATGCACATGTATATATATATATATATATATATATATATATATATATATATGTGTGTGTGTGTGTGTGTGTGTGTGTGTGTGTGTGTGTGTGTGTAAATACTTTAATCTAGCAATTTTCAACCTTTAAATCTCATAGCACATACAACTAATTACTAAAAATTCCACAACATCTTAAATAATATATTTTTGTGGATCTGACAAGAAAATAGGTAGACTTTTTATTCATTCACACCAAACAACTGTTGTTGTGTTGATTGTTGTCATTTTTTTAAAATTTGACAATCTAAGAGAAAAAAGATCAGTGTATGCCTTAATCAGTTTTATATGTGAAAAGATTATATATATATATATATATATATATATATATATATATATATAGAGAGAGAGAGAGAGAGAGAGAGAGAGAGAGAGAGAGAGAGATAGGGAGAGAGAGAGACTGACATAGATATACCTAGAGAGAGATAGAACAAGAGAGTAGAGATGAGATTATCTATCCATTAAGAGTAAGGCTGTATGGATAGAGTTTTAGGGAGAGAAAGAGAGTGGGCTATGATTTTGAGTAATGTTTTGCATTTCCGTACCTGTATCTTAAGTATTTGGCAAACGCCAGGCAAATAATGGGCCCATAACACATGGGCTATTTTCTCTTTTATTTATTAATTAATTTTCTTATTATCATCACCTCTCAGAAACTATTGTTTAATATCACTGCTGTTTGAATAAATGAACTCTCTTGTAGATATATGTATTTTTTAGTATTTTTTACTAGATATGATTAAGACCCTATGAGTCATTGATCACTATCCCACATCTTTTACTTCCTTTAAGAAATGAAGGCCATGCCCAGGCCCTTGTTTTGTGTATTCTATAGAAAATGAAAGAAGACTGAGTAAAGAAAAGAAATTGGATAGGGTAATACATTTTCTTGAGATTAATTATGAAAGCATAGAATGTGATAAAAATATACAGTAATACTCAAATTCAAAGAGTAAGATTGAGTATTAATAGTTGGTATATGCAGAACATAAAAAATATATCTGAGCAAATAAATACAAGTAAAAATAGATAACATTTTGATAAGTGGAGGAATGAGGGAACAGTTTTCTCCCTCCCCTCACCTTCCCCAATCATCTTTATCCCAATAACTGCAACTCATCTGTAATTTTAAGGGTAAAATAGATAAAAATGAAGTAAAGGTTTTATACACAATTAGCTCCTTGTGGTAGGTATTATTTTGGGTATTTTCAGAAAAGAAAAGGAATAGAGAACAGTTTTATTAAGATGATGTCTGAGGATGTTCACATTCACAATATTTAAGGTTTCATTGCCTTCTTCAGTCAACTTTAACTGCATATTTTAAAACTTAAGTGATGTTTAACAACAATGTAAGATTTATTCATCCTTATTTTTTCTGAATTTATATTCTTATATTTTGTTTTAAAAAGTTCCCCCAAAGTTGGCATATAATAATCTAAAAATATGCAGGCTAGGCCAACATGTTTTTACCTATTAATGAAGCTACACTTGATTATATTGCATTCAATTCCTTGGAAAAGAGCAATATAATTGATTATGCTACTATTTAAATAAAATGCCTGAGAAAATAATATTTTAAAAACCAGTTTGAATTGTCCCTACAGTGTTGCACATAAAGACAATCGAGGAAGAAATCAATATAATTGAGTAAAAATACAAACATTGGTTGCCAGCAGCCATTATAAATAAGTCCTATTGCAAGCTGCTTGCCATTATGAACTACATAGTCCTATATGCCTGCCTGTAAGCAAATATCATGTGTGCACACATACATATAACTACTGGAGAAACTGCTCTTCTCTATTTCTTAAAATTATATGTTTTACCCATTTCTCTCCACCAGAGTTTCATTCTTATAGCAAATGAGTTTTGAAATAAGCATTGAAAAAGAGGCTAACTTTAAGAAGATAAGAGTGAAATATACTCTAAGAGAGTGAACTGAGCAATAGCATTCAACAAAAAAATAAGATTAGAAAGTTGTTTGCTTTGGGAGAAAGAGGAGAAATAGAGATGGACTGCTTCAAAGAGACTTTCAGCCGACAGTGTGATGGATTTATAGAGTGACTACTGTTTTCCTGTCCATAGCAGAAATCTGTATTGATGACCATGAGCTTGTGCTGAAATTCCCTAAGAAATGTGCTTTAAAATGTAGCCTACTTAAAAATAAATGTACAAAAACTTTAAAATGTTAAGCCAATAGTGATTGGGTATTGTCTGATTAACTATCAAAATATAATGCACTATGTTGAAATGTTATAGCATCCAGTTACATTTATACTGACTTTATAGTATCAGAACCAAACTAAAAAATGGCCCCATTGCCGAAACCGGTTTGGCTCAGTGGTAGAGCATTGGTCTGCGGACTGAAGGGTCCCGGGTTCGATTCCGGTCAAGGGCATGTACACTGGTTGCGGGCACATCCCCAGTAGGGGGTGTGCAAGAGGCAGCTGGTCGATGTTTCTCTCTTGTCGATGTTTCTAGCTCTCTATCTCTCTCCATTCCTCTCTGTAAAATATCAATAAAATATACATTTTTAAAAAAATGGCCCCATGGTTCAGAATGGCTAAGAACACTAACCACAGCCATTGAGAAGAGAAGAAGACAGAGTGGTTGGTTACAAATATTAAAATAGCCTTTTTTCAGTAGAATTGATTTAAAATAAATAAGATTCTGTGTAAAATGGGGACAAAAATCAGGTAACTAAACATTAATTTTACTGAATGTTATAGGGAATGGAGTATAGGTTGCTGTTACAATTTGATTTGCAAAGTGTCTACTATTTTCAGATCATGATTATTAGAATTTAAGGAATGTTTCCTCAAATTAAACATATTGAACCTTTCTCATGAAATTTTATGTAGACATCTAAGATAATACGAATAAAATGTTATGTCATTATGTATCAAGTTTCTCTGTGGAATTAGAAAAATTCCATTATCTATATAAAGCATTTGAAATACAAAAATATGGACAAAATATTTGAAAATTTTCACTTTATTTTCAGGCCATTGTGGTGGCAGATAGTTATATATTCAGGGTAATAATTAAAACTGAATAATTCCTAAGGAAATAGATGTTTAAAATTCTTTATTCTAGCTATTAATCTTATTATGTACTGCATATAAAATATCAACAACTGTATGTTTTTGGAACAAATTTGAAACTCTGGGGACTGTGTGGATTATTTTGCTAATTTTTCATTAAATTATTCATAAAGTCATTTGCATTTATAAATTCACTTTGGGTGTGTGATGAGTTTTTTCTTTTTTCATATTTATTAAAATGCATCTTATAAGAGAGGAAAATGTAGCATGTGGGTCACATGAATGCACATGCTGTGGTATTTGGGAATGGAGAGTAGAGTAAGCAAATAAATAGCCATTACATAGATAATGACCACAGAATAGCGTTAATCTCCCCCCTCCACTGACCTTCAAATTTGCAGATTGATGATGGAGTACTATTGGTGTATTTCAGTTATCATAAAATATATATTCTAATAGTATGTTTTCTGCTTTTCTCTTAATGCATGCAGTTAGAAATAGCAATATATGTAATGGTATGAGCTAAATATGTTCTTTGTCAGGAGGATTAATTTGATATCTAGCTGGGGGAGAGGAAAACCCTTTGAGAGTAAAGTTACTTCATTTCCCCTCACTGTGCTGTGTTCTAATAACTCTGGTCCTTGGAGGGCTGCATGTGACAGACAGGACATGAGAGAGATCTGAGCAGCAGGGAATATTAGAGTCAGTGGGGATTGATGACAGTGTTACCTAGCAAAGTCTGTGAGCTCCAGGCCTGTCACACACAGAGAACTCAGTGTTTGAAGCAACCAGTATTTGCAGAGAAAAAAAAAAACATTTGTCAAGCAAACAGAAAGGGCGACGGGAGGCAGGGCTCAGATTAGTCTCCTCCAAAGAAGTGAAGTACATTTAAAGGAGAAGGTGTGGAAGGAGCCATGCATATTTATTAATTATAATTCATGGGCTCAGACTCACGAGTCTTCATACTAAGTCATGTAAGCTAAGGGATGTGGAAAGGGCAGGAAGGAACAAAGACATTCCAAATTAGCGGAGTTCGATTAGTCTTCTGTCAGTTTGGTCTCTGCACAGGATCTTCCTCAGGGAGGCACTCTGCACTTTTAATGGCTCCAGGTGGTAAAAGCAGCATCTCTGCTACTCGAGTTCCAGGAATCTTGATTCCTCTGTGCTCTTGAGTTCAGTTGAGAGTCATTTAGCTACTCAGTGTGCCTGCTCAAGCCTCTGGGACCAGTCTGATCCGGCTTGGTCTGGTGGCCTCTAGAAGGCTCTAAGAAGCCTCTCATCTCCTGAAAGATGACAGAAAGCCAGGTGTAACCATTAGGGTCTGTTTTCGGAAGCAAGACCTTGTTTCAATGAAAAGACTGACTGATATACAGGAATTTGGGTAAAAATTTTTAAAAAATGAATCAAACATAGATATCTAAATTTGAGCTTATGATTTGTACATTTGGGTCACCTCAATAATATCCAGTAAATTTTTATATTACTTACTAGTGCATTGTAGAATTGTTTCTTTTTATCAACTTTTTCTCTTTGATTCTTACTTTTGAAATTCAATATGGTAAGCTCTCAGAATTAAATATGGACAAAGGTAGAGCTAAAGTTATTCTTAGGAGACATACAAAAATAAGGGTGGTATAATTTTAATTTAATATACATGATATTGTTTATTTTACTACTTTTAACCACAAACTCAATTCCGTAATTCCCTCTATAGCAACTTTGATAGGTGTGCATGCATAATTTATTATTTACTTGCATATTCTTAATTACATTGCAATCACTGCGTGCTCTTCAATCTGCGGATTTTTCTTCTGAGAGAGATTCTAATACTCATTTGTGAGTTGGAGGAGTATTTTACTTCCCTTTACTCTCTTTACTCATTACAGGTGGTCAATTTACTTTATCGTATATAGACCATCTATTTGCTATTTTTAAAACATCTGTTAAGGCTATACTAGACTTATACATATAAGTTATATGTATAAGTTATACATATAAATACATTACAATCTTCAATTCTGAAAACATGGAATGTAATAATAAATATAACATTTATATTACTCAAACCCTTGTTAATTCCATGTAAACAAATCTCTAATTCTATTAAGCCCTCAGGATCCATTAAATAAAACAAGTACTAATCCAACATTATAATTGGGTTAAAGGGGGTAAATAAATACAGAAGCCATGTCATGAATTCCAGGTAGAAAGTGTTTAATGTAGGAATCGTAAGCATTAGGAAGAGCAGAGGGGACTGAAGTGAGAAAACTCACCATTGTAGATCAGAAAATGCATTAGTCAGGGTTTCATCAAAGAAGCAGACTTACTAGCAGTGATATGAAATAAAAACTTTATTAATGGGATGTGATCTTGCACAATATGAGAGCTGGTTAACCAGTTTATCTCCAGCTACTGTTTCTGTGTCAGTTGCGAGGCTAATGTCAGAAGGGCAGGCAGTCAAAACAAAAAGGGTGAATGTAGAGTGGAAGAGAACAAGGACAAACTGGAGCACATAGGACCAACGGTGACCCGTGAGGGTAAGCTGGAGCCCACTCGCCCACCTGGGCCTCCCTTGGCTTCTATCTTGCTATCTCTGGTGTGAGCAACCTGAAATAGAAGCTGGTGATCTTCATCACTGAGCTAAATGTGAATCTGTTTGGGGAATCAGAGAAGCTAAAAGAGGAGGTAATGAGGAAGCTATAAGACCTATAGGCTGGACTGCTGCTTCATGCCCACAATGACACAGTGGAACCATCACAACATAAGCTGATCTAGAGCGTGAGCCAAAAGGGACCTGTTAAGAATAACCATGAGTGCTGCTTCATTCACATTACAAATCTCACTGAATTTCTCTTCAGCCAAAGTCATCTCAGAACCCAACAGAGAATAGAATTCTATGAGAAACACTCCCTAATTAGCTGACACAGAGCCAAGCTATCACAGGGAGGCAGCATATGATCAACCCTAACATATTGAGTCAGGTCATCCTCAATATCTCATTGCAAAGCTGCTAGGAAATCTAAGAAATTCTCAACACTGTCTGCAGTAGCAATGCGGGTGGCTCTTAGAAGCTCTTTGGGAAGTTCCACATATCTGGTGACAACTGTACCAGGAGAATCATAGCTCTTCTTTCTTTTTAACCTTCTGAATTTAAAAAACAAAAACAAATTCTTATTGTAAAAACTTATAGCAAGTACTGTAAAGGGAAGGGAATTCTGATAAATGAGGCTTCTCCCTTGCTGTGCAGTAGAGCTCTCAAAAGAGGAAGTCATGGGGATGTTCAATTGGCAAGAATTTAAAAAAAAATTAAGTATTTAATACGTGTTATTATATAGAGGGAGAACATCTAACATCTCCTAAAGGGATCAGGGAATGGTATGAGCTTATATTCAGCTCTTAAGGAAACAGATGTATTTTGGCATCCTTTCTAATAAGAGTAATATGCAAATTGACTATCACACCAACACACAAGATGGCTGCCCCCATGTGGTCAAAGGTGGCTGCCTCTATATGGACACAAGATAGCTGCCACAAGATGGCCAGCAGGGGAAGGCAGTTTGGGAGGATCAGGCCTGCAAGGGAGGGCAGTTGGGTATGGAGATCAAGCCTACAGGGGAAGGCAGTTAGGGGTGACCAGGCTGGCAGAAGAGGGCAGTTAGTGGCAATCAGGCTGTTAGGGGAGTGGTTAGGGGTGATAAAGCTGGCAGGCAGAAGCAGTTAGGGGCAATCAGAAGTGTAGGCAGGTGAGCAGTTGGGAGCCAGTAGTTCTGGATTGTGAGAGGGATGCCGACTCCCTGATTGGGCCTAAATGGGCAGCCGGACATCCTTCAGGGTGGGGTGTGGGGGGAAGAGGGTCCCAGATTGGGAGTGTGCAGGCTGGGATGAGAGACACCCCCCATGCACAAATTTCGTGCACTAGGCCTCTAGTTGACTATAAAATGGAAAAGGTGGAAAGGGAGCCAGAGAAGACAGAGTTTAAGCAAAGGCTCACATAGGTGAGAGTACCTGGATCTCACCAAGAACTTTAATAGCTGAGAATAACTGCAGCAAAGGGTGCACAGTGCAGAGTGGATGGAGAGGAGTCGGGTCAGGCTGGTGCTGCTCAGTGGGTGGCATTGACCTATGAACCAGGAGATCACAATTCGATTCCTGGCTGGGGCACATGCCTGGAATACAGACTTGACCCCCAGTGGTGGGGTCAAGTGGTGGGCATGCAGGAGGCATCCAATCAATAATTCTGATCATTGATGTTTCTCTCTCTCTCTCTCTCTCTCTCTCTCTCTCTCTCTCTCTCTCTTTCTCTTTCTCCTTTCCTCCCTGTAAACAATAAAAATATTTTTTTAAAAAATATGGCTCTGTAAAGGCAAACATAAAAGACTTAAATAAACTAAAGGTAATTATATACCTTGTCAGGAAATAACATGATTAAATGTGCCTTTTAAGCAACCAATAGTGAGACAGAAGCATTCAAAGAATGCAAGATTGGAAACCACATGTAAGAACCTATTTCAAAAAGTGTAAGTGAGAAATAATGGAAAATCACTTACATTTTTACAGGTGAACCAAAACTATGAAGTAGATCTGAGAGATAATTTAACCAAATTAATGAATTTGGTAAGTTAAAGAGGTCTCCTAGGTCTCCGCCCAGTGGCTGGAGTTTTCCTTTTCATTAGAGAAAACAGAACTAAAAGTCTGAAGTTGGTTTTGTGTGAAATACTCATATGACACTGTTTAGCGTCTAGATGTAATTACGGAAGAAGCCTGGTTAGAGGCATGTATCTGTCAATAATTGCTGAAACATAGTTGAGATACAGGCAAGAATGAGTGTTTGTTGAATAAACAAGCCAAACAGTGAATTTTTGGCTTTAATACATAGTTAATAAGCGCTCTAGGCTTTAATAGTGGATTTACTTAAAAAGTGAATGATAAATTGTTATTGTTCACATAACAATAAATAAATACTTATTGATATGTATGGATAACAAGTTCATATTTGAAACTGGAGGAGGAGTGTAACAATGTCCTTTTAAACAACTGAATGTAAGTAGTAAAAATAGAGCATATTTTACAACTAGATTTTGTTGTTGTTGTTGAATTCTCAATGACCAATCTCAGTCTTTATGATTTTAGCTTTAGTTCCTTTGTGTGCTCTTTTGAGGAAAATGAAATTTAGAAAGCATATAAAATAAGTTTTTGCCATTTAAGGATTGAAATTCCATAAAGTTGTTATACATACACAAAAACGTTAAAGGTCTAAAGAAACATTTAGGCATTTAGTCACTTAAATATTTATAAACACCCCACAATGATTAGATCAGACATCAGATGATTCATATAGTTAACTCTATATTCCAGTTTTTTAATACAGATTTTATTTTATGTGGAAGCAGCACTTAATTGCCATAAATAAGCATATATTTTGACCATGCTTAATTTGCCCATAATTCTTGATAATATAATACTTATTATTTGTTGAGGGAAAATAGTGGTTGAGGTTTCATACTGTGATGACAATCAAACAAAAAAGCAAGAGCTACTTTTCATAATCTTCTTCTTAAAGCTCTGCTTAACTTATAGGCAGTCAGCTCCCCCCAAGGTCTGAACCACTGGAATGGATTTTAGGCAAAGAATACATGCACAATATGAGGTCTCTGAGTGCCATACTTTCCCCTTTCATGCCCTGAATTCAATCTTTAAAGAACGAAGCTTGGGCTTGAGCCATGGACAAATGCTGTTCATGTGGACCCATAATTAGATAACTGTCCAATAAGGGAAGTTATTGTAGAAGATAGTTTGGGATAAAATTTCTATTTCCTCCTGCTCTTTTTCTTTTATGCCTTCTCTTCCTTTATTTTTCCTCCACTTGGCCATGTCTGGAGCATTGGGGGGCATTACTGTGAAGCCCAATTGAAATGGCACATAAATCAAAATGCCTAGGACTTGCCACTTAATTGCAACAATGCACAAACCAACTTTGCCCTCATTTACAAATGTGTCAATGCTGAAATATAGAAGATGTGTGGTAATGGGTAACTAGGCCTTATTTCTTTTCAATGTTAGTCAGGATTGGCAAACTTTCTCTGTAAACACTCAGAATGTCAGTATTTTAGGGTTTGAAAGTTATGAGATCCCTGTGCAATTATTCAGCCCTCACGTTACAGTACGAAAACAGCCATAGACAATTTGTAAAGGAATGAGGAGACGATGTTAAAGAAAAAAGACACTAATATAATGAATGCTGAGTCCGTTTTTTAAATTAATTTTAAAAGGTTAAACATATATTACCCTTGATGATATCTTAAGCTACTTAATGAGTCAAACCCAGACTCACCTTGTGGCATGATTTTGTTATGTAACATAAAGCATTTTATCTTACATCAGACATTTAGATCTGTTTTGTTTTTGTTGTTTCTTGCAGCCCAATTCATCCTAAATGAATTCATTCCCTTCCCCCAAATAGATGATAAAGTATTTGATCTCATCGAACCATGCCTTAATGCATAGGTCATTTGTGGATAATCAGGTTAATATTAATTGAGTATTTAGTGCAAATTTAGCTAAATTATAGATATGATCCTCAATGGGGCCAGACATAACTGTTCTATTTTATTTTTATTGTGTTCCATTTCCTAGACATTTTCTATAGTTCAGTAAGTTGAAAGTTCACAGTTCAGTATTATTTTATTTACTTATTCCAAAATGTTTATTGTCTAGCTTGCATGTGCAGCTTTCTACTAGAGATTTAACCGTAAGTAAAGCAGGCTTGGCCACATCATGTCCAATGTGCATCCTTGCAGGCAGGAAAGATACCATCAGAAAATAACAAAATTATGTTTTCACAGATAGCATAGGTTGGGAAGTACAGATTTATGAGAGTGGTAATGTTATAGCACAGTAAGAAGCTAGGAAAATTCCAGAACTAGTAGAATACACAACTAAGACAGATAGTTAAACAGCCGTTTACTAAATCCTGTCTTCCCTAAACTAAGGATACTTATGAGTAAACAGTTTGCACTTCTCCACAACCAGAGCATAAATAGCTTAAATAACCCTACTCAGGGATACAGGTAACAGAAATCCAATCAAGTGCCATTTACCAACCACACCCAAAGACAGACAAATTAAGAGAATAAATTTCATTAGCATAAACAGTTTTTAAAATCCCTGAAAATGAAGTTCTCAGGGCACTGTCCCTCCAGGAGAACACCCATACCATTTCCTTCCCCTTTTCCTTCTCCTACAGGCATGTTTCTCCTCAAGTCCAAGAGACCCCAGGAAACTTGTAACTAGGAGAGCAGTGAGCAATGACAGCTCATCCTGGGCTAATTTCCTGAACCTGCCTCCCAGCCCCCTGTCCCCTGACTTCCCAGTGAGCCAAAGCAGCCCAGCTGAAGCTCTCCTGTTGCTTCTTCTATGCTCTTTCTTGCTGCACTGAACTAAGTTTATTTTTGCTGCCTCAATGAATTCCTTCTTGCTTTCTTATACTTTGTCTCTTGATTGAAATCTTTTCCTCAAGACAAGAACCTTGGTCTCATCTTCTCACAAGGAGCAGTAGCAGTGAGATATTATCTAATCTGGGGATTAGAAAAGATTGTCATGTAGAAACAGTGCTTGAGTTGAGAGCTGAAGAATGTTAAAAAAAAAAGAGGGGGGAGGAGAGGAGAGTTCAAGGGAATAAAATTCGGGGAGGAGGGGGTTCTTGGCATGAGATGAAGCTGGGAAGTAAGAAGTGGCTAAAGTCAGAGTAATATGTGAATTGCATATCTTTCCACAGATAAAAGCATTAAACCTCTTAATATAAAAAGTGGCAGTAGTTCTCAAACTTCAAGTTGTATCTCTTCAAAACTAACACTAATTTCTGCCCCATACACAGTCTCAGATTCAGTAGGCATGTCAGCGCCCAAGAACTTACATTTCGAATGAAGGCCCCAGGCTATGTTGTGTTGCTGGCTCAGGGACCGCCCTTGAGAACCACTCTTCTATGATTTGACTAAACCAATATTTTATTTTTTTATTTTTTAAATATATTTTATTGATTTTTTTACAGAGAGGAAGAGAAAGGGATAGAGAGTTAGAAATATCGATGAGAGTCACTGATCAGCTGACTCCTGCATGCCCCCTACTGGGATGTGCCCGCAACCAAGGTACATGCCCTTGTCTGGAATCCAACCTGGGACCCTTGAGTCCGCAGGCCGATACTCTATCCACTGAGCCAAACCGGTTTCAGCTATTTTTTATTTTTTATACTTTGGTATGTGGGAGAGTGGGAATTTTTGAGCATGCTTCCAGAGAGGCCGTAGACTATGCCCCAGATGGAGTTTTCAGTGCTGACACCAGGCCACGCCTTGAGATAGGGTCTCATGGCCCCTTCCCAGCATGTAGACCTTCTTTCATAGATCACTGTCAGCTTTCTGAAGAACAGGATGACCCTGTGAACAACATGGTTGTCAATGGCATGACTCTGATGTTGCTTGGGAAAAACTGTTTTGCTAGGGTAAGTACAGGATGTAGTTAATGGGCTTAAAAGCGGTCCTAAACAAAGGGTCACTGCTGCTCTCTGGTCTCGCTGCGTGGAGAATGGCAGAACAGTCGTCTGGCTAGTCGCTCATCCAGCTGACTAATAAAGGCTCTTTCCTTTTGCATCAGACTCGGCTCCCTGGTGGTCCTTGAGGATCTTGAAATCTGGGCATAACAAATCATGAAAATCAGAATATAAAATGAACTCTAGCTTGAGAATTCAAAAACATGTCACTATCCTGAACCTATAAAGAATTCAGGGTCCTTATTTGTTCAGTATTTTATACTAACATGTTTGTTCAGAGCAACTGATTTGATCCTTAAAATACCTTTCTGAGTAAGGTACACATGAAAGCGCTATAACTTTCTACTGATGATTTAATCATCATTAAATGGATTTTCCACAGACAGCAAATTAAAACGGGAGTGGAGCTCGGGTTTGATCTAAATCTTTTCACTCCACATGCCCTACCCTTCCCATTATGCAGCATTTAAATGAACATTGTGCTTTCTTCCAGCACTAACATTTACTGTTTCTATTAAATGCCTGATAAATTGTCTTAATAGTCATAACCCTACAGTGGTAACTGAAAATTAAAACTCAAGTGGTTTGTTATGCTGTAATTATTCTGAAAAGTGAGTCAAGTTTATACTACTTGATATCCTCAGCAAATAAATTTAGTGTGTTCTTTTCAATGCAGAGACTGGAATCTTCCATGTACTAATACGATTCTACCAGAAATAGCAATCCCATTATAATTAGCTGGTTATTAATAACAAGAGAGGAATAAAGGGGGTAGGTATTCATTATAGGCATATCATTTTTGCAGCTTCACCTGGAAGCTGCAATTCCACACTCCCCAGCAGGCCATCCCTTGCAGATCCCCGGGGAAGGGAAAAAAGGGGGTGGGGAGAGACAGAGGCATGTGCAGTGAAGTTGCAGTGACATAGGGAAGATACTTGCCTGTCAGTTTGGCCCGGGAACCATGGATTGACCAGAATGGGCAGGGCCATTGCAAATCGGTAAACATTTGGGAGCACATAATCCCCTAACAAAAGAGTTCACTTTCCTATTGCTCTTATTGCTCTTGGCTCTTGGTTCATGGGGCTCTGTCATTCCTGCTTCCTTGCAGTCACTTTCCTCCATAGTCAGCTGGCCCGCAGACCCCACATGTCATGGGCTGATGAATTGCAACTGAGAACTCAAACTAAGCTAACCCGAGGCTGAACTGGACACTGCTTCACTGGACATTGATTTTACTCCAGCCTTATTGAGGCCACAGCTACAGGTCTTCCATGGCCAGAGGAAGGGACAGGTGACCTTGGAAACTCAGTGGTGTAATTCCATGGAAATAAAGCTTTCCACAATACCTCGTTGGCCTGTGAGGGCCTCTGAAAATTGTTATTTTCAGGGTTCTCCAATAACCCCACTTCCAAGGGTAACAATAGCAGAAAACAAACTAAGCAAACAAAAAACAACCACCTGATATTACTATAATGTGTTTAAAATATGGCAGTGGGGGTAATTATTCAAGAATTTGTTTTATCAATAATAGTAATTTAGATGGAAGAGTGTGTGTGTACTTATAGGGTGAAATACTGAAAATTATCTATGTGGGTTTATTCATATAGAGTTTCTATATTTTTCATTACAAATTGTCACTAAAATGTTTTTTTTCTATATAGCATAAAAATGGGCAATGACCTAATTTTTCATTTGCATATACTAGTAGCAGTTGATAAAGATGATTTGGCTCATTTTCTACTATTCTTTAATATAGACTTAGCACTTATGAGACACTAAAACTCAGTTGCTTTTCATAGTGTTTTCATTCATATTTTAGAATTCTTTTGAACAATATTTGTGTATGTTTTTAATAATAGTTATCATCATGAATAATGTAGGAAAATGCAGTTAGATTTACTAATTTCAATTTAATATTGCTAACTTATTAAAAGGAAATGTTGTGAAGAAGTAAATTGTTCCTCTGGTCAACTACACCAAACAATGTTTTTGTGTCACATATTCTTCCAGGCAATAGCAATAGCAATGTCAACAGAGCAATACAATATTAACTTTATATGGGAAAAATGTATGATAAAGTCATGGTGTGATCAAAAGAGAAAAACAGGTAGAATCATAAATTTCTTGTGATGTTGCTATTCCTGGCACAGTTCTTTTCAATAATGCTCTGATTAATTTTAAAGAAGGAAAAAAAATCTTAGAGAAGGCTTTCTTTGAAAGTTTGATACACATGTCCTACTTTTAATCATTAATGCATGCATTCTTTCAGGGCCTTTATGTAGCAAGCAGAATTCTATGAATCAGAAATATTTAAAACATATTTTGAAAGTCCTGTTGTCAAAGAATTACAGTGGACAAAATTAAGAAAAATAGATCAATACATAGGTAGATAATCAGATGAAAAATCCTATATGGAAAAACAAATGTAGTTATTACAAGAAAAAGGGAGTTGGAAAGGTAGTTCAAATTTTAAATAGAGTAGTGAGGTGGTGTTAATAGAGAAAGTGACATTTAAATGCAGACCTAAGTAAAATGAGGGAGTGACAATTGCAGTTGCAGTGAATCATAATGTAAATATCTGTGTTTTCTGATGGTCTTAGGTGACCCTGCTAGCAGTTCTCAACCTGTTGCTACTCAAAGATTGAGAAACACTACTGTAGAGCCTAAGACATCGGAAAACACATATATTTACATTATGATGCATTAACAGTAGCAAAATTACAGTTATGCAGTAGTAACAAAAATAATTTTATGGCTGGGGGGTCACCACAACATGAGGAACTGCATTAAAGGTTCACAACATTAGAAAGGGTGAGAACCACCATTTTAGAATCTTGTTTGGAAGGTGACATTAAAGTTAGAATACAGCGTTGGAGTGCAAGCTCATTTGGATGGCATGTCACCCTATGTAACAGAAGATTATGGGTTTGATTCCTGGTCAGGGCACATACTTAGGTTGCAGGTTTAATCCCCAGTCAGGTATGTAGGCAACCAATCTATCACATCAATGTTTCTCTTTCTCCTTTCCTCTCTCTCTAAAAATCAATAAAACCACATCTTCTATTGAATATTTTAAAAGATCATTAAAACCATTGTACAAACAGTACTACAAATGATTTCAAACTGTACAAAGTTAGGCATTTCTAACAAAGCTCAGTGATGTTGATGCGGGTCCACAGACCACACTTTAAGGAGCACAGGCTCATACAGGGACATCCTCCAAATCCTGATGGCTAGGATGAAGGTACAAGGCAAGATGGTCCTTGTGAGAGGAGAAGTTGTGGGGAAAAGCAAGGAATGGTTACAGCCAGTAGACTTGTTATATTTGAGAGTCCTTAAGAAATCAAAGAGCTGTGTCTAAAGTATTTGACAAAATTTGAAGTATTTTGTCATTAGAAGCCTCTGGTCACATGAGTAAACAGTAAGACTGGAGAGATGATCTTCTTATCCTTCTATCCCTAGACATAACACCCAGGTCAGCAGTGACAGAACATGCCCGTTGCTCTTTGAATGGAGGTCGCTCCTTTCCGTCACCAGTGTCATATGAAGTGGACACTCTTGCTGGACTGACTGAAATATCTCAGCTTTTGCCAAACACTATTATATTGAATAAACTTTGGGGGTTTATGGACTTAATAAAAGGGAGGGGCATCATAGACAAATATCTTTTTTTCAACAGGATGAGTGCAGAAGGTCAGATTTGAAACCACACAGTGAAAAAATAGAACATGGTGATAACATGTGATTATTTGCATTTGCATTTGCATTTGCACAATGGCATCTTTGCCCAGTGATGAGGTGGGAGTTCCTGGGGGCACAGGGTAAGGGAAGCAGGGACTTTTGCTTTTGTGTTTCCATGCAGCACAATCTACGGCACAGAGCAAATACTCATCGTGTGCTGTGCTCAGATGAAAAATAAGGATAACCATACATGTGTACTGATGCATTGTTGCCTAATGCCACAAAATTATTACAACAGTCATGTGCTCAGGGTTTTTGGAGATAACATTTTGCTTCTTGCAGCTGAACAATTTACATCAATTATCTCATAGCCCTTTTTGTTGTTTCTCAGTTTCCCATTTTACAAGGATCATTTTACTTGTATCTTGCTACTAGCCTTCAGGACTGAGGTCTCAACGTATATGCACCTGTACTACTTAGTGTGGTCCACGGACCACCAGCAGCATCAGCTTAGACTGAGAATTTGGCAAAAAGGAAATTCTTGGTCTCACTCCAGACCTAATGAATCATACCCAGCTATCTGTGTTAATTTTCTCTGGTTCACATTAATTCCTTAGCTGGTACTATCATACTGTTTTGCTTTGTTGTGTTTTTTTTTAATTATTATTATTCTTTTTCTGATTTTCTTGTTCCCTTTCATCTGTAAGTCAATCACCTGTCTTTTATAAATTTCAATTGCTTATTTTGTTTTCTTTATTTTAAATCTCATGCCCTCTTTTAATGTTAACTACTTCAGTAAGTTATTTTTACCTATTTTTAATCTACTGAAATGATTGAAAAGGAGGAAATGTCCCCATACGCCCTTGCACAGGGTAATGTCAGTGAGTGTGAACAAAGTATGTTCTTACAAGAAAATGCCCTAATTAAGCTGAGCACAGAGAGCTACCATTGATTTTAATGATGCTCATTTTCAAAGGAATAAAGAATGTAACTTAATTTCAAAATGTGCTACTATAGGGAACCCTGTGTCAATTACTCAGTATTTTGTTTTTTTAGCCTTCTTGGTCAAAAAAAAGAGGAACACTGGAAAAGATAAATTTATTTTTTTTTTAAATACACACACACACACACACACACACACACACACACACACAACACTCCCCACCCCAATCACACACCACAATCCATTAGGCGGTAAAAAAATTTAATGCAATGAGACTTGGTGATGTACAAACGGTCCACAGTATCTTCTTTCAAGGAAACACTGTGTATGTATCACATTTTTAATGTGAGCTATGTAATTACCCATGTCAACCTGTCTCCAGCAGTTTGAAATAAACCCTCCCACCCCTGTCTTTGGCTCACATAACTTAATGGTGTTTAGGACCATGAACCTGCAAATGAAAGATAGAGAGCTGCCTGTGAAGAAATACTTGTTCACCGGATTGCTCATTGCCAATTATTAATATGTAGTTGTCGTTTAATGAGAATATGGGTGTAGCAGATAAGTAATTGAATAGTATATTGCCAACTAAAGGAATAAAACATCACAGTGCAGTTCTTAGTAAGGTCATCTATAATAACAAAAGCATAATATGCAAATCAACCAAACAGCAGAACAACTGTCCGATGACCTTTCTGAAGACCATTCTATGACACACACTGGCACAGGCCAGCCAAGGCAGGTGTGATGCGATTGGTCAGTTCCTTGCTTTTCCCCACTGCCATCACCCCATGATAGCCCTGCAGAGGGAGGCCCAGGCCCCGCTCTGGGCAGCAATCGATCGCAGAGCCCAGCAAGGTCGGTGGGGCCTCCTCTGCTGGGTGATGGATCTCGACGGCCCACGATTGATGGCCCCAACGAGGGAGGCCTAGGCCACCTGGTAGGCAGAAAGCAGCGGTGGGCAGGGCCTCCTTCCATGGGGCAATTGATTGAGGGCCCCTGATTGATAGCCACACACAGGGAGGCCCAGGCCACCAGCCAGTGACACTGTGGTGGGCGTTTGAGGTTGGCCATCAATCGCCCAGCAGAGGGAGGCCCAGGCCAGCCAAGTGATTGTATGCCAAGCCTATTGCCAGCAGAGGGAGGTGACTGGTGGTGGGGGCGAGGGGCTGTTCTGCATAGATGGCAGGCAGTGGCAGTGGCAGGAGTGGGGCCAGCTGCTGGCAGACAGGGTAAGAAAGCTAGGATAGGCCCTGATCTTATCAGGCCTAGGGACCCTACCCAAGGGGTCCTGGGTTGTGAAAGGGCTCGGACTAGGCTTAGGAACACCTGCCCCCATGCATGAATTTCATGCATCGGGACTCTAGTCTATATTATAAAAGACCTGTGGCTATAATGCTATAATAGCCAAATGACTGGTCACCCAGAGGTGCCTTGATGAGTCTCATGGCACAGTGGGTCTGGAGTCCCACCTTGCGTGGTGGGTCTGAAGTCTGGGGTCCCACCTCACATGGTATAGGTCTGGTGCCCTGCCTTATGCTGCGGGTCTGGGTTCTGGGAATCTGCCTCACACAGCAGGTCTGGGGTCCCACCTCACACAGTGGGTCTGGGATCTCATGAGATTTTGAGATCACATGGTGCAGTCCACAGGCTCTGAATATAACAAGACTGGCGCCAGCGGGCAGGTGGGGCAGTGGGTGGATGGAAATGGCGAGGCGTGCATGAATGGACGGGGCTGTGAACCAGGCAAAGGGGTGGGTGGGGCATGTGTTGTTGGGGAGGGCTGCATGATTTTGCTTGCTGGGCTTCTAATATTGAATAAAAAGCCAGCGAGTTGCGGAAGAAAGAACACTTAATTAGAAATCAGGAGACCTAAATCCTCTGCAGGTTTCATTAATATGTGACCCTGAATAATAATTATAGGTGTTACATTTTCTTATGTATTTCTATAAATTATATATAAGCTATTCTTAAGCATATGATTAAATTTTATATTCAAAATTGTCATAAGTGTGCCTTGCATACATAGTGGTAAAAATAAATAATGACTACATTTCTATAAATATGATCAGACAAATTTATATAGACACTACAGGCTTAGTGCACAAATTCATGCACTTGGGAGGGTGCATCACCCCGGCCTTCACTCTCTCTGTCCAGGAGCCGTCTGTGGATGTCCACTCATGGCTTAGGGGAGCGGGCCTAAGCTGTCTGTCAGATATCCTTAGCTCTGCTATGAAGGCGGGAGAGCTTCCCATCACCTCCTCTGTGCTTTCTAGCCAGCAAGTCATGAGCTTGACTTCTGGCTGAGCCACGCTCCTCCTGTGGGAGTGCACTGACCACCAGGGGGCAGCTACCGCATTAAGGTTCTGGTGGTCAGTGCACATCATAGTGACTGGTTGTTCTGCCAGTGGTCAGTGCACATCATAGTGACTGGTTGTTCTGCCATTTTATTACATAGTACTAGAGACCTGGTGCACAAAATTTGTGCACAGGGGTGTGAATTCCTTAGCCCAGCCTGCACTCTCTCAAATTTGGGACCCCTCAAGTGATGTCCTACCAGGATCGGGCCTAAAAGAACAGTCAGATATCCCTCTCGCAATCCAGGACTGCTGGCTCCCAACTGTTTGCCTGCCTCCCTTCTGATTGCCCCTAACCACTTCCGCCTGCCAGCCTGATCACCCCCTAACCATTCCCCTGCCAGCCTGATTGCCCCTAACTGCCCTCTCCTGCAGGCCTGGTCACTCCTAACTGCTTTTCCCTGTAGGCCTCACCCGCCCCCCAATTGCTCTCCCCTGCAGGTCTGAGTTTTCCACAACTGCCCTTCCCTGCAGGCTCAGTTGCCCCCAACTTCCCTCCTCTGCCAGCCTGGTCCCTCCCAACTGCCTTCCCCTGCTGGCCATCTTGCAGTGGCCATCTTGTGTCCACATGGGGGCAGCCATCTTTGACCATAAGGGGCAGCCACTTTGTGTGTTGAAGTGATGGTCAATTTGCATATTAGTCTTTTATTAGATAAAATAGAGGCCCGGTACACAGGTGGGGGCTGGCTGGTTTGCCCTGTTCAGAGTGGGGGTTCCCTTGGGTCATGGGGTGGCCTGGGCAAGAGGCCTGTGTTAGTTTACAGGCTGTCTACAACCCGCCCCCCCTTCCCCAGTGACCCAAGTGGAGGCCCTGGTATCTGAGATTTATTTATCTTCTACAATTGAAACTTTGTAGCCTTGAGTGGAGGCCAGGGCTGGCCAGGGCAGGAAGCTTGGCTTACTTCATTGCTGGGGAAACCCAAGCCTCCTTATCTTTCTGTGGCTGCAGCCATCTTGATTTGCGTACTCGTTCCTGATTGGCTGGTGGGCATGGTTTGTGGTGGTAGCAGAGGTACTGTCAATTTGTATGTTTCTCTTTTATTAGTGTAGGTACTATAATAATAAAACTATCATCAGACTTTGGATAACACTTTTTTTCATCAAAACAGTGCATTCATTTTGCCTATGTATGGACTTCCTGATTTTATTACCATCTTTCTTCTTTTGTACATCTAAACTGGAGGTAGGAAAAAAAATATTTGAGATGACATCCCTTTTTTGAACAGTGATAAATATATGAATATTTATGTATGACATTGAGTAATAACTCATGGCAGTTTTTATTTGTTTAAAAGCTTGGGTTCTAAGAACCAAACATTAAGAAATGAAGTTTCAATAGCATTTTCCCATTACTTTTAATAACATCACATCTAGTAGACAGAATAATGTGATTTTCATTGCTTTTAATTTGAAGTCCATTAGATTACATGCACCAATAAAAAGGCCTGGCACGAAAATCCGCACAAGGCTGAGAGAAACAGAACATAACAAAATCCTGTGCAAGGCTTATCAGTTACCAACACCAGGCAAAATGCTAGGTAACATCCAGTCAGGAAATCAATACCTACTCATGTAGAATTTTTTCTCCTGCAATGGAATGATAATATTAACATTTTGACATATTAAAACAATGTGTTTGTACTGCTTTGGGTGTGAAATTACATTATAAAGTTATTTCAGTCTCTAAATATTAACAGGATTTCTCTGATTATTGATGCCATACAAAGTCAAAATACTTATATGAATGTATAGAGCACAGACCATTGGAGATCTGATTTTTCTCTTGCTGATTGTTTCCACTTGTCTCCCTTCCTTTCTTTTGGTTCCATGCTGTTGTATTTATGGAAATGTTAAGCCTTTGTATGGCTTGTGCTATTTCCATGTTCAAGCAGAAGAGAGATTTCCCTATCAAAATTTTTTTGCTGGAACCTGAAATTCACACATTTGTATTAGTTTGAATTATGTTACCTCAGATGGCACTTGAAGAAACAAAGATATATTATTTGAAAAGACTTGCCTTACCAAATTATGTCCATACACAATTAATCATGGAATTGGGTTATTAGATTAGCCCTTATCTTGCCAATGCCTTAAGCTAGGAATGCAAGCACTATTTGGTTGTATAATAAATTGGCAGGGAAAATACATGTCTTGTGGTACTGGAATGGTCTGATTGATAAACTGGAACCCTGCAATTTCTATTTCTGTTGTTAACTGTTTTATGACCTGTAGTAATAGCAATAAGCATCCTATGAATTATTTCTTCAGAAAGAAATGGTTTTCAACCATCCTAATAACTAAGCTCAACATCAACTTATTCATCCTGAAGTTACTTATCCGGCAACCTTACAATCCCAGAAGATGACTGAAGTGTGTGTGTGTGTGTGTGTGTGTGTGTGTGTGTTTATGCATGCATGCATGTGCAGAGGCAGGTGCTCACTTATACAGAAGAGGAACCCTTAAGCAACACAGTGGAAATTTGAACTTGTTTTATTGCATAATAATGTGCACAAATACATTTTTCCTCATTCTCCTCATATTGAGTAGGAATAAAAACAAATCTATATTGATTGCATTCCCCATCACATTGCTCCAGAAACACTAGAGAATTGTAAAACATATATTACTATTGACATATAACTTCTGGAAAATTATTGACTGTTGACTACCATTTTTTTAATTCACAGAGGAGTGTGCATTCCCAACTGGAAATGACTGTTACAAGGAGGTGGGTGCCATGAATTATCCTTGTTAGAACTGGAAGTTGAAACTAAAGTGACTATGTTTGTATCTATCACTTAGGGGATTTTTGAAGGTGCTAAAAAGTATCAGTGCCTTAAGAATATATTTTCATATTGTTTTGTTAGTAAAACTAACTCTAATTTTTCTCTTATGCCTAAGTACAAGCTCTGTGATAACTCAAACAAATTCAATATTTAATTATACTTTCTTCTCCAAAACTATTCTCAAATTATCTATAAGTCTGCAAATCCATCCAAACACCATTGTAATTGCTTCACATACTTTAGATATAAATATGATTAATTTTTGCATATATCTATTTTTGGATCATTTATCATTTTTATGTATATATCATTTTTATTATTTTTCTTTTTCAATTACTGATAATATTTACTATTATTTTGTAATTGTTTCAAGCACATAGCAATCATATACTTCAGGTTTGATAATTATATACTTTACAATGTGGCCTCCTGATATTTCAAGAGCCCCACTATCCTCATACATAATTATTATAATATTATTGACTATAGTTCATATGTTATAATTTGCATCCTGTAACTATACTATAACTATTAATTTATACTTATTACTCATGTTTTAAAGATTAATATTTATACCAGTTTTTATGAGTGAAGAAATTGTAGCTTAGAGATCAAGTCCTTTGTACAAGATCATACATTATTTGCTGACCCAAGATTTGAACTCATCAAAAGCTGTGAACAACTATGAATGATTCAGATGCTATTCATAGTCAGATCCCTGCAATATAATAATGTCTACTTCATACTAATTTATTAGGTATCACTCAGATAAAAAGTTCTTTTTCCTTATAGCACTGAGAAGATTCATAAAATCTATTTAGTATTTTCACTTTCTCATTGTACCTCATTTTCCTTAGTAGATTGTTTCTGCACTTATGTTTTATCAACCATTCCACCAGTTGCAAGATTTCAGACTCATAAGATATTCTACTTAATAGAAAGGTCATGAAACTATCTTAGATACATAGCAAACACTATATGTGTAAAACAGAACCCACTCTTCATATCTTTACCCAATGATTTCTACTGTCATATTTCACACCTTGGTTGATGATGTTAAATTGTACCCAGCCTACAAGCCAAAAGCCATGAAGAACATGTGGCCCATTCCCTGTCTCCCATTCCTCATGACCTGTCCCTATAGACCTGCCTGAAATATACTGCTCTTTCCTGGTAGTGAATTTAGACTAGGCTTTTTTTTTCTGGATAAAGGAATAACCTTATTGTTTTCTCTAAATCTGGACTAGGATTCTCTACTAGTGGCTATATAACTGGCTCGATTGCTTATCTACCGTAGAAGCTTGATCTGCAATAGAGCTACTTTGATCTAGTGAAGATTTATGATGTCCCTAAATCTACGCAGGTCTGAATCCGATGAGGCCTGCCTCAGATTCTTCTCTCTTCTTAGAATGACTTCAATAAGTGCTGAAATGCCCAGAGAATCCTTGAACTTTCTCAGTCAGGGGCCTAATTAGCTGTTGTGTACATCTGGTGCTGCAGCCCATACATGTAATTACTCATTTATCTCAAAATCTAAATTCTAATTTTGAGAATGGTTTGCATAATTTTATTAATTTTGAGGTAGATTAAAAGAAATACTATGGCTTGTTTTGAATTAACCTCTGTTCCCTTGGATGGCAAACACAGTAAACATAGTTATGTCTAAAAGGTATTATTGGTGCAATACAGCTAGCTTCTGCACAGCAAACCCAAAGTCTTACTTGTCAGTCCCCCAAAGAAAAATGAAGGTAAATGACCCATTATGCAATTTACTGGTTTAATAATGGAACAAAAGAAACACAAATCAAACTCAAAAAGTAAAACTTGAAGAAAAAAAAATATATATATATGTTATTCAGAGCCATTTTACAAAATGCATATGGAGAAAAGTCGTAGAAGTACGTGCTGAAATATTTCCTTAAAATATTTCTTTATAAAGAAGAATAAAGGAAATGGACAGGCAGCAAATATTATAATTTGTTTTCTTTTTTGTTCCACTCAGAAAAAGCTTATATATCATATGTTATATGATTTTATGCTTTCTGTGTTTGCTTGAAGTGAACATCATTTTCTTTTTATTGGTAGAGAAAGAAGCCCACCACTTTTTAGTGCAACTAGAAATCAGAAGGAGAAATTTTATAAAATCTCCTATTGTGATAATTTCTGTTGGAGTATGCCACCCCAAATGGCAATGTCCAAATTTGGGGTAAAAAGGGAAATTTAAAAAATCATTTTTTTGCAGTGACATTTCAAATGCATACTTTTGACAACATTTGGTTAATTGAATTATTTGTAATTAGTCCAATGAATGCTGGGGTCTTTTTTCTTTCCCATTTCCACAGTCTTTTATTCAGATAGAAACACAGCTGTGTGTATATGGCTTATCATTGTTTCAATTTTTGGAAACATGGTTAAGCACATATATAAATCTACCTTGTACACTTGACAGAGGCCTGTAGTACATTTTCTTGGATAAAGTTAATGGTTTTAACATAGTGTTTAGTAAATACTGACACACATAATTATGACTCCCTTTTTGTGAGTGCTAAAAAAGAATATGTTCCAATCTGGTTAGTGAATTGATTTGCCAATTCCATAATTGCTTTTATGAATCACTAATATACTTAATCTCATGAGAGATAACACAATGTAGAAGATAGGAGGAAATAAAATTGACCTGGATTTGTATTCCAGACTTGTTATTAACTACTAGAGGCCCTGTGCAAAATTCATGCAAAGGGCTCAGCCCCCACCGCCATGGCAGCTGCCTCTGTCTCTGCCCTCACAGCCCTGGCATCATCCGGAAGGACGTCCAGTTGAATTAACATATTATGCTTTTATTATTATAGATGTGGTCTTGAGATGGTTACACAAAATCTTCACAGCTCAATTTTTACATCTAAATGTAGATAATGGTATTAACTTTTAGATTTATTACCAATAACACACATAATATATATCAAGTTCATAAAATATCTACCTATGTAATTTAGACAATAATCCATCTACATAAATAAGACAGTATTTCTTTAAATGGGGGCCATCTGCCTAGTAATTCAATGAAATGGGACATTTATTAAAATTGGAGAGATGTGTCATATGTGCTATTATTTTTAACTAGAGAAAGGGAAATATATGAAGAAATCACTAAATGATTTCCCAGAATGCATCAATAATTTGAGATAGTTTCTAACTTCTGAACTTCAAATGTCTCTTTCATCAAGTAGGCTACATTTCCCCATCACTATCTCAGCATTCTGAGGCACTATCCCCTGAATTAACTTCAGATTACAAACAATAATGGCAACTGGAAGTCTAAAAAAGATTACAATTTTACAAAGAACTCCGTTGTTTATCAACAAACCAAATGTTCAAACTCTAACCCCATATACACCAGGATTAAATGCAATACAACATTTTCTACTTTTGAGTTTAGCATCAAAATTTCCTGAATCCATAGAACCTAATTTTAAGTATTATATTCTCACTGACGCCATCTGTAACTGAAAAGGAAGCATAATTGCTCCTGGAAACAACTTGCCATTAAGGGTATCTTTCTCTGCTGCAGTTTTTCAGAGACAATGTGATACAGATCGGAGGACATACACATGTGTCATTATAGGCCTGAAAGTCAAAGGGTCAATGAACATTCATTTCTGCATGCATAGAGGCCACTCCGATGTTTTGTTCTGGGATGTTGCTATAATTTTATCAGTTCACGAAAGTGAAGTTGAGTGATTACCAGGTATCCAGCAATGTGCAATATATAAGGGATACAAGACTAAGCACTATGTCAGTCATGCTCTCAAGAACATCTCAGTTTAACAGGTGAAATGAGATTTTAAACACATAGTCCTTATGATAGATGCTAGGATAGAGAGACAAGGTAAAATGGTGGTACAATTGTGAGACAGGAGATATAATTAACCTTGGGACATTTGGGGGGTTGATAACATAAGTAAAATATTGCCTCACAGTTAAATTATTTGTTTCATTAGCAATTAAACCTGTTAAGGTTATATTTTTCTGAATATATATATATATATATATATATATATATATATATATATATATATATATATATAACAGGGTGTGTATTTTATATATATATATATATAACAGGGTGTGTGTATATATATATATATATATATATATATATACATATACATATATATATACACCCTGTTACATTGGGACAAAATCTATTTTGAATCAGAGACAATAAAAAGGTGATACAATAAAAAACTATAGCACTTGAAATAAGTAGTTCACAAAATTGGCAAATCAAGAATGAGAAAGACATTGCTGTGTATTTTGCTACTAAACTGAAATAAAACAATAGATTTTAAAGTAGGAAAAGTGCAGATAATTATACACAAACCAAATCCAAATTTTACTGGTAACATTTGTACTGTTAAACTGTAAAAATGATAAAATTCTAAACACAAGATTTAATTCTGGCAAAGGTGTAGAGCTATGGAATGTTCATAGCAATTTGCTGACATGCTGAACTTAATGGGCGTATTTTAATCCACTCTTCAGAATGTTTAATGAGTTTTTCTTTACTTATTTATGTACATAACATTGAGTTCTGTAGATATATCTTTATTAATTTTAGTTGACACTACATCCCCTTTCACCTGAAGCAAAGCAATATTATGTTGAAAATGCTTCAGAAGAATGAGATATAACTTACCATTTCTACTTGAGTTTGACAAAGCAATCTCCTAAGCCCTTAGAACCCAATCTTATCTCTTTGGGAACAGTTTTTTTTTTTTGGTTTTGTTTTGTTTATGCTTTGTAATTTCTAGCTCTTATAAAAATATGTCCCAAAACTTCTTATATCAAAGGCAGAGTTTCTTGGGATCCCTGCACTCAAGATTTTACAAAATAGGACTATTGAATTCACTTACAGGATTCTGGGATGCTGCCCCAGGCCAATCCCATTTTGGTTGGGTGCGTTTTTTCCAAAACCCCACTTGAATATGAACATTTCAGTTTCATCTTTTCTTATGTCTTGCTTGTGGCTTGGAGGTAGAGATGCTATCTTCTGGATCTCTTTAAATACTGAGTGTTAATTGTATCTTTTTAATAAATGACATTAATGTTCTCAGTGTGCTTTGTTTTCTGAGCAGCTATTCCAAACCACCCAGTCAGATTCCAAACTCTATCTCTCTTTTATTATTTTTAACACATAGAATTTATTCCCCTAAAACTTCTCTTTAAGGGAAATAACAATGTCAAAAGACAAATGACCACCTGCAGTGAAAGGAAATTAGTAAGAAAAAGATAGCTTTAAAGGGGTCAATGAGAGGCAGTTCATACATATATACATGCAAAAATCAATAAGCATATATAAAGTCATAAAGGGCATACTTTGCCAACCTTCTGGGGAAATAGGCAATTGTACCATAGATGGAAATGAAACTAGTGCATTTTTAAGGAGTAAATTTGCAATAACCATCAAGGTAAAAAAGCCCATGCTTCTTTTCCTCCAGTTTTATTAAGATATAACTAACAATCAGCACTGTATACACTTAAGATGCAAAACATAACAATTTGACTTACATATAGTGCTGTGGTATTATATCACAATAAATTTTCTTAATGTCTGTCATTTCATATATATACAAAAAAGAGAAAAAGAAAAACATGTTCTTGTGATGAGAACGCTCATGATTTACTCTCTGGATAACTTTCATTCATATCATATCGCAAAGTTAATTATTGTCATTACATTGTACATTGCATTTAGTACTTACCTAGTAATTGAAAGTGTGTATCCTTGACTACCTTCCTCCAATCCTCCCTTCCCCATACCCTGCTACTGGTAACCACAGATAATCTCATAGTTTTTTTTTTTTCCCTATGACCTTTGTTGTTTGTTTTGTTGTGGTTATTTTTTACACCTTTTATTATGGAAACTATAAAACATATACAAGAATAGGCCAAATAGTATAATCCACTCCCATGTACCCATCAGTTAATTACTATAATTGTCAATTGATGGCCAAAACTGTTTCATCTATATTGCTACTCACTAACTGCTCTCAACATCATATTTTATCAGAAAAAAATTCAGTATGTATCTTGAAAGATAAGGACCTTTAAAAAACATAACTGTAACAACACCATATGACCCCTAAAATAATTACTGATCACTTATTGAGATATAATATCTAAGTGTTATAATTTCCAATTGTTTCATAAATGTATTTAGTTTTGGTAAAATCTGCTTGTGTGAAACAAGATGCAAGTAAGGTTAATGCACTGTGTGTGCTTGTGATCTCTTTTCAGCCTCTAATCTGAGTTCCCTTCTATCACTGTGGTTTTTTATTCCTTTAATTTTTTTTTCAAAGAAGAAAACTTCTGAAAAATTTAAATGCTCCACATGCAAGCAAGATTATATAATATTTGTCTTTCTCTGACTGACTTATTTTGTCAGAAAGGGGAGGATTTCTTTCTTTATAGCTGATGAATATTCTAGTGTGTGTGTGTGTGTGTGTGTGTGTGTGTGTGTGTGTGTGTGTGTGTATGTGTCAAAATTTCTTTATCCATTCATCTGTTGATGGACACTTAGGTTGTTTCCATATCCTGGCTATTGTACTCTATGCTGCAGTATACATGATGGTGCAGCTATCTCTTCCTTGAGATAGTGATTTTATTTCCTTTAGATGTACGCCCTGAAATAAGATTACTGAAGGTTATAGTAGTTCTATTTTTAATTTGTTGAGCTGCCTCCATACTTTTCTTCATAGTGCTTGTGTCACTTCTTCTCTATTTGGGTCTGAATGTTAGACCACTGACCTCTGATTCAAATTTGGGATTTAAAAAAAGGGTGCAATTGACCCCCTTAAACTGGTGTTATTTTGTCATCTTAATTCCTAAATTTATTTTCAATGATCTTGTTATATTTGGGTACACATAATCAGAAGAGAATAAATAAATAACCACAATGGAGACAGGAAAATGGGTTCACTTATTTTTTGACTTGCTTACCATAATGCTATGCTATAAGGCAGTGATCAGCAAACTGCGGCTCGTGAGCCACATGTGGCTCTTTGGCCCCTTGAGTGTGGCTCTTCCACAAAATATCACAGCCTGGGTGGGTCTATTTTGAATAAGTGACCTTAGAAGAAGTTTAAATTTAAAAAATTTGGCTTTCAAAAGCAATTTCAATTGTTATACTGTTGATATTTGACTATGTTGACTAATGAGTTTGCCAACCACTGCTTTAAGGTATTGTGTTAGACGTGGGTAACAAAATAAGCATTATAAGTACTATTTGGTGTCAAAATTCAAACAAAATATTAGAATTCTAGGATTTTTTAAAAATATATTTTTATTGATTTTTTACAGAGAGGAAGAGGGATAGATAGCCAGAAACATCAATGAGAGAGAAATATCTATCAGCTAGGATTGAGTGAAAGCAAATTCAGTAAAATTCTACATTTAACTAATCCTAGAAACTATAGCCTAAATATTTCCCAATGATGGGAGCACTTCACATCTACTTTAATAAAGAACTTCAGAATTTCCATAATTGAATAGTCAGGAAGTTCCATTACAATTTGCTGTATGAATGCAATCATTTTTTTCTCTCATCCTATTGGATATGCTCTGTCTATAATTCAAGTTTGTGGCCAAATATAAGATATCTATAATTTCCTGGACTCAATTTAAGCCTAGTGAATGCCTAATGTATCATCAGAAGTTTTATTTATTTTTAAAGACATAATTTTCAGGTTTTTAAAGAAGTGGAGATAGTTATTTTGGCAAGCAAAACAATTATCAATTGAATTTCTTGATTCTTATTTTACATAGTACTAGAGGCCCAGTGCACAAAATCCATACATGGGGTAGGTCTAGGCTGGGGTGGTCAATCAGAACCAATCTGTGGGGTGATGGGCAGAGCTATCAGGGGTCCTCCGCTAGCACCACCTTGGCTGGCTTAAGGCCTGCTGGCTGGGGGAAGCTCTCCTATTGAGCATCTGCCTCCTGGTGGTCAGTGTGCACCATAGTGACCAGTTGTTCACTCAGTCTGTCAATTTACATATTAGGCAACTTCCCAAGGTCCCTCCCCAGCCAGTCGCACCTGGGGCAGCACTGTGGCTTAAAGGACGTCTGTGGAGTGAGCAGGGTCCCTCCAGCAGATGGGGTCCCTCCGCCTGGCCTGTGGGGATTGGGTCAAAACTGTCTCTCCAACATCCCCCAAGGAGTCCCAGAGTGTGAGAGGGCACTCTGCAAAGTTGCTATTATACCGAGTGGGGAATGCAAAAGCAAATGTGCAGTAAACCAGATTTGGGCTGACAGTGCCCCAGTAAAAACATAACCCATGGCCGAAGGTGGAATCATGTAGCCTGGTGAGGAATCAGGCTCCCTCTTCACCGGTTCAGGTTTGCTTCACCAGAGGACTTCTGCTGCCAAGTCACTGCAGCTCTGCAGCTCCTGTGTTGAGCGTCTGCCACCTGGTGATCAGTGTGCATCTTATGTACTGGCTGGTCAGCTGATTGGATGGTCATTTAGCATTATATATATATATATATATATATATGAGATATTCTTTACATAAAAAAATCTTTTTAACACGTATGTAAAAATTAGCTTTTTTTCTTAGGGTTTATTTGTTGTTTATTATAATTTCTGAAGACTGATATAATTTCTCCAACTCCACATTAGTCACTACATATGAAATTTAAATCTAAAGTAATCATGCCATCCCTATATCTTCCTTACCTATTTCCTTTAAAACACACACACACACACACACACACACACACACACACACACGGAATGAGAATTTCTTCTATAAACACCAAATATATATCCAGTCATTCTTTGCTATGACACTTTTATTTTCTGTGAAGCAGTATCTTCTGTATTGGGGAAGATTCACTAAAGAAGATTGTTGCTGTTGTAAACTGAGATGTGCTACCCAGTGACAGACACTGGTTTTAGTTTTGCCCTTTAGAATTATAAAAATTAGCTTGAATTTCCTCTTCTAGGGGACAGCCCCTCCACCAGGTATAAACAGTTACATGTCTTCATCACACTCTCATTTCCATTAATGGATCTTCATTAAAATTTTCCTTAAAACTTCATTATCTCATTATTTTGTGTTATTTTCAAGCTTTTCAGTAGGCCCTTCTATGTGGTTTTCAGAAGTGAATAAGGTTCATAAAATTTAATCTGAAAGAACCAAAACAAAAAAGAAGTCTTGTGTTTTATGGTCCATACTCTAAAAATCCACTAATTTTATTTATTATTTATTTGTTTGTTTGTTTGTTTGTTTGTTTATTTGATTGATTGACTTTTCTTGATCTCTTCACATTTTACACCTAGCTCTACAACCTATGTTATTAACCAATGTATCAACAATAAAATCAATAAAAAGTAAAATAAAGAAAAGTCCATTAATTTTATATACTGTGTCAAGCTTTGAGACCACTCTATGAACTTACTGAACAGAAAATGTATTCCAGAAAATGTCCTGAATACATTATCTGCAGCAATTGTCATCAAATATACATTTAGACTTTTATACTTAAATTAGTGGCCTGGTGCATGAAATTCATGCATTGGGGAAGAGGGTTCCCTCAGCCCAGCCTGCACCCTCTCCAATCATGGACCTCTTGGGGGAAATATAGGATTGAGCCTAAACCGGCAGTTGGACATCCCTTTTGCAATCTGAGACTACTAGCTCCTAGCTACTCACCTGCCTGCCTGCCTGATTGCCCCTAACTTCCTTTCCCTGTAGGCTTGATCATCCCTAACTGCCTCTGCCAAACTACCCTCCCCTGCTGGCCTTATTTTGCTCCCAACTGCCCTCCCCTGACAGCCTGATCACCCCTAACTGCCTCTGCATTGCCCCCCACCATCATGGCTTTGTCTGGAATGAAGTCGGACATCCAGAAGATGGCGAGTCAACTGGACTAATTAGCATATTACTCTTTTATTAGCATAGATTATATAGAATAGGATTGCTGAAATGGTGGGGGGGAGCTCTTGGCAGACAAAAATACATAATCCCTATATTTGGACTAATAACCAGCCATATGCACTATACTGCCAAACCAGTCATTAAAAAAATTGAACCACTTTCTTATACCTTAACCCCTCCTCAGCCACCACCTTAAGTTCAGCCTTCACAGTTCACCCAGATTAGGCTCTGATAGGTTGGTTTCTATGCCTGTCGGTATCAAAAGCTCTGCTTCCTAGACAGCCATTGGCTCCTTGAAGTTCACCCAGATTTGGTTCTGATTGGTCAGGTTCTATACCACTCAGCATCTCTAGGACTATCTCCAGTCCTGTTCAGAGAAGCAGGGCTGATTATCAGCCCCCACAGCTGCTGGTGAAGCCTAGAGAGAAAAAGACACAGGGCTGATCAACAGCTGCTATGTAGGCTGCAAAACAGACCCTGCTTCTCTCTCTAGGCCTTTCTCCAGGCCTGATCTGCAGCCCCCTTGGCAGTCAGTGCTGGGTTGAGGTGATCCACCACTGACTGCAGGACCGACTTCTGGTGTTTGGTCATCTGTTCAGTTGTTTTGGACATTACAGACCCTGGCTCTTTATAAAGATAGATGATAGATAGATATATAGATGATAGATAGATAGATAGATAGATAGATAGATAGATAGATACCTAATAGGTGGGCATAATGATATTATGTTTAAACATCTGAGAAGTTGTCATAAGACTGTAACCTACTCTAAGGTATGGACCCAATCTTATTTATTTATTTATTTATTTATTTATTTATTTATTTATTTAGTCCCCGAGTATCTGATCTTATATTTATAACAAAATAAAGATTAAGTTGCCATGTGCTAAGAGAGAAGTTAGGCATTAGGTTTTCCAGAGAAAATGGGGCACATTACAGGAAAGCAGGCATTGGTTTTGTGTGACGAAATATTTTATAAAATGGAAACTACCCCAAAAAACAGAACACTGCTTTAAGTTACTGCTCTTCACCTGAAGTACTCAAGCAGATACCTGGTGAGAGGCTGTAAATGTAATACTACAGAGTACGGTGCTGCAGTGAACTGTCAGGTTCAGCAGAAATTTTATGGAGATAAACTTTAGAGGATTTTTTAAAAAAAACATTTTATAGTAAGGTTATATGATACTAATTTTCTGAGATCTAGTGTATAGGGGGCCTCAATTGTTTTATATATCAATCATACTAAGAAAAAATAATAATAAAGATATTTACATATTTTTTATATTTTAAGTCTAAAAGATAATATGGGCATAGTATATATATAAAGCTCAATCTGTATAAATGATCAAATAAAATATTCTATGGTGATGAAGAAAACCATCAACTTTAAACTTCATTATTTTGTATATCCTTAGAGAACTGCAGAATCAGCTTAGCTTTGTTTTTAAGCATATTTTTTAAAAATGTATGCCTGAACTGAATCCTGAATGATGAGCTGATGGTGATTGGTCAAAAGAAGAGGAGGAGAATGCAACCTGTGCAGTCGTGGTAGTGAAAGAGCTTTGGGGATAAAGAAGGTCCATGAGGGAGAGAGGGAGGCATAGGTGAGGGTTTGGAGCTGCCGGAATGCATACATTCACAGAAAATAAAATAAAAAAGAAGAGCTACAAGATAAGGGGGTGGAAGACATCCATTCATTGATGATGGGGAAAAGCCACAGGGTGTGGGGAGAAAGAGGAGAAAAACTTTATTATTTTTTTAATTTTATTTTATTAAGGTATTTTCTGTGTACATAGTTTACCATTGCCCCCCGCCCCCACCTCCCATTAATGCCCTCCCTCCCCAGAGTTCTGTGTTCATTGGTTGTACTTATGTTCATGCATACCAGTCCCTCGGTTGTTCTCCTATCTCCCCCCAGGTCTCCTTCCCCTCCCCGCTGTCATTTGACAATCTGCTTGTTTTATGGTGACCATCTCAGGACCCCATGAATAAAATCTGCTCCTCATTTGGCAGTCTGCTTGTTTTATGGTGACTATCTCAGGACCATATTAATAGAGTCTGCTCCTCCTCTGGTTTTCACCGCCCCTTCCCCTGGGTCCCACTGCTTCCCCTGGGACACACGGGCTCGCCCAGGGCACACTGCACCCTGGGTCACTCGGCTCACACAGGGCACTCGGCCCCCTGGGACACTCGGCTCACCCGGGGCACTCGGCCCCCTGGGACACTCGGCTCACCTGGGGCACTCGGCCCCATGGGACACTAGGCTCACCCTTGGCACTTGGCCCCCTGGGACACACGGCTCACCAAGGACACCCTTCCCCTTTGGGGGGTACGGCTTACCCGGGGCACACGGCCCCCTGGGACATTCGGCTCACCCGGGGCACTCGGCCCCCTGGGACACTCGGCTCACCAGCGGCACACGGCCCCTCTAGGGTGTTGGGGTCGCATATTGGAGGCGCCTTGCTAGCTCCTTGCTAGCATAGCGGGCAGGCTGGTACAGCTGCAGTTGGGCTGAGATGGTTGCAGGCGGGGGGACCACCTTCAAAGGTGTCTCGTTCGGTGTGGGAGTGGAGCAGCTGCAGACATGGAGGCTAAGTTCTGAGGTCGCCCACTCTCTGAGCCCAAGGCGTGGTGAGCTCTGTTCTTGGTGGATTTCCTTTATTCTCGGCGGCAGTGGCGGGTGGCGGTGCCAGGTGCAGCAGTGACGGTCGCTCCTGTGGTTCAATTACCACTGTAGTTTTAAAGTTCACATGGCGGCGGTGGTGAGAGCTTCGGCTTGGCCATGTGGCATAGGAGGGTGGGCTCACCTGGGTGACTAATGGAAGGCACCGTGCCATTTCCTCACCAGCGTGCTCCATCTCCCTCCCAGCATGGTGGGTGTGCTGGGAAGATTGTGGGCGGGCTGTGATGGCTGCATGGGGAGAGTCCGCCCTCAATGGTGTCCTCTTTGTTGCGGATGTGGAGCTGCTGTGGATGCAGAGGCTAATTTCTGAAGCCACACTCTCTGTGAGCCCGGTGTGTAGTGAGCTCTGATTTTGGTGGATTCCCATTCTTGGGGGCGGCGGTGGGTGCGGCAGCGATGGTAGCTCCTGTGGCTCAATTTCCCCTGTAGTTTTAAAATCCGCATGGCAGTGTCTGATGCTTTGGCCTGGCCATGCAGCAGTGGAGAGAGGATTCTCCGGGTCTGCCAATGGAAGGCGCAGCGCCAGCATAGCGCTCGCGAAGGCCTGGCAAAGCAGGCCGAGGGCGGTGGCAGAGAGTCCCACTGTCACGCGCTAAGGCAGGACAGGGCCGAGCCGGTCGTGGGCGGTGGCAGAGAGTCCCCGCGATGTCTTAGTCTTTCAGACTTAGTGGAACGCTTCCCCTGAGCCAGGACAAGCAGCACCACCTCAAATATTGGCCAGCTCAGTGCTGCCCCTCTACAGGTGACAGTAGGGGCATCCTCACCTCGGTAGGCCTTTGCTCTTAGAGGTCTTAACCAGTGGAAGGCAGCACGGTACAGAACTGCCCTACCTTCTCAGTCCTCCGCACGGGGAAGACAAACTTTCACTGAGAATATGGAAATGCCAACAAATGAGAGAAAGAGAAAAACAGATTTTCATAGGAGGTAGAGAATTCTACCATTGAAGCGAGGGGGAGAAAGAGCAACACCATGCGGGATTTGGAGCTTTAATGCTGATATTGTGCAAAAGAGTGACCAATCAGAAGGGAGTATCAAGAGACAAAGAACTAAAGCCTTTATAACCCTTTGGAAAAAAGAACTTGGTGGATTAACCCCTGGGACCCCTCCGCCCCTTGAGGGAGTCTACTTTTGCTTCCAATAAATGTCCACCTTTTTAATCTACCACCTTTTTCTGTGGCTTCATTCTTCAAATCCATCTGGAGAAGAACCCGGGAAAGAAATCACTCTTGCATCCTGCTCTGGAAAACAACTGGCTCAGTAACATGAAAAAGCCAGGGTTGCCTCTACATGGTACCCTCAGAGAAAGAAGGCTGCGCAGGAGAAAAATGCACCTCAGGGACAGTGAAGGAGAATGGAGCACTCAGAGATCAGTATTATTGCTGGGAGAGGGTCAGCTCCAGCTTTTTTTATGAAAGTTTGCAAAAAAAGATGGCCAGTAGAAAAGAATGGCTACACACTGAAAGAGCACAGAGGGATGGGAGAGTGGGTGGGTACCTCCGTGAAGCCTAGAGGCTGCTGAGAGAGGGGAGTCTTAAATGACTACCAGTGATGAAAAAGCATCAAGATAACCTCTAAAAACAAAGAAAAATAACAAAACATAAAAGCACAGGAGAGAGAGAAGTAGCAATTGTGAGCTTCCACCTTGTTCCAGGAGAGCCATTGTCATACCGCAGTGTCAGCACACTGGTAATGGTGCCAGGGAGAAGAGAAGGCAGGGAGCTAGGTCACAGGATAAAGGCAGACCACGCCCATCCCCACTTCAGCTTTCCAAGGCTGAATAGGTGGAAACTGTGGAAGATAAAAAATGTTCTGAATTAAATGAGGCTTGCCAAAACCGGTCTGGCTGAATAGAGTGTTGGCCTGTGAACAGAAGGGTCCCAGGTTCAATTCAGGTCAAGGACATGTACCTTGGCTGCAGGCACATCCTCAGTAGGGGGTGTGCAAGAGGCAGCTGGTTGATGTTTCTCTTTCATCGATGTTTCTAACTCTCTCTCCATTTCCCTTCCTCTCTGTAAAAAATCAATAAAATATATTAAAATATTTCAATGAAGCTCAGGAATGGATTATTAAAACAGTAAACATGGTAATCTCTGAAGTAAAAATGTACTTGGGACAGCAAGGGAGAGAAGCTAGGAGACATGCCTCAAATTTCTGTGATAGTCTGAAAAAGACCAAATCCAGGGAGAGTCTTTGAAAGGATGTGGTTGAATTTATCCTTTAAAAGTTACAGCAATGTTTATTTATTATAATAACAATTAGCAAAAATAACTTTACTTTATATAGATAAAATAGCTAGGAAGAAACCTAAATAGAAATGGATGAAATATGGTAGCAGCCATACTTTAGTAAAAACTGCTGTTTGAATTTTAACCCTCCTAGTCTGGCTCCTGCACCTGATTAAACACAGGATAGTTACCTCAGCTTCCAGGTGGAGACCTGGAGGCTAAGACAATTTTCCTGTGCCTGGGACTAGAACTACAGGAGATTGATTCCCATTAACTCAGTAGCTTCAGTGGTAGAAACAGTAGATAACCTTTAGAGACTAACTGCTGAGCTCTGCTTCTGTATTATTGGCTATCACAAGATAGAAGCACATTCCAATGTCCAGCAGGGAATGACCCTGTGGGCTGTTCCCAGCCTTTAGAATTTAGAATTTAGAACAAAGGAAAATTCTTGTGGTTTGGACCTTTAAAAGGACTGCCTGAACCTGAAACAGTGAGGTTGTGTGGACTCCACCTGCATGAGGTGCTCTTGTGGCTGTTCTGGCCAGTTTTTCAATAAATTTTGCCTGCTTTTTAAAATCAATCTTCAGCTTCCAGTGGTCTTATTTTGAACCCAGGGTTCGACCCCCCAAACATTGGACACTATCTATATAAAGAATTCCTTAACAACCTTTTAAAGGACACGCATACACACACACACACACACACACACACACACACACACACACACAAACTGGGGAAAAATGTATTTAGAGAAGAAGGCTGAATAGCTTAAAGACATCAACTCTTTAATTTGTTTAAATTTAGTATAATCCAAATAATAATGCCAGTGATTTTTCTCACATCCTTTGAGTTAGAGACAGAACCAGATAAAGTGTTTTCTTAGTTTACTTGGGCAAACTTGCAAACATTTACAAATTCCCAAGACATTTCAGGAAAAGAAAAGTGATAATCAGCCTTAATCAATATTAAAATTTACAGCCCAATAATTATAACTATGTTCTATTGACATTTAACACAATAAAATTGTATTTAGCCAGACAGATCAATAAGTAGAATAGGAAGTTGAAAAATAAACCAAATGTATAAGGAAATTTATTATATTTTAATGTCATCTCAAGCCACTGGATAATTAGGTGGATCTTTCAATAAATGGTACAGATAACACCGGGGCCCATTAGAAATAAGGTGAATCTACTCTTCTTTGTATTGAATATCACAATGAATTCCAAGTTTTTCCCATCTTTATATACAAACAATAAATTAAAATTATAAAAATATAAGAGGAAAAGATGAAAACCTCTTTTATAGCCTCATAAGGGCTGAAATATTTTTAATTTCTATAATTTTTAAGGATAAATTCAACAACATAAAAATATTATATGTATAGCTGAACAACATAACATAAGTCCAAAAACAAATGACAAACTGAGGAAAACATATTTGAAATTTATATCTCAAAAGATCAAGGGGTTTCAGAAATAAGTAAGAAAAAGATTAACAAACTGATAAAAAAATGAACAAGGGGTACAAACAAGCAATTCAAAGAAATGAAAATATAAATGCCTTTTTAAATATGACATCATGTTCAACTTGTTTCATAAGGAAGCAAAAGAAGTGAAGACTATTGTAAATTTATTTTTCTGGTATGTATCCCCATGGCCAAAACACATAAGGTTTATAAAACTGTGTTGGTGAGGCAGTGGAAAAATACTGCCATTGGCAATATAAATTTATAAAAATCCCCCAAAAGAAATAGATATAGATTTATAAATCAATAGCACCTTTTGACCCAACCAATTAAATTCCTGGATTGTATCCTACACACATATTTTCACATATGTTCAATAATTTATGTAAGCCTGCCCAACAGGAAATAGTGTGGGGAAGAGTGGTGTTATACATCAATGCTTTCCAGTCAACGGGAGGGAAACCTTTGCTTTATTTAAAAAGCCAGCTGTCCATGAGAGTAGTTGTTCCAATCAAGCCAAAAACTTTGAACTTGTAGATATCTCTGGCCTCCCGGATAATCAGCAGTTTATATGCAAACCATGTCTTGTGTCATTTCTCTCGGAATTTGGCAGGTGTTGAATAGGTGTATAATGATTACTGATGCATAATAGATGGAAGTACAAAAAGTGCATTACCAGTGTATCTGTGTCTATCCCTATTTAACACCGTGCTACATTTAGACTGAATATTAGGTATTGCCAGGAATTGTTCACTCTCATTGGAATGTAAGTCCCACAAGGGCAGGGATCTCTGCAGGTTTATTATAGATTAGAGGCATGGTGCATGGAACTTGTGCACTCAGGGGATTAGGGGGTCCCTCTGCCCACCCTGAGTCTTCTCGCAATCCAGCAGTCGGACATCCTTAGTGCTGCCACAGGGGCCGATGAGGCTCTCACCACTACCACCTTTGCACTGACTAGCCAGCCTTCAGCCCAGTTCAGGGCTTCTGGCTGAGCAGTGCTCCTCCTGTGGGAACACACTGACCACCAGGGGGAACCTCCTGCATTGAGTGTCTGCCCCCTGGTGGTCATTGCACGTCATAGTGGCAGATCATTCCACCATTTACTTGATTTACATATTAGCCTTTTATTATATAGGATGCATTTCACCCACCTAGAACAGTGCCTTACACATAGAAGGCAATACATTGTTAAATGAAGCAAATGTCATTTACTGGTCTATTTAGCACTGTTTTATCTTGTATTTGATGTACCTCTTAATGTCTGTTTATCTCCTTAATGAGTTAAGCCTCATATGTGTGTAGAAATTTTAGTGATTACACAGGTTTGGTAAAGAGACACATCTTCTCAGTTAAAGGCAATGAGAGCACAAAGATAAAAATCCTAACTTTGCAGATTAGAAAAAAAAAATTCAGGACATCAAAATTTCCCATGCCATAAAAAAAAAACTGTAAACAAATGTATTCTTCTAGAATAGACATAAATCTCTTCTCTATATTTTAAACGTCTTTCTCCTGGTCTACTCATTCATGGCTTCTGAGTTACTTATGCTCTTAATACATTATAAAGACCCCTCCAAGTAGAACATGGGTTCTTTAACAATAAAGATTTAGAGGCAGGTGGGATTACCACAAGGTCAAGCCTTTTCTACAGGAGTGAAGTTTGTCTCAGGTCTACATGGTGATATTGTCCTGAAGCCATTTTAGTAATGACTTGCTGGCTTTGCCGTGACCTTGTTGGTTAGGAGAACTCTAGTTTAATGGCTACATTAAACTTGATCTTTCCATTATTTAAGGATCTATTGCATTTTCTCTCTCAAAAGAAAATGACAGCTCTCAATGAATAAAGGGTAGGCCAATTACATCTCTTCAAGTATTTTATTGTAAGATGGAATATTTTATTGTAAATAGGTGATAGCTAACAGTGCCAACTCAGTGATGAAAGTGCCTGTGAGCATGCCCTTCATCACTCACTGTTCAACTACAGCTGGTCAGCTCCACTCAGAGACCTCCCTGCCTTCTTCTCATCTACCCCTTTCCTTGTGGTTGGGAGTCACTCTTCCATTCTTCCACAGCACAGTAAGAATCGCTCTATCATAATAGGTAGATTCCACAGCATTATAATAACTGCTTAACGTCTCAATAATGGTCTATACTCAAAGCTCCTTAAAACCAGTGGCTATGTCTTTCATTTCTACATCATTGTGGACAGCACAAAATGTGGCAAAAGGTAGAGGTGCAAAAAGAAATTGCTGAACAAAGGAATAAATAAATGAGTAAGGCTCTTAACTCTGGAAGTTTCGAAGAAACTGTATAAAAAGCAGAGTGCAAGAAAAAAGATTGATAATAAAAGTTGCATATTTCTGCTAATGTTTAATTTAACACAGTATGGTCTTATTCTTAGGAAGCCACTGTTATTTAAATACCGGTTTCTTTATTCACCAAAATAATTGCTGCTAAAACTGCCCTTTTATTTCATTTATAGTTTGAAGAAATTTACTCTTCTACATTTATGCCATGAAATTCCTTTAAGCCTCAAACCCCTTATGTGTGGGTATCTGCTGTCAGTTTCTGGATGACAATCCCAGCCCCAGGCACAGTTGATGCAATATTGCCAACAAAGGAAAACTAACTTTTGCAGTGTGTCTCACAAGAAGTAGATTCTCATTTATTAAATAGATGACATATGAATAACTTGCTGGAATCCAACTTTATATTCCCAACAGTGCACGAGGGTTCCCTTCTCTCTACATTCAGGACAACATTTGTTGGTTGATTTATTGATAAAAGTCATTTTGACCAGAATGAGATGATATCTCATTGTTTTCATTTTAATTTCTCTGATAAATTACGTTGAGAATCTTTTCATTTGTCTATTGGCCACTTTTATGTCCTTTGGAGAAGTGTTCATTCAGGCCCTTTGCCCATTTTTTAAAATATATTTTTATTGATTTTAGAGAGGAAGGGAGAGGGCGAGAGAGAAACATGAATGATGAGAGAAAATAATTGATCAGCTGCCTCCTTCACACCCCTTAATGGGGATCCAGCTCATAACCTGGGCATGTGCCCTTGATCAGAATCACACCCAGGATCCTTCAGTTCCAGGGGGAATGCTCTATCGACTGAGCCAAACTGGCTATGGTTTGCCCATTTTTTACAATTAGATTTTTTATGTTGATTTGTATAAGCTCTTTATAACTTTTGGATATTAACGAACACATATGGATGTAACCAATTTTTGACACTTGTGCATGTTTTTCTGTTTGTTATAAACAAAAGAGTGTGTCTGTGGATATTTATTTCATTCTTTAAAATGAATTGAAATCGACAGGTCAATGAAGTAAAGAAGCATGAAATATGGTTTTAAATTGGTAAGACCTGTGAAACAAGTCTGTTGAAGCGTCTAAGGCTTTTCATTTATTGACAAATAACTGGAAATCTGCATAGGTGAGTGAGTGGTTATCTTAGATGAAGAAACAAAGAAATATTAATTTTAAGAAGTATAAAGAAGCAGTTAAAATATATCTGTAGAAAACTATGTCTTGCTGGTTCAGTGCTTAATTTATAATTTACCTTAAAACAAGATTTGTGTCTACAATACCCATTATGAAGATTGAGACTTCACCAAATATTTTTAATCCACACACACACACACACACACACACACACACACACAAACACAAAATGATTGTCCAAATTTTACAAATAAGAAAACCAAATCTCAGTGAACTTAGGTAAATTACCCAAAGTAAAAAACCTATTAAATAGAAGATGAAATATCCTATCTAATAAAAGAGTAATATGCAAATTGAATGTGCCTTTGCTACACCCAAAAGCCACACCCACCAGCCAATCAGGAGCAAGCATGCAAATTAACCCAACCAAAATGGCTGCAGCCACCGAACAAATAGGAGTTTTGGATTTCTCTGGCAATGGAGGAAGCCAAGCTTCCTGCACACGTTGGCTGACCCAGGCCTCAGCTCAAGACTACAAAGCTTCAATTATAGAAGATAAATAAATCCCAGATACCAGGGCCTCCGCTTGGATCACTGGAGGTTGTGGCTGCCCTTCAAACCATCACAGGCCCCTCAATCAGGCTGCCCCATGCTCCAAGGGAATCCCCATCCTGATTCATGCACCCTTTAGGGCAAACCCGCTGGCCCCCACCTGTGTAGCAGGCCTCTACCTTATAAAAAAGTAATATGCAAATTGACCATCACTCCAACACACAAGATGGCTGACCCCATTTGGGCACAAATGGCCTCCACAATATGGCCAGCAAGGGCGAGCAATTGGGAAGGATCAGGCCAATAAGGGAAAGCAGTTGGGTGTGATCAGGCCTGCAGGGGTGTGCAGTTAGGGGTGACCAGGTTGCCAGAGAAGGGAAGTTGGGAGTGACCAGGCCTGCAGAGAAGGGCAGTTGCAGGGTACCCTAGGCTGCAGGGGAGAGCAGTTGGAAGGGACTGGGCCTGCAGGGGAGAGAAGTTAGGGGTAATCAGACTGGCAGGGGAGTGTTTAGGGGTGATCAGACTGGCAGGCAGAAGTGGTTAGGGGCAATCAGGAAGGCAGGCAGGCAAGCAGTTGGAAGCCAGCAGTCTGAATTGTGACAGGACAGTCAGACATCCTTTGAGGGGTCCCAGATTGGAGATAATGCAGGCTGAACTAAGGTACCACCCTATGCACAAATTTCATGCACTGAGTCTAAGTTTTATATATTATACATTTTATTCAGAATATCCTACATAATAAAAGAGTAATATGCAAATTAACCATCACTGTGCTATACCGACAAGTCATGCCCACTATCCATGCCTACCAGCCAATCAGAGTGAATATGCAAATAAACCCCAACCAAGATGGCTACAGCCACAGAGAGCAGGAGGGAGGCTTGGGTTTCCCAGGCAATGAAAGAAGACAAGCTTTCTGCCTGTCCTTGCCAGCCTAGGCCTCCACTTGAGGCTACAAAGTTTTAATTATAGAAGGTAAACAATTCCAAACAGAAATAGCTACTAGCCATGGAGCAAGCAGGAGGCTTGGCTCCCCTCCAGGATACAAAGTTTCATTTGTAAAAGGTAAATAAATTCCAGATAGCAGGGCCTCTGCTTGGGTCACCAGGGGTGTGGCTGGCCTGCAAACCACCACAGGCCTCTCTCTCAGGCCACCCCGGACCCCAAAGGAACCTCCACCCTGATCTGGGACATCCTTCAGGGTAAACCAGCTGACCCCCACCCATTCACCAGGCTTCTTTCCTATCTAATAAAAGAGTAATATGCAGATTGACCATCACTCCAACTCACAAGAATGCTGCCCCCATGTGGTCAAAGCTCGTTGCCCCCATTTGGACACAAGATGGCCACCACAAGATGGCCAGCAGGAAAGGGCAGTTGGGAGGGACCAGGCCTGCAAGGGAGGGAAGTTGGGGGTGATCAATCTTGCAGGGGAGGGCAGTTAGGGCGACCAGCCGGCAGAGGAGGGAAGTTGGGGGCAAACAGGCTGGCAGGGGAGCAGTTATACATCAGTCAGGCTGGCAGGGGAGTGGTTAGGGAGTGATCAGGCTGACAGGCAGAAGCAGCTAGGGCAATCAGGAAGGCAGGCGAGCAGTTGGGAACCAGCAGTCCTGGATTGTGAGAGGGATGTCTGACGGCCCGTTTAGACCTGATCGGGTCTAAACGGGCCGTCGGACATCCCTCAAGGGTTCCCAGATTGGAGAGGGTGCAGGCTGGGCTGAGGGACACCACTATCACCCCCCCCCCATGCACAAATTTCGTGCACCGGGCCTCTAGTGTTTAAATAAATGATAAAAATCATTTCATAAACAATATGTATTGTCTGATTTGAAAGAGAGAAAATGCCACTATTGCCTCATACAGGTAAGGGATATTATATAGATTTGTATGTCCAGAACCAAGGTTTGTGACAAAAGTGGCTTCTTCTCAAGGTCAGAAGTAAGTGAGTAAAAAAAGGAATGGGGCCTACCTTCCTTCTGGAGCTATCCACACTGAGCCATTCTCAATGAATACAGATCTGCTAGGAAATAGAGTTTCTCTTAGTCAACAGATTGAATTTAGGAGCCCTTTCCCACTTCCACTCCCATGAGATACAATATTCTCATATTAGGGTTATCAGTCCTTTAATTACTTCTTGGCAGTAGGAAACATTGAAACAGTCTGGGAGTTTGAGTTCTCTTTCACTCCATAAATTTTCAATTAAAAGAAAAATCAGAAAGCTTTTTTAAAATATTAAAATAATTGAAGTCCTTATATGTGATCTTCTTTAAGAATACACAAAAGTTATAAGAAGATTATATACATATAATCTTCATATATATATATATATATATATATATATATATATATATATATATATGTACTTGAGCAACTCTTGGAATTCTTATTGTTTCCTAGTTTTAGAGATCAGTGTTATGAAAATCATGGTCTAAAATTCTTCTTTTTAATCCTAATTTGTGGGGTGGATCCTAGAGGGACTTTACTTCTAGATTTTAGACACAGAAGGGACTAGAAAAAAAATAGTATTATGATAAAGGTATTTTCCAAGTCTTTGAAATAGGGCTTTGTTGAGTTGAGATGTGACTAGAACCCAATGGAAAAATGAAACATAGCAAATAGAATATTGTGTTCTACACACACACACACACACACACACACACACACACACACACACACATAAAGGGACACAACACAATTGTAGGAGGTATTGGTGACAGTATCCCCAGTGTTGAATAGGTCCAAATTCATCACATAGTACACATTAAATATGTGCAATTCTTTGTATATCAATTATATCTTGATAAATCTATTTTTTAAATGGTTGGATTAAAAAGAACGTCTAAATTCAAAATAACCAATAGTGAGAAGCTTGATTTTCTCTTTAATTATGTGATCACAATGTTGTTAAATAAGAGTAAAGGTGTAAAGGATCCTGCAATTATACATTTATGATGAGGGAAATATTTTGTATATAGAAAATTAGACAGCAGTAGCTTTAATGGGCTTTAAGAGTCTGAGTTAACTGATAATTATTAAGCATGTTAAGTATGACTGGCACTGCTTATGCTGATGTTGATATTATGCCATTCTCAGACACTGATTTTCAATTCTACCTCAGACATTTAGTTTCCAAGCCCAGAGGAGTTTAGGAAATACAATTAGAATGAATTGGGCAGACACCAAGAATAGCCACAAGTGATAGCTGGTAGCCAGATTGCCAACAGGGCCCTGAAAATAAGAGACAGGGTGCAAAATAGCTAGACTCACCTGGGGATTTATTTAATGGATGTGAATGCATGAGACTGTTATCAAAGTCAATAAGACTCAACAGACTAAGATTTATAAAATATAATGCCACTTAAAATTCCAGCCCTCCAATACGTGGCACAATCTCTCCTTGTGGTCCTTCTCCCTCTTCAACGCTGTAAGACAACTAAGAGATAGCTGAAGTGAGTCAGTTATTTTCTCTTTAAAACTCAGTTTCACTAACTGTACAGTGATGCTAACATATTAATCACTGGTTTAATGATCCCAGGTACAGTCTTCAGATTTAATTGCTGTGTGGTGAACAACACTTAATATGGATTTTTTTGAGGTCTATGGAGGAAAAGAGCTCCCATATGCTCAAGTTACTACATCCCAGAATAGTTACTACACAGCCAAATATAAGCAGTTTATAACATTAAACGTAGGTGGCATTATCCGTGAGTGTTTTATTTCCCCCCTGTAAAGAATAGGCTCAGAGGAAAAAGAAACAAACATTCACTCCCATCACAGCCAGAAAGCTGACAACATCTAAGGCTAATTAATTGCTTGTTAGCACAGTTGTTTGTTTGTTTTGTTTTGTTTTTTAACCAGTGCCTCATTACTTTGATCTCAATCCCCTTCCTGAAATCCTGAGGCACTCTCCTGAGTTTGTCTTTTCTACTATCACGCAGTCCAAGAATGAAAATGACATGTGCAAAGGTGTCTACCTGATGTCAATAATTTCATTTTAATAAGAAGCTACTTGCTTTACCATTTTTATTTGACAGATGTGACTGCATAGGTGGAATTGAAATTAACCGCCTTTGCCGAAACTGGTTTGGCTCAGTGGATAGAGCGTCAGCCTGCGGACTGAAGGGTCCCGGGTTCGATTCCGGTCAAGGGCATGTACCTTGGTTGCAGGCACATCCCCAGTAGGGGGTGTGCAAGAGGCAGCTATCTATGTCTCTCTCTCAACAATGTTTCTAACTCTCCTTCTCTCTCCCTTCCTCTCCTTAAAAATTTAATATAATATGTTTAAAGAAAATAAATTAACCACCTTTATTTTTCTCTTTTATTAATAAACATATTTATTGGAACAGAATAAAGGGCCTTTTTACAAAATAAAACAAGGTGTCAAAGCAATTAAGTACTTGGACAAAGCAACTACTTGTTGTGCAAATTAAAATTCAAGGCCAAAGGCTCATTTATTCTATTTATTGTGAGATTATGCTGTGCCAATGGAGAAGAAATCCATTTCCATAATAAATAGAATTTTGTTTTGTTGAAAAGTTAAAATCCCAAGTAACAAATAAGTACTTACCAGTTTTACTACCCAGAATAGGCACTGCAACCCCATTATATGTCTTTAGTGCTGTACTCATCTGCACAAATAAATTATAAGATTTCTTCATATATCCTAAGTATCTCATAGTCATATATATGTTTTCAAATTCATACTATCAACATCTCTTTTAAATAGTCCTTTTTTCCTATTTTTATCTACAAGGTACATTGTCCTCTCTGTTGTGAAGAATAGCACAGTCTCTTCTCCTCTCCCATTATCCCAACATCCCTCTTTCCATGTTCAATACCAGACAATTGTTTGAGAGGGTCTTAGGTTTTGCTCATGTATAAATTATAAATTTGCTGGGTTGAGGAATATGGATTCTACAGCCATGCATATGTTGGATGGTAGTCATTCCCCACCTTCCTTCCTGCAATATTGTTTTTATGAAGAGCAAGGCCCTTTAAAAATGTTTTCAGTCTGTGGCCTATTTCACACAACATAAAACATATCCCAAGTATTTTCCAAATAGCATCATTAACTCCTGCAAGAAACGTAATAGGCATGTATAATACTATCAAATTAAAAAAAAAAAAACTAAGACTCAGAGAGGATCAATAATTTAACAAATATTTACAAATAATGACAAAACTAGAACTTCACTGAAACTCCAGGTATTATAACATTTTAAAGCATTATGGCTCTCCCTCTATAAAAACAAGCAGCAGGTATTTGCAATGCATGTAGAAATGTCCTCATGTGAGCAATCGGCCTGGAAGTTTTTTTGAAGGGAAAGTTGCTTTGACAATGCTTTAGAAGGACAGAAAACTGCTAGCATTTTAAGGCAGAAAGAGCAAGCCATTTAGATTAATAGAGAAAAAAGGGAGAAAGCTAGAAAATTGAGCCATGCCCAGGGTGCCGGGGTGAAGAGGGTTGATGAGGGTTAATAGTCCCTGGTTGATGGGACTGAGCAGGGCTTTGGGGAAGTATGAAGGACTCCTGAAGGTCATGGTAGTTTGGATGTATTTTCTGTACATCACTTTCAGTAAATGTTGTATTAGACTCTAATATTTTTTGAGGATTTTTTTTTTTATGCAGAAATGCCAAGTCCTGCTGAAAGAATTGCCTGTCATAAAAGATGCTACCTCAGGGGGCAGTCTGCTTATGGGTGTGGCATCCGTCCTAAAGAGGGAAGGCATAACTCCTGCCACTGAGGACTTACAATGTTGGAATAAAACCTAGAATAAGCATTTAATATTGTACTAGTCGGATGGCTATTATATGAGTAAAGGAGATGGCTATGTCATAACTCTCCAGAGAATTAAAACCATTTGAATAATATTTAATTAATATCTAAAAATTAAAGGATTTCAATTATTATAATAAAGATGTGCATATCTATTCAGAAAATTTTATAGAAGTATTTGAAATATTGTTTTTATATTATCAAAACAGGTACATGTGGATCTCATTTTAATTTGGGGACAAAAAAGTTATTTTCCTAAGACCATATCACCCACCTGGATTGTTGCATAAGACCAAAATGGCTAAAATTTCACCCTCTCTATGAAACAGAAACCTCAACTAAGAATCACTGCTTTTTACTTAATGAGGGATATTCCGTTCTCTGAGTCAGTGTTAGCAAATGTCTGAACACCTGCTACTTGTAGGGGCTGCAAGGAACAAGGAAGTACATGACCAGAGCTCTTCCTCCCACACATTGTCCTGGAAGAATCATGCTCCCAGAAGTCAGCAAATGCAGATGATCTCCAGTCTCAGCCCTCCCACAGTGCTGTCCGTGAAATAGCTGTGATGTGTGACAGGCTGCTGTCTACATCTGAAGACTCTAAAGAAAAAGAAAGCAGAAATCTCAAACACACACAGAAAAACTAAACTAAAAACATAATGGAATTGTGACAGTGGGCTTACTTAAAAAAATAAATAAATAAAATAAAAAACACCACCACCATATACTCTGACATGTGCAAAGGTAATAGGGCTATTTTTGTGTTATTGTATGCTCTGTTATATTCTACCATGAGAACAATTTTTCAGGGAATTATATGTAAACATATATTGTTATATTTTTCTTTATCCCTCTAATGGCAGAGATTATACTAAGAGTGGGACATTTTTCCAAAAAATAATAATAGAGATAATCATTTCCTTTGACAGGGACTATAATGAGAGCATAAAATGGAAGGGATGAAAGTATACATTTATTCTTATGACAAATATTTCAATGCGCAGAAAATTGTGGGCCATTAATCTATTTGTGTGGCAGGCGTTGGTTGGACTGCCTTGGGACTCTGAGGATGTCATGTCCTGTATCCGTTTCTCTCTCCAAGAGGAACATTACTCATCTGGTGGAATATGGAAGGGTACAAATTGAAAGTACAAATATAGGCTGCCAAACTGACATGGAAATGTGTCTCTCAGCAATTCTGTAAACACCCATTTTCAATCGTGATATGATGCAATTACCGTAATTAATTAACTATATGAAGCTGTGCTCAGCAGTGACCTGCTTTCAGAAGGAAATTAAAGTAACTTTCTAGTAATTTAAAGAATCATTGACAATAGATAAATTATAAACCATAGGGTTCTTAACACACCAAGTTTTCCAGAGAAATGGAAAGAAATAACTATTTCTAGTAGTCATTAAACTTTTTATGGAATAAAAAGCATATATAAATTGTGTAAATATTTATAAATAGGTGTGGTAACTGGAGATCAAGGGCTACAATGGAGTTGAGGTCAGAATGTCCGGCAACCTTTCTATTTACACATTTTCATACATCATTAGTGTAAGTATAGACCTCTCTCCTCCATCGGATGAATAGTATCGGCTACATATCTACATGAGGCTTGGGATCTGATCTTCTATTATGAGAATTGATTACCAGGCAAAATATCTAGAAAAGAAATCTTAAATAATCAAAACAGATTATATGTCATTTTGAGGACTTTATAGTTTTCTAAACAACTTTAAATTTTGAAAACATATTTAAAAAATAAATCTGCCTGAATATTTCTGTATTGATGAAAGGCAAAATTTTAAAAGGAACTGGAATGTTTCAGAACTCAGTTTAGTCACTGCTAAACAGGGACTTTTGTGGTTAGGAGTGGAAAATACTGTACAGTGCCTAAGCTCAGAAAAGATAGACATTAACTAGGCAACTAGGACTAAACTGGTGTGGAAAAAGTTTGCATTCCATGCCACCACATGCTCCATCTTGATCTTTCCATTATACACTGAGTGGCCAGATTATTAGTATCTCTCAACACATTATAGTCTGGCCACTCAATATCTCTCTCTCTCTCTCTCTCTCTCTCTCTCTCTCTCTCTCCATATATATATATATATATATATATATATATATATATATATATATTAGAGGAGGCCCGGTGCACATCTGGCCAGCCTGGCCAGGGAGAGGAGACATGGGCAGTTGGCCGGCATACCTGCTGGTCAAACTCCTGGTCAAAAGGACAATTTTCATATTAGCCTTTTATTATATGGAATATACACTGAGTTTTCATATTATTGTGCGTTCAGAGATCATGATAATCTGGCCACTCAGTGTATAATAGCTTGAATGGTGGCCATTAAATGGTGGTTCCTATGTCTAATTCCCTGAAACTCTGAATGGCAGCTTATCTGGGGAAAGGGTCTTTGTAGATGTAATTAAGATACCAAATCAATAGACATAATCATCTTGAATTATGTATAGGCTCTAAATAATGACAAACTTCCTTACAATAGAGACAGCAGAGCACAGACAGAAAGGAGGTGGCAGCGTGAGGACAGAAGTGGGAACTGAAGTGCAATGGAATGGTAATGGCTGCTAGCGGCCACCAGGAGAAAGGCCTGGAGGAGACCCCCAGGCCTGCGGGGAGAGTGCAGCTGGAGTTCAGACTTCTGGCCTCACAATGGTGAGCCAGTGATGCTGCTTTAAGCCTCATCTATAGTAGTTTATATGACAACCCCATGAAACTTACACACGGCCTTCCCAAAGTGAAATGGCCAATAAAAATATGCAAAGGGAAAAATTAAAGATGGATATTTCCATTTCCTTAATAATCAAAACTATGGGGCTAAAACCAGTTTTGCTCAGTGGATAGAGCGTAGCCTTGTGGATTGAAGGGTCCTGGGTTCGATTCCGGTCAAGGGCATATACCTTAGTTGAAGGCACATCCCCAGTGGGGGATGTGCAGGAGGCAGCTGATTGATGTTTCTCTCTCATTGATGTTTCTCTCATTGATGTTTCTAACTCTCTGTCCTTCTCTCTTCCTCTCTGTAAAAAGTCAATAAAATATATTTAAAACAAACAAACAAACAACCGAACAACTACAACAAAAACCTATGGGGCATCTTAGGTTTAAAATATGCTGTTATTTCGGAAGCCTGGCCAAGAGAGGGCAGAGGGGTAAGCTAGGGCCTAGCAAAATGAAGGAGAAGCTTGCAATTAGAAAGACGCAGGCTGAGATGGTAACTTCTATTCACCTCCTAAGCACACAGCTAATGAGAAAGACAAGATCTGCTCTGGGTCATAGAAGTATCAATTAGGTAAAACTAACCTTGTGAGAATGCGGGCATAGCAGTGGGAAGCTGGACACACTTGAGAAGAAGTCTTTGGGCAGAAACCATAGTGGATTCCTCAGGGAGACAGGTGCTGGGAAATTTTATATTCGAGTTGTCGCCAACACGGCTGAACCACTGCTATCAGTTTATTCTCCACAGAGTATTAGCAGCCCAGTGCTCCCCAATAAGAAGATATGGGATATAAAAAACAAACAAACAATCTAAGTGGTTTGAGATGACCTAATGGAATGTATGAACTGTATCATTTTTTAAAATAAACTTCTTTGAGAATTCTTTGTAATTCTGTTTTTTTAAATTATTTTTATTGATTATGGTATCACATAATTGACCTCATTTCCCCATTTCCATCTCAAACCCCTCCCTATATATGCCCCCACACTGACCAGGCCCATGTGTATGCACACAAGTCTTTTGAATGATCCCTTCCCCTTACCCCCACCCTCCCCTACTTTCCCTCTGAGGTTTGAGAGTCTGATCACTGCTTCTCTTTCTCTGGTTCTGTTTTCGTTCACCAATCTATGCTGTTCATCATTTCCTATACATGTGTGAGATCATGTGATCTAAGAAATACCCTTGTAAGAGCCTAAACTGAGACAAACCATAATGGTTATGCCCAGAGGCAAATGATTCAGTCTGCAGTGAGTTCCTTTCTGGGCCAACAGTTCTTTTGAGTCCCAATTTCAATGTCAAATAGTTCCTTATGTGTACATGTCAGCCATGCTATTTCAGATCTGGTTGGTGGCAAATGGTGGTGATGCAGGTCCGACCGTCTCTGGTTTGGTCCTGGACAACTTCAGCAACACACAATTGGTATGGTGAGGCGTCATCAGCATCTTCCATCTCTGAATTGTCTCTTCTGTCTTCATGGCTGGAGCACTCTGTCTATTCCTCTCTGTTACAGGATTCCAGATGGTCTCAGAGTTGTTTTCTGAAAATATACAAACATATTCTCAACCAAAAGTTAATAAAGGAATTCTTTAAATTCTATAAATTTGACTCTGGATGATTTTTCATTTTTTCTCCCCAAATGATTTTCCTCTGGCTTGTTTTGATACCATATGTGTTATTTTCATGGGTATCTTGCTGTTAGTGTTTTGAATAAAGGTTAATTTTCTAAAGTACAAATTTTTTAGATGTAACTTATTTGCAGGATATTTTTCCTTACATGATATTCTTCCACTGTCACCCCCTTTTTAATTTAAATAATAGGAGGTTTTTGGAAATTTTGTAATGTAGTCTTGATAGCTTTTACATTTTAATTATTTGCGTTAAACTATGACTACTTTAGGTTCATAACATGTTATGCAATTTTACCATGAGACGCTCTGCAAATAGGAATTTTTGTTAACACTTTAGGAACAGCTTTTTGTACAGTACAATCAGTTTTTCTAGAATATTCATTTATTTCCATTAGCCACATTAATTTCCTCTGAGAAATTGGCTACTATTCAACGGTCAAACTCAACACTCTAGCAACAATCTTATTTACCATGTGTGTATTAGTGGAATTGATTATTTGCCTTCTTGAGAAGGGCCCGAGCATTCCTGCCACTAGGCTGGATTAAGATATTAAAAACCCTCTTGCCCACACCATGGGTACAAGAGCTCTCAAACAAGTCTTGTTGCAGTGAGAGGGCAGCTGCTGTCAGCCAAGTCTCTGTTACTTGGGTCCCAATTTGAGCTGGGCATGGGAAGCGGAGCAGCCATGGGGGTGTTATTATTATTATTATTATTATTATTTTATTTCTTGTCTTCAGAATTTGAAAGTCATTGAGAAGGTACCATGGTTCAAATTGTCCTAGTTGTTTTCCTGTTTATTTCAACCACTCAGCTACAGAGGTAAATGGTGAAACCTAGTGTGCTAAATTCTTTCCACAGTTTTCAGCCTGTTCTAACAGTTGACAGCCATTCTGATATATCAGGAAGATTATGCCGTGAGATGATCTTTTATTTGATAATGACAATTTCATTGCCATTTCATGGTGCGGGTCCCATGGGGAAGGCATCGTGACATATTGGCATCATTGGTATCTTCCTAATAGGATGATTTCCCAGTAATTTTAAAACTTCTGTCTCCATTCCTATCAGATTTCAACCATAGGTCTGATAATACGTATCTGGCTACACTTTCCTACCTGTAAGTCAGCAACAAGCATAAAAAAGGCAGAGGACATTCAGGAATATGCAATAAATAAAATAAAATACTTGTCATAGTGATGGATTGAAATTATGCTCTACCATTTACTTGCTGTAAATGAAGAGAAATTTCTTACGTGCAGGAAGTCTCAGTTTCTGTGTCAGACAGTAACCTAATCTGCTTCCACAATTAATTTATCCATTTTATGTCAATGGACATTTTGATTGCTTACAGTTTTGGAATCCTATGAATAAAATTTTGTAATAAAATTTGTATATATTATTTATGGTGAATATATATATACTTACTTCTTTTGAGTATAGATTGAGAAGTGGGATTACTGGGGTATATTTTACATCCATATTTGATTTTCTTAAAAGATGATATTCAACTATTTTTCAAAGTTTATATACAAAATTTACTCTTCCACCTCCATTATTATTCTCCAATGTGTTCTTTATTTGATAATGACAATTTCACATCGCCACCAGCACATGATACCGAACATAGTCACATGTTAGCTACTGCTTTTCTTCCTGAAATCTGTCTTTTCCATGAGCTTGTACATTGTAATAAGTGGCATAGTTGCATTCCACACCTGTGTGTCTGCATTGATTTCTCTCTCCATTTCACTCTTTAAATCCAATGAAGCACAAGCATTGATAATTATACTTCTAAGTATTTTTCTAATGTGTCAGCTTCCCTCTCTCTCCATTGCCAGCTCCCTACTCTAAGCAAACACCTTCTCTCCCTTGGTCCACGGCCATCATGCTCAACTGCTCTCCCCTCTTCTCTTGCCCCTTCCAATTCATTCTTCATATCACAGCTAATGAAATGTTTTCAACAGTAAATTGGATTCTTTCCCATCCCTGATTAAAAATGCTTCAGATAAAATGTTCTATAATTATAATGTTTTCAAGATTCATACTTCAGAACATCATTCCCTTTTATGACTGAATAATACTCCATTATACGGATATACCGCATTTTCTTTTCCCACTCATCTGTTGCTGGATATTTAGGTTATTTATATCTTTTGGCTATGCTGAATAGAGCTGATGTGAACACATGTGTACATTATACTAAAGGAAAGAGCCACACACAAAAGGCTACATTTTTTTGTGATTACATTTATATGAAATATCCGGAATTGGTAAATCCTTAGAGACACTAAGTAAATTAGTAGATACCAGGGGCGTGGCTGATAAGAATGAAGAGTAACTGCTTTCTGGGTACAAGGTTTTCATTCCAGGTGATGGCAAAATTCTGGCACGAGATAGTGATGTAGACATTTAAAACAGTTAAAATGGTTTTCTATGTTTCACAACTACTGAAGTAGACATTTAAAACAGTTAAAATGGTTTTCTATGTTTCTTACCACAATAAGAAATTTCAACTATAGTGATGGTTGCACACTTCTGTTAATATACTTAAAGGCATTGAGCTGTAGAATTTAAATACTTACATTTTCTAGTGTGTTAATAATATCTCAATAAAGCTTTTTAAAAAAAATGTTTTTCATAGAATTTCCATTTTAATTCAACTAAATCATAACTTCCTCATCTAGGATAATTGATTCCTTTTGACCTGTTGTTATAATTTAAGCCAGTTTCTTCAAATTAAGTAACACACAGTCATTTTTTAACTCCTGTTAATTCCCATAACACACTGTAGCTTTCTTAACTGAGGCCCTCTGTACTTGCCATTCTCTCTGCCTAGAATACCATCCTTTCCATCCTCCCCTTAGTTGAATCCTTCTCAACCTCCAAGTTATACTTTAAATGCTATCTCCATGAACTTCTCCCCTTACCCTATCAGGTAGTCCTCAGGCTCTGACTCCTGCGCCCACAGTCATCCACCCTGTCCTCCTGTGACTCTGAGTTAATCACCTTCATACTGTTCCCCATTTGTAGTAACCTACATATCTGTTTGACACCTGATGCTCTCCCCCTAGAGTGTAAGCTCCATGGAATGCAGAGCATATCTACCTCATTCATCATCAACACCTGGCATATTGTCAGTGCCTAAGAAATATCTATTGAACAAAATAATTGAATTATTCATTCACACCTCCTACAGGTCAACATTGGAAATTTGCATTTGATCAGCTGTTCTGAATAAAGGAACTCCAAACACCTACATAGGTAAATTATTATTCTGTGTAACTCATATGAACTCCAACAAGTTTTTTAAAATAAATGATGAATAGATAAATTAGCAATGGAAAATTTAGCTGAATCTCTTCGATTTTTTTAATGTAAACCATTTTTTAATCTAATGAGTATTTACTTTTCAATTTATATTAGTTTTTACAGAATAAAATTCTATTGTATGTCATTTTATTCTCTGTCTAAATCAAGCTCCACATGGCCAAGCTTTGTAACTACATAGAATATAAAGACAAAGCAATTTTAATGTTTTATATTTTTACAATCAAACTAATAGCAAAAATGGTTAAATATAAGATAAATGAATTATAGCCATGCTCAACCACTTTCTAGGTAAGTGGAGAATCCCTTAATCTTTCCATGACTCCCATTTTTATTAAATACAAAGACTGTGTAAAATGGATGTTATAACCTCTATGCGTTTAACTGTTCTAAGGACCTTGCCAAACAGAAATTTCTTGCACAGATAGATCTATTGACTGGCTGACATCCACTCAATGTCCACTATGTTCAGTTCTCTCACTTTCATAAAAATAAATTTTAAAATGAGCCATCAGGCAAGAGTCTAATTCTAATGGGAGTTACATTTGTTTTGTTTGTACAATTCCATAGTTATTTTTAGTTTAAATAATTTTTAAGAAGTCACGGACCAAGTCAGAATGCTGTCTTACTATAGCTGGTTGCCTAGAAGCCTTTGCCAGTTCATCTTGCAAGGAAATCCAGTTCAAATAGTTCCTGGGAATTTGCACACAATGGTAATTAGCTGAGATGTGTATTTTTGTAATGCATCTCAGTGATATTGTGTCAAGATATAAAATAATGTAGTATGTCAAGACTTAGAAAAATATATTCCAATAGGTGATGGTTTAGTTGAAAACATAGCTAGGGTAAAATAACAACAGCAAAATTATATATAATGTAAGAAACATGGTAAAGCATTTCAAATTGCTCTGAAGATATTAATAGTGTGTGGATGAATGAGAGAGGCATGTAAAATGAAGCAGTCCAGGAAAGGTTAGAAGTATTGCCCTCCTTACTTTGAGAACTAACTACTGACAGAATAAAAATATGATGGGAGGGGTTGTGGGAAATGATAAAAAGAGCATGCAAAAGTTATCCTGAATTGGTAGAAAACATTGATCAGGCGTATTGGAGAAGTTGACATAGGTGCAGTGTCTCAGGTATACGTTCCTTTTGATTTCCTTTTGAAGCACTGAGTATTCTAGTTGCCCTGACTTTTCAGAAACCCTTTTTATTTCCTCAGGGAACAGTTTAACCACCCCTTTTCTCCAGACAGGAGCAGCACTGTGTAAAGCATGTGAAGCCAAGCACAAGCTTGCTGTCTATTTCATGTTTGTGAGCCCTGTGGCCATGTGACTGTCAGCTCTCGGTGGTCAGAGGTCATATTCCAGTTCATTGTGTGCCCATAGCACAGTGGTACTTTCCCAGTATATGGAGAATACCTACTGCTCAGTCTAGTTAGCTGAATTCCATGAACACGAATTGACCACTCCCTCTATGTTGCATCACTGGCTGGTGCAACCAGCATACACAGCCACAGCTTCTCTCTCAAAGGACCACCTCAGTGCTCTTCCACATGGAGAGCACTCAGCCAGCTCCTAGCTTACCTCATAAAGCTAAAGCACTGGTTTTGAAGGTGTGTAAAGTATGCTGGAATGCATCTGTAAAAGGCACCCTGGGCCTGTTACACCTTTCTGGAAAGGAGGGGGATTGATTGACTGATTTGGGGTGGTGGGCTGGAGAGAAGATGCAGGAGGGGGGTTAAAAAAATGAAAGCTTGTCCCAGAGCCTCAGGGACAACTGAAAAATTAGTGAAATACTTTCTTATTTTTATTAATGAAGACAGAGATAGTATTCAATGCTTTTGAAAGCCATATAAACACAAGCAGTATTACTAATCCATTAACAATGAAAACTAAGCAAAGTTGGATGCTCTTTAGTCTAAATGGATAGCAAGTAAAAATATTAATGCATATTATGTCCTGGATTCCATGTTAAGTACATCACATCAACATTGTAATATTGCTCTTGTAGCATACTTTGAGGTAGACTTTATTTCTCCATTTTATATCAGGTGAAACTTAGGCTCAGAGAACGAATGTGTTTGCTTCCTTTTTATTTTTTAAATATATTTGAATTGCCTTCAGAGAGGAAGGGAGGGGGAGAGAGAAAAACATCAACGATGAGAGAGAATTGTTGATTGGCTATCTCCTGCACATCTCCTACTGGAGATTGAGCCCGCAAACGGGCATGTGCCCTTGCCCAGAATCAAGCCCTGGACCTTCAACTCAGAGGCCAAGCTCTATTCAATGAGACAAACTAGCCAGAGCGCTTTTATTTTTAATTTATTGTTGACACTGTTAGAGATGTCTTCCATTCCCCCATCCTTTTCTCACCTCCACCCAGCGCCCCACCCCCCCACCAACCATCTGTGCACATGGGCTATGTAGATATGTTCTTTGGCTACTCTCTACTTTCATCCAAGCCTCCTTCCCCCTCCATTCTGACCTCTGTCAGTCCACTCCTTGTTTCCATGTCTCTGGTTCTGTTTTGTTCATCAGTTTATTTGATCATTAGATTCACTTGTAAGAGATCATCTGGTATTTGTCTTTCTCTGACTGGCTTATTCGCTTAGCATAATGATCTCCCATTATGCTGTCTCCTTCAATCTCATAAAATCAAACAGAAGCTGAGGCCCCAAAAAGATGTCCTTCAGGACTTACTCTTCCAGTTAGCCTTGCTGTTGTGGACAAGAGAAAGGAATGGTGTGGTGTGCATCAATGGTCTTGTCACAAAATGTTCAATATTCTTAGGAAAATATATACAATTTCACCATTTTATCAAGTGTGACTATTGTAAATTTAACAGTTGCTGTATAAAAATAGCAGATGTTATTATGTTTTTTCCAGCAGAAAAACAATAAAGAAAAACTACACAGCTTAATTTTACATTTGAAGTAAAGGCTAATCACAGTAGCCTATAAAGTTATTCTCTGGAAAGTTGTTCTGTGAAACAAATGTTACTGATTTTAATTATAGTACATGTATGCACAATTTCACATTTAATGCTGAAATTGGAAATTAAAGAATTCAATCACATTGGCCGTAAGTCAATTCAGAATGAAAAATGCTTCTCACTCTGGAGTTTAAGCAATGAACACAGCTTTAATGTTCTGTCTTTGAATTCAGGTTACTCATCATTTTTCTTATCATTTGGAAGGTTCAGTTTTTAAGACAAGTCATGGCTTTTATACAGTTATCTGCTCCCCACTCAGGAAACAATGCTGTTCTAAAAACATAACATTTTCAAGGGATGAAACACAAGGCAATAAGAAGAAAGAATCTCTCCAGAGATGTCTGTTGATGACGTTTAGGATAATTTCAGTTTCTCAGCAGCTCTAGCTCCTCATTCGTAATGCAGAATGCATTGACTGTACTTCCTTTCTCTTTGGTAGGCACTGAAGAAAGCACTTCTGCTTCACATTCTTTAGCAATGGATTGATTTACCTAGGAGACATGCTCATATTAAATTATCTATATAATGAAGACCCAGGGTCATAATGACATTAAGACTGAAGGCTCACCCAGACCAGAAGTCAGTGCTGAGTTGCCGTGGTGACCCAGCTCTGACTGGGGCTGCTGCCAGTGCCCAGAGCCAGCACTTCCTGCCTAGGGAGTTGTGGATCAGGCCTGGAGAGAGGCCTTCAAAGAGAGAAGCAGGATCTGATCCATAGCCTCTGTAGCAGCTGTTGATCAGAACTCGCCACTCTTTCTCTCCTAGTCTGGCCAACATCAGTGCCTCCATTTCTCTCCAGGTTTCCACAGGGGCTGCTGATTAGCCCTACTTTTCCCATCAGGCCCCATTAGCAGGCCCAGAAATGCTGACTGGCATAGATACTGACCAATCAGAACCAAATCTGGGTCAACTGTGAGGAGCCAATGGCTGCCTAGGAGATGGAAATTTTTATGCTGACTAGCATAGAAACTGATCAATCAAAACTAAATTGGCTGGCAGCGGAGGGCAGTTGGGGGTTATCAAACAGTCAGGGGATGAAAGTTAGGGGTGATCAGGCAAGCAGAGGTAGTTATGTATGATCAGGCCAGCAGAGGACAGAAGTTATGCGTGAGATCAGACAGGCAGAGGAGGGCAGTTAGGAGTGATCAAGCAGGCAGAAGCAGTTGGGGGTGAGATCAGTCCAGCAGGGAAGAGCAGCTGGGGGCTCAATCAACTGGTAGGGGAGGGCAGTTAAGGGCCATCAGGCAGACAGGCAGAGGAATTTAGGGGTGATCAGGCAGGCAGGCAGGGGCAGAGGCAATCAGGTAGGCAGGCAGAGAGGTTAGAGGAAGGCAGGCTGAGTGGTTAGGGGCTATCAGGCAGGTAGGCAGGCAGGTGAGTGATTAGGAGCCAGCGGTCCCAGATTGCAAGAGGGATGTCTGACTGCCACAGGGTTCTGGCCTAAACCAGTGGTCGGACATCCCCCAAGGGGTCCTTGATTGGAATAGGTGCAGGCTGGGGTGAGGGAACACCCCTCTGTGCATGAATTTTGTGCACTGAGCCTTTAGTCTAAAATAAAATAGAATAGAAATATAATTAAGAGTTAATTAAGTATTTCAATGGTCAAGTTTTTCATACTTGATATGCATTGGATCTACATACTGGCCTATCAAGAAATGGTAGTAAACATAGCACCTCCTTGCAGAGAATCACTTAATTACTCTATAAAGCTTTCAGGAGAAAGTGCAGGCTCCTTCAATCTGATATTAGGGTCCTCCATTACTGAAATCTAGCTTGCCCCATAGCTGGCAGTCTAGTACTAGGGACTGGACAGGAGGTTTTTGGAATGTGACTAGTGGAGTATAGTCTCAAGAGTCTCTCCTTCTGTTTTGTTTGTTTGTTTTTAAGAGTAGAGGCTGAGCTCAGGACAGGGAAGGTATTGGAGCAACCTTCCTGGGAAGGCTCGGGTGTGATGACACCAAAATAAATGGATGAAAAAAATGAAGGTATCCATAAGCTAGGAAGTAATCGTATGTCCTAATTTGACCTAATAGATTATAAAATAACTGAGTATATATCTTAGTTTACCTCCATTTTTAAATTCCTCAAAATACTCTATGTACTGGTACATAATTATTGGGTTGATAAATATGTGAATTAACATTTTCAATGTGAAAAAAAGCAGAACCCAGAAAACTAAAGCAGCTGTCCATGGAAATTTAACGAATGGTGGGAGAGATTGTGTTCTGCATCACAGTCTACAACTCTATATTAGGTGATGTGATTTCTTCTTTCTTTTCATATCTTCATTCTCTTTTTTTTATACCAAACAATTTTCATATGTTTGTCCTCATGGCATAAACTGCTATAATTTCACAGTACAATGCTCAACACCTGCTTCTATTAGACTATGCACATTAGCATACTTTTCTCTGCCAAATGAGTCACAAATGATTAGTAAAAAGTTAGGGAAATAATCTTTGTGGATAAAGAGACCGAAGCGTAAATTCTCCCTCTTTGCACTCAGTGATAACGCCTGAAACATTTTGTATTCTAGATGCAAACTCATGGAGGAGAAGACCATGTAAATTAATTTCTCTAGACAAAAGCTGAAGACAGTAAAAGTGTGCAATGCAGCTTGATAGCCTAGAGGAGGAGGAGCTCTCCAGTCAGATGAGTATAAGACTTGTCCTGGAGCTTTTGGGATTTGGCAATTTGGTCCTCTCAAGTATATTTCTAATACTTCAGATCAGAGGTTTCCAAACTTTCTCTGTTCAAGTTGGCCTTCATATCTCAGTTACTTTGTCAGAGAGACCCTAAACCAAAAGGAATAGCTAAGAGTCTTATCTATTGACCACTTAGGTCAAAATAACTCAACACATATGGATGTCCTAGCAAATTAACAGTCATTTGAATATTTAGGGGGGAAAACACAATTAAAAATATTATTACTAAAGTCATGTAAGTAGTTATTTGTCACTGAACAAATAACTCAACGTTAGATTGACTGAAGTCACATTCATTTTCTATTTTTGTTTAATTTTTATGTAGTGCTTGTTTATTCTCATTGTAACCAACAAAACTTGGTTTGAAAAGTTATGATATAATTGAAGTGTATGTAGATGATCTAATGCAGACACCATATTAGTTAGAGGAAGTAGTTCCCTCAGCCTCATCAAATGTCTAATATCATTGTGCTTTCCAGGAAAATATAACATGTCCTTTGGCATCCCTGTGATGGCCTGGGGAAACTTGTTTCACATCTTGGGAACCATAAATTTAGATTATTGCAGAATTTCCTGTAGAAATAAAACTAAATGTTCTCAGCTTCCCTGGAGGTAAGGAGCACATTCTAAACTAATGAAGCCCATGCATAATTTTCTCATATGGCAAACCCCAAATCATCAGGTGATGTGGAGTAGAGGTCTCCAGGCCAGAAAGTGGAAGAAATGTGTGGTATTTTTTTAAAAAAATTGTTTTAATATTGTCAGTAACTCACTGGTGAATGTTTTGGGAAAGTTCTTGGTATTTTTATACCTCAGTTTTATTTTCCATTGGTAAGACAGAAAAAACTATTTCTGCTTATCATCAGACAAAATCATTTCTTAGTGTTACCCGAAGAATACATCTGTACTCTAGCATAAAAGACAGACTACACATATAATGTTATTATGAACATTAATAAATGGATATAATTAAATAATTGCAAACTGTAAAATGACCCACTTATCTAAGTAAGTAACTTACCATTGTGGTTTCTCATCCTGATTCTATTTATTTTACTGGCATATACTAAAAATAAATTATTGTGTATCATAATAAAATCCCTTCTTCCACTCCAATCTTATCCAAGTGCCCTAAAGAATTTTAGAACTGATTTTGTTTACTTAAAAAAAATTGTAATCAAATAAGTTTAAGACATAGCTATATGTTCATCCTAATATTTCAAATACTAATGAATGTGAGTTCTATTCGCATGTCTCTGCCTATTTCGACTACTAGTCACATGACTAATAACTACTGTTAACAGCTTAATGTATAGCCTCCCAGATTTTTAATGTACTACAGTAAATATTGTGTTAGTGTTCTTAACAAAAACAGAATCAACAGGATAGGTAGATGGATGATAGACAAAGTTTTATTATGGGTATTGGGTCACATGATTACAGCGGCTGAGAATCACAAACTGTGCCCCCCGAAAGCTGAACACCCAGGAAAGCCAGTGGTACAATCCAGTGCAAGGCAGAAGGCCTGGAAACCCCAGGGCCACTGGCATAAATCCCCTAGTGAAGGCAGGATAACTAGAAGCTCTGATGTGTAAGGGAAGGAGGAGATGGACGTCCCAGCTCAAAAAGAAGAGAGAAAGAATTCAGCCTTCCTGGTCTTTTGTTCTTTCCCAGATTGGACGATGCTTTTCCACATTGGCCAGGCGGGTCTTCTTTACTCTGTCTATTGGTACAAGTGCTCTGTCTTCTTCCTCAGTCTGACTTTGTCTTCTCCCCATGAACTTAATCTCTCCGTTGGTAGAGGATTCTCAGGGGTCACCCTGGCCAATCCCCTGTTCAACAAGCTGAAGTGGAAACCAGCTCTCAGAGGAGGGGAGGGGCCTTAACAGACACACCCAGGAATAACGATTCACCAGCCATCTGGGTGTCCATTAACCACCACAAATATGTATGGATATTTAGAATTATATAGTCATTTTTGTGCTTTCTATAAAAATGTCAAGTTGTGAATATGGAATTGAGATTTCTTTTTTCATTTAACCATGTGGGACAAATCATTTTTTATCAGTAGATATAAGCTTACTTCAGTTTTTTAAAAATCTACTGTCTAATAGGCTATTTTATTTTGTGCTGTGTATCTTTCATACATGTGCCCAGACCCAGCCTTCATTCTCCCCCACCTGCTCTGTGCCCTGGGGCCCTGAACTGGAAAGGCTGCATAGAACTCTTGGTCTCCAGCACTCCCCCTGCCCACTGTCTTCTGGTTGCTCATCAGGTCTGGCCCTGCCAAGGCAGTGGAAGTGAGCTAATTAAATGTTTGACCAAATACAGTAAGCTCCATTTTAAGCTGATAATGTGGCAGGGCCCACAAATGATACTATAAATATTCTTGGCAGAATAAAGCTCCCCACCCTGCTAAGGAATGGAGTGAGAGCCATTGGCGAAATATTCCGAAAGGAGAAAGCAAAACAGGGCATTTATTCTCAACCTTCCTTCATCCTTCATCTCCTGAAATCCGTTTGCCATCTTTCTCTCCCAAAGATCATACCTCCCGCCAGGTGGCACAGGTTTCTGATTATGGCTCCAGCAGCTTGCCCTTTCAGTCCCAGGAGACCAGGCGTTTGTCACTGTTACTAACCCCACGGTGCTGGGCCACCTTGATGCTTCTAAAATTGTCCCCATACCACTGTAAACAGTGCCTTTATTAAAGTATGCTCAGTTACCCCATTTGAGTGTGTTACCTGTTTCCTTTTAAGTGTTTAACTGATTAATGTACTTGACCTAAACTTTACTTTGCATTTATACTTGCTTATAATGTTTTATATTATATAAAAAGATAAAATAAACATCCTTCTCTATACATACTGCAATTTTTTTTTATGGCTGATACTCAGAATCATGGTTTTGGGATCAGTAGCTACAATTTAAATATTGTACATATTATTGACACTCATTCAGGACATGAAAGATCAGTGCATTCTTTCTCCAAAAGTGAATGACTATCACTTAATTTTATACATATTTCTTAAAATGTATAAAATCATTTTATGGCTTCAATTTCTGTTTCATTGCTTATAATTAAAGCAAACAACTTGTAATACATTTATTGGCTACTTACTGTACTTCTTTTCTGAATCCATTCAAATTTTCTGTCATTATCATGAAAACAGAGAATGACAGCAGAAGTCATAGGAGAAACATTTGGAGCAGAAGGGAGACACTCAAGCCAGCCAAGGCCAGCCAATTCACTAACTTATTGCAGACATATTTCCAGCCCCTGTGTCAGCAATATTGACCCACAGCAACAAAATCTTCTAGGTGGTTTGTTCAGAGACCAAAATAAATAGATAGATATAGATAGATAGATAGATAGATAGATAGATAGATAGATATTTTAAAACTTAAGATTTGGATAATTTATTAAGCAAGAATAAGTAATTGGTGCAATCACCTGAACCACTTTGTAAATCATTACTTTCTTGTTATTAAAACCTAAAACCTAGTGCATCCCATGCCCGAGAGGACACTGATTCTCCTGGAAGACTCCCAAAGGGTGCTGTTTCAGTTTCCTTCCTTGTCCTGCTCCTGGGTCTGGAGGTGGGATTGGTGTCCTCCTCCTCACATCTGATCCATTGTCTTCCCTTTTCCATCAAAGCGCTGAGCTCTGATAATGTTTCTTCCTCATCTCCAGATACAACCAGATTTACATTTAATGCCCCCCTTCTGTTTATGACTCTCCACAGACATTAGATTCCTTCCCCTACCCCATACAATGTTACCTCCCAGTGCACTGTCGCTCTTTTCAACATCACTGCTTTCATAACTCTTGATTGCCTAAACATGGATATAGGTAACACACCCCAAAGCCCAATTACAAACTTCATCTTATCATTACAGGTTCATGCAAAGCTTCCCTGATCTCAGTTTCCGGGATGCTGCTCTCTAATTACCTTTTCTTCTTCCCGTCCCTGTGCTCTGAAATCTCAACACCTGCCACCACAACCTGAAAGGTATGAATCCTCTGATTTGTCATTGTTTCTCCTTCGTTTGATGGCTTCTTTTCTGTTTTCACCTAGCCTGAATTTCATGGTAAGCCATGATAATTAATCTCTTGTTCATATTTTAAATTCCCTTACCTCTTCTGTAGCATGATGGTACTCACTGGGAATACACAACCCTGGATCCCTCTCTGCTGCCTCCCCCTGCATCTGCCCGCTGGAATACAGCTGTGAAAGGGTCATGGGCATTGTCACTGTTTCCACCAAGAATCGTTCTTGTAGCTCGTGGGCACCTCTTCTGCGCCTTGGCCATCTTTCTATTTCCCTTTGCCTGTTCCCTCCGCCGCTCCGCAGAGGACCATGCCAGATACCGCGCTGCCTTCTCAGACATCTGCCATCTACCTCCCCTCGCCCCCAACGGAAGACCTCCTTGCCCATTGGCTGAAGAAATGGTGGCCCAGGGAACTTCCTCAAGCTGCTGCCATCGCAGCCACCTAACGGCATTTGTGGTGACGGGTATCTTTGTGCTTCTCTGCAAACAAACTGGACACACGGCCAGCCAAAAGCTACTCCTCCTGAAGTGCGGTGCTTGCTCTCCTCGCTGGTTTCTGAAGTCCATCATGCCGCCAAACACCGCCCCCTTTCTACTGATTCCCTTTGGGCGGGGGCAGGCATTTTACATCCTCCTTCACATCTGCTGCTTTTCTGCCCCATCTTAAACCAAACAAACACACACTAACAAAAAGCAAACAAATCTCTATATCCTGCTTCCCGTATTTAATATACAAACTTAAAAAACAAACAAGCAAGCAATAAAACTTCTGCATGCCTCGTCTCAACACATGTATTCTAAATTTTCTATTCATAGTATTCCCGGAGCCCACTGAAGCCGGGCCTGTTGCTTCTATCACACTACCAAAATAGCTCCACACTGACACTGACTTATTAAATAAACAGCGCTCAGTCTTCGCCTTACTTGATTGATCTGCAGCATTTGTCCAGAGAGACATGCTTGGAACACGTTTTCAACTTGTATTCCAAACTACCAGCACTCTCCTGGATCCCCTTGTACATGTTAACCTTTCATATTTATCTTTTAACTGTTGTCTCTCATTTCCTACTCTAATGTTGGAGTTATCAACAGCTAGCCCAGTCCTTGGACTTCTTGTTTGTTTATTTTTATTTGCATTATACACTTACCAAATATCATAGAGTCACATATTTTTAAATGCAGTTGCTACACACAGACTTTAAAATTTATATCTCCAAACTGGATTTCACCTTGACCCAAAGACATAGATAATCAACTTCCTACCTGACATCTATACTTGGTTTTTGACCAAGTAACTCAAACAAACATGCCCCAAGTTGATTTCTCAGATCCATCATAGCCATCTGTTCTTTCTATGGTCTTTGCAATCTCAGTTTCAAGCAACTCCATTATTTTTTTCATAACCCTATGAAATTGCTTCTGTTACACACTTTCTTTCTAGAGGCCAAAACACACCTGGTATCACATAAGTTTTTTTACTGTAATAGATGGAATAAATGAATGCACTTTTTAAAAGAATTGCAGATTTTACTAGTTATAAAGATAACTATTTGTCCTCTTCAATGCATTAACTAATAAATAGTCCCTTTTCTCTAACTTTGATATAATATATCTTGTTGTTTTAAAAATATATGGTATATACTAGAAGCCCAGTGCACAAATTCATGCACCTTGAAAGGAACAAAAGACTGCAAGGATGCAATGGGCACAGGGGCAGGTCTTGGACCATCCTCCATGCCCCTGCCTGGCCCCTCCCACTGCAGCCCCCTGTCCCCTGTCTGCTGGCAACCCCACTCCTGCAGCCACTGCTCCCATGTGCTGACAACGCTGGCCCCGCGTACACTTGATGACGATGCAGATAAATTGGGTGTGAGCAGAGTGAGGGCCATCAGTGGGTGTGAGCAGCGGCTGCTTCTTTGACCACCCCTCAGGAGCAGGGGGAGGTAGAGAAGCCCTCAGGGGTGATTGAGGCTAGTACCTGCCACTCACATCCACTGACAGAACCCAGAGATCAGGATCAGCACTGGGTGCTAACAGTGGGTGTGAGTGAGGCCGTGGCCAGTAGCAGGTGCGAGAGGTGGCTGCTGGTCCTGGATGACCCTCAGGAGCAGGAGTAGGTGGAAAAGCCTTGAGGGGCAATTGGGGCCAGCCGTCACTGCTCCCACCCACTGATGGCATTGAGTGATTTGGGCCAGCTCTGGGCAATAGCAGCGGGTGTGAGTGGCAGCACTGGTACCCACAGCAGGTATGAGTGGGGCCGGCGTCAGCAGGAGGTGTGAGCTCCTGGCAGCCCTGCAGCATGCAGGAGCAAAGAGTTTTCTGTAACCACCAGAGGCTCACCCTGTTGACAGCAACTGGAGCCCCAATGTGGTCTGACACCCCGCTCACCTTCTCCAGCATCCCATTGGGGCCGATGCCTGCCATGTTCCACATTCTGCCCCCTTCTGCCAATGCCTGCCATGTTCCATGAGCACCCCCTGGTGGCCAGCACATGTCATAGTGACCGGTTGTTCTGCTGTTTGATCTATTTATATATTAGGGTTTTAGATAGATAGATAGATAGATAGATAGATAGATAGATAGATTCTATAAGCTGTTATCTCCTTTTCTGACACTATTTATGAGTCAATTTCTTCAAAGTGTAGTGCTTTTAAATTGTTAATTTTCAAATTATTTGTGATTACTAAGAAGCTTAGTTTGTTTTCTGACTACTTTATTTTCTTGTTTTTGTTTTGTTTTATTTTCTCTGCTTCATAAAAAAATTACATGGTTGGGATAAAGTAAGTATAGAATTGTTCATATGGAAAATTATACAATAAGTAATAATGCAAGAATGTACTCTTTCACATATTCAGAACTAAACCTACTTTTGCCCTACCCTGTACTATTGCTTTTTGATGAATTTATGCAGTCTTTTAGTTCCTTTTTTTTTAGTGATTTATACATTTGAAAACTCATGGACATTTTCAAATAGTTGCACTTGACATTTTAACATGTGTATTTACGCTGTGATATTTATATGTAATGACATGTTAATCATTGCCTTTATAAATATTTTAATATATTTTTATTGATTTCAGAAAGGAATGGAGAGATTGAAACATCAATGATGAGAGAGGATCATTGATTGGCTGCCTCCTTCTTGCCCCACACTGGGGACTGAGCCTACAACTCAGCCATGTGCCCTGATGGGAAATTCAACCTTGACATCATGGTTTATAGTCAATGCTTAACCACTGAGATATGCATATAAAGCATGAATCTTATCACTTATTTTTCTCTTTCTTCCACCTTCTACTATTTTTTACAACAATTGGCTGAAAACCTTTCCTATATTGAAATCATTAATAAATTTACTTTAAAATTAAAGTTGTCATTATCCGCTTTATAAACAATTCTTATTTAAGACCAATTATAAATTATACTAGTTTTATTATTCTTCACTGTTTCTTCTACAATCGTTTTATTTAAGTCATTGACTCAACTACAGAGTCACACTGGTTAGACAACTTTGTCTAGTTTTATATCACATTTGCAGTTTCATTCACATGATTTAGATACTCAAGTAATTAGAATGATTAAATGCAAACAATACTGCTCTGCAAGAAATAGTAGTTAACTCAAAATCTCACTTATTCAAAAAGAATTTGATTCACTCAAAGCCGTACATTGGCAGCAACAATATTTTTCAAAAATAACTTGTGTTACAACACAAGTCAAAAAGAATCATTATCTTTGGACAAGATAAAGAGCTTGTGGTCTCTAAGGAATCATATTTGTTATGCAAATACTATTATTTACCTTAGAAATATTTGCTTACCTAGGTAGTGTATAACAGTACTCGAAATCTCTATAAAAATAATGAATGTAGCAATTTATAACACAAACCTTATTGTGAACTAAATAAACAGAAACAGCTGATGAGCAAAGATTACAATGAAGACAACCTTGATCAACATTTCATTGTGTTAGTGACAATTCCAGAATGTCAGACTACCAAACCACAATGTATTCAACCATTTATGTTGTAATTATAATGCATTTATATGCAAGGAAAACTTAGTGCTCCCACAGTCAAAGATATCTTACTTCACAGTAAAATAGTCAAACACAACCTCAACAGTCAATTTAAATATTAAATGGTCAGACACATTCCTATCAAATGGTCAGACACAATCCTAACAGTCAATTTAAATATGAAATGGTTGAATTAATCAGTTCAAGTGAAGACAAGAAAATGTGTGAGTACTTAAAAATAGATTACCACAGGAAAAAAAATTACCCAAAGTAGCAAGCATATAAGTGTTTTTAATTTCCTGTTTAGGAAATAGCATTGGTGTGTGTGTGTGTGTGTGTGTGTGTGTGTGTATATGTGTGTTTAATAAAATTATAAAGTAATTGAGAAAATCTATTATCAATTACTGTTAAGCAATACCTTTGTAATCAAAGTGAACCAAAATATTATCAGATATGAGATCAAAATTATTCATAACATACAAATTCAATTTTATTCCATTTAAAGTAACAGTTTATATGAGCAAAGACTCTTATGGACCTGGGAATATAGGACATGGTATCAAATAGTGCAGATATACTCTGTGTGAAAAAGAGACAAAAATGAAAATACAACACTATTCCTTTTGCATGAGCTGTAATTAAAGGTGAATATGTCTAACAAGGAATAGCAATATTAGAAATATTAGAAACTATTGAGAATGGGTAATAGTATTGCAAAGTGAAAGAAAGCTTTTAGAAATGAAAAGATCTCCACATTCTCTTATATGTAATTCTGAATTTCAATGTCAGAGAAACAAAAATTGTTTTCCATAATCTGAAAATATGCTTATTTGCTTCTGCCAGTCCTGGGAATGTTACTTAAGTACTGTGTATCTTCCTAATTCTGAGAAATTTTTAAAATCTAAACCATATCATATCTCAAGTGTTTTAGGAAGGGATACTAAATTTATATCTGCATAGTAAACAAGGAGGTAAGTTATCTGAAGCTGAAATTGTGAGAGCTTTTATCAAAATAACATGCCATATTTAAATACTAAAACTACAACTATATTATTTATTCTGTATTTATATATATGGCTGTGTATTTTTAAAACAATAATTTCAACATTTTTGTTTATTTGGTTTTTTTTTGCCATTTTTGTTTATTTGTTTTTCAGGGGATTTGGAGGGGACTACTTTGAGAACCTGAGTAACATTAATTTAATTGGTTTTAGTAGTGACTAATAATAGTCCTGAAAAAGCAGATAGAAATTGGAGAAACAGCTAAAAGATGGCATTTCAATGAATAAAAATGTTACCAATTTGGATGGATGTTTTTGGAGTTTAAAAGTTATATAGGTCTGTGAAATATGCTGTTGGTATTTTAATGAGGATTGCATTGAATCTATATATTTCTTGGGTAGCATGGAAATTTTAAAGATGTTGATTCTACTAATCTATAAATACGGTATATTTTCCACTTGTTTATATCTTCCTCTATCTGTTTTCCAATGACCTATCATTTTTTGAGTACAGATATTTCACCTCCTTAGTTAAGTTTATTCTTAGGTATATTAAATTTTTTGTTGCAATGTTAAATGGGATTGTTTTTTTTTAATTTTTTCTTTATGTGGGTTTATTACTGGTGTATAAAAATGCCATAGATACCTAGAATAAACTCTCCAAAAATTATATGGAATAGAAAGTACACCGAATATCTTCAACAATCCTGAAAAAAAAGAACAAAGTTAGAGGGACCACAATACCAGACATCAAGTTATATTACAAAGCCACTGTTGTCAAAACAGTCTGGTACTGGTGCAAGAACATTCAAATAGACCAATGGAAAAGAACAGAGAACCCATAAATTGGCTCAAGCCATTACACTCAATTAGTATTTGAAAAAGGAGGCAAGAGCATACAGTGGAGTCAAGACAGTCTCTTCAATAAATGGTGTTGGGATAACTGGACAGATACATGCAAAAAAATGAAACTAGACCACAAATTTACATCATACACAAAAATAAACCCAAAATGGATAAACGACTCAAACATAAGACAGGAAACCATAAAAAATCTTAGAGCAATCCATAGGCATCAAAATACCAGATATAGTTCATAACAATATGTTTACTGACACATCTCCTGTGACAATGAAAACTAAGGAGAAAATAAATAAATGGGACTATATCAAAATAAAATGCTTCTGCACAGCAAAAGAAACCATCAACAAAACAAGAGAAATCCCACTGAATGGGAGAACATATTTGCCAATGTGACATGGGTTCAATCTTCAAAATTTATAGGGAACTCATACAACTTAACAAAAAGAAGATAAGTAACCCAATCAAAAAATGGGCAAACGACTTAAATAGACATTTTTTCAAAAGTGGACATACAGAAGGCCAAGAGACATATGAAAACATGCTCAAAGTCACTAATCATCAGAGAGATGCAAATCAAAATGACAAGGAGGTACCATCTCACACCTATTAGGATGGCTATCATCAACAAATCATCAAACAGCAAGTGCTGGCGAGGATGTGGAGAAAAGGGAACCCTGGTACACTGCTGGTGGGGATGCAGACTGGGGCAGACTCTGTGGGAAACAGTATGGAGTTTCCTCAAAAAATTAAAAATGGAACTCCCATTTGACCTAGTAATCCCATTACTAGGAATATATCCCAAAAAACTAGAAACATCAATCAGATAGGATATATGCACCCCTATGTTCATAGCAGCACAATTCACCATAGCTAAGATATAGAGACAGGGTGAGTACCCATCAGCAGATGAGTGGAGTAGAAACCTATGATACATCTATACCATGGAATACTATGCTACTGTCCAAAGAAAGAACTCTTATCATTTTCAACAGCATAGTTGGACCTGCAGAACATTATTTATGCTAAGCCAAGTAAGCCAGTCAGAGAAAGATAACTATCACATGATCTCACTCATTTGTGGAATATAATGAACAACATAAACTGATGAACAAAAATAGATCCAGAGACATATAAGCATCAAATAGACCCTCAAACCTCAGAGGGAAGGCAGGGGAGGGTGGGCAGGGGCATGGGGAGGAAGTTGGGAAGAAAGAGGTCAACCAAATAACTGGTATGCACATAAACATAAACAATGGACACAGACAATGGAGGGGTTTAGTAAAGGCCGGGGCTGTGGGGGGTGGGGGTGTGGTCAGACTGGGAGAGGACAATGGGAAAAGGGGACAATGTAATATTCTCAATAATAAAGAATAAACAAATAATAAGTTATTATTGATAGGTACAGAAAACTTAAATTAATGATTTTGGACTAATAATATAAGAGTTATAACAATGCCAAAGTTTTTCCAAAATATATAATCTATGACTATTGAACTTTTTCAGTTAATCACAGTCATTTTGTTGTAAACAGTCACCGATGTATGTTTAATGCTTGATTTTTCTAACTCGAAAGTTATAACCTACATTTGCTAACATTGAGTAAGGAGACACAACTTATTGTTTTTTTACTTTTATTTTGAAAATGACTATTTGCTGAACATTCTTCTCCATGTCAATCTCAATGACTCCTCATACATATACATGAAATTACAGGACTAATACTTTATCTTTCATACATGTAGGGATATGTGTAAATACCTGTGTGTGAACTAAGCTAGGTCAATTTGTTAAGCAATTATCAGGTTCATTTGATAAACATCTGTAGTCCCTAATTATTATATGCAGGAGTGACCTACATACTTTGTTACCTACAACCCTACTACCAATTATGGGTTAGAATAAAAGCAAGTTTTATAGCATGTTTTTTAAAACTTCCAAACATTTATTGACAAAATACACAAAATAGCTACAGCATCTGTTCTTGAAAGCTCAGGGAAGCCTCACTATCCTCTGGCATTTCAATAATCATGTTGCATGAAAGGTCCACTTGTTGTAGGTACAGTATTTTGATGGCACAATGAGCCAGTCTTCTGTGACTCGGGTAACAGAGTCTCAGGTAAAAATGGAAGACATAGAGTGTATGCTGACAGCACCACTTGAACCGATCAGACTTTTGAAGTTAATGACATTGTATGTCTTACCTCTGCAGACATGGTATGCATTAGTTCTAAACTGTTATCTCTTGAATATCAATATTTTTTAGATTTAAAACTGTTTCATGAGTTGAATCTTTAATATTCATTGTCTTACATGCTCATATAATCACTTCTGAAAGTGGACTCTTGATTATGATATGTCAAGTGATTATATTTTCATATTAGGTCTAGAAAAGTGATTTTTAAGCAAAGGGTATTCTATTCTCTTAGGATGTATTTGGAAATGAATCACAGAGTTTTTGGAAGACATTTTTTGAATGGGAGAGAGAGAGAGAGAGAGAGAGAGAGAGAGAGAGAGAGAGAGAGAGAGAAAGAGAGAGATATGCTTTCTTTGGGCATTGGTTTATATATTGAGTGCATTACATTCTTTCTATTTACTCTTTCTGGGACTACAATTATAGATTGACAACGCCCTAATATCATTAGGAAGACTTCCTTTCTGTTCTCCACCTCCTTGACTTTAATCTAGGTAATTTATTCTTATTTATGTTCTTATATAGTATTGCTCTCTTCAGCAGTGTTTAATCTGCAGTTTAATTTTTGAATGCTTATTTAAATTTATAAGTTTATTATTTTAGTAGTTCCATCTGCTTATATATTTCTGATTAATTTATATGTAGAATACCTTTGCCCATCTTTGTGATTTTTATCCCTTATTTCTTTAATATTTCATAAATAACTTTTATTTTTTTTCTTATTCGGATAATTCTAATACCTTTAGTCTTTGATAGTCTAAATGAGTTTTTTGCTTATCTTTCTGTATACTCATGATCTTTGTGCTTTAATTTTCTTTTTGCAGTATTTATTTTTAATTTTGAGACTTTAAAGTCCTAAATGGGAAATTTGGTTAGTATTCCTGCTGATAAGATGTGCTCTAACTTTCTTTTAAAAGGAAAAGCGGGGGGGGGGGGGGAGGGGGACTTAGGAGGGTCAGTGGGTTGGCCCTTATCTAGGACCACATTGGCTCTCTTATAGAGTCTGAGTTCCCTTGTAAGAGCTTCCTTCCCTCATCTTGTCAAGATCAGTGCTGCCAATGACATCTATTCTCAGGCTCAATTCTTTCTTACAGAGTATCCAATGTGTGAACATTGCCTTCTTATTTTTATTGGAGGAGAGCACTTGCCATGTTTCTCAACATCATTCCAAATGATCAGTTTTACACAAGAATTTATGTGCAATATAATTGTTCTGTACTGTCAGAAACTCTTAGAAGATATAGCTAGCCATGATGCTAATAGAAATCAGAAGTTTAAGCTCTTCCTTTTTAATACTCAATTCTGAAATTTCTTTTTTTCTGAAATTATTTTTGCTATAATTTTAAGAATTTTGTCATACTATTAAGTATTATTATACTACCTCATAAATTGCAGTTTGAAAAGCAACTATATTCATTTATTTTAAATAGAAAAATAGTGAAGATAGGAGGTCTTCGAGTATTTTAATGGAATTTTTACATTAAGAAAACATTAATCATAAAGGACATGTCATCTGAAGTACAGGCACAGACATTATAAACAAGTATTATGCGAATTCTGACATTGTTTCTCAGAACACTCAGAGTTTAAACTGGTCATACATTTAATCTTTGAGAAGACATTATATCTCCTACATTTTGATTTAGTTTCTATTTGTAATATTTACAACATTTTTTTTACTCTTGAAAATATCTTTGGGATAATAACTGTATACTACAATTCATTATTTCATGATGAGCATAAAAAATTTTTCCCATCTCACATCCTACAACATGTTGTGTTTCCTCTATCAGTACTTTAATTAATATGTACAGCAGGAAGGATTTTGTTTTCTCATCCACATGTGTCTCTTTTAATATTATTTTCACATGAATACAACTTCTCACTGATATTTTAAGATTAAAGTGGACAAAGGCAGAAATTTAATACAGGTTTTCCTAAAATTCATGTTATCGTCATCAACAGAATGGCAATGGGAAATGAAAAGGAGGGGAAATGTTTGTTCCAAAACCTGATGGTAATTATAAATCAACAAAGTTGATGAGAATATTTATATCTATATAGTTAAATATTCTTCACTCACCTTTACTAGTGAATACAAACTTTGTGGCAGAGTAATAGCAACCAATAGTGCATATTGTATCTTTATTAGAAATATATCTGCATATTAAAACCAGTGCATAATAGATTATAACATCTACCGTATTTGCCAGCGTATAAGATGATTTTTTGGCCCTGAAAATACCGTATTTGCTGGCGTATAAGACGACTGGACGTATAAGACGACCCCCTAACATTTCCACTCAAAATACAGAGTTTGTTATATACTCGCCGTATAAGACTACCCCCCACTTGGAGGCATATTTTTCAGGGCCAAAAAATCATCTTATATGCCGGGAAATACGGTAATATTTCAATTTTTAAAAGACATTTTCACTTGTACATCATAATCTGAAGTAAATATAGAAAGTCTCTTCATCACACATGCCATAAATTATAGCAAAATGACAAGGGTTAATGTTATGATGGAGTTGGCTTGAAAAGTTTTCATACCTTATCTCATATAATACACATAGCAACCCATAACCAGTGTTAAATTTTATTAACATACTTCTAATTTTATCACTAACGTTTTTTTTCCCATAAAACAGGTACAAAAATATAGAAATCTAAGAATGTCACTAAAATAAATGGACTGCGCCCTAGCTGGTTTGGCTCAGTAGATAGAGCATAGGGTCCCAGGTTTGATTCCAGTCAAGAGCACATGCCAGGATTAGGGGCTTGATCCCCAGTGGGGATGTGCAGGAGGCAACTGATCAATGATTCTCTCTCATTGATGTTTCTAACTCTCTTTTTTCCTCTCTGAAATCAATAAAAACATTTAAAAAAATAAATGAAATAAATGGACTGCAATGTATTGAATAATGCATGGTGTATTTAAAATTGTAATTATTTCTCTTCTTTTTGATTTTCTAGTGGATTTATTGGGGAATAATAATTTAATAAATAAATTATAATCATAATCCCTACCACAATTTACTGGCCTCTCACTCACTTCAACTAGTAATCATTTCATCTTGTTTCTTGGCTCAAGATATCACTCCCCTAAAATACATGAAAAATAACATGCATTATCTTAATCTAACAATTACCCTAACAGTGTCCATTATTTCCTTCTGGTAGAGTATTTGTTGTTAGAAATGAGATGGCATGAAGGAAAATATTGGGCCCTGTCTGGTGTCACTCAGTGGTTGGAGCATCAGCCCACTCACTAAAGGGTCTCAAGTTCTATTCCCAGTCAAGGGCACATACCTGGGTTACAGGTTTGATGAGGGTGTATGTATGAGGCAACCAATTGATGCCTCTCTGTCACTTCTATGTCTATCTATCATCTCTTTCTCTCCACACACCCTCCCTTCTATTATCTCTAAAAAATCAATAGAGCTCTAACTGGTTTGGCTCAGTGGATAGAGCATCAGGCAGCAGACTGAAAGGTACCGGGTTCGATTTTGGTCAAGGGCATGTATCTTGGTTGCAGGCACATCCCCAGTAGGAGGTGTGCAGGAGGCAGCTAATCAATGTTTCTCTCTCACTGATGTTTTTAACTTTCTATCCCTCTCCCTTCCTCTCTATAAAAATCAATAGAATATATTTTAAAAATAAAAAAATAGAAAAAATATCTTCAGGTGAGGATTAACAATAAAAACATTGGGGGAAATTTACCAACTCACCATTCAGAGATTGAAGAATAAATGAGATAGCTAGAATATAGTCTCTTCTTTAAATGATCAATCTGATAAAGCTTCTGAACTGTAAGGCAAAAGTCTTTAGGCTAAGAATAGCAGCTAGGGCCGAAACCGGTTTGGCTCAGTGGTAGAGCGTCGGCCTGCGGACTGAGGGGTCCCAGGTTCCATTCCAGTCAAGGGCATGTACATCGGTTGCGGGCACATCCCCAGTGCGGGTTGTGCAGCAGGCAGCTGGTCGATGTTTCTCTCTCATCGACGATTCTAGCTCTCTATCTCTCTCCCTTCCTGTCTGTAAAATATCAATAAAATATATTTTTCAAAAAAAGAATAGCAGCTAGGATTAGGTTATTATTTTTATTCAACAGATTTTCCTCAGTCTCAATTATATTATTAACTTTATATATATATATATATATATATATATATATATATATAATCTGTTAATATATGTTAATATGTTAAAATGTGTTAATATCTCTTTATATAGACAGACACATATAAATATAATCTACTTTAATAATCAAGAAGGGAGGATTCAGTGGCCTTCAATATTTGACAACTTTTAGTTTTGATAGTTTGTGTTTTTCAAGGAATTAATCTATTTCATATCAAGTTATCAATTCTCAAATTTTGGGGTCTAGGATTATTCATATTATTTCTTTATTATTTTAATATTGCCAGTATTAATAATGACTGCCTCTCTTTCATTTATGAAATTGTTAATCTTTGTCTTTCCTCTTTTTTTAAAAAAATATTTTTATTGATTTCAGAGATGAAGGGAAAGGGAGAGAGATAGAAATATCAATGATGAGAGAGAATCATTGATTGGCTGCCTCCTGCACACCTTCTACTGTGGAGTGAGCATGCAACCTGGGAGGTGCCCTTGACCAGAATCGAACCCGGAACCCTTCTATCCACTGAGCCAAACCAGCTTCTTTTTTTTCCTTAATTACTCTGGCAAGAGGCTCATTAATTGTATTGATCTTTTCAAAGAACCCACTTGCTTTACTTGATTTTCTGTATTATTTTTCTATTTTTCAGTTTCATTGATTTCTGATCAAATTTTAGTTATTTTATTCCTCTAGCTTTAGGCTTAAAGTGTTACTTTCTGTGGTTTCCTAAGATAAAGCTTAGATTCTTAATTTTGGATCTTATCTAATATATGATGTTAATGCTATAATAGAGAATAGGCCTTTGTTTTGGATAATTCAAAGCACATATTTCTCATAATTACCTTTCCTCTCCCTGTGCCAGAGCCATGAAGGATCTTTCTTGACTCTATAATGAGAAACTGATGGGATTTCTGGTGGTAAAATCCATGAAACTGTGGGAGGAAACTATGGCTTCAGCTCTGTTTCTCCTCCTCATGCTTGTTCACAAAGGCTCTAGCAATTCATCCAAATGACCACGTCAGTCTCCATTCCAGGTGTGGCTCCAGGTGGACTGTGGCTCTGGATTACCTGTCTCCAGATTTCCCGATGGCAGTTTTCCATGAGTCTCAGTTCTGGGACTGCTTGGAGAAAAGTTACCGCTTTGCAATTTGTTCAACTTTCTCTTCTCGATAGAATGGGAGTGGCGACGTCCAAGCTCTTTACATGTTCAAGCCCCTCCTACTTAATGTTGACATGTCTGTTCATTATTAACAGTATGTTTGTATGAAAATGTGTGACCTTCAAGTATAGAGATTGGAAAGAAATGCCTCCTCCTATAAATAGAAGATGCTACTTATTTATCATCAATGATACGTGGAGTTAATGGGCTAAAGGTCTTGTCAGTAATTACAATCAGATACAGTATGTACGTCTCAAGGCTTATTTCTCAGAAACTTATTTGTCTGCAGATTAGAGAAAAATCTGAAATCTTCTAAAATACACTTTAAACATTTTAATTTTAAAATCAAATTGTATACATGCAGATAGTAACAAATAATGGACTGCCCCCCCTGTTGTTTTCCACTTTCTATTCTATTTTTTAGTTATGACCTCAGAAATGTTTTACTGTTTTTTGCTATCCTGGTGGTTGTCAGGAGGACTAGTCACCTTGTCCAGGTATAATTCTTATATGGACTCTGCAGTATTTTGACTCCTTAGTATCAATAGAGAATATCAACCATCTCCTAGGTTTGATCACTTGTTAAATATAGCTCTATTTTTAAAGACAGTGTTGATTCTATTTTCCACATTCCATCGACCTCTACTATACAAAACCTCAGTTAAGAGAAAGAAAATGTATGAAGGATTTTCTAAAGACTATCAATTTACTTTTTCTCAATTTTGTCATATTGATCACTTGCTTAACCTAGATCAGTGGTCTGCAAACCATGGCTTGAGAGCCACGTGTGGCTCTTCCACATACAGTGTGATTGAAACTTTGTGGCCCATGCACTGAAGTCGGCTTTCAGTCTGGGTGAGTATATTTTGAAGAAGTGGTTCTAACACCAAGCCACACTCAAGGGGGCCTCGGTTTGCTGACCTTGACCTAGATCATCATGAGGAAAATATGTGACCAATGTCAGGTGGGTGTTTACTAGAACTTCTTTCACTGTATTGCGTGTTGTGGGATGCCACCACTGCACTAAGGGCTATTTTGAGAAACAGTACCACAAAGCACATGGTTGTGGGGTCTAAAATGATGCTTTTAAGAATGGTTATCCCACTCCTGAAACCACCTGAGAAAACTTATTTATATCAGAAAACTCTATGCTTCTCAGAAATTTGGTTTACATTCATCTTGTTTTTACAGAGCCTATTGTAACTGATTGGTTTTTCCACCTGGCTTCCATTACTATGAAGGTTAAAGTCAAATTCATACATTTCAAATGTAGCAAATGGGTGACTCCTATTTTAGAGTTCATTACCAGTCTCAACCATGCCTCCACCTAGTCTGCCGATATCCGCAAGTTGTTTAATTTGTTATTGTAAAAGGATGTTTCATCCAGCATTAAATCCCATTGGAATCTGAAGAGCAGATTTTTAAAGATAATTGTAGCACTGCATGGAGTGTGGTCACTACTGAAATCTAAAACAGGGGTATTTAATCAATATAGCAGTGCAAGCAATAAATCCATGGTTTTGAGGAAAGTTTAAGGAGTACTTAAAGAGGATAATGTCGGCAAATGACTAGGTGAGGCAGGGCTACCAACAGCTCATTCCTGCCAAGGACACGGTGAATGCTAAAGGAAAGCACACGTAAGACAGTGTGTGTGTGTGTGTGTGTGTGTGTGTGTGTGTGTGTGTGTGTGAATAGCGCAGAAACAACTGTGTAAATGGGAGAATCAGTCCTGGTGCAGCGGAACGGGGTTCAGGGGTTCACCTTGTTCTGAAGAACAGCTTAGAGTGTAAGCACCTCACTCAGCTCACTGCGCTTGGCTGAGCAAAAGCTGAGTCATAGGAGGTGGATCAGCTTAGCTTTATATGTGGAAGTGGCTGTGTGGGCTCCTAGACACAAACAGTCATATCTAAGTAGAATTGTTGAAGATTATTATCTCTAGTGATAAAATATGAAATCACTCGAATAAAGTTGGATCAGGTACTACTTTATTGCTGTATTGCTTAATTCCTTTATTTTCTTTTATTTCAAGGATTACTAGTAATGAAGCAAGTATTAAAAAACAAAGAAAGGTGAGAAGATAATCACTCTTTTAATTAGCTCCTCTTGTTTTGTTGTTTCCATGTGAATTGTAAAAGCTTGTCCATTGTTAAACTAGACAAAACCCCAAACACTAAATTTCAGAAAGTTTTATCAGACCAAAGAGAAGAATTCATGAGCATTGGGTAATTTTTCTTTTGTAAGATGATAATGTCTTCAAAGATCCAGCTGGACTCGCCTGGCTGGGTGGCTCAGGTGGTTGGAGCACCGTCTTGTCCAACAAAAGTTGATTCCTTGTAGGTTAGATCCCAGTCCAGGCACATGGGAGGCAAGTGATCAATGTTTCTCTCACACATTTCTAGCTCTCTCTCTCTCTCTCCTCTTCTCTTCTCTCCCTTCCTCCCTTTCTCTCTCCATCAATAAAAACATCCCCTGCTGGGATTAAATGATTATAATAATATTAAAGACAGGGCTGGCCTATTGCTCACATACAGAGACAGAGTGCAATTTGAAAAAATGGTTCATCAGTCATGTGTCAGCCAGTATAAGTACGGACACAAACAGTAAATCATACAGTTGCCATGATGACCCTGAGGATGAGAGATAAATGATTCTGATTTATGTGTAAGGAAATGGATACAGAGAGGCAAAGTTACTTGCTTAGGGTCACCCAGCTGATGAATGGGAGAGCAGTGATGTGAATCGGCCTTGCTCTTCAGCTTCCTCATTTTCCAGAGAGGTCACCCAGAGTGCAGGAAGCTGGATCGCCCTCCCCTCAGGAGAAAGACATGGTCAGTGCTTGGCAAGTGACCTGCTGCTATGGATGAGTAAAGAGAAGACTTGAACCTGGGAACCATATGCGTAATGTCTCTGTTCCTCCTACTAAGTTGAAAAGAAAGAATTTGCTAGAATGAGAAATGACTTCAGATAACTGCAGGTCACTTTGCAGGTGATGTTAAAAAGTTATTTTATGTTAGGGAAAACCTATTAAAAGTAATTGAAGCCAAGTATGCCTAGGCAGAAGCTGATTTTCTAATCCAGCTTGCTTGCATTTCTGTCTATCTGGTTGCGGAGTTTTCCTTTATGATTGGTTTTGGCTTTTTCTCCTCAGTTTGCCTTTCCACACATCTGAAATGTCTATGTATTGACAGGCAGAGAAATTGTGACAGAAAAGAGAGTATAGAATCTTAAATGTCTCCTATAAAGCTTTTAAATTATCACCATAGCAATAGAATTGTACATATTCTGAGCTATCTAAAGAAATAACTTTTCTTCTCCAGTTCCTAATAACCTGTATGAAATTGTATGTATTTTCTTAGCATGAAAAATATTTTTTCTAAAAACACATTTCATTTTTGACATATTCTTTTTCTCTGATAAAAATTACAATATACAAAAAGTGTAAATAAGCATGTGAAAAAAGTAAACTGAATACTGAGACCCACAACCTAGGTTAGAAATACAATATTATCAATAAATTAGTAACAAGGCCTAGGTGTTTCTCTCTTATCATCTATATCCCCTTTTTTTCTTTCCAAACAAACCTGCTGTCCTAAATTTCATGGCCTTGTATTCCATGTATCACAATAAAGTTGGTCCTTGAATAACGTGGGAATTAGGGCCTTAACCCCACATATATAACTTCTGATTCCTCACAAACTTAGCTAGTAACAGCCTACTGATTTAATGGCAGTATATAGTAAAATAGACTAGTATCTACATACCGTATTTGCCGGCGTATAAGACGATTTTTTGGCCCTGAAAAATACGTATTTGCCGGCGTATAAGAGACTGGGCTTATAAGACGACCCCCTAACATTTCCACTAAAAATACAGAGTTTGTTATATACTAGCCGTATAAGACTACCCCCGACTTGGAGGCATATTTTTCAGGGCCAAAAACTCATCTTATACACCGGCAAATATGGTACATTTATTTGCAAATATATTCCATGTATTTGTGACATACCTTTTTCTTTTCTTTTTTCTTCAATATTTCTAAGCTTTCAGTTAGTCTGAGAATTTTTTTTAAATATTCATGTCTGGCTGACCCAGTTTAATTAGCATATTACCCTTTTATCAGTATAGATTCCTTTGTCAGAGTGAAGGACATAAAACAGCTTTTATGAATTTAACTTACATTTTTTAATAGTGGGAATCTAACTTATACTTTTTAATAGTGGGCTCCTACATCTTTTCATGTGTTTATTAGCCATACACGTTTCAGTACATTTTAGTTATCTGTTCATGTTTTTGACATTTTCTAATGTAAATTATTACTTTTTATAGAAACCTAAAAAAATATATTTATACTATTAATGATTGTTATTTAGAGACTATAGATTCTTCTGCAAGACCATGACTTGTCTTCTCATTTTTTCATGGTGATTTTAGATGAACAAAAGTTTCTTATTGTTTGTTAATTTGATTTCTTTAAATTTATTTTAGCTGAGCATCAACCTATGCACCAAGAGGTCATTGTTCGATTCCCAGTCAGGGCACATTACTGGGTTGTGGGCTTGATCCCCAGTATGGGGTATGCAAGATGCAGCTGATCAATGATTCTCTCTTATCATCGATGTTTCTATCTCCCTCTACTTCTACCATCCTCTCTGAAATCAATAAAAATACATTAAAAAAATAAAAATAAATTTATTTTTATCTTTTCGCTCTCAAATTTAATACAATTAAGTATATCAATCAATTACTGTGTTGTTGTTGTTTTCCAGTCTGCTTGTAAAGTTCCTTTCAAACCCAAAGGTAATGACTATATTCTCAAATATTTCCTTTTAAAAAGTTTAAATATCAATTTTTATATTTGAGACATTGATTCAAACAAAATTGATTCATATAATAGTGTAAGGGAAAGACTAAATGTAACTATTTCCCATGCAGATAATTAATTGCAATCCCACCCGTTCATATATCAAGTTTTCTTTTACGTGAAGGTCCGCTTTAAGCCCCTTTATTCTGTTCCTTTTGTTTGCTTCTTTTCACATATATGGTAATTTTTCTTCTATTCAGATATTTATCCTTTCTAATTTTATCCACAGGCAATTTTTATTTTCTTCTGTAATTATTTCACATCATATTTGTATGGTAGGTTTACATAATAAGTTCATTTTAATTTTATGATCCTGTTTTCTGTTAGATTTTGAATTTTAATTTTAATTTTTACTCACATTTTATGAGAGCATTGACTGCTTGATAGCTATTTTATGGTGACAAATTCAGACTGCTCATGAAGATTTAGATAATAGATGTTCCCCTGGATAGCCTAGAGCCCAGTATCAATTCCAATTATTTAAATTAATTTAATTAAAAATAAAATTACATTTCTTTTCTATTGAAAATAATTAGCATACTCCAAAGACTACACTCTCGATTATTTGCAATATTTTAGAAGATTGAAAGCTAATGACAATTAGACATGCTGTAACGTTTAAACATTTACAATAAATTAGACATTGCTGTAACAAAAGCAATCTAACTAAGATAAAGTCTTAATTATCTCCAAAGAGATAGAATAGCATTTTTATGATAACCATTTGCATCTAAGGAAAATAATTGAATTTTGTATCAACCATCTCCTGAATTAAAGAGAAGACTATAATTTGAAAATTATCATGGTATAATCTTTCTATACCCTGAGATCTCCCCAAAAGTACTAAAAATAAAAATGATAAAAATAATAAACTATTCAGATATATGTCTCTGCTGCCACAAGAACTTATGGCACACACATTTTTACCTGTATTATAAATGGGGCATTATCTATACACTAGAAGCCTGGTGCATGACAATTCATGCACTGGAGGGGAGGGTCCCTCAGCCCAGCCTGCCCTCTTTCATAGTCTGGGAGCCCTCAAGGGAGGGAGGCAGCTCAGAGATCGGGGGAAGGCAATGCGCCATCACACCTCTGCTGCTGCCACTGCTGGCAGTGCAAGCCTCAGCTGGCCCTTGTTATCTGAGCCTCAGGTTGCCCTAGGAGGTTGGGCAGCCACCATCTGAGGGTTGACTGTGCCTCAGACTGACCCTGGGTGGGTAGGGGGCTGAGGGACCTGGGGGACTCCAGAGGCAGGCATGCGGATCAGCTGGGCCCACCTGGGGGCAGGCTTGGCCTTACCATGTGGCTGCTGCCCAGGTGGGGCTGAGGGGACTGGGCACTGCTATCTGTGGCTGTGGGTGTCACCATCTTTGAGATGGTGTGAGGGTCCATTAGCATATCCCCTCTTTATTAGACTATAAAAGCCTAAGTGACTGAAATGACCTGGTCGGTTGCTTTGATGCACACTGACCACCAGGGGGCAGACGCTCAGTGCAGAAGCAGCCCCCTGGTGGTCTCCGCTTTCCCATAGCTGCATCATGAGTGAGGGTGGTGGCAGGTGCAGCAGGGCGCAGCAGCACCTGGCCCAAGCTCAAGCTCCTTGCCCACCACCTGCTGCTTCTTGCACTGCTACATCCCGTGAGAGGTCCCGGATTGTGAGAGAGTGCAGGCAAGGATGAGGACCCCACAGTTGTAGGAATCCATGACTGGGCCTCTAGTTTTTATATAAAGAAAAAACTATGACAATTATACAATTCTTTCTACAATGTCTATGGCAATAATAAATCAAACCAGGTGTACTTGTACCTAAAGTTTGGATAAATAGCATCTTTTCCAACAATCTCACTGCTCCCCATACCTGAAACCTGTTTCCTTAGGGAACTGATTGATCTAGGGCTATGGAACAGTGGAAAGTGACAGCAATCAAAATAAAGAAAATGTGGATGGGAAACCCTTTTCTTTTTAATCTAATAGAAAAGCTTTACTTGATAGATTAAAATTTTGACCATTAGTGTCCTCTATGGTATTATGAAAATGTATAAGTTAATAATATAAGTGTTATAACTGTCAAAATTCTCCTAATACTAACAGAAACATTTTAATTATAAACAATATATATATATATTAATTTTATTAATAATGAAGTATATAAATAAAATGCAAATTATGATAAGTAACAATATTAATAACTTGTAAGGCCAAATCATTCTTCTTGATGTAGAAATAATGACAACCAAAGGGAAATATGTTAATTTCAACATTCTCTCTCAAAATTCACTGTAAAGAATATGGGAAAACATACTTAAATAAAAATGGAATGCCATTTTAGCTCTAGATAATAAAATACTAAGAATACTTTCAGATAAGCATATACAGTAGAGAGCCAACTCATGCCTTCTCGGACTTCACACTTGATATAATTTTATTGAAACAATTCTTTGTCTTAAGAGGCTTATCTAACATTTCATGATTAAAGCTAAAAATTTAAGACCATGGGATATCCACATGGTCCTTGAAGAGAACAAGGAAATGTGCCTAAAACACCAGTTTAATCTTAAAGAATAGAAGATAAATTGGAGAATCCAGGTCACCAAGCTAATTCTAGGGTGTGCAATCAATCTGCAACAGAGATTTTTATAGATATAGTACACTTAAATTATATGAATTTTGCTGTATGCATACCACCCTCACCATACAAAAACAAACAAACAAAACAACATAGTTAACTGGTGTGCTTTTCATGGTGGTTGGTTTAGAAATTCTAGCACTATTTTTGTGCACTTTAAGCTTCAGTTAAAAAGTACACATATTAAGTACAAAAGGTATTTGATATTTCAGATTCCTAGTTGGGTATGCTGAAAATAAACCAAAAAAAATGACCCATGCGTAGCAAGGGATCACAGCTGGCACCCAGACCAAGGTTCCTGGCAGACATGGTTAATTTTAGGGCTGAAGAAAGGAGCATGTGAGATGACTATGAGATAGCTCAGTATTCCTGAAGGTAAAGAATTGCTCAGAGAATTAAGGAGACATATTAAAAGAATATAATAGCCAGGTTGATGGGTCCCACTAGGAAAATATAGAACAATATAGAGTATCATAATTAATAGTGATGGTAGTCAGAAAGAATCATCACCTATTCAATTGGGGGGGGGGAATCCATGACTTCCTCAATAAATAAATAAATAAATAAATAAATAAATAAATAAATAAAATTTATAAAATAGATGGCCAGAAAAGGAAAGCTCTCTCTTACAGAAAAATATCATGAAATGTGAGTGATTATGAAGTTAGAAAGTCATCAATGAATCCTAAAATTAGGGGTATTTGCTAAAGAACAGAAATTTTACATAGTCTTAAGTACTAAAATTAAATCAATTTTAAAGAATATATTATGTAAAAATCCTGACATCTAATTTATACTAATAAGATATAATAACGTTACAGTGCTTCTGTGGTATTTTTGCAAGACTCTATAGCCAAAATCTATTAAGACATATCTGACAAACTCAGCTTAATGGATATTCTATAAAGTCTTGGTTTTGATTTTTTTTTTAATTTCAAAGTTACAAAAGATAGAAAAGGGCTGAGGGCATGTTGCAGACACCCAAAATGTCTGATCTGGTGCTAAATTCAGGGCATCCCAGATTGGACTGTGGGTGAGGTAGTGGGCATGAGGGATGAGTAATATCACCAAAGAGAAATACTGAGACATTTAAGAAAATTTGAATATGGATTGAGAGTCATATAACAGAATCATATCAATGTTAAATTTCCTAATTTTGTAAGTGTTCATGTGTTATTGTTGTTTTTTGGTGTGTTCCTTTTTTTTTTTTTTTTTTAGATAATTTTCTTGTACTTAGCGGTAAAGTGCTTAGGGGAAAGGAAGATGGTACCTCTAATCACCTTTAAAAGATCCAAATGTCTTGTGAAGTTCTTACAACACCTTTGTAAATTTTAAATTATCCTATATAATAAAATGCTAATATGCAAATAGACTGAACTGCAGAATAACCAACCAAACAAACAAATGGTCACTATGATGTGCACTGACCACAAGGGGCCTGCACAGATATATCGGGCCACAGCATCAGCCACAGCAGGATGATGGAGCAGGTGAGTGGGGTCACCAGACCAAGGCAGGGTGCCAGTCGCTGTCATTGGGGTGAGCCTCTGGTGGTTCCTGAAAATTCCTTGCTCCTGCATACCACAGTCTCTCCTGACACTCACACCTACTTCCAGTGCTGGCCCTGATCATACCTGATGCTGGCACTGATTGCACCTGAAGGCTTCTCCTCCTCCCCCTGCTCCTGAGGGGCAATCAGGGTAGCAACCATCAGCAGGTGTGAGTGGGGCCTGTGCCATCAGTGCATGGGAGTGGCAGTGGTGGGAGCGGGTCTGCTAGCAGACAGAGGGCCTGAGGTCACAGTGGGAAGGTCCCACCCCTGTGCCCACCTTAGCCTCATGGCCCACAGTTCCTTTCAAGGTGCACTAATTCATACACTGGGTCCTTGTATCACATAAAATATTAAAATTTAGAGAGAGAGAACAAGATCTATAGACTATTTCTAAAATTAGTGAATGCAGATTTTATCAGAGGTTAGTCAAATTGTGTATAAGTTTAATTCTTGAGTTTCAACTTACCTCATCAAAAATCAATAAGCCAGTATTAAATGGTAATATTTGTATACATGACACACTTTTTTATGCTAGAAATTCAGAGAAATAAAAATCACAAAATAAAACAAGAGTAATGCATCGGGTGGTATGTGGAGTATTGAGGCAGTAAGCGTTGGGGAAGGAAAACACACTATGTAAGACCAAGTCACGAGGCCATGAATAACCTGAGGAAGCAGCTTGTGTTCATTCAGGAAATCTGGCAGAGAACCCCGGGGACCTGGGTGGAGCGGAGAATTAAAAAAAAAATTATTGAACATCTATCACATGTCTAGCATAGAACTCGGTGTTTGCTACCTTATTTAATCCTCACAATAATGCTGGGTGGTCAATATTTTTTGTTTCTCACAATTTAGAGGCAAGGAATTTACTGCTGATAAGGCATACATAACTTATCCAAGAGAGTGGAGTCAGGATTTGCATTTATGAAATTCTGATGCCAAAGAAAATTCTGACAATAAAACCTGGGAGACAAAGTACTAAATACCTTAATAAACCATCTTATATTTTAAATAAATCATCTATATAACTATCTAAGCATTTTAAAAAAAGCCTATTAGCATCAGGGATAATTGACTTTACCCCGAATCCAATGACCTGGCCAAATCCCCTTACAAAGATTCTGATAATAGACCTGCTTACTATCACATGATGGGCTCAACCATCATGAGAGTCCTTAACTATGAAATATTCCAGGTCCATACAATTTAAAATCACTGAAATTAAACTGAAATGTGGGGCTTTGTAAACAATAAAAAATGACATAATCTATACAAGCCTTTGAGTATATATTAAGGATATTTTATAACCAAACTAGCTGTGTGTCGTGATGTTCCACCCACCAGAGCACATGCTAATGTGGTAAGAAGGGACCAAAGGTACCACCATACACCTCACACGCATCACACACACACACACACACACACACACACACACACACACTTTCATTTTCTTTCCTTTCTAGGATGTGCTGATGGGGGTGGGGTGCATCTAGAAGCACAGGTGGTAGTGGCAGAGTTGGAAGGAGCAGGCAACAGAAGTACTGTCCTCTGCTCTCCCCTCAACACTCCCCAAGGGTGGCCACTGTCCTCGGCAGCATATGATTGGAAGGGAGGTGTCCTTTACCAGGAAAAGAAAGGAAAGAAGGGCCCCCAGGCGCAGAGGGTGGGCAAAGAGACAGGAGACCAGCCTCGCCCAGGTGGTACTCTGCACAGTGTGCTGCATCTAATAAATGTTCAGAATATATTTGTGTAACAACAAAATAAAGTTCTCATCGTTTCTTATATTACTCTACTAGTCCTGTGGTGACCACTTAGTGAAACCTAATAAAAATAATAGATATTCAAAATTATTTAAATTGATGACCACTGTTGACAAAATATGTTTTTTTCAATATCTGTAAAGTCTATTTCTACCTCTCATCCATCCTTTTTTATTTATTTTTTGTTGATTTTTCCCCCCTAAGGATTTTGCCTAGGAAAGTAAAATCATAAAAGGTCCTGAGATGCCAGTTAATAGCACTTTGTTGCATATATGAAAGTTGCCAAGAAAATAAATCTTAAAGTCCTCATCACAAGGGAAAATAATGTATATATGTATGATGACAGATGTTAACTAGACGTATGTCATGATTATATCACAACATATATAAATATTGAGTCATTACATTGTGCACCTTAAACTAATATAATGTTATACATCAATTATCCTTCCATTAAAAAGAAAACAGGAACAGTAATAATATGATAAACAGTATATTGAACCACTACCAAAAATAAGAGCATAAGACAGTGAAGTTAAATTTAATAACTTTCTCTTATTTAACTCTAAGAATTAGTTGCTGGTAGTGATTAAATGTGTCCTAACATTTCCTCATTTGATAAAATGACTTCTTGCAAGATTCCCCCTCTCTTCTCCCACCCGGCATCTCCATGTGGATGCGACAGAGCCAATGCCAGGCCTCTACGTCACTATGTACTGGCTACCTGGCAACAATTCTCAGTGTTTATGAATTCTGAATAAGCCAGAAAAAATACACCAACTCTTTGATCCACACTGAAGAGATTTATTCATTAACGTGTACAAAATTCCACAGCAGTTGTGGACTTTAAATCTTAATTAACATTTTAAAACAAGCCAAAAATAATAAAAAAATTGGCATTTTCCCATCCTTCTCTGTTTTATAATTGCAGTTCAGTTTCTTATAACACTCCAGGCCTGCAAATATAGCCAATTTTCCTAGGTAATTAGGTTGTCTATTTTGGGTAAACATGCCACAGTGTGAGAACATGTAAGAGTGTCTGTGTAACTTGATATAAATTATGTTTATTAAACGCACATTGTTTGAAGCAACAGCTTCTCAAAACCACTAAAGACTTACATTTCTGTGCAATGCTCAGATTGGGCATTTGGAGGACTAAGTGTAATGAGCTCTTATATTAATCATATATAACTTTTCTAAGAGTGGAGTCAGGATTTGCATTTATGTCCTTTTTGAAAATAAAACCTGGGAAGCAAAGTACTAAAGATTTTTTAATAATATATTTTTATTGTTTTCAGAGAAGAAGGGAGAGGAAGAGAGAGATAAAAATGTCAATGATGAGAGAGAATTATTGATCAGCTGCCTCCTGCATGCTCCCTACTGGGGATCAAGCCCGCATCCCAAGCATGTGCCTTTGACCAGAATCTTACCTGGGGTCATTCAGTTTGCAGGCTGACACTCTATTCATTGAACCAAACCTGTGAGGGTTAACTATCTTAATAAACCATCTTATACTTTTACCTAATTAATCTATTTAACAATGTAAATACTATATCTTTTTGATTTTTCCACTTAAAAAAAAAAAGAACTACCATCAAGTAAAGATTTTTTTGTTTTCTGTTACTTGAACCCAACATAGGACAGAGTTGCTATGGGGGTCAATGGGGGTCGTCAGTGCCAGCGGGTAAGGCAGTCATCAATAGGGATAACCTTGAGGACAGAGCTGGGAGAAGAGAAGCCAATTGCTACGGAGTACATGCTGTAAACTTCAAAAAGAAATATATCTTTTATGAGCTGCTCCACAACCATATGGTGATGTGTTTTCTCTAAAGATGACTGACCTGAACTCAAAGAATGTAACTTAGAGAATGCCACAGGCTAACGTAATATAACTGTATCTGAGTGCACATATTGTACAGCTCCAAAATCCCAGCACTTTCTGAGTTCCCAAAACCCAATCAAGGAGTAGTGGTGTGGAGGGCTGGGTAAGGGAAGAATGGATGAAACCAGCCAGAAAGCAGATTAGAAGAGACATTTCAGAAAGCAAGAGAGCTGGGTGCACTTGGGTCCCTGAAACTTATGCAATTGGTGAAGATCTCATTATAGAAAACAGTACAAAATTATGAATACAAAATTAAGTCTCAGGCAATGGGAAGGCCCCCATGAAAATAAGTAGCTCTGGAGATGCCTTTCATTATAAAAGACCTATGAAATTAAAAAGCTTAAATTAATAAATTCATATTTTATGTTGAATAAATTAGTAATATCATTCCATGTACCTAACATAGGACTTGAAGATGTGTGATCATTCATAGAGTAAGGACGATTCTTAAAGGCAGATGGCAAACAGCTAAGGACAAATATCCCCACATTACAAATTAACTGTAGTTCAATCATTAGAAAATGCTATAATAGACTTTCTAGGATAATACAAGCAATAAGCTGGTTTAGTCCCCTGTTTCTCTCACTATCCCTCATTTTCAATCCTTTTAAATTAAGTCACAGTAGAAATCATTAAGTTACATATATAACTAGCCTCAATATAGATCTCTATATATTACATTTTCATATCCAAAGACCTTAGAAGGTTTATATTTCAGTGAAACTTAGCAGTGTCAGAGTATTATTAGGCTACCAAGAATAAATGAGGACTGAAGGCATTTTAGGTAGAAAACAAAAGCTTTGTTTTAGGTTTCTTCCTCCAGGAAGACATCGATAGATAGCACAGATGATTCAGCAGCATTGAGACCACCATGGCTATACCACCCTTCCGAATCCTCAAACATAAAAGCATGTCTCACGGCCTCATCAAGTGTTTCCCAGTCCTGGGTTGTATGCCAGTGAAAGGAAAATGCCCTGCTATACAATGCTTTAGAAATTTATGATTAATAGAGAAAATAGTAATTATAAAGCAATGTAACAGACATATTTTGACGGGAATTAATGTTGTAGGTACAAGCAATAAAGGACTGAGGGTAATAAATTAGCAGTTAAATGTTACAGGTGAAAACAAGAATGTTTCTTGGCAGCATTTGAGGAAACACTCTCCTGCAGTGAGAAGAGAGGAACACCTTGGGGCCAATCCCCGGACAACATAAGGACTGCAGCAAAACTCTGGAGAAAGATGGATTTCCAGTCACAGTAGGTCTGCTATCCCATAACAATGGTTTTGACTAAGAAAGAAGGAACCCTGAAATCTGAATTTAGGGGCATCTTGGGTTATGCTTTTAAAACTATTGCATTCCCATGGCCTACAGTAGTGACCCATCCCTCCCTGCTGAAGGTCAGTGCTGTCCCCATACTTGAAGCCTTTCTTAATTTGCCCTTCCTACATTTTAGCCACTACACCATTAAAACAACATACTAGAATGTTGGGCCTTGAAAGGAGAAACAAGACTGTGCATGGAATGACCTTCAAAACTAATCAACACATACAGGCAAGAAAGACCATGCATTTATGAGAATAGATTCTGACACTTCTAGATCAAGGAGCCAGAACATGCAGTTGGCTAAAGGTGAGTTTGTTCACGTGGGATCCCATTTCTAGTTTATAATAAGGATTTTGCACTCTGGACAAGACTCTTGGAGATAGCACTAACAAGTGGAAACCAGTGGGATGCAGTAGTGAAATAGAAATACCCAAACCAACATGAAAGATAGTAGAAGAAGGTATTGAAAGGCTCAGAGAATTGAATATGCTGGGTGGATATATTATGTAAGTTTGGGATACCCAGAAGATGACTATACAGTAGTGGACACTTTTTTTACCTAAACAATAAAGAATGTGTTGGTGAGAGAGGCCCAGCACCACTGAGAAGCCCTTTGGTAGATGCCTTCTAATGTTCTTGGATGATGTTATGATATTAATTTACATAAGTAGGCAACGGAATAGCATAGGCTCTGAAAGAATAGAGGCTAAAATAAATTTGGGCACAATTGTTTATTACTGTAAAGTACAGAAATACATAGAGAAATCCAGGGATCAGACAGAGTTATGGATATGGTTAATAGTACATGGTTTTCAAAGCTGAAGACAAATGCTTCCATCTTGTACTTCTCAATGCTAAGAAGGAAGCATGGCTGCTTTACATCTTTGAGAAAGCGTATGGTATGCTACACCTAAGAATATTGCTGAGCACAGACATATATCTGGTGATACATAAGGCTCCAGCTTAAAGCAGAGCTCAGAGCAAGTAACAATTTTGAAATATGTCCATGCTGAGATGGAAGAGGTTCTGCTATGGGGGCAGTGGAGCCCACAGTATTAGTAATATCTGTGTTGGGAAAAGATACCATGTAGTGTGTATAGCAAGGCCCAAAGGAGAATCACAATGTAGATTTCTATTGTTCTGGATCAAATCCATTTCATCTGGAGCAGAGAGTTACATCCATTTTAGAAAATTGCTCTTGCATGCTGATTGATCCTGAAAGAGACAGATTGCCTGATTATGGGGTATAAACTGACAATATAGACAAATTGTCATGAGCTTGCTTTGCACATATTCACCGAGTCATAGCCTGGGCAGGCCCAGCAGGAATTCATTATAAGATATAAGCAATATATTCTACTACCAAGCTGGGCCATAGGACTCAACATCTGCCCAAGAACTGCCCCTCTGCCTCTTGTTATTTACCACATTAGCACTAAATGCCCCCACCCCAACCTCAGCTCACAGAGAGCTGCCTTAAAATTCACTGAAAAAGCCTGTGTGGCTCAGTTGGTTGGTTATCTTCCCATGCACCCAAAGGTGGCCATTTGATGCTTGGTTGGGGCACATGCCTAAGTTATGTGCTCAATCTCCAGTGGGGTATGCACAATGGGCACCCATCAATGTTTTGCTCTCACATTGATGTTCCTCTCTCTCTATTTCCTCTCCTCACTCTTTAAAAAGTCAATAAAAATATATATTTTTAAAACTACTGACAAAGAAGAAAAAGTTGAGGATAACATGTGGATGGATAGACTCTATTTCATGCAAGCTGAAAATGGATGACAGCTGTACTATAGCCCTACTTGAGGATTCCCTGAAAAGACAGTAGTTAGGGGAGATTTTCCAGAATTGCAGAAATCCAAGTGGTCCAACTGGAAAAAGATAGGTCCAGATAGAACGTATATGGATTCATGGACTGATTCCTCAAGGAAAATGGAAGGAGATATATTGGGAGATTGAAATAAGAACATCTGTAGAACAGACATATGGATAGATCTATGGAAATAGGCATAGGTGTGAAAATCTTTGCATCACAAGATAATGAATGCAGAGCTTATGCCAGAGTCAAGGCTCACACAATCAAATCATGAAATGACTCAAATAGTACAGTGCAGACAGCTGGGCACCAGTTTCAAATAATACCCTCTAAGGGGAAGTCCCTGTCAACACTCCCAATCAATCACCATCAGACATTTACTTACTGTGTCTGCAGTAAGTAAAGTACATGAGTCCAGAAGCTAAATATAACAGAATATGACCCAATTAAAGAAAGTGTTATTTCCTTCCTGGCAACTCACAGGTTTTACATGTACAGGTCTTGTCTCTAACATTACAATTATCAATCTCACATATAGACACATTTTTTAAAAAGTGTGATGTGCTTATATGAACATCTTAAAGTAAAAACAGACAAAAAATAGAATAAAATATGAGTGTCTACTTAGATACACTGGCTATGCTTCAGAATAATGAGCCATTATAAAAGCAGAAGAAATCTTCAAAATGATCTTATCTGATCCTCTGTGTTTATCAACGAAAACTTAAACTAAAAGAAAGTCTATGAATTTTATGTCACAGGATTAGCTAAGAATATAAAAGTCTATGCAATCTTATTATCCTAATTCTCTTTAAATTCATGCTTTGATTTGGTTGAGGCACTAACTTTGAAAACAGTCTTTGAAAATAAAAGAAAAAAGAAAAACAATATCTGGTATTACTTTTTCCCCCAAATAATTGTCTCTGTGAAAGAAGATAACATAGAGGTCTAAAGAAAACAAATGACCAAACCTTAATTAAAGAAACTAATACCTATGGCCATGGACATGATGGAAAGAAATTTACAAAAATAATCAATCAGTTAAACAGTCAACTAAAATATCTATTGTTTCCTTATATTAGGGATTCAAAGTGAAAACTGTACAAAATAAATATAATCCCCTAAATAGAACATTGAGATCCATTTAAATCAAGAAATACAATATTTATTAAACTCTCCCAAAGGCATTTAAATAGAAGAAATTGCAAGATAAAGAAAATTAATTAAAACTTTTTCATATAAGATTTAATTTAAGAGCTCTTATTAGACACTGTAATTTGTTATTATAATGCTTAGAGAATAGGGGGAAGGAGAAGAAATGAGAAGCCCTTCACGGTGTTAATAGGTATGTGCTGAACTTTCCCAGTTCCATATTGATCAGAGTGAGAATGGTTAGGAGTCAGAGAGAAAGGACATAAATCATAGATAGCCATTTTTCCAATTGGAAGATGTCTTTAGTCAGTTTTAAATTTTCCCAGTGTCAGCAGTATGGAGCATTTTCTAGTTACTTTGTGGCCAACTCCTTGCTTGACTTAGATGAGTTCATTTAAAGGCGATGAGAGCATAAATATCTCTTAAAGACATGAATATTGTATTGGATGGCAATGCTGTATAAATAAATATGAGTGCGATAAAATAAGTGCTCCAAGAGAGTTAGCATATTTTTGGCAGTTTTATTCTTTGGAACCATTATATCTTCAACTTGGTTTGTAAAGATTTGGATAAGATCATATACAATACTCACTCAAAGATGTTAAAAATTAAATTATTTTCTGTAAAATCCCCCAAATTGCATTTATGTTAATAACAACAGTAGCCACTTTCAATATACCTATGCATAACTACCCATACTACCTTTATATCCCCAAATTTCATATGATTAAATATGTGTAATTTTATATAATAAAAGGATAACATGCAAATCAACTGAATGTGGAATGACCAGTCACTATGACACGCATTGAGCACCAGGGGGCAGACACTCAATGCAGGAGCTGCCCCCTGGTGATCAGTGCACTTCCACAGGGGGAGTGCCACTCAGCCAGAAGCCAGCTCACAGCTAGCGAGCCCAGAAATGGTTACAGGGCCTCTCCCACCTCCACTGCAGGTGGACTGTAAGGAGAGAGAGGTCCTGGACTGAGAGAACCTCAGAGTAGGAGAGGGATGTCTGATTACTGACTTAGGCCTGACCCCCCTGATCCCTGTGGGCCTAAGCCAGCAGGTACATATCCCCCAAGGGGTCCTGGACTGTTTGAGGGCTAGGATTATATATACACTATAGGTCCAGTGCACAAAATTCATGCACTGGTTGGCGGAGTGTCCCTCACTGGTTGGTGGACTGCGAGAGGCTGCAGGCCAGGCCAAGAGACCCTGCCACACACAATAGGGGCCAGGGAGGGATGTGGGAGGTTGGACAGACAGGGAAGAACTGGGAGAGGCCTCCAGGGCATGTCCCACCCATCTTTGCTTAGTCCCAATCTGCCGGACCTCAGCAGGAAGCTAACCTACTGGTTGTAGCATCTTCCCCCTGGTGATCAGTGCACACTGTAGCAACTGGTCAACTGTCTGCCCCCTGGGGGTCTGTGCACATCATAGTGAGTAATTGAACAGCCTTAGCATACCATTACCATATTATGCTTTGATTGATTGAATGGATGACTAGGTGACTCAACACTTAGCATATTAGGCTTTTATTATAGAGGATTAGATATAATTTAACCTACTATACATAATACATTTTTTTAAGTTTGAAGGTGAATTTCTTTGAAATGTTTTCTGAATGCAGTTTAAATTGATTTGCATATCAATATTGCTTTGAAGGGAATCAATTTATTGTGGTACATTGTTTTGAAGAGTATGAATATACTTCAGTCTAAGGTGACAATAAAGGTTTAATAATAAATGTAGTTTTTGTTTTTGTTTTCACTTGGAGGTTGAAGGGAGAATGATGAAGAGTTAAAGGAACAACTTTATTCTGTAAATTCTATAATTATCTATGGAGTAGCATCAGAATAAGTAGTCAGAGCCTGGAACCTCTAACAACATAGTCTTATTTTTATTTTATTTTTTTCTTAATCGTGTTGGAACTAATTTGCCCTGGGGAAGTTCTGCAATGCCATTACTTTGACATGTTCTGGTGAAAATATATAAATATAAAATTCAGCTCCTCATCTATAAGCTTTGTCTTTGTAATGTCAAGTATCCAGATATTTGCAAACATGCTGATTGAATGACATTTTCATTTTTCTACTAGAAAAATGTTATAAAATTCATTTTGCATCTGGCAGAATGTTGACCCAGCATTCATCTGAAAAAGCCCTTTTTCTTTCTGAACTAGAAACTTATTTTAGAATGATTGGCATAAAGTATACATTTTTTGACTTGCGATTTGACTGGGCTGTGAATTTGAAAGACAAGAATAAAAGACACTGTCATAAATCTACATACAACCGTATATGTACTTATACATAAGTACAAACTTTAACCCTTTTATACTTTCAGATAACAATATAAATATATAAATATATATATATATATGTGTGTGTATATATATATATATATATATATATATATATATATGTGTGTGTGTGTGTGTGTGTGTGTGTGTGTGTGTGTGTAGTCATTCTATAGTATTTCCAAGGAGTCTTATAACTATGAAATTTGTAGCACATGCCCTTATTTGGAGATTTTGTTTATTAGGTTTTTTACCATTAGATTTAATTCTATTGTGAATTAGAGAGAAGAAAATGAGCTTTTGTTGAGACATGATTTGTTGAGACATGATTTGCTAGAGTGTAGCACAATAGGATATGAATGTTGTTCTTTTCACTTCTCATCAGAATTATAACTCAATGTTTAGGATGTTTATATAATAGGTTTTCAATAAGTTTTTGATAGATTAAAGAAAGAAGGTAGCTGAGACTGGGAGGCCAGGGCACAGGCTTTTATTGGGGATGGGTGGGACCCCCGCCAGCTGCTTCCAGAGGGAAAGGATGGAAGAGACTGGGAGAGGCCGTAAAAAACCTGGGGGTCAGCTTTTATGGGGAAGATAGGGGAAGGGGCTTAGGGTACTCAGCACACGCTAATTGGTGGTTAGGGACTTAAGGGCTTAGGAATGGGGGGCATAGGGTACTTGGCAGGTGCTGATTGGTGATCCAGAGTTCAGGTATGTCTGGCCACAGGTGGGGTTTGTGTTTATTAATCAACTGGGGGAAGGGAGGATCTATCAGTTTTGATTAAATTAAATCAGTAGATAAGAGGCATCTTGAACATCTTAACCAATAAAGAAGTGACATCACCTATTCAAAATATTGTAAGGCATAAACAATGAGAAATATGAATTCACTTTATAATATTTCTAGAATTTTATAAATTTATAGAATTTTTCAAACCAAGTTTTGTGGTTTTCATTTTTTGTTTTTCGCTCTGTTTTTGAAAGGACAATGCAAAAGACTTAAAAGTTGTTGCAATAGACATAGAATTCATTCCCTAAGGGCACCAGCTGATAAAATGTAGGTGGGGATTATAACTCAGACCTTCTAACCCCAAAATGATCCTGGCAGTAAGAAACGGGTTTAAGAGCAGGAACATATCTGAAACAAAGGAGGGGAAGCATGGTGACATCTCGTTAACAAATTAAGTGGGAAAGACCATAATGCAACATAGAGATTTGAAGAAAAATAATTTTAAACCCAGTTAATCCACTATTTATAATGTGATATGGACATTTTTACTACAAATAATAAGATAGAATAATAATGTAAGGTTGTAAGGTCCCAGCTGAGAGGTTTGCGAAGCAGAAGCAAGACTTGGAATCCAGGCGATTAAGAAGGGGGTTTTAATCTGCACTCCTGGGCGAAGCTCTCTGGTCTGAGGGTGGTCCAGGGAAACATCAAAAAGCAGCATAGGTATTTCTCTTATACAGCTGTTTAGGGAGGGGAGGGTGGAGGGCATGAGAGGTGAGGAATTCCTGCCTCGGGAATACTTCCTAGTAAGGCCCTAGGAAGGCTCCAGCTAGCCAGCCATCTTTGTCACCATCCATCCCACAGATGCTTGTGTCTGCTCTGGGCCTCCCCTACCTGCCTCGACCTAACAAATAACAGTTTAGAATTTACAAAAAATTCAAAATTTAAAATAAAATAAAATGTAAAACCTACAGAGCTTATCTAAAATAATTATTCCTGAAAGAATGAAATTATTTTTTCAGCCAAAAAAGAAGAAAAAGATATATATAAAATTATTAAAAATAGCAATGATCTAAGAAACCACTAAAATACACCATTAATACTGTATGAGTAAAAATGATTCATATATCATGTATATCACTTATTCTTATATAATATAAATATATGATAATGTATAAATAATTATTTACCCATAGATAAGACAAAAATATTATGGTAACAAAAGTATCTCAGAGAGAGGAGAAAATGGCGGAAGAGCAGATGGGCGGTTTCTGAGTCTTGTCCCGAGGAAGAGAGAGAAAGCAGCTGAGGATCGCGCTAGGAGTGCTCGTCAACAAGCCAGGAGACTAGCAAACACCAGAGGAAATTTGGGGTCTGCTGATTAGGGAGCCACCAACAGCTGACCACCCACAGCTGGGTCCCTTACCGGAGATACTTGCCGGCGCGGACGGGAAATCTCGCCATCTTGGAAGGGAGGAGGTTCGAGTTGGAGGCCTGATTATCCCCAGCCCCAAGGAACACCAAATGAACATAGTCGGCGCGAACCCTTGATCTCAGAGGAGCTCAGATTTCGCAGCGATCCGGTGGGTGAGTTCCCCTCGGACCGGTAGTTCTGACCGAGTTCCACTCGGCGCAGCAACACCCCCCCCCCTGCGCACCAGCGCGCGCGGCGCACAGAGGCTGAGGGACTGGTCGTGGATTTACTTCTCAGCTGGAGGCGCGCCTGTCTGTGGACAGGGCTCCTAAGACTAGGGATATCTAAGGAGCAGCACAGCTGGATCTGAGTCCAAGAAGTAGCCGCAGATTTACAGGGGAGTGCAGCCAGCTCCGGACCGCCCCACCCCCAGCCATCAAAGACACAGAGAAGGGGAAAAAGCTAGAAAGGCTTTAGAGTCCTGGAAGTCATCCAGAAACACTGCCACCCAGAGGCTAAAGCACATAGGGTCTCTAGATTGGCTTAAAAATCAGGTCTTGTAATCAACACGGAGGAACGGTGAAACACAGTGAACTGCAACTACCGCCCAGACTGGGAACAGGCGTGCGAGACATAGCAACACAGAAAGTGAATGACCTTCATTACTGCAAATTTTGTTTAATTTTTAATTTTCAATTTTTATTTTTTTAACTGTTGAATTTTTGTTTTTTACCTACTTTAATTGCAAAGTTTACTCAAGAAATTTTTTTCATCTGCCATCACTAGATTTTACCTTTTTAATTAATTCATTTTTATAGGTAATCAACATTATTACTACTACTATTTTACCTTTTTTATCTTTTTTATCTTATTTTCTTTTGTTTATTTTTATTACTACTTTTTAAGTGTCATATTATAATCCTTTTTTTTGCTTTCTATTTTTTTTTCCTTTTTCCTCTATTTCTTTTTTTCTCTATTTCCTCCTTCGGGATTACTATTCTAAAAACTATTCATACCTTGCCTTCTCCAACGCTCTATTCTATCTCAAACCTACCTTTATGACATCTCTCTATTCCTAACCCTTTACCTTTGGTGTCCTGCTTATCTTAACCCTTTACTGCTATAGATTTTCCTTACTCTTTCTGTTTACCCTCTCCAAAATTTTCACCTGTCCTGTGTATATATAATTCCCAACCCCCTGCTCCAATCCCATTCACACCTACCTTGCCACTGCCCCCCCACCAAAAAAAAAAAAAAGCCTTCTCTCTACCCCTTTGTTGTTGTATGTTGAATGCTAACTATATCAAAGGTTTATGCTTTTTTGTGTGTGTGTAAGATTGGTTTGCTTATTCTTTTTATTGGATTGTATGTTCTTGTTATCTGGGTTCTAGACACCTTTATTGGAGGATATTAATATTGCAAACACATTTCTGTCCAGTGCCTTGTGTGTTGTACCTGGTTGTGTTGTATTTTGTGCCTTTAAATCAAAGCAGGAGGGAGAGAACTACGTTACCAGGCACCCTATAAAGAGAGATCATGGGGAGACTAAGAAACAACCCGCCTGTGAAAGAAAATCAACCATCACCAGAAAATGAAGTAAACGAGTTAGAGGCAAGCAACCTACCAGAGCAAGAATTCAGAGTAATGATCATAAGTTGGCTAAAAAGAATGGAAGACAAATTTGACAATATGAATAAGACCCAAGAGGAAATGAAGAAGACCCAAGAGGAAATGAAGGTGACCCAAGAAGAAATGAAAAATGACATCGCTACTATGAAGAACTCAATAGAAAGCATCAAGAGTAGACTAGATGAAGCAGAAGACCGCATCAGTGAGCTAGAAGACAAAATGGAAAAAAATACCCAATTACAGCAGTTGCTAGAAAAAAAAATTAAAAAACAGGAGGAGAGCCTAAGGGAGCTTTGGGACAATACATAACAAAACAATATTAGAATAATAGGGGTTCCAGAAGGAAAGGAAACTGAGCAAGATATGGAAAAAGTATTTCAAGAAATAATGACAGAAAACTTTCCTGAGATAGAGAAGAAAAAACCAACACAAATCCAAGATGCTCGAAGGGTCCCCAACAAAATGAACCCCCAAAGATCAACACCCAGACACATTATAATTAAACTGGCAAAAAACATCGACAAAACCAGAATCTTAAAAGCAGCCAGAGAGAGACAGAAAGTTACATATAAAGGAAACCCCATCAGACTAGCAACTGATTTCTCAACAGAAACTCATCAGGCCAGAAGGGAATGGGATGACATATACAAAGTCATGCAAAGGAAGGGTCTGAACCCAAGAATACTGTACCCCGCAAGGCTGTCAATCAAAATTGAAGGTGTAATCAGGAGCTTCACCGACAAAAACAGACTAAAGGAATTTATCTCCAACAAACCAGCAATGCAAGAAATGCTAAAGGGTCTACTGTAATAATAAAGAAATAGGAAGTGAAGAAGGAACACAGGGGGATAGAATAAAAATGGCATCAAATACCTACCTTTCAATAATTACTTTAAATGTAAATGGTTTAAATGCTCCAATTAAAAGACATAGGGTAACAGAATGGATAAGAAAGCAAAACCCATTCATCTGCTGTCTACAAGAAACCCACCTCAGAAAAACAGACGCCCACAGACTGAAGGTGAAAGGATGGAAAAAGATTTTCCAGGCAAACGGAAACGAAAAAAAAGCTGGGGTAGCAATACTTATATCTGACAAACTAAGGACATAACAAGAGATAAGGAAGGCCACTTCATAATACTAAAGGGTGTAATCCAACAAGAAGAAATAACCCTGGTAAACATATATGCACCCAATTTGGGAGCACCCAAATACATAAAGAAACTGCTGGAGGACATTAAGGGACAGATTAATAGCAATGCTATCATAGTAGAAGATTTTAATACTCCATTGTCACCTCTGGACAAATCATCTAAACAAAAAATCAGTAAAGAAACGTCAATTCTAAATGACGTATTAGACCAGATGGAATTAATTGACATCTTCAGAACATTTCATCCCAAAGCCACAGAATATACATTCTTCTCAAGTGCACACGGGTCATTCTCAAAGATAGACCACATATTGGGACATAGGCAAAGTCTCTTCAAATTCAAGAAGATAGAAATCTTATCAAGCATTTTCTCAGATCACAGTGCCATAAAATTGGAAATCAACTACAATAATAATAAGCCAAAGAAATTAAACACATGGAGACTAAATAGCATGCTATTGAACAAAGACTGGGTTACCAGAGAAATCAAGGAAGAAATCAAAAACATCATGGCAACTAATGACAATGAAAACACAACAATCCAAAATCTATGGGACACAGTAAAAGCTGTTTTGAGAGGGAAGTTCATATCCCTACAAGCCTATTGCAAAAAACGAGAAAGAATGATAACAAATTATCTTACCCTACAACTCAAACAGTTAGAAAAAGAACAGCAAGAAAGGCCCACTGTAAGCAGAAGGAAGGAAATAATAAAAATCAGAGCGGAGATTAACGACATAGAGACCAAAGACACAATACATAAGATCAACAAAACCAAGAGCTGGTTCTTTGAAAGGATTAACAAGATTGATGAGCCTCTAGCCAGGCTAACCAAGAAACAAAGAGAGAGGACCCAAATAAACAAAATTAGAAATGAAAGAGGTGAAATAACAACAGACCCCGCCGAAATACAAAGGATTGTTACAAAATACTATGAACAACTCTATTCCAACAAACAGGACAACCTGGAGGAAATGGACATATTCCTAGAAAAATACAACCTTCCAAAACTCAATCAGGAAGAATCTAAAAATCTCAATAGACCAGTAACTTGGGAAGAAATTGAAGCAGTCATCAAAAAGCTTCCAGCAAACAAAAGCCCAGGGCCAGATGGCTTCACAGGAGAGTTTTACCAAACATTCAAGGAAGAACTAAAACCTATCCTCCTCAGACTTTTCCAAAAAATTCAAGAGGAAGGAACACTGCCAAACTCCTTTTATGAAGCCAGCATCACCCTAATACCAAAACCAGATAAAGACAACTCAATGAAAGAGAATTACAGGCCAATATCCCTCATGAACATAGATGCCAAAATCCTCAACAAAATTCTAGCAAATTGGCTCCAGCAGTACATCAGGAAGATCATACACCATGACCAAGTACGTTTTATACCAGGAATGCAAGGATGGTACAATATTTGCAAATCAATAAACGTGATACATCACATAAACAAATTGAGAGATAAAAATCATATGGTCATATCTATTGATGCAGAAAAGGCATTTGATAAAATCCAACACCCTTTCCTGATAAAAACTCTCAACAAGGTGGGAGTACAAGGATCATACCTCAACATAATAAAAGCTATATATGATAAACCCACAGCCAACATCATGCTCAATGGGCAAAAACTAAAACCATTCCCTCTAAGAACAGGAACAAGACAGGGATGCCCACTCTCACCACTCTTCTTTGACATAGTACTGGAAGTACTCGCCATCGCAATTAGACAAGAAGAGGAAATAAAAGGCATCAAAATCGGAAAAGAAGAAGTAAAGCTGTCACTATTTGCAGATGACATGATATTGTACATAAAAAACCCAAGAGACTCCATCAAAAAGCTAATAGACTTAATAAACGAATTTGGCAATGTAGCAGGATACAAAATAAATGCCAAGAAATCAATGGCATTTCTCTACACCAATAGTGAACTTACAGAAACAGAGACTAAAAAAGCAATCCCGTTTACCATCGCACCAAAAAAATTAAGATACCTAGGAATAAACTTAACCAAGGAGGTAAAAGACCTATATGCAGAAAACTACAGGACACTGAAAAAAGAAATAGAGAAAGATGTAAACAGATGGAAGAACATACCATGTTCATGGATTGGTAGAATCAACATCATCAAAATGTCTATACTTCCCAAAGCAATATATAAGTTCAATGCACTCCCCATGAAAATACCATGGACATACTTCACAGACCTAGAAAGAACTCTCCAAAAATTCATTTGGAACAATAAAAGACCCCGAATAGCCTCAGCAATCTTAAGAAATAAGAGTAAAGTAGGAGGAATCTCAATACCAGATTTCAAGCTGTATTACCAAGCAACTGTTCTCAAAACAGCCTGGTACTGGCACAAGAACAGACATATTGATCAATGGAATAGATTAGAGAATCCAGACATCAACCCAAATCAATATGCTCAATTAATATTTGACAAAGGAGGCACGAACATACAATGGAGTCAAGACAGTCTTTTTAATAAATGGTGTTGGGAAAATTGGACAGATACATGCAAAAGAATGAAACTAGATCACCAACTTACACCATACACAAAAATAAACTCAAAATGGATACAGGACTTAAACATAAGACGGGAAACCATAAAAATACTAGAGGCATCCACAGGCAGCAAAATCTCAGACATATGCCTAAAGAACTTCTTCACTGATACTAACCCTAGGGCAATGGAAGCTAAAGAGAAAATAAACAAATGGGACTACATCAAAATAAAAAGCTTTTTTACGTCAAAAGAAACCATCAACAAAACAACAAGAAAACCCACTGTATGGGAGAACATATTTGCAAACGATATCACTGATAAAGGTTTAATCTCCAACATCTACAGACAGCTTATACAACTCAATAAAAGGAAAATGAATGAGCCAATTAAAAAATGGGCAATGGACCTAAATAGAATCCTCTCAAAAGAAGACAGAAGGAAGGCCAAGAGGCACATGAAAACATGCTCCAAGTCACTAATTATCCGAGAGATGCAAATCAAAACAACAATGCGGTACCATCTCACACCTGTCAGAATGGCCAACATCAACAAAACAACAAACAACAAATGTTGGCGAGGTTGTGGAGAAAAAGGAACCCTCGTGCACTGCTGGTGGGATTGTAGGTTGGTGCAACCACTGTGGAAAACAGTATGGAGCTTCCTCAAAAAACTGAAAATGGAACTCCCATTTGACCCAGTAATCCCACTACTAGGAATATACCCCAAGAAACTAGAAAGACCAATCAGAAAGGATATATGCACCCCTATGTTCATAGCAGCACAATTTACAATAGCTAGGACTTGGAAACAGCCTAGGTGCCCGTCAGCAGATGAATGGATCAGAAAACTATGGTACATCTACACCATGGAATACTATGCTGCCATAAAAAGGAAGGAATTCTCATCATTTGCAGTAACTTGGATGGAATTGGAGAGCATCATGCTGAGTGAAATAAGCCAGTCAATGAAAGAGAAACACTACATGACCTCACTCATTTATGGATATTAAAGATCATTATAAACGAATGAACAGAAAGATTGATATAGTGACAGTAAAACAACAGGCAGTCTGTCAAATGACAGCGGGGGGGAGGGGGTAGGGAGATCTGGGGGAGATAAGAGATCAACCAAAGGACTGGTATGCTTGCATATAAGAATAGCCAATGGACACAAAACTCTGGGGAGGGAGGGCATCTATTGGGGGGGGGCAATGATAAGCTATGTATACAGATAATACCTTAATAATAAAAAATAAAAAAATAAAAAAAAAAAGAAAAGAAAAAAAAAAGAAAAAAAAAGTATCTCAGATAAATTCAACAAAAGTGTTAACGTAAAAACATTCAAACCCATTGAAAGGGATTTTTAGGGGTGAAATAGGCAGGCTTAGGACATTTCAGGAGTTAAGGGGTCCCTGGGAAAAGCACAGGCCCAGAGAGCAGCAGAAGGAACATTTCCTTTAGGTAAGGGGCAGAGAGGGCAGAAAGGTGTACATGTACAGACTGCAGGGAAGGAAGCCCTCATTCCCAGAGGCAGGAAGAAAGGAAGAAAACCCGGAGGGAACAGAGAAGGCTAAGGGAGGGGGAGGGAACCTCAGAGCTTCACAGAGGGTTTGCCCCAGGAGTTGCTGCAGTGTTGCAGATAGCTGCCCGGCGGCTTGGGAGGTTAGTCAGCTGGGCACTCAGTGTGCACTCAGAAAAGAGGCCTTTATTGCAGATGCACTAGGGCCGTGACTCAGGGAGCGATAAATATGGAGGAAGCTTTCCCTTTATACCCTTAGTTTTTTTGCCCCCAATTATGGGTCAGGCTTCCCAACTTTTCGCAGCTTTGCAGCCTCCCGTGACGGATGGAGGAAGTAAGATTACTCTCAGAGGCTTGGCCCATCTGGCACCAGCGCTGCCAACCGCTCTGGGGCTTGTATATGGTCCATGGTCCGTGGCCTCTGTAAATGGGAGCACTCCTGGAGACAGGTTCTGCACGGCAGGACAGGCATCGCAGATGAGAATGGAGCTAATTACCAGCTAGCAGAAGTGTGCATCAGAATGCAGGTACTTTCACAGACTCAGCTACACCAAGTCTTATTTTCCCTTCCACTAGTAACCCATCTGAAGGGGATAGTGACCAATCAGAGGCACACCGAGGCATAAACATCTGAGCCTTTATGAACCACAGGGAAAGGGGATTCAGTGGACTCTTTCACACTCCCCATGTGGGAGTCTGTGCGTGTTTCTCAGTCAGTTCCAACTTTGCCATACCGCCTTCCAATGCCACCGGCAAGGAGCCCGGAAACCATCCTGCCCAGGGCAACAGTGTTCATTCCAGTCCTATTTTCCCGTCTCCTTGTAAAGAATTGTTGTGAGTTTATTTGAGCCAAACTGTGGACAACTGCCAGGAAGCAGAACCTCAACGGATTGGGATAGTGCAGTGGTAGGCAAACTGTGGCTCGCGAGCCTCACATGGTTTGCCGCTGTGTTGACTAATGAGTTTGCCAACTACTGGGATAGTGCTTTGGAGAATGACAGTGCTTCACCTTGTTTTATACATTACAATCAAAGGAGGAGCTGTAAGTGGACACATGAAATTCATTGGCGGTAGATTGGGAAGACAGGAGAAAGCAACGCAGAAAATCCCCGAGATAGGATAAAAAGTAAAATAATAGACACACACTTCTTTTACCTAAGTGGGTGCAGGACAGCTAACAGTCAACAATAAACTCAATCACAGTGAAGGCATTTATGGTCTCCGTCCTGGAGCCCAGGTGCTCTGGTTGTGCCTCAGGGGTCTGGAAAAAGGGAAGTTACAAGTTACCCTGACATTTCACAGGTACCTTATCTTTGATGCAAAATGACAATAGGGTCACTTACTGCAAAAATTGACCTTTATCAGGGGAGACACTTGCCTAGGACTTAACTACCCGCTATAAACTGCTTTTAGTTGAAATTTTAATTTCAGAATATCCTTTGTGGTTATTTTAGATCTTAAGAGTTTGCAAAACCACCATGCAGGCCCTCTCTGGGTATTTCAGGTTAGTGTGTGGCCTTTTTCCCTCCACAAAGTGAGAGGGTTGACTTCAAACACAGGCAGGTGGGACAGGGTCCAGTGGAAAACAAAGGCAGGTGGAAAGTAGGCAGGGCAGACTGAGCAATCACATGTTTCTGGACTCCAAGTGGGAGGCACGGGAAAGCAAGCAAGGCTCTATAGCAGCAAGACTTAGGGATGCATGGAAACAGAGAAAGTTCAGGGTCGTTGCTGGGCAAAAATAATCGAGGGGATTCATTAGGTGACAGCACAGGTAGACTCAGAGCAGGATTGTAGCAAATATATCCCCCGCGACTCTGAGGCTTTAAATTGTAGTCCTCTATTGGGTGTCCCTCCCGTTGCAGAGAGTCTAAACCTGCTTGTTTCCACACTTAAATCTTCTGGTCCCTGGAGCTCATTCTTCGATGTTGCAAGACACAACCCAGGGAAAACATCTCGGCTTGGCTTACCTCTGCAGTTATCTAAGGGAGACAGGGGAGGAAGGAGGAAGTGGTGTGCTGAGTTTTCTATCTCCAAAAGGAAGAATGAAATAAGAAGACAGAGGGTAAGAAATATATTGCTTGGTCTTGAGGATTTATAAAATAAAATCTGGATGTTTGAGAAATAAGCCATTAAAAAAATAGTTACAGGATGTGAAATAAATTATCTAAATAAACTTTGTTTAAAACTCAGATTACAAAAAACAACAGCAAAAACAACTACCCACTATCTATTTACTTTAAAGAGACTCATCAAAAATAAATTAGAAAAAGAAAAATGTACAGAAATAATAAAAGACACACCAGGGAAGTGCTAATGAAAACAAAGCTGTTACAATATTGATAAAACAGAAAACAGAATTCAAGTCCAGAGTAAAAAACTACATTAACAAAAGATAAAGTTCATCAAGAACTTTACAAACTTTTAAGCATGATACTAAAAATACAAAGCAGAAGCAACAAGTAAGAAACTGATAATTCAGTTCAACTCCAAATTATCAGAGCTGAGCTGAGCAAAGGAACAAAATTAAAATTAGACAGTAGAGGACTTGAATGACAAGTCATGTTTTTCGACAAAAGTGTACGTAGCACTCACTATGTGACTCACTATGTGACCATTACTCTTTAAAGTGTCCATAGTTTTAACAGTTAAAAAAAAAATCCCTAACCTGGAGAACTTACAGTCTTATTGAGAAGGCTAACCCCTATTATGTAAAACTACTGTTTGGAATTAATTAATTCTCTGCTGTTGTTTTAGACAGATTCTTATTCAGAAAAAAAAATAACTTTGCTTTCTAGCCTGCTTGAGCCTGCTTGAATAATGAGGAAGATAAACTTAGCTGTCTGACCTTCTGGCCAGAGACTAGATACACCCATACTCTTAATGCCATGCCAGGTGCATTTTTAATTGGATAGAACTGTGTTGTTTTCAAGGCCAGCAGTGAGATAACCACGCCCAGGGTCTGGCTCTTTAATAAAAAGGGAAGTTCTGCTTGTAGCCTTGCTTAGAATTTGAATTCATTTTCTCTTAGTCCACCTCGGTGAATAAAGTGTGACTCCAAACTTTCTTGCATTGTTTGATTTTTCTGGTTCTCTGTAACATTATAAAGAAAAAACAAACAGTTTTTTTAAAAAAGAAACATGAGATGTAATTTATTGCAAGTTAGTATTTGGAGGAAAGTAAGCAAGGAATGGGGAAAGCAGGCCTGTGCCTTTTATTTTTAAAAAGCACTAACCTCAATAATTTGGGGTTAAAGATAAAATAAAGACAAACATTTAATTATGTATAAATGAGTGCAACAAAAGAACTATACAATGGAAATTTTGGGATACTGATGAAGTACACAGAGGACAATTTATGACAAATTAGCTTTTTTCAAAATTAAAAAAGGCTAAAATTAAATTTCACACAAGAAAGATAAAAAATAAAAAGCTGAATAAAAACAAAGGTAAATAAAACTATATTAAGTGAACATAAAATAAATATTTTAGTAGCTGCTAAAAAATTATTCTGATAACTGAAAGTTGATTGTTTTGCAAAGAGCCATAAAGTAAAAAAAAGTAATAATTTGAAAGTGTTTTATTCCTGCTGAATAAGATAACGATTAAATAAACAAATAACAGATTTAAAATGGAGAGTAGTCAGAATCCTAGATACATAACAAATCAAATAATTAAAAGAGAACCCTGTCTCTAAATTAGCACCCCTGCATTCAAAAAATGTAAACTAGATATATTTGTTCCTCACATAAAGCCAATAAACACATAAAGAAAATTACATATGGTTAAAAGTTCTTAGGTTAGACAGAATAACGGCCTCTCAACAATATCTACCTCCTAATCCCTGGAGCCTGCGCCTGTGCGATACTATAAGGAAAAGATGAATTAAGAGAACAGATGAAAACAAGGTTGTTCATCAGAAACTTTTAAAATAGAAAGATGACCCTAAGCAATCACAACAATCTTTCAGTGTGACAGAAGGAAGCAGAAAAGTACACGTGAGAGTGACATAAAAAATTATACAGGCATTGTTGCCTTTAAAATGGAGGGAAAAGGAGGCATGAGCCGGAGAAGGAGAGCAGCCTCCAGCAGCCGGGATCACCGGGAATCAGCCGCTCCACTGGAGCCTCCAGAAGGAACCCGGGCCTTTATGATATCACTGTGTTGTTTTAAGCCATCAATTTTATAATTTGGAAACTAATGCAACCAATAACAAAAGGCTCCATAGGGCTAGGATATAAATCTTAGCATACACATGGCATAACTAAATAACATTATACCATGGGTATAACTTTTTCAACACCTGCATAGCACCTTATGTATCTTTTTTATTTTTAATTTAATTTAATTTAATTTAATTTAATTTAATTTTTGAGTGTATGTGTGTTTAATCCTCACCCTAGGATATATATTTTTTCATTGAATTTTCAGTGAGAGTGTAAAGGAGGGTAAAAAGGTAGAGAGAGGAGAGAGAAACATCTACATGACACAAAACACATGGATTGACTTGCCTCCTGTTCAGGGGCAGGAATTCAACTGTGACCATTTGGTCTGCGGGCTGACACTCCAACCACTGAGCCAAACCAGCCAGGACACACTTTATGTGTTTTAAAAGGCTATTATGGAGGATTGGGTCATTAAATCTTGTGAAATTGGCAGCATGAAAGAAAAGAGGAAAGAAAAAGAAAAGAGAAGAGAAGGGGGGGCAGAGGAGAGGAAAAGGGAAGAGAAAAGGAAAAAGAAACATAAAGAAATAATAAAAAAAAAACCCTGGCTAAGGTCATTAATTAACATAGTTGAAAAATTAATGCATCAGATATTCTTTACAACAAAACTGAAAAGATCTTTTATCATTCAGAACTGAAATTCCTGGCATAAAGACATTAAAGGATAAAATATTTTCAAATTTACATAAACTACTAGCAACTTCTACACACATTCTAGAGATTAGACAGAAAAAGAATTAGACCCACAAGAAATCATCATTAATTATAATAGGAATAGAGTTGAAAATTTCCACTGAAATCTGGAACTAGAGAAAGGTGGCTGCTGCTCTCCTTACAGGATGGACTATTTAACCTAAGATCCTGGTGAGTGATATAAATGGATATTGAACTGGAAATAGATATCAGAAAAATAAATGATCAATAATCATATAAAATATTTAGATTTTTTAAATATCTAGTATTTAGAGAATTTAATTAAATGGGTTATTTTTTCACACATCAAAGTGACAAATATTAAAAAAATTTAATAGACTTACTTATTTGTGAAGGTGTGGTATAATGCATAGTGATTTTTGAGGATATTTATATTCTAACATTTTATTTACAAAATAATGTATAAATTTTATCATACTCATAAGTCATGGTTCATAAATTTTAAAAATGTAATCAGATTTATGAATTGACATAGAGACATGTTCAAGTAAATAAAAACAAGTTTCAAAATACTATGTGTAGCCGAAACCGGTTTGGCTCAGTGGTAGAGCGTCGGTCTGTAGACTGAAAGGTCCCGGGTTCGATTCCGGTCAAGGGCATGTACCTTGGTTGCGGGTACATCCCCGGTGGGAGGTGTGCAGGAGGCGGCTGGTCGATGTTTCTCTCTCATCGAGGTTTCTGGCTCTCTATCTTTCTCTTTTCCTCTCTGTAAAATATCAATAAAATATTTTAAAAAAATACTATGTGTAATTTTTAGAAATGGCTTCATATATATAAAAACAGGTAAAAAACTATAATTGACTATAAATATATAGAAAACTGCCTTAAAAATAAACAAATGTGTATCCCAGCCTGCATGACTCAGTGGTTGCCCATTGGCCTATGAACCAGAAGGCCATGGTTCCATTCCTGGTCAGTCAGGGCATATGCCATTGTGAGCTGGACCTCCAGTAGGGGGCGTGCAGTAGGCAGCCTGTTAATGATTCTCATCATTGATGTTCCTATCTTTCTCTCCCACCTTACCTCTCTGAAATCAATAAAAATACATTTAAAACAAACAAAAGTATAAGTAATACTCATCAATGGAGAAGAGAATTGAAGGGAGAAGATGAGTAAAAGGAATTTTAATTTTTATTTTTTACTTTATATAATTCTCAAATATTTGCATTTCCTGCAAAGGAATAGAGTTTGTATATTTTTGGTAAAATAGGAAATTAATTTTTAAATATAAACATTGTATGGGGGTTGATAGTCCAACTAAGAAAGAGCATTATAAGTATGTAACAGGAAGAATTTAATGCAGATTTTACTGTAGTTGCATAGCTGATTGAAGAGCTGGGCAGCCCACAGGAGACAGTGAACAACTCACAAGCTTTGTAACTAGAGAAGGCCACTGCAGACTTAGAATCCCCAGAACAAAGGAGACAGAGGCATTGCTGGAAGGCAGGGGATGGAGTGAAAGGGATTATTGCAAATCTGCCAAAGCTGGGATTACTTCAGGAAGTTTTGGTGTTGGGCCCCACACTGCTATACCTGCTGCCTGTGCTGCTTGTGGCATAGAGATGAGAAGATAAAGGCCCAGCTCTGTCCTCTTCCTTGTCTAGCTCTGCATCTGCAGGCCAGTGACTGAAAGGAAGGAGGTAGCAGCTGAAGAAGTAAGCTGAAAAAGGGTTCCCAAAGCTTATCCCGCTGGAACACCAAGCGAAACATGGGAAGGACACGGAATAGGTAGGTCTGAGAGTTAATAAGCCCTGGACAGACTCAAATAGTTATAATAACCCTGATTATTTTTATGAAAAAATAAAGGCCTAGAGCATGAATTTGTGTACAGGTGAAGTCTGGCCGACCCACCCCAATTGGGGCCGATTGGGCCAGGCCAGCTGTGGGGAGGGTACACAAGAGGTGGCTGGCCAGTCCTACCCTCTGCTTGAACTCCCGGTTGAACTCCTTGTCATGGGGACAATTTTCATATTAGCTTTTTATTATATAGGATGCATTTTATAATCTTGCAACCTCCACTTCTATTCAATATCTAGTAGTGGATATGCAGATGTTTCATTTGGAAAAAATACCTAGTACTTAGGATGTCAGAGAAGATAGTCATCATTGAGAGTTCTAATATATAGTAAAACCAGACTGTAGATGTCATATATGTGCCTACAGGTATAATTTTTGCTCCTCTGCTTTTCTAATATGGAGTGAGACTTGGGAATTTACACCATAAAAACAGTTTTTGAATATTTAATACCTACTCAGAATCTGAGAATTCTAACTGCCTAAAAGCCTGCGATGATCTCAGTTAAATAGGCATTTTATGCATTCTCTCTTTATTCATACTACAGAAATTTCAGATTTCCTTATTGTGAGGGTTAAATTATTGCATGAATTATTCTGTGATGAAACCTCACAAAAAGTCCATCAAATATTTCAGAAGAAAAGAACAGGCTCTTGAAAAATCCATGGAAAGATTAATAGAATCTAGGGAATACTAGGCTCTTTTATTGGATTCTAAAGAAGTTGTAAGAACTATAGCTGAATTCATTCGAAGTGAATAGAGAGAGAAGAAAGGAAAAAGTCATTTTGAGGATATGAATATAACCTGCTCATTAATTCTCAAGGAGCTACAATCAAGAATGTCCTTTTGAATACCGAACAGGCTGTTTATGCCATCGTTTATGGTGTGACGGGTAAAGGCTTTCTGTGAGGTAGTCCAATCAAGTAATGCTTGGGTCATTTCTTAGGACTGTAACCAGGAGGCATTGCAGTGTCTGCACTAACCTCTACTTCCACTGCATCATGCAAAATACAGCCTGCAAGGTACTGCAGGACTAATTTCTATAAATCATCATTTTCATAATAATGTTTCATTATAGGAGAATCATCATGAAAATCCTCAGCCTTATTATACTCAAATTAATTGTGGTTTTGAGGAATAGAGTGAAGAAATAAAATAGAGTCACCATAGTCAAGCTGCTAAATTACCAGACTCAAATAGGTTAGTAGGTTAAGGCATGAGGAAGCAATTATGTTCTTGCTTTAACTAGCCTAAGGACTTAAATTATTGAACTTTCTTTCCAATTATGCTTGGAGATGACAGGTAGATTAGGTAGATATACAGATGATAGATGATAGATAGGTAGATAGATTGATAGATAGATGATAGATAGATAGATAGATAGATAGATAGATTATATATAGATAGATAGATCTAGATCATCAACAGACAAATAATCTTCTGTGCTTATAGATAACCCTCTGATAACCCCTCGATGATTTAAGAAACATTGTGTCCAGACAAATATTCATTATTCAGACCACCTGAAATCCATTATGCAGACCACTGGGTGTTTGGAAGATCACCATTTCAGAGACCAATCAAGATGTTTAAGGATGTAGGTCTTGATTGTTTTTAAGAATTTATTTTACCTCCCTGGATGGATGATTTTGTAGAATTATGTCAGAATGATTTCTTTTTTATGTACAAAATGTGTTTCCATTTTAATCTGTCTATTTATGTAGTAAATCTTATATCTACAACTTTCCATATTTTCTAACGTTTATGAAGAAGACTTTTTGTTTCACAAGACTTTCAGTAATACTCAGATGATAGAATCATACACGAGGAAAACCAATGATTTATTGACTAAATCTCTGTAGAGTCTGAGGTGATTTCACTTGAGTCTGCGGAGCCCTTTGTGGGGCAGGCTGGGAAGGACAAACGTGAGGCTGCCTGGAGCAGATTTGCCAGGAGGTGGCATGTTAGAGAAATGTGGAGGAAGGGTCCTGAAAAGGAACCTTTTGACAAACAGGACATTCTTCTTCCTTTTCCCTCCCAACTAGAAAATATATATATTAATAGTTAGTTAACAATCTCTAACCTTCCTGGTGCTCTGAAGGGTTAAGGTACAAGAGAGAAAGTATAATGAAGGCAGTATTTAGCCACACCTGGACTGGTAGGGAGAAAATAGCCACAGATTAGAGAAATTCCCAGAAATAATAATAATAATAATAATAATAATTAAAAATTATACCCTGTGTGTGTGTTTATTTAGCGCACTACAACAGGGCTGGGAAGAGGAAGATGTGATACTCTCTATACGTATTACACTGCTACTAAGAGGGAAATGTACATGTTCTACGTTTAAATAGAAAAAGAAAGTGAAGAATTTATTTCTACCTATAGTACCAACTACCACCCATAGCTTCTCACTACTTCATACATAACCTTGGCTTTCAGAAAATGGCATATTGAGGCCTATGTTTTTTCTCATTTTGTTTGAAAGCAATGATTAAAAGACATTATTGTCTGTGATGGCTTCCCATGCAATCCAGAAAAACACTCTTCATTTTAAACATCTCTTCACAAAACCACTTCTTTAGCCAGATTCTTTTATTGTATGCTCAGATGTATAATTTCAAAATAAGGTAGCAATATTCAGAATAGTTCTGAGAAAAAGGTATGATTTTTTTAAAACATTAATTTTAAGTGTCGAGCTGAGATACAAACACAGAACAAGGGATGCCAGGAATTCTGTCAGGAGAAATGAGGAAGCAACTTATGATGGGCACATAACGGAGAAAGACCCAAGCCTTCCCCAGGTACACAGAGCTCAGCCCGGTGATCCCAAAGCCCCTCGGTAGAGTGGGTATGTGTAGTAATCATCTTGAAGTAAACACAAAGGCAGCATCTTTAAAATAGCAGCAATGTGATGCTGAGGTTATAAAATACACTTTCCTTTCCCTTTCTCACAAAAACAGCCTGGGAAAAGGAGATGTTCAAGCATCTGACCCCACAGGAATGGTAGCATACAGGAGAGGTATAGCTCTTCAGTCAGCAAAATATGCATTAGCCATTAACTATATCCTAAATGAGACACTGTGCTAGGCAGCAGAGGAACATACATGAAAAGATCTGTGCCACAGCATTTGGGACACAAAAAATGAAATAGAATGAAAACAGAAACAACAATAGAAATAAACAACAGGAACACAATGTCTACAGTAAAGGAGAAAACTTAGATTAACTGCAGAATTGTAGAAAAGAAGCTAAAAGTATAGGAGCTGAAGTGACTACCAAAGCTGAAGTGAAACGTGGTCCAGTGGTTGAGAGTAAATAAACATTGATAAATGTGCTAGCTTTAAATAATATTTCCCTCAGAAATTCAGGGTATTTAGTCTTCCAGTATTTGATATTGCTTTGGGGGAAGAAAGACCAGTGCCATTCATTTTGATTCTGATATTGCTATGTCTTTTTTTTTCTTCTTTCCTAAAATAATTTTATATTTTCTTGTTCCTCTTTTTCCCTGGTACTGTGAAATTTCACAGCAATGTGGGTCTGTTTCAAGCCCTGCATATGTCCTTTTTTGTCTAGGAAATGAATGTCTTCAAATCTAGTATTTTTACTTATAATTTATGTGAAAATATGTTCATGTCTTCTTTCTTTTTTATTTTTTCTTCATTCTGTTCCAGATTTCAGACATCTTTAATTGATTATTAATTCTTTTATCTTTACCTCTTGTTTTATGTTATCTCGACTTTTATCCTCTTGTTTTTTATAAATACATGGTGTCCCCAAAATGTATATGCATTTTGAATGAATATAAAGTCCAAATTTATTAACATATAGTTCATTTTCAAAATTGAGTTATGAGCTGTTAAAGTATGCGTACATGTTTCTGCATTTTGGGGGCACACCCTATATACTCCTTTCTAACCCTCTGTGTAATCTTTTTTGCTACCATATTTTAACTTTCAAAAACTCTTCCTAGTTTTATGAATATTATTTTTATGTCATTCTGTTCTTATTACAGGGTTTCAATAAATATCTTTATTTTAGGGGGATATTAATTAAAGTTTTAAAATTATATTTTGACATCTGCATTTCTGGTTCTTCTGCATCAAGTTGATTTTGGTATTTAGTCATTCTGTAGCATTGCTGAAGTCCAAAATCAAGGGCAAAAGCCTTAGTTGGTAAAGATAGAGAGCAACAAGAACTCATTCATTGCTACTAAAAATGCAAAAAGGTACAGTCACTTTTGAAGATAGTTTGGCAGTTCCTTAAACAGCTAGAAACAGTTTTATCACATAATCTAACAATTTTGTTCTTGTGATTTTACTCAACTCATTTTAATATTTATGTACACAATAGCCAACACATGAACATATAAAAATTTTCTTCAATCATGAAGAAAATGGAATAGTGATCATACTAAAAATGGAAAGAAACCAGATGTCTTGTAACAGATAAATGAATAAAAATGATGTGCATTTGTACAATAAATACTATTTAGAGGTAAAGAGTAATGAGCTAACAAGAAGCAAAATGACACAGATGAATGTTATGGCTGGGTGAAAGAAGCCAGTCTTAAAAGACATGATTTTATTAAATGATATTTTTTAAAAGGCCAACCTACTGAGCTGATAAGTAAATCAGTGGACCAGAGTGGGATGGTATCAGAGTTGGAGAGCTTGAATAGGTTAAGCAGGAGATTTTGGGGACAGTGAAACTGATTTTATATAATTCTGTGATTGTGGATACATGACTATGAATTTTTCAGAAACCTGCAGAACTTTACACAAGAAGTGAACCTTAATGTGTTCAAATTAAAAGAATCACTTAGAGACTAGAGAGGTCTCAGGCTGGAATACAGAATAGGAGAAAAGAATGTCATTAGATTACACATGTATGAAACAACTCACTGAAGGGTTTAGGCACAAATGGTACAGAATTAAGTATCTTTGAAAATGAGTAGAATCTCTGCATATAAGCTCTTCTCACAAAGTTGTTTTTACAAGAATATGGGTTAACAATTCTGAAACCACTATAAACATATAAAGGAATTTAACATTTAAGTAAATTCATGGTTGATGATAGGAACCAGTTTTCTCACTGCTGAGTAGGAGTTTTGTAATAAACAAGGGGATCCATGTGGCAATAAATTAGATTTAGACAAATCAGTATGAATTCATGCTTAGCTTAATATAGACACATAGGGTTACATATAGAAATATTTATATTTATGTGTATAAAATTGTTGCTATATTTACCTACATTTTTCCTTACTCTATTACCTAGGAGGGTCTAAAACCCATTAACTGAAAACACTCCATTAGAAATCAGTACTCAGGAAGCCCAGATCTTGTTTGCTAATACCATTATCTAGGAAAAGGAGCCACAATCCAAAGAGAAATGGCTGACTCTCAGTATGGGACAGGATATATATCAGAGGAACCAGGAACTCCTTGAAATACTAGGAAGTATTTAACACACACACACACACACACACGAAATGATGGGAGTATACCAAAGGGACACAGGAGCCAAGTAAAAAAATTCCCAACAACCAAAGTTGGAAGAACTTGAGTAACAAAGTGCTTTGTTGAATTATAAACCAAATCATCATAGGTATATTCATAAATTTGAGTTACTATAAATAAATACTAAAGAATAGACAAATTTTCCATGAAGAACAATGCTAAAGAATTTAGCTACACTCCACACACAAGCCATCTTTACTCCTTAAGTGAGGACCTGCACAGGCTGACTTCCTTCCAAAGGAGTAGTATGGGAGGTGAAAAAAGAGTAAACTTTCCAGTGAGGAAACCTGTTGGTGACTTTCTCAGCCAGGTTGATACCATGTACTCTTGGTGTGTTGTGATGAAAATGGCACTTCTATTTTGTGGTCTTCCTCTTCAAAACACCCCGCCCCCCTTGCCGCCCAACTCATCATGAGAAACACATCAGACCAGGCCCAGTTGAATATCCTACAAACTTCTGATAAGTATTCACCAAGACTGTCAAGGTTATTGAAACAAAGAAAGTCTGAGTAGCAGTCATGGTCAGGAGAGCCTGGGGAGATAGGATGACTAAGTGTAACATGGTATGCTGTGTAGGCTCTTGTAATAAAAAATAATTACCGTATTTGCCGGCGTATAAGATGATTTTTTGGCCCTGAAAAATACGTATTTGCTGGTGTATAAGACGACTGGGCGTATAAGACGACCCCCTAACATTTCCACTAAAAATACATAGTTTGTTATATACTCGCCGTATAAGACTACCCCCCACTTGGAGGCATATTTTTCAGGGCCAAAAAGTCGTCTTATACGCCTGCAAATACGGTAGCTAAAAACAAATAAACCTGAAAATGCATAAACTTTAGTTAATAATAAAATATCAATATTGGTTATTCATTATAACATAAGTGCTCATATCACTGTTCTGGGATATACTAAGTCGATTATTACTTAATCATTTGCTTTTAAAATTAAATGTATTGAGGTGACATCCTATATAATAAGAGAGGAATATGCAAATTATCCATTATTCCCTGAAACCTAACTACCCACCATGTAATGACTGGATCACAGATCCACGGGAGGGTGGGGCAGTGGGCAGAGAGCTACAGGAGGGGGCCCCCAGACTCATGCACAGGGCTACTAGTTGGGTAATAAGATCATATAGGTTTCAAGTGTACATTTCCATGAAACATGATCTGTATATTGCATTGTGTTCCCACCACCCAGAGTCAAACCATCTTCCATCACCCTATCTTTGGCCCCCTTTACCTTCACTAACCCCCCACACTTCTTCCCTCTGATAACCACCATATTGTCTGTGTCTGGAGTTTCAGTTTTAAATTCCACATGAGAGTGAAATCTTTTAGCTTCCAGATTGTTATTGTCATATCCTGGCCCTGTAATTTTTTACACCTGTAATTTTTCCTTACCTAATTATAGCCTTTTCTATCAATTTACTGTCATTTAAGGAAGAAAAGAGATAAATAGATATGTTCAACCCAAATGATTTAACTGTAAGTTGTTAGCTTTGTTTTTAAATTTGCATATGCATTGGGCTTAAGATAACATTAAGGTTTGCTCTACTTGGCATATATTTAGTTTCCTTTGCCAAATAATTTAACTTTTTTCTTTCATCAGTCTATTCAGCAAAATAGTTTAATTCATTGAACAAATATTGATTTGAAAATTTCTGTAGATGATGCATCATAGTATAAATGTTTCCCAAGCTACATTAAGGTATGTATCTTTTAAGTAAAACAAGAAAATATTAAAGAGTTTCAAGGGTGGTTCAGTATGTTCTATGGACAAGTGTATCATTTCAGCTGTTTTTCTAGAAAATAAACTAGAAAAACATAACATTCACAGCAAAGAGAGACCAGGTAAGGAGGCAATTTTTCTAGTGGGAAGAAGTGAAGGTAGTGGCTTGGACAAGAGTGTCGTCAAAAAGTGACATGGGGACACAGACAATAGTAAAGGGAAGGTCTGGGTGGGGCAGGGGCTGGGTGAAGGGTTGCAAAAAGGACGAAAGTGGGAAACACCTGTAATCCTGTCAACAACAATAAAAAATAAATAAGAATAGTTTCAAAAAAGATGAGACGGCCTGTCATGGCAGAGTCCCAGGAGACAGACAAAGGCTGGACCTGGGTCTGCACAGAGATGCTAAGAGAATGAGGTGCGGTTTCATGATATAACAGGTGGCAATTTTAACCAAAAGAAGGACACCCCTCGCTGAGGTCACTTGTGAGGATGACTCCGTGGTCTGGGAACCTTCCCGGACAGCCTTAGCCATGTGGGCTGGTGACAGCAGGGTCACCCTGGGGAAGAAGCCCAGGGCCCCGATCACCCAGGAGCAGGGTCACCCCCTTCAAGGAAACTTGAATAAGACCTGATAGCTTCACAGACCCTGTGACTGTAAGACTCTCCCCATTCTAACTGGTTTCTCCAGGTCCTTTAGCTACTGCCCCCTTGAGTCCTGGGCCCCAGCCTTGGTGCAGTGACCACACGAAGGAGAGAGGGAGCCTCAGATGAGGGCAGCCTGGGGCCTTTGTGGACAGCAGCGGGCATCCCCCCACAGCATAAGGAAACTTTAAGTCCGGAGAATGGGCCTCTCCCGGGGACCAGCCCACCTCTTCCCTGAGTGGCTCTTGTGCCCAGAAAAGCATGTGGCCAGGCCTGGCTTTGACCCCTGTGTTTGCTGTGGAGCCAGATGGACTGCTATGGATAGGGCTCTCCTCCTGCCCCAGGGGCTAGAGAGAGAGATGCAATCAAGTCCAATTTCAGAGCCTACTTAGTGTCTTTCTAATCTACTGGCTTCCCCTCCCCGAGACCACCTGATTATCCCTGGTTGCTAGGTGCCTGTTAGCTTAGAGACAGAGCACTCCGCAGGGTTCTGAGAGGTTGTTTGTGCCCACCAGACACTGGCCTTCAGCGGCAGAGCTGTGAGGCCGACCAGCCATGGAGGGCCTGCCGCCTTCCAGCTGATCCCGGAACCTGTGTGGGGTGCTGCTGGTGGTTTCTGAGAGCCTGAGGCATGTCCCAGGACTTCTTGTGTTCCACTGGGGGATTCTGGTGGGCGCTCCAGTGGTGGTGACTTTGATCATAAAGAGACAACGTACTTCAAGAAGTGTTAAGGCTCCAGGTAAAAAGTGTTCTGCCTACAATGAAGTCTGTGCAAGATGTAGTAACAATATTGGACCAATGACAGAAGATGATGACACCCTCATGTCACCTGGGGTGGAGGCCAGTCCTCTCTTGTTACAGACCTTGTGCTTGAGGGCACTGAATAAACACCTGGGCAGCTGGTCACTCCAGAACAAGGTTGACTTACTGACAACGAAACATAAGAGCTAACCTCCTAAACTTTCCCAAGTGACTGATGAAAATCCCATCCCAAAAGCATCAGGGATTGTGGAGAATAACTTCTGAAGAACATAATGGATGATTTGAACAAAAACACTCATTATCCTGAAAGTTCAGAACTTCTCCAAGAATAAATTATGGGATAGAAGCAGAAAACTCAAAAGAAGGAGGAGAAGGAGAAACAGAGACTGGAACAGTCCAATGCTGGGCTGGAGCAGGTCCTACAAGGTAGAGTCTGGAACCCAATGCAGACCCCCCCAAGCCTGACCACATTAGAGACCACACATATGACAGGAACTTGGAATTCCCAGCAATGAGGAAAACAGAAAATAGGGATTGATTTGTCCATGGTTCACAAGTTGATCTCAAGTGCGTCCATCCTAATGCTAATGTCAATGTGTCCCGGAAAAATCAAGAAATAGCCAGACAATTGTGGAAGCAGAAGCGAATGAGCGAAGAGCTTGTAGCAGAAATAATGAGCGTGTATACTGAAAACATCTTTGCAGCATGGAAATTCAAAGTGAAAAGATGAGATTCAAGGAATGAAGCTGAAGCAAAAGCTTCAGATTCTACTTGTCACACATGAAGATCATGTAACACTGCTACAGAAGCAATGGATTGAGGAAGAATTGTGTTACTGAGAAATAGAGAAGAAATTCCCCCATGTCTGGAAGCATATGAACTCTACCTATCAGCTTCTCAATAAGAAGATGGCTGGAGACTTGAACCAGGGACTACAAAGAAGCACTTTCTACTATCAAAATGAGATCTGATGCCATCGAAAAAGAGCGGAAGATGCCTGGATGGCAGCTGAGGTCACTGAGAGGAAGCTCCAGGACCGGAGGAGAGAACATGACCTCAACAGGCAAATGCTGCCTAGGTCAAGTCCCAAGTTCCAGCCTTTCCTAGTTGGCCCTTTTGCCCCTGCTGCTCCACCCACAGCCCAGAGAGACCTTGCAGTGCCAGGCCATCCCCTGAGTCATCCTGCCCCCAGGAAGGAAGAGGGCCCTGCAGTGAGAGCTCAAGAATCCAGGGTCACCTGCAGGTGTGACTCAGCATCCACAGCAACTGGGTCCTAAGCACTGACAATCAGGACAAAACATCGCCCAGTGGCTCTGTTCCAGTAATTCTATTTGTTCTCTTTTCAATTCTAATGATTCTCTACTTTAGCTATTCTTACTAAATACCATAAGTGCCCTTAGTAGTACAAAGTATTATAACTTTACAGAAGTGTTATTTAAATATAAATCTGTTAATATAATTCTTATTTATACAAAATTCCCCATGAGACCCTTTAGAATTATATATTAGAAATATTATCTTTTGATTTAGACTACCACAATTACCTAAACTGTCATCTAAGTTTGACACAGATGTTTAAATAAAAGTCATGATTGTATGATATGGTTATTATTATAAATATATAGAAATAACTTAATATGTACCTAAAAAATTCAGTTGGTTTTAAAAATGATGCAGATAAATACAAACAACAATAACAAACAAAACTTGAACAGGACAACATCCCATTCCAACTACACAATATTTTCATTACTCCTTAATTCATACTTTAGTCTTAAAATCATATGATAGTTCACACCTAAATTAATAGATTGGAGATCTTTAGATTACTTACTGATTTATATTTGTTTCTTATTCTTTTTTTTTTTGTCTAAGATCGTTTATTAGCATTTCTAAATTTTATGCACTTAAAATAATAAAAAATTTCTCTTGATAGAAAACACACACATGCACTCATTCTGGTTCTTTCTTACACACACAAATGAAGATACATCATTGTCTTAGTTGTGTGTTTTTTTTTTTAATCTGAAGAAAATGTAAAAATAGTGTTGCAAATTTTAATAGATATTTAAACTAAATAAATAATTCAATAGAAAAAAAAATGTCTCCGTCCTAACCAGTTTGGCTTAGTGGATAGAGCATTGACCTGTGGACTCAAGGATCCCAGGTTTGACTCCGGCCAAGGGCTTGTATCTTGGTTGCGGGCACATACGAAATAGGGAGTGTGCAGGAGGCAGCTGATTGATATTTCTCTCTCATCGATGTTTCGAGCTCTCTATCCCTATCAATTCCTCTCTGAAAAAAATCAATAATTTGTGTATATATATATATATATATATATATATATAAATTGTCTCCCATGCTGAATGGCAGCTGATGAAAGGGAGAGGGGTTTGAATTCTAATACAGTGTTTTCTTTATAATTATACCCAGGCTTCTGAGAATTCATAAATGTGTACCTGAGTAATAGTCTTATAATTTAATAATAATAAAAAGCTATAGTTTTTCTTTTCATCAGTGCTTGCTTGATTGAGTTAAAACTAGTCTATAGTTCAAAAGAATCGATGTTATTTCTAGGTTACATATCTCTATATATAAAACCCTAATATGCAAATAGACCAAATGGTGGAACAACTGAACAACCAGATGCTATGATGAATGCTGAACAGCAGGGGGTGCTGCAGAAAATGGCAGGCATCAGAAGCAGATGGAAGAGTGCGGAATATGGCTGGTGTCAGTTGTGGCTGAACGGTGAAGCAGGTGAGTTGGGGAGCCAGACCAAGGTCGGGTGCTGGTCACTGTCATCAGGGTGAGCCTCTGGTGGTTACTGAAAATTCTTTGCTCCCATGCACTGTGGTCCCACCTGCTGCTCACACCTGCTGCTGGCACCACTCTCTCTCTCTCACCCAATAATGGCACCCAGTACTGGCCCTGATTGCTCAGAGCTGTCAGCAAATGTGAGGAGAGTCTGCCAGCCCTAATCACCCCTCTGCTTCTGAGGGGAGTTTGGGGCCAGCAGCTGCCACTTGTACCCACTGCTGGCAATGGCCCCCCTCTGCAGCAGGCATTGGAGTCACTACTCACACCTGTGCCAGTCCTGTCCTGATCTCTAGGTGCTGTCAGCAGCTACCAGCCCCAATCACCCCTGAGGACTTCTCCACCTCCCCCTGCATCTGAGGGCTGATTGGGGCAGCACCCACCACTCACACCCACTGCTGATGCTGGCCCCAATTGCTCTGTGATGTCAGTGGGTGCGAGCAGGGCCAGTGCCATCAGCACATGGGAGCAGCAGTGGAAACGGGGCTGCTGGCAGACATGGGGCCAGGGGGGATGGGGACATGGTGGGAGGGGCCCAGCGGGGGTATGGAGGATGGGCCGAGACCCACCCCTGTGCCCATCACAGCCTTGGAACCCACAGTTCCTTTCAAGGTGCATGAATTTTATGAACCGGGCCACTACTATCTCTATAATAAAATAATTCTGTAAGTTTAATTTACTCTGATAAGTGGAATTTTTGTTGTCATTAAGATGTGTCTGAAAGATGGATGAATAAGACACATTGCCTACCTTCAAAGGGATTCTTACATCACCAAATTCTACTGCAATTTCTTAAGTAGGCTTTGAAGTCAAGTGTGATGGAATTTAGACTAAGAAAATAGGAAAGCAAATAAAAGCATTTTGCACCAGCAGCTAACAGTTATTAAACTCACACTGCTTTTACCAGTTAATTCTATATATTTTTCCCATATAGGGAAAATGCTATGTTGCTAAAGTGCATCAAATTTCCTCAAATAATCTGCCAACACACACACACACACACACACACACACACACACACACACACACTCATACAAGCATTTACCCCCTAAGTTTCTGTGGCAACACAGGAAGAGAAACAATTGGTGTTCCCTGTTAAACTGTAAATGCTCTTTCGTGACAGCCACCAGGAGTATTCATTGCCTGGAATGGATTGTCAGGAGAAATTCTGATTGTGATTGCAGCAATAAGCAGATATTGAGCACAGCAATTTTTCATGAAAGTATTTTACCAATTTTCCACATGCTGTTTTCCAAAGAGAGCATATCACTTTTATTTTTAGTTGCAATTGAACATTCTCAGAATGACACCAAAAACTGAGCTGCAATCCTTCATTGAGCAGCGAATAATTCTCCTGGCAGCACTAGGCATAGGGCGCTGTCACATGTGGCTTACACAGCCAGGGTAAGAGAAAGTAAGCAAAAATGCTTGTCAGCCAAAAAGAAGGGGGAAATCCAGAAAACTGAGGAGTTCTTTCATAATTGGAAATATGAATTCAAATATTTGCTTTCCTCAACTATAAAAATTACCAGATGAACACACCTATTTTAAAGATTGTAAAGATTGGTCTGTAAGATTTTATCAGATTGGTCTATAAGATTTTATCCCTGATCTCATGTTTGTGTTTTATTTTCCCATTTGGGAAAGCTAAAAAATATGGTGTTGCATGTCTGGGCCAAACTATCTCCCATTTCTGAAGTCAGTGCCCAAAAAGAAGTTATGACAGTTGTAATAAGATAATTAAATATGATGGTTCCTATTAATATAGTCACTGCTCTTAAAGAAATGGGTCTTCTCTTTTGTTTGTTTATGGTGTTAGAATGCCTTTCATGGAATCTTGGGAGAGTAGGTGGACTCTCCAATTAAGGAATGGCATCTAGAGAAAGAGCTTCTCTAGACATACAGCCCTGGGCTTGTCAGCATGCACTTACTCCTCTATTCTATAACTAGAGGCCCAGTGCATGAAATTTGTGCATGGGGGTGTGTGAGTTCTTCAGCCCAGCCTACAACCTCTCCAATCTGGGACCTTTCAAGGGATGTCTGATGCCCATTCAGGCCTAATCCTGGTAGGACCGGGCCTAAATGTATATTAATCCATTTTTTACTCTGAATCTTTTTAAAAACTTCTTTCTACATCATAAAAATAGAATGAAAGTTATGATTCATAATAACTCAATACGGATGCATCCTGCCCTCGCTGGTTTGTCTCATTGGATAGAGTGTTGGCCCAGGGACTGAAGTGTCTCGGGGTTGATTCCAGTCAAGGGCATGGGCCTTGGTTGCAGGCTCCATCCCTGGCCTTGGTCAGAGCACATGCAGGAGGCAACCATTACATGTTTCTCTCTCTCTCTCTCTCTCTCTCTCTCTCTCTCTCTCTCTCTCTCTCTCTCTCCCCTCCTGTCAACTCTCTAAAAATATGGAAAAATATCCTCAGGGGAGGATTAAGAACAACAAAAGAAGGATGTATCCAGGACTGGGCTGGTTGCTATGAAGGATTCAAGAGGGGGGAAAAAATGTCTATCCTCTCTAACTTTTTTACTTTGGAATTTAGGGAGACAAATGTCACAGACCAACATAAGACAGGATAAAATTAAATATCAAAGTCTATGATAAAGGACAAGATCTATCATACTAAACAAGCTTAGAAGTCATTATAAGTTTAAAATAATTAAGAATATTTATAAAAGAGAGAGCATGTTAGTCCTTTCTGGCTGCTATAACAGAAATGCCATAGGCTGGTATTTCTTTCTCACAGTCTTGGAGAAGGAGAAGTCAAGATTAAGGCGCTGGCAGATTCAGTGTCTGGTGAGATCCAGCTTCCTAGATTGCAGTCTTGTTGCAGTAATCTCACATGGCGAGAGGGGCAAGCAGCTTCCTCTGACCCTCTTTATAAAGCACTAAGTCCATTTCAGAGGGCTCCATCCTCATAACCTAATCCCCTCCCAAAGGTTACACTTCAATCACATTGGAGAGACACAGGCATTCATACCATAGCTGAAGGGATCTCCTATAAGGGCTGTGATCAATGGGGTGGGGAAAGGGTTTATGACCTGTTGAGATCAAGCAGAGGAAATTCTGATTTAAAGATTTAAAGGTATTCTAAAAATACTTAGAAAGATCACATTATGTTGATGGCCTATCACCAGCATCAAATAAATTGAAAAACTAGAGTAATTCAATTTTGTGGGGAGAGATAATTCTGTTCCTCATTTTTCTAGGGAATAATTATTTTGCCTTGAATAATTATACTGGTTTCCTTTAAAGATCTTACACTACAAAAGGAAAATGGAAAACAACAAAAATGTTAGGTGTCAAACATTTCACTTGCTTCCAACAATTTGCAAATGCTGTACTCATGCAATGATGGTAGACACGCCAAGGAGAAAGACTAAATGACATGCACCATTGATCCCTTAAGTGTGTCTGATCCCAGCTGCATTGCATCATTGTGTTGAATGGCAGGCATCCAGATTTCTTTCAAGTTTATGAAAGAAAATATGCATGAGGTTAAGAAATCTGTAAGGAGAAAATCATTCATGCTATGATGCTGAGCTGATTTTGCTCTCCGGGGAGATGATGCGGTGGGAAGAGTGACCCAGTTTAAAAAAAAATCGGATGGAGATCTTTGTTTGTCTTTTGTTAGTCAATCAAGTATTTATTAAGCATCTGCACCAAGTCACATACTATGCAACACAACACGGCTGTGAATAAATATGAGGCCCTGCCCTCAAAGAACATACATTTCAGTGAGGGAAACAACCTATAAATTAATTGAGACACAAACAATAAATTAAGATTTAAAACATATAAGCATTAAGAAGACAGAATGGAGTGGTGCTGTGAAGAATGACTGGAGAGCTGTTGTAAGAAGAAAGAAATTACATCTGTGTTAAGGCCTGGATGATGGGAAGGACCAGCTAGGGTTTGGGAGAAGCATATTTCAAGCAGCTGAACAATTGTTCCCTGTAATTGTTTGCTCAAAATTCTTTCAAGCGAGCAAGCAAAACAACAAAATACACTTACAAAAGCCTTCCTATGCCCATCCACATTACTCTAGAGCAGTGTTTCCCAAATGTTTGGCATATGTGTACCCCTTCTAGAATTTTCGTAACGCTGAGTACCCCTCATCAAAAAAAATGGATGTATTTTAATAACAATCAAAATATACTTATTTTTTATTTTTTTTAGTACGCAAACAAAATAATAATAAATGAAAAAATAAAATTATTCATAATAAAATATAAATAAAAGTTTTATTATAAATAACATTTATTTGCACACTGGACCATCTCACACCTCACAAGACCGTCTTGACTTGACTCATGAGAATGTAGAATTAGGTGCAGCTAAGCATGGTGCAGTGCACATCCCCACCAAACTCCGGTGCCATGCTTACCCCTACCAGACTCTTCCCATACCCGTGGGGGTACTCATACCACACTTTGGGAAACACTGAATTAGTGGATCAGAAGTGCTCTAGAGTATTATAGAAGGCAATATATATATATATATATATATATATATATATATATATATACCTAAGTGACCATCGCAACCAAATGGATGACCAAGCAGGCTGTGTGGGGTGACCAGACTGGCAGGTGGGGGTGGTGGCAGGGAGTTGGGAGTGACCAGGCCAGTGAGTGGGGGCAGTTGTGGTGAACAGGCAAGCAAGGGAATAGGGGTGATTAGGCAAGCAGGCAGGTAAGCAGTTAGGAGCCAGTGGTCCTGGATTGTGAGAGGGATGTCCAACTGCCTAGGGATTGAGCCTAAACTGGCAGTCAGACATCCCCCAAGTTGTCCTGAATTGGACAGGGTGCAGGCTGGGCTGAGGGGACCCCCCTACTTATACACAAATTTTATTCACCAGGCCTCTAGTATAATACCATGTTTCCGCGAAATTAAGACATCCTCCAAAAATAAGACCTACCTACAGGTTTCCTTCTGAGTGAAATATAAGGCATCCCCCCAAAAATAAGGCCCCCAGGTTCTGTCTCAGAATGAAAATTAATTTACTATGTCATTTTGATTGAGAGAAAATCACTGATAGTTGCATTGGAAATGCACTGCGAGCAGGCTACCTTGACAAGAAGTACTCATTTAAAGACAGTGCTATTGCCGAAGCCGGTTTGGCTCAGTGGTAGAGCGTCGGTCTGAGGACTGAAGGGTCCCGGGTTCGATTCCGGTCAAGGGCATGTGCCTTGGTTGCGGGCACATCCCCAGTGGGGGGTGTGCAAGAGGCAGTTGGTTGGTGTTTCTCTCTCATTGACGTTTCTAGCTCTCTCTCTCTCTCTCTCTCCCTTCCTCTCTGTAAAATATCAATAAAATATTTAAAAAATAAAAAAAAAATAAAGACAGTGCTATTGCTAAACATGAGAGATTTGGTCCATTGATTCTGAAAGAAATGGAGTCACAAGAAATTCACCAGGAAATTCAGGAATTGGATTGTTATGATGATGTTCCAGAAGATGACGACATGATTGTCATTGAATAAATGAGTAAATTCTTGATACTGTAGGATTCACAGTTTGTCTGGTTTGTGTTGACAACTATCGTACTACCATACCGTATACAGGTAATACATTACCTTTATTTTCTTTTTTTTAAATATATATTTTATTGATTTTTTTTACAGAGAGGAAGAGAGAGAGGGATAGAGAGTTAGAAACATCGATGGGAGAGAATCATCAATCAGCTGCCTCTTGCACACCCCCTACTGGGGATGTGCCCGCAACCAACGTACATGCCCTTGACCTGAATCAAACCTGGGACCTTTCAGTCCACAGGCTGACGCTCTATCCACTGAACCAAACCGGTTTCGGCGACCTTTATTTTCATTTAACAATAAATGTGTACCATATTCTTCTTCATGGAAAAATAAGACATCCCCTGAACATAAGACCTAGTGCATCTTTTGGGACCAAAAATTAATATAAGATATTGTCTTATTTTCGGGGAAATAGGGTAAGTCATCAAATAATTCATATTCCTATAGAGGGAAATGTGTCCAAAAGAGGATGGAGAAAGTGAGAAGATAAGAAAGCATTTTTTGTTTGTTTGTTTGTTTCCAAATGTCAGGTAATCAGTGTTACAAATGAAAACAAGTGAGGTAACAGGATCTATATGTTAATAAATTGTAACAAAGTTTAACCACTTCTTTTCTCTTCTTTTTGTAGGGCCCCTATTTGCTTGTCTATGGAACTTGGGAGAAACTTTTTACTTGTGTGTTTATAAAAATAAAGATTTTATTTCATTGAGTTTATTGAGGTATAGGCTGTGCATTAAAATGCACTCATTGGCCGAAACCAGTGTGGCTCAGTGGATAAAGCATAGGCCTGTGGACTGAAAGGTCCCAGGTTTGATTCCAGTCAAGGGCCTGTACCTTGGTTGTGGGCACATCCCCAGTAGGGGGTGTGCAAGAGGCAGCTGATCGATGTTTCTCTCTCATGGATGTTTCTAACTCTCTATCCCTCTCTCTTCCTCTCTGTTAAAAATCAATAAAATATATTTTTTAAAATAAAGTAAAATAAAATGCACTCATTGTATTTATATATTTTGACAAGTTCGGACAAAGTTTACATCCATGTAACCACCACTGCACCATCAAGATAGCCAACAGTTTACTGTCTCGGGTATCCGTCCTCACCTGCCCCCCAGTGGCCCCGCACAGCCAGTCTCCAGGCAGAAAATTTTCTTCAAATATTTTGGCTGAAATTGATACTTTGTGGATCATAAATAAAGCCTTATAGTTATTCTGGACTTAATTATGTTATTCTGATGATGTTTTCTTTTAGCGGTAATTTAAATTTAGCAGTGATTTAACTTGTCTGCACTCAAACAACAAGGTTCCTGCATTGCTCAGCAGATAGTAACCCTGCTCAGTTCTTTACTTCTTTCAGCTTCCAGCTACCTTTTTTAATTTTTTTTTTTATTTTGGTTGTCCTATTGTGACCTTCTTTTGAACCTGGGTAGTTAGTTAAGGGTTTGGGCTCTTGACATCCACCTTTGGAAACTCATCTTCTTTATGGCTCCCTCTCCCAACCCCTCCAAATGTCCAGCTGTTTTGGCAACTTCAAGCTCTTTTCTTTGACCCCTCAAGCCAATAGCATTGGACCTCCCTACTCCTTTGTTGCTCATAGACTAAGGAATTGCATGGTGAAAAGTGAGAAACACAACTCTCACCCCAGTGCCATACTTCCTTTTAAAGGTACTTTCCATGCTGGTTTCTGCTTGCTTCATCACTAGGCTCCCCATTGTCCCCCATACATGTATAGTTTAGGAGTCATCCAGAGACTGAGGCAGATATTCAGATTTGGGTTCTGACCCCCTCTGTGGCTCTAGCTTCCTGAATGTAACCTGTACATTTCCAGCTGCTCTGTCAGCCCTAACCTCTCTGCTCTAAGACACTAGCCAGGTAGGCTGCAAATGTTTTCAATTACAGCTGTAAGGATTTAGGTAATGCCCTCAAGAGAATCAGCAACAAACTCATAATTATTATCTGTTAGAATTGCAGTATTTCTAAGGTAAGCTCTCCTCTGTGTCTACCTGCTTTGTGTCTCTATCCAAGATTGCTGTTATTTGTAATACTTCAAACAATTGTAACTATAGTCTGTAGGGAGTTTGTTAGTATAGATAGCTAGAAATTAATAAAGGAAGGGAGTGCCCTAGCCAGTTTAGCTCAGCAGATAGAACATTGTCCTGCAGACTGAAGGGTCCCTGTTCAATTTTGGTCAAGTGCACATGTCTAGGTTGTGGGCTCCATCCCCAGTGTGGGGTATGCAGGAAGCAGCCAATCAATGATTCTCTCTCATCATTGATGTTTCTATGTCTCTCTCCATCACCCTTCCTCTCTGAAACCAATAATAAATATAATAAAAATAAATAAATAAGTAAGTAAGTAAGTAAGTCAATGAAGGAAGAGAGCAAAGGGAAATCAGGCATTATTAAGCATAATAAACTAGGAACCTGAATTGGATAATAAGCCTGCTTCATAAGAAGTTACAGCTTCACACACTCCAGAGCATCCTCTGCCCTCAGGACCTCATGCCTGAGGTGGACAGGAAGAGGCAGGAGAGATCATGACCAGCCAGTCATCACCAGGGAGAGGAATTAAACAGCAAGAGAAATTCCTCTGCTGGTGCATGTGCTGTAGAAGCTAAGATGGGGACCACAGAGGACTATGGGAGAGGATCAGATTGGAGAAGACCATGGAACCCTAAAAAATCTAGGAAATAGATTGGTTAAGGGGAGGACCAATGCTAGCCTACAAAAGACTGGAAAATTTATTGGTTAGTTTGAAAGGACACCTGGTCCTTCCTAAGCCTAGGATACTATAACCAAAGCTTTACAAAGCTCTCTCCGCCATCTCTCTCTCTCTCTCTCTCTCTCTCTCTCTCTCTCTCTCTCTCTCCTCTCCTCTTCTCTCCTCTCCTCTCCTCTCCTCTCTCCTTTTCTCTCTCCTCTCTCCCCCCTCCCTCCTGGTAACATGCTTACCTGTTCCTTGGCCCATTCTCTCTTCATAGCAGCATGTGGCCCCAGCAGCTGCCTGTGGGTCAGCATCAATGTGGACTCCAAGCTGAGCCTGGGTACAGCAGCTCAGCGCCAGTTGGAGAGCAACAGCTAAGCTAGCCAGACTCTCAGGAATAAGGGCTGAACTGGACTAAGCTTTGATGTGGACTAAACCAATGACACAGAATTTCTAGAACATGGCCTTTGTGTTGTGCTTAATGAAGACTAAGTTTTACTTTCCCCACATCAAGACAGAGATGGAACATTGAGAACCTGGAGACACATTCTCTTTCTTCCCCAATAAATCTTACCACTCGACCTCACCTTCACATGTGGGTCCAGCCCCTCAACCCTCTTCCCCTCTACCAGCCTTCAGTCCATTCTCTGTATAGATGAGTCTGGTTCTCTTTCTATGTTAATTTATTTTGTTCACTAGATTCCAAGGATAAGTGAAATGATATGGGATGTGTCTTTCTCTGACTGGCTTATTTCATTTAGCACAATATTCTCCAAGACCAATCCATGCTGCTGTGCTGTCCCCAAAGGTAAGATTCCCATCTTTGTTATGGTTGAGCAGTATTCCATTGTGTGAATGTACTACTACTTTTCATCCATTCATCTACTGAAGGGCACTTGGACTTCTTCCAAATTTTGGCTATTGTAAATAATGCTACAATGAATGTAGGGGTCATTGGGTCATAAGGAAGTTTCATTTTAAAATTTTTTGAGGAAACTCCATACTGTTGTTCATAGTGGCTTTACCAGTCTGCATTCCCACCAGCAGTGTATGAGTGTTCCTTTTCTCCACATCCTCCCCAACACTTGTTGTTTGTTGATTTATTGATGATAGCCATTCTGACAGGTGTGAGGTGATAACTCATTGTGGTTTAAATTTGCATTTCTCTGATGATTAGTGACATTGAGCATCTTTTCATATGTCGATTGGCCATCTATATGTTCTCTTTGGAGAAGTGTCTGTTCAGGTCTTTTGTCAATTTTTAAATTCTTAATTGGATTGCATTTTCTTTGGTGTGTGTGTGTGTGTGTGTGTGTGTGTGTGTGTGTGTATGTTCTCCAATTCAATGGGTTGTGTTTTCATTTTGTTGATAGTTTCCTTTGATTTTATAAATCTTTTTAGTTTGATAAAGTTTGAAACTTTTGTTTTTAAAGACAAAATATTTAAGACAAGACAGAGAGCATAGTTTATTAAATGGGAAAAATATTATCATAAGGTATGTGTTTTGGGATGTAGGTTCAAGGTATGTAAACTAAGAAGGGTTTGTTAAAGAGAAAGAAATTGCAGAAGGTTGGGATCTAGACAACATCTGAGCTGTATGGCTGTAGACTTGGTATTTAATGTTAACACAATCTCTTTCCCTCTTAAACTGTGTTTTTTTCACTGTTCTTCAATCTATAAAGACAAGGAGTAATGCCAATTATTTTTCTTTATCACAACCTTAGAAATTTATCCTCACATTTCTGAAATAAATGTTATTCAATAAAGAAGAAAAAGGCATGCATTTCCAAGTCATCAGATTCTCTTGCTGTACTCAGTCTTTCATGGGATTTTGCAGTTAGCCACCTTGTAGCTAGCTATCTTGTGGAGTAGGGATAGAGGTAGCCATGCTGAAAGTGGCTTGCATAAAAGTAACACTAATTTGTTTGTTCACTTTTCTATAAAGAACTCCTATAGTAGTTTATATTTTCATAAAGGGTATATCATTCTTAAATTTTATGTTGCCACAATAACTCCTCAGTAGGCAGTTTAACCCATATAAGGAGAATTTTTTTTCACTATTTGAAAGGAAATGACAATGCAATATAAACATGCCACCAAGTTCATTTTGGAATCTCCTATCTTGGGCATATGGCCAAGTTACATGGATGGCTTTAGAGGGAATACCTTCTCATTTCAAAAGAACTTTGGCCTTTAATGAGCATCACTACCAGACCATTGAAAACACGTAAAGGTGCATGGTTAATAAATATCACTATATTCAAGAATAGTTGGAATGAACAGACTGAATTTCATTTCACAAGATTAGAATTTTACAGACTGCATAGCAAACCTTTCTAGTTTCAGCAAAAAACTAGTTCAACCAAAGAACTAACAAGAAGCAATTTCCATCTATAGGTAAGCAAATAATAAAATATGGTTTCGATTAATGCAAGGACTCTGTAAGTAAAGTTCTCAGAAATTGCATTCAAGCCAAAATTGCAAGCTAGCAAAAGTAGTTGTTAAAAAAATATTTCATATAGCGGTGTCTCAAAAAAATGTATGTATACACACTTTGATTACCAAGTGTGAAGTCAGTGTTTATCAACATAGAGTTCATTTTCAAAATTTAAAAGAATTCACAGATATGAATGATTTTTTTGTCAATGCCTGTTTTCAAAGTGATGACCATAGAAGTCCAAGCACTGCGAATAACTTGAAGCAATGGAATTGTAAACATTAAGAATCATTTCCTTTGGTGCTTGTGTACCATCCATTTGTCGACTGTTACCTGTTTTGTACTGTAAACTTTATCTTTTTCGTATCCCAATTAAAAAAAAGTCTGCTGGCACTTTAGGATAACTTTTCTTTTTCAAAGCTTAGTCTGTCTTCACCCATTATTTCAAATCAGTTAAACCTGAAAAGGGTGAAAATTAAGTGAATTATCAGTTCACAAAATATGTGTACATTTTGGGAGACACCATACATAGTGTTTCTTTTCTTCTTAATGTTGGTAGTGGCGCAGCAGGCTTGTGTAGGAATGATATAGTAAAAGCTAGAGATACTGTAAAATATGTTGAGTGAGTTCTTTCTTACTACGTATGAAATGGGTAAAATTCTGGCTTGAACAGTTTTCCCACCAGATTTTTTTCAGCTAGAAATAAATCTAATATCCAATAAAAAGCTGTACAAGGCCCTACACAGGGGTTAATCTGAGAGGGTAATAATATACAAGAAGAAAAAATATAAGATAGTAATTTTAAATTCTTCAGTAAAGTCTCAGTCTATCTCCCATCAACAAGCTGAAGCAATCTCTCCGAGCTCCTATGACGTGTCTGAGTTCTGCCTCACACCTTCCCATGGGGCTTCCCGGATGTAGTCTGGTCCCCCATATGAAAAGCAGGGAGAAACCCGTGAAAGAGGCAGATCACTCCAGATTGGTTGGCGTAAGTTTAAGAACGTACAAAACTTGTCTTGGGCAGCCACAAGAGAAGACCTCTGTACCTGCCCTTCAAATCTTAAAATGAAAGGTCTCAACTGAGTTAAGTCAGTACATCAGCTAAGTAATTTCAACAACACACTGCTCTCTTTCTCTTTAAAAAAACATATTTTATTGATTTTTTACAGAGAGGAAGAGAGAGGGATAGAAACATCTCTGAGGGAGAATCATGGATCAGCTGCCTCTTGCACACCCCCTACTGGGGATTTGCCCACAACCAAGGTACATGCCCATGACCTGAATCACCTGGCACCTTTCAGTCTGCAGGCCAATGCTCTATCAACTGAGCCAAACTGGTTTCAGCTAACACACTGCTCTCTTAAGATACCACAGTAACATGCAACTATTACAGGGGCCAAAATTCGGAACACGGACAACACCACACGAGCATCAGGATGTGGCACAATGGAAACTATCCCACACTGCTGATAAAAATACAAAATGACAACCACTTTGACAGTTTAGTCATCTCTTACCAAGCTAAGCGTACTCTTATAACACAGTCCAGCAATCAAACTCCTTGATATTTACCCCCAAAGATTGAAAAGTCATGTCCACACAAGAATATTTACAGCAGCTTTATTAAGAATTGCCAAAACTTGGAAACAACCAAGATCTCCTCCAGGAGGTGAATGATTAAATAAACTGTGGTACATCCAGGCAATGGAATATTACTCAGTTCCAAAAAGCAAGAAACTATTAAGTCACACAAAGGTACAGAGGAAGTTTCAAAGTATGCTATTAAGTGAAAGAAGGTAATCCAGAAAGGCTATATACTATATAATTCTAACAATATGGCTTTCTGAAAGAGGCAAAATTATGGCAATCATCAAAATATTTGGTAATGGGGGATAAAGATACTTATGTAATACCTTAATCAATTAAAAAATATTTGGGAGGGTTGCCAGGGTTTGGAGGGAAGGTAGGATAAATACATAGAGCACAGATGATTTTTAGGGCAGTGAAAATATTCTGTATGGTATCATGATAGATACATGTCTTCATACATTTGTCCAAACCCTTAGGATGTACAGTACCAAGAGTGAACCCTAACATAAACCACATACTTTGGGTAACTGTGATATGTCAATGTAAGTTCATTAATTATAACAAACATACCACTCCATGCTAAGATGAGGGAATGGAGGGAGGTGGAGGAGGGTATAGAGGAGATAAATGATTATGGATGAAGTCCTGGGGTGGTGAACACACAATTGTGTGCAGATGATTCTGTGAAACTGTGTACCTAAAACCTGCATAATGTTATCAACCGGTGTCACTCTGATAAATTCAAGAAGAAAATGAAATAAAAGGGGAGAAAAAGAAGAAAAGAAAAGGAAAGGAAAGGAAAAAAGAGAAAAAACAAACGTACTACTTGGGTGAATGACCCTGGTAATGGGAGGCTATGCACACATGGAGATGGATTGTGGGATATCTCTGAACCTTCCCCTCAATTTTGCTGTTAACACTGCTCTCTCGAAACATTGTGTCTATAAACATGTTAATTATGCCAAATTGGTTCATAATGTTGCTTAGGTTTTCTCTATGCTTATAATGATTGTCTTTCTTTTTTATTGTATTTTTAGAGCCATTTCACACTCACAGCACAATTGAAAGGAAGGCACGGAGATTCCCCATGTCATATATCCCCTGACAGCAGGTATGCACACACTCTCCGTTACCATCCCCCACAGAGGAACATCGGAGAAAGTCTTTATTTCTTATCATTTTTCATTTATTTATTTAACTTACTGATTTTAAGAGAAAGAAGCATCAATTTGCTTTTTCACCATTTATGCATTCACGGGTTGATTCCCATATGTGCCCTGACTGAGGATTGGACACAAAACCTTACATAGGGGAAACCCTGCATCCCCCTGGGTTGTCTGGCCAGGATCTTCACTTTTGAAGGATAATTTCACCAGTTCCTTTTCCCCTCCACCTCTCCAATATCTCCAATATGTGTGTGTGTGTGTGTGTGTGTGTGTGTGTGTGTGTGTGTGTGAACCTGGATGAACTTCTGTGGCACATCCCCTAATATTGTGTGGGGTGGGTGCGCCTGTGGTTGGCTTTTCCTGGAGTTAACTGTCAGTTGTTCTCATGAAGCTGCCTATGATTGGTTGATTACAGCTCAGGTTTCCCTGCGGGCACTGGCTTCCGGGTGGTTCCAGTCTGTCTCTGCTCTGGTAAGCAACGACTCCCTGTGTTACTTGTCAGCACTCCCATCCCAAGGGTAGTATTTTGCCCTGAATCCTCGCCCCTCATGCAAATCCAAGATGAGCTGTTGATATTTCAGTCTAAATTGTTTTTCAGCATGGAGTAGCAAATTCTAAGCTCCTTAGATGTGGAATCAGAAGCAATCTGTCTTCTTTTTTTTAATAATTACTGAAAGAAAGAGAGAGAAATTGAAGTTGAAATGTCTGATTATAACTGTGGGTTTGGCTACACTCATTGCAGGGCTACCAATTCTATTTCATATACTTGAAGAGTCACTTATGCACACTAACATTGAAGATTGTTAGGTCCTTTTGATGTGAAGCTATTTAATCATTAATAAATGACTCATAGTTTTATTGCTTAGTCAGAAAGTCTACGTAGTCTGATACTAATATAGCTCCCTAGATTTCTGTAATTAGTGTTAGCATAACACATTTTTACATCCTTTTATCATTTACACTAGAGGCCCGGGACATGAAATTTGTGCGTGAGGGGGAGATCCCCTCAGCCCAGCCTGCACACTCTCCAACCCGGGACCCCTCGGGGGATGTCCAACTGCCAGTCCCTCTTACAATCTGGGACCACTGGCTCCTAACTGCTCACCTGCCTGCCTGCCTGATTGCCTTACTGCCCCCTCCCTGCTGGCTGGGTCACCTTAAGCTGCTCCCCCCCCACCGCTGGCCTGATCACCCCCAATTGCACCTCCCCTCCCCCCTGCTGCCCTGGTTGCCCCTTATTGCCCTCCCTGTGGGCCTAAGTCACCCCACACAGCCCGCTGCTCAGTTGTTTGGTTGCCTCCATTGTCTGCCCCCCGTGGTCTGGTCACCCTCAATTGCCCCCCCCACCAACCTAGTTGCCCCTCACTACCACCCTGCCCCCCACCAGCCTGGCTACCCCCAACTGCCCACCCTGCAGAACTGGTGGCCCCACACAGCCTGTTGTTTGGTCATTTGGGGGCCCCTCACTAACCCCCCTGCTGGCCTAGTTGCCCCACACAGACTTTTTGGTCACCTGTAAGGTTGTGATGGTTGATTAGGCTTTTATTATTATAGATAATTGTTTCTTTATATGTAAAATGTATTTTATTATAAGCAGCATAGGGAGGGTTCTTACTGTTTTATTCAAATCATAGTTTCTTTATCAACTCACCAGTTAATCAACATTTATATAGCTTTTTATTGGGGAATATAATACTAAAAACTATTAGGACAATTCATGTGCAAGTCTTTTATAGACAAGTTCAGTGTTTGTTTTTTTAAGTAATTACCAGGAAATGAAGTTTATAAATCTTTTAAGCTGGGTATTATAAAATTTTAAGTGACTTCCAAACAGTTTCCCAAAATGCATGTATTATTTTATACTACTTCCATCAAGACATAAATGTTCTAGCTACTGCAAAGTCTGCTGAAATGTGAAGTTTTCATTATTTTTATTTATTTTATTTTAAGCTACACCTGTATATGAAATGCAATATCTTACTGTGGCTTTAACTTTCATTTCCCTAATTTTGAGTGTTTTCCTGTGTGCCTATTTTACATTTACAGTCGCTTAGTTACATGTCATATATGGTTAATGTACATTAATATAAAAATAAAAGAATTGTTTTATCTCTACCCGTGCATTTACCACCTCTGTTGTTCTTTATTCCATCATGTACATCTAAGATTCAATCTGTTACTGGTGTTCTTCAGCCCACAGTTTTTGTCTTTCGCATCTCTTCCACTGTGTTACCTGCTACAACAAATGCTCTCACTTTTGGTTTATATGGAAATGACTGCATTTTGTCTTAATGTTTTAAGGCATTTTCAATGAAATTGGAATTTTGTGTTGAATTTTCTTTTTTTACTATTCAGCAATTAAAATAATATTTAATTGACTCATACCATTAATTGTTTCTGGAGAAAAGTAATCCATCACTTCTATGATTGCTCTAACTTATCTTCTTAATTTTTAAAATTTTTATTTCAGATGTTGGTATTAAATACACATAGGGATGTTTACTTATCTTTTCAGAGTGTTGTTTTTCATAATTTTCTTCTGCATTGAAGTTAGTACTTAAGGAGAATGTTTTTTAGTTGCAGTGTCTTGATTAGCATGTCACATTCCCTTTTTATGGTGACTGCATGAAGTTGGTCTGAGTATTTTCTCTGCTCCTTGGTATCTTGTGTACTGTATTTCTTCAAGATATCTCCTTTTATCAATAAATATAATTTACGATATTTTTTTCTATTAGATTAAAGCAAAAAACATGGGAGAGAGAACAATTGGCTAGCAACTTTATTTTTTGTTTCTGCAAGATATTCCATTTTCTTCTCTTTGCTCTTTCTTTATTTTTCATTGTCATATACACCACATCCCCTGTGGAAGCAGGGCCCCTGGGAGCAGTGCTTCTCTGGCTGTGACATGACTGGCCATGCCCGCACTCACGTCCCTGTGTTTGAGCTGATGCTGTGAGCCTACAGCTCCCAGTGACGTGCCAGGGCTTTGGCACTCTGTGTTTGACACCTTCCTTCCGCAGCATGTATACGCTATTGTTTTTACTTTTGTCCAGTTATTAGTCTAATATTATTTTATTGATTTGCACAAAATTATACAAAATACATAAACTAATATATTGACTTCAATTCTGATAAAATAACTTAAACATTGAAAGCTTTTGGATTTCAGAAGGAATGTTATCCGTTAAGAGAATGACTATCAAAGAGTAAACATGCAATTCAGAATATCTTATGTCTAATAACAACTAAAAACGGTGCACATTCTCTAATCAAAGCCCCCATCTTCTGTTATATTATTGGTATCAGCAGCAAAATGAATATTCATGCAGCCAAGGGAATCAATAAAATTGAATAGGGTTTTCCAAAGAATTTAAAATTGAAGAGTGAACTGAAAAATAGCAGAAACGATTAATTTGGAAGATACAGTCTATACAGAGGAAAGAGGAAGACTTGCAGCAAGGAAATAGAACTTGCCAAAGTTTAATTTATGAGGGATTATTTGAAGGAAATGAAATCATCATAAACTGTAACCTCCTAACACAATGTAAGAAATATAAAATGCTTAACCTGTCCGTTTTAAATATGCCTGCAAATAATTTGACACTCTAGGGACTGAGGTTTGCAGCCTTTTCTCACCCTCTGGGTCTGCTATAGCTTTACTATATAGCTCATGGCCCCTACAATGGCCTCAGGTAATCCCTGCTCTGCAGTATTCAAATCGTTGAGAAAAGCTGTCACTTAGAGTGTGAACTGGACACAATGACTTTGCTTTTAATGGACAGAATGCAGCAAAAGCGATGGCTGTTACTTCTGAGATTAGGATACTTGCATCTTGATTGCCCTCTCCAGCTTTCTCTGGCATGTTTATACTGATGGAATTGAAACCAGCTGCCATCCTGTAATCTGCCATCCTATTGGAGAGGCCAGTGTGACAAGCAACTGAAGGGGCCCTCCAGCTAATAGTCAGGGCGGACCTCAGCCTCAGGCCTGCACCTCATAATCTTGAGAGTGACTCCACCCTCAGTTGAACCTTCAGGTGACACTGCAGCACCAACTGATACCTCAAATACATCCTTCTGAGAGGCTTTGAAGAATAAGAAACCAGATAAACTGGCCACATTTGTGACATAAACAGTGGGATAAAAATGTTTGAGTGGGATAAAAATGTTTGGGTGTTTTTATGCTGCTATGTTTGAGGTTCATAGAGATTTTGATATCTGGAAGTGAAATGTTGTTGGAACAAATGCCTAAAAGTGAGACTAGCTCTAGAACTGGCCAGGTGATGAAGGCTTTAAGAATTTTGAACAGAATCTTAGGGGAAACCTCTGTTGCATTGAGCATTTGTTAGCAGACATGGAGGAGGCAGCTCACTAAACCTCAAAAGGAAGTTCAGAGCACATTATTGGAAAGTGCAGGAAGGAAGAGTCTCAGAATTTTTTGGCTGAAAAGTTAGCAACATTGTCATCTGAAGTCATTGTGCTATAGAATAAGAAGAAGATAGGAACATTCCAGGACAAGTGGAATAGGGAAAATAAGACAGTTAGTTAAACAGCAGTTGGCAGCCATCTAGTAAATCCTATCGTCCCTGAGCCAAGGACACTTAAGGGTAAAAATGGTTTACACTTTTCCTCAACCAGAGGGTAAATAGCTTAAGTCACCCTACTCAGGGAGAACCACATCCAAGGACAGACAAATTAAGAGAATAAATCTCATTTTGGTACATCAGCATATGATGCAATTCTACTAATCTGTCCCTAAAACCTCCCCTAAATGACCATCCTTTAAAATCCCTGAAAATTAAGGTCCCAGTGTGCTCTTCCTCCAGGCATCACACCTATGCCTACCCTTTTCCCCTCTTCTTTCCCTGAAGGCAATTTTCCCTAAACATCTAGGGACCCCATGAGGGTTGCAACCAGGGTGGAAAGGTCCTTGTTTTGCTGTCCTTGCTGCCATCAATAAGTTCTTGCTTGTTGTCTCTTAATTGAAATCTTTCCATGAAGAAGACAAAAAATTGAGGTCTCCTTTCATCAGGAACAATTGGAAACACCATAAAATTGACCTAATGAACTTGGTGATCGAGCTAACGGTATTTATAGCGAAGTATTGAAGATGTTTCTTAGGTTTTTTTGTTGTTGCTGTTGTTTTTCTAGTTTCTTGTAGTGAAGCGAGATAGGAGAGACATAAATTGGGAAAAATATATAATTAAATGAAAAGGATCAGGATTAAATAGTTTAGAAAATGTGCAATCTTTCCATATAATAAAATATGCTATAATTAGGAAATAACTTTTGAGAAAAATTCAAATCCAGGTCATGGCTAGAAAAATATAACCTAAAAATGAAGCAAAGGCTTGATTGTTCAAACCTCAGAAATATTGAAGATGATACCACAGAGTATGACTTAGTCATGCAAATACTCTTACCAAAAGTTTAAGGATGTGATGTACCTCATAAATCTTCTCAATAAAATCACATTCAGCTGCCTATAGAAAGCTGTTATGAGCTGAATAGTGTCCCTTACCCCTAGCTTGTCAGTAGTAACAGTGGTTAAAGACACTACCATAAAATGACCTGATATGAGGCCATGAGGGTCTCCATCCAGTCTACCTGGTATTCTTAACAGAAGAGAGTGGGCTCGCAGAGGTGCCTGTGCATGAAGGAAAGCCCATGTGAAGACAAAGGAGGAGATGACCATCTGCAAGCCACAAAGAGAGCTTGCAGGAGAAATCAAACTTGCCAGCACCTTGGTCTTGGACCTCCAGCCTCCAGAACTGCGAGAAAATAAATGTCTCTTGTTCAAACCAGTCAGTGGTACTTTGTTATGTGAGCTTACCCTGCTAATGAACTTGTCCATCAGTTTTCTCTATAGGAGCCAAAAGTGAGTGTGTGTGTGTGTGTGTGTGTGTGTGTGTGTGTGTGTGTGTTACTTCTGTCTAATGGAGTAAGTTCCACCGGTATGCACAGAAAATATCTGAGTGAAATATATCAACAAAACACTAATATCACCCTGGAATAGGGCAGAGGTGAGATAAAATATAAAACCTTTAAAAGTCTACAAGCAAAAAAGCAGCTGAGAACTACTTAGCTATACATGTATGCTACAGCTCATGAAAAGCGAGGTGTGAATCAAAAGGCGCAACAAAAACCAGAGGTGGGAAGATGAGCACCATGGAGGGTCCGTCTCAGGCCTGGAGACCTAATCAAGGAGCTGCTGGCACCGGGCTGGTTGGATTTCAGTTTCTATCAGTGGCCCCTTTGGCTTCTCATTCTCCCCACCTCCGCCTTTTGATCAGGAATTTTAATAGGGATTGTGCTATGCTCGGCCCACTACTGTATGACGAGTCTGTGAGTGAGATCTGTGTCTACTTTCACAAGCTAACTGATTGCAAGGAACTGGACTCCAGGAGCTACACTTATGACAGGCATCTCCAGAGCCTCATCTCACCTGGCCACGAGTGAGACGGTGAAATTTTGGACTTTAAGCTGCTAATTTAACGTGATGTGACTTTTGGGAATCTTGAGAGAACATAAATGTATATTGAATGTGAAAACAGTATAAATCATTGAGGGTCAGAGGACAGATTGTAAGAGGCGGCATCTACAATGGCCCCTAATAACTTCTAGCTCCTTGTGTGTTATTCTCACTCTTGTGTAATCCCCTCCCCTTTATTTCCAGCCAGCCAATGACTTGCTTTTAATGAACAGAATATGGCAAACAGATAGGAACGTGCTTTCTGACATTGACTACAAAATAATTCTTTGTTCCTCCTTGTCCTCCCTTGCTCTCTCTCTTTCCTATTCTGATGGAAGCCAGCTGTCATGGTATGTGTTTCCCAATGGAGAGGCCAGATGGTTAGCAATGGAGGGAAGTATCTGGCCAATAACTGCAGAGAAACTGAGATCCTCAGGTCAACAGCCACATGACATTGAGTCCTGCTAACAATCGCATGAGTGATCTTGGAAGCAAATCCTCCCTAAGTTAAAGCTGCAGGTGACATAGGATCTCTGGCTGATACCCTGACTACAGCTGTGTGACATCTTGAGGCAGAGTTACCTGGCTAAGGTGTACATAGATTTTCAACCCACAGAAACCATGAGATATATATATATATACACACACTAAATTTTGGGTTACTTTATTACACAACAACAGATAATATAATTAGTGGTTTGTTTTTAGCAGATGGAATGCAGCACAAGTGAGTGAGGGCATGACTTCCAAGACTAGATCAAATTAAGTAGTGTCATTTCTGCCTTCCTCAGTTAAAAAAAAAATGCCCTCAGAGTGCTGAGTCATCATGTAGGAATTCTGATCATTTTGAGGCCTTTATGCTATGAAGAAAGTCACACCACATGTGGTAGGTACTCTGCCAAAGCTACAGACACATGGCTAAAGACAGCTTCCCCAAATAATTGAGCAATCTCCATTTATTCACCTCTTCTCCACTGAAGCCACGGCACATGCACAGCAAAAGCCCTCTCTGCTCTGTCCGAATTCTTGGCCCACTGAATTAATTCCTATAATAAAATCTTAGTATAATGGCACAGCAATTGGTTCTTACTCTCTATTAAGCAGCTATGAGTTTGGTAAATCCTTTTCTCTCTACCTGTTAGCAGAGATCCTCAAAGAAAGTTTGCTTTTAGCCGGCAGGGGCCACAGAGCATCTTAATCATCATATCTGATGGCAAAAATCACTTCTCCCACCTGATCAACTCCTCATAACACAATATATCACCCTTACATATTACACTGAGGATAACATGCTAAGTAGAACTTGTGAACAAGAAGTGGGCACTGCTAGATGTTTTGACTTGGCACATTTATGACAGAGGATGAAAAAAATATCTTGTAAAACTTTAGAGATATGCCTTTCCCATGGTCTGGGGCATGTTGATTTATTCCTATCAAAGTTGAAGGATTAGTTGCTGTATATAATACTACCAGAACTAAGAAACATGGTGTCTGGTGGAACCAAGGAGTATACTACTTGTTAAGTTCCACTACTATAATCTAGTTACCAAATAACCCCAAAGAATTCCGGTTTTCACTGGGGCTCTGCTGTGGTCTGAATGTTTATGTTGCCTCAACATGCATTTATTAAAATCCTAATGCCCAATGTGATGGTATTAGGACATGGAACTTTTGGGATGAGGTCCTGAGGTGAGAGCTGTCATAAAAGGGATTAGTGTGATTATAAAAGACACCCGCAGAGCTCTGTAGGCCCTTGGCCATGTGAAGACACAGCAGGAAGTCAGCAGTCTGCAACCCAAAAGGAGGCATTCACCAGAACCCAATCATATTGGAGCCTTATATTAAGCTTTCAGACTCCAGAACTATGATAAATAAAGGCCTATTGTTTATCATCATGCAGACTGGTATTTTGTAGAGCATCCCCAAAGGTCTAAGGCCAGGTCAGAAAAAACAAACAAACAAACAAAAAGACTACTTGGTTTATGTGGCTGAATAGATCCACTGGTAGTCGAAGTACATGTGGCAGATAAAAGATGCTGTGTGAAACTTTTATAAACACTTTTGGGTGAGTCACAGCATAATCCTTTAGAGTTTTGAAGTAAAGTTATCTAATTCTTGATATTTAACTATTCCTCTTAGTTATGAATTTTTGTTACGGTCCCCTAATAGAGGCTGAATGCTTGACCATTGATCACATAATTACCAAACTATCTAGATGTGTAACAGACCAAGCTAAATATTTGATTGGCTGAAGCAGTACTTCATCATCAAATGAAAGTAAAATAGAGGGTTTAATTTTTTATGGCTGAGTAATATTTCAATGCACCACATCAATGAACTATAGTATATTATGCTAAGTTAAAAAAGTCAAACAGTAAAATAAAATAACTATGGTTTTACTTATATGTGGAATCTAAAAAAAACAACAACCAACAAACCAATAAACAGACAAAACAGAAACACACTCCTAGATACAGATCACAAATAGACAGTCAATAGAATAAAAGGGGATTGGGAGGAGAGATGAAAAGGTAAAGGAGATGAAGAAATATAAAATAGTCATTGGGCTGTAAGGTAGATGATAGGGAATATAGTCAATATTTTAATAACTGTGGGTATCCTCAAATGGTTACTAGATTTATCAGAGTGATCAGTTTTGCTATATATATATATATATATATATATATATATATATATATATATATTCAATGTGTTGTACAAATTAAATACAAATTTTTTGTCAACTAAAATTGAAAATTAATTTAAAAAATAGATGGTTGAACAAATCCTGAAGTAATGAATAAATTACATGACCAAGTAGCCCAGATGCCTGTGACCTTACTTCTTCCTCATCGCCTCCTCCATTTCAATTCACATCTTTGGCCTCATGGTGAGTTTCTAAGGAAGTAATCTGGCAACATCTATTGATAAGTTCCTGACTTGCCAAGCTGAAGGCCAGGCTGCTGACACTATTTTTCAGCATGAACATCCAGCCATTGTGTCACTTCTGTCCTAAAAAGGGCAGCACTTTTTCTCTTTACATCTGCTGGGCTCTTCTTTCTGGGGAAATTTTCTTCCCACTTCTGCATCATTAATTCTTCTAATCTGTCTTTATCTATCTCTCTATTTCTACCTCTATCTTTATCTCTATTTCTTTTCAATTATTCTATTAGGTTCCAAATATAATATTATGCATTGTATTCTACTTTTTTCCCCTTTTGGTGCCACATAAACCTTTGGCTTTAATCATGGACTCAAAAATCCAGAAAACTATATTTGTCAAGGGTAGTAAAACCTTTAATAATGTCAAATTTAATTACTATTTTTTGACTTTGTCTCACTATCTTAAAGAAAGTTACCAGCCATGGCTGGTGTTGTTCAGTGGTTAGATATGGGATTGAACCCATAACCTCGGCATGTGCCCTAATAGGAATCAAACCCACAACCTTTTGGTGTATGGCAGTTATTAGCAAACTCAATAGTCAACAGAGTGGCAAACCGTGGCTGGTGAAGCCGCATGTGGCTCACCAGCCTCAGTTTGCCGACCACTGGTGTATGGGATGGTGCTCCAACCAACTGAGCCCCCAACCAGGGCTCCACTTGCTTTTTAAATGACCATCTTTAAAGCTTGGTTCAGAGTATGATTCTTTTCCCAAAACAGTAATTATAGTCATTAAGCTTACAAATTCTGTACCCAGACTTTAAGAATTAAAAAATAGCATTCACTATTTATGGGAAATTTATGTAACTCTTCAAAACCATGGCTTTTGCTTTTCTTAATGGAGTATGCTAATATTACCTATTTTCCAGAGTTGTTGCAAAGATTTAACCAGATAAAGTGTTTAACACTCTTCTTAAAATCCAGCTAATAGTTATAAAATGTTAGCTATATTTAGCCAGTCATTGCTACATATGCTTTATAGTTCATCTCATCTGTTCTAGCAGAAATTTATACCATCTATAGCCTAACCACTTCCAACTTAAAGTTCTCCTTCCAGTTTCTCAAATCAAAAAATTATAGGCTTAATCTCCTTTTCCTATTTTATATATATAACATCCATCAGCATTTAGCACAATTTTCTTTTTATACTTTAAAACTATGTCTTAAAACTATCTACTTTCCATTTTTAGAAAAGTAGTCAATTTTAAGATATTATTTCTTGCCTTAACTACTAAAATAGTCTCATTATTCTCATTATTGGCATTTCTATTTCATACTTCTCCATCATTTGTGGTCCTCAGAGTAGTCAGGATAATAAGTTTATAGCAAACTATAATTTCCCCATGAGGTTTATATAGAATTTAAACATTTTAAACTGGCCATCACAAGAACTTGTGACTCAGTGGCCCTGCCTGCAACTCTAGCTTCATTCCTAATCACTGTACATTTTGGTTACTATATCTTGGCCAAATGGGATTTAGGATTCATAAAATTCTCTGATTTTTTTCTGCCCCCTTCACCTCTTCATTATTTCCCCCACTTATCTGCACTGTTTACTTTCCTTTTTTATGAATAATTATTTATTATTCTTTTCAAATGCACCCTCATATCTATTGATTTTATAGATGCCTTCAACTAGCACAGTGAGGCATCTTTACACTAAGGTTTAATGTTGATAAGTAAGGGCTCTTTTCTTAAAGGAAATTTGGGAATAAGTTTTCATGGTAATAAATGGCTTGTCCAGGCAGGCCATCTGGCTCTTTGTGTTTCTCTGTCACTGTGGCCTCAGCTTCTCTATGCCTACAACCTTCAGAGAAGTATCATCATTTCTAGTCTTCATATGTGCTTTGGATGCCAACACAAGTGGCTCTGTCCTCTGAAATTTCACAAAAATGAACACCAAACCTTTTCTGTCTGTTTCTGATCCTGGACCCCAATGCTTTTTTTGTTTTGTTTGTTTTGTTTTTGTTTTAACCACCATTATCTAGAGAGATGTTGACTTTTTTTTCAATTGTTCTTGCAAAATATATGTATGTTTGCCTGTATAGATATAGTGATCATATATGTGTGTAAGTATGTATATATGTATGTTTGTGCTTGTTTATATTTTAAAACTTTTTAGTATTGTATTTTGTAGTAAGGTCCAAATCCCTTTTATCATGATATGAAAATACTCAAAATATCAATGTGCTCAAAATATTTATTTTATAAATCATGAAATGCATAAAACCCAACTTATATATCCTGAAAATTGAGAATGTATTTAGAAGATTTTCAGCTTGGAATTAGGAATAATTTTTAATGGCTTAAAAAGTGTAATTAACTTAAATTATGGACATTGTCTAAGTACTAATTTTATATCGAATCAATACTATTTATGTCACGTAGGCATGAGGTTATATGGTGAAGAGCATACATACCTTAGTGTAAATATGCTGTACACTGTGTTACAAAGATCCAGACTAGACACTCAACAGGGCTGGCTTCTGGGATCTAAAGATGCATAGGTTCCTACAGGATTTGTCTTCATTATCTAAACAATATTTAAATTTTTCTCTTACTAGGTGTACCGGTTAATAATGACAGATTTTATAATCAAAGAAAACATTATAATTTCAAGAAAAAAAAGTGCTTTATACAAAGCAATGTCCATCTCTTGCTACACATTTCCCCCATCATTCAGGTAATTTGTGGATACTGTCCCAATAGAACTTTTCTTGTTTTGAGGCAAATCATTCAGAGACCCAATTTTCCACATCTTCATATGTTTTGAAGTGCTGTTCAGAAAGTGTGTGTGCCATTATTAAGAACAAGCGGTAATCTGAAGGAGTAAGATCTGATGAATACGTGAGTGAGTTAATGCTTCCCAGGCAAGATCTTTTAACGTGTCTTAACTGGTTTTGAAGTGTGTGATGGTGCATCATCATGAAGCAAAATGAGTTTTCTGTGTCTTCTAGAACATTTTGGTCATTTCAAGATCAAAGTATGGTTCATATTGAGTGTTTGTTGTTGGTAGCGATCAATAGTATTGGTTTCACCTGATTGTAGAAGCTCTTAATATACCGCACCTTCCTGATCCCACCAAATGCAGAGCATTGTCCTCTTTTCTTGCAGTCTATGTTGATGGTTGACTTGAATCAATCCATGATTTTATGCATTTGGGGTTCACAAAATAAATCCACTCTTCATAGCCAGTCACAATTCGATGCAAAAAGTCTTTCTTTTGTGCTGTTAAACCAACATTTTACTAATGACTTTTCTGTTTTCCATTTGTTTTTCGTTTAGTTGATGTGGCACCCATTTTCCTTCCTTTAAAATCTTTCCCATTGCTTGTAAATGAAAAAAATTTTTGCTGAGCAACATTTAATCTTTTTGCAAGTTGTTTTTGAGTTTGACAGGCATCTTCATCCAATAATGCTTGTAATTGTTGGTTTTCAGACTTTTTCAGTTGACTTGGATATTCTTTGTCTTTCACATGGAAATCATCACTTTTAAAGCATTTAAACCAGCGTTCACAGGTATTTTGAGATGGAGCATGCTCACCATAAGCTTCTCCAAGTATTCAGGAGCACTTTTCTTCAAAATAAAGTAATTGATTAAAACTTCCCACAAATGCTCTCTTTTTTTTGGCATAAAATTTGACATTTTTAAATGTAAAAATATCTATGATGTTAAATTCAGAAAATTTGACATAATGAAGTTTTGGCATTTGTTGTCAATATAAAAAAAGCATACATGTCAAATCGCCCATATATCAATATATGCATAACTCAATCTATTGAAAAAAAGTCAGATGTCTAGTTAAGCAGCCCTCAGTGGAAACCCTGGGCACTGAGCCTCCCCGATGGCAGTTTCAGTGTGTTGCTGTGACGCATAGTTGGTGTCAGAAGCAGACTACTCTTGAATGACCCTGACCCACTAACATACAGAGCGAATATTTCTGTGGGGGAAAATGAAGACTCCGGGGACAGGGAGAGGTAAACCCTCCTTTTTGATGTTTATAAGTCTCCCATTGGATGAAGCAGCAACTCAACTGCTGTCTATTGTGGAAGGTAAATGTTGCACAAGGGATTGGGAAATGGTATGTGTACTCCAGGAGGGCTGGCTGGCTGGATTCTCCAGCTCCTTTTGTCCATCTTAGCTAAAGTGAGGAGAAAGGGATGCATCCTGGTGAGGTCGGCGGAGGCTTTGTTCCTCTTCTCAGTGGAAAAAGAAGCCAAGAGCTCAAACATTCCTTAACGTGAGCGCTGGATGGACCAGAAGTGTTAAAGCCTGTAATGTCACTCTTCCGACTGAAATAAAAAGAGATAAATCCATTTCGTTCCTTGAGCTGGGGCCAAGATTTGGAACAACCAGAGGGAGGATAAAAGAAAAACGCTCCTTCTGTCTCTGTAGCTGCTTCTGCTGCAGCTGGAGCTCCCCCAGCAAATGTAATCTTAAACCTGTAAGTGTGGAACTCGCCGATAGAAATTTCAGCAAATTTGCAATGGCATAAGAAAGGAAGATTTTAATTGGCTTTGCATTTTGTGGTTATTGCATCTGCATACCTTATAAAAATTGTTGTGAATGCTTTTAATTTCATAAATTCTGGAGGGATCATCACCACCAGGGAAGGCTGCAAAGGAAAGTGCTGGTGGTGTTATCATCATAATTGATAGGAAAAGAGCACAGGCGGAGACCAGACATTATAAACATGATTGTCTGGGAAACTTCACCAGGAAGCTGCGACTTCACACTCCCCAGAGAACCCGGTCCTTTTCCTGCAGATGACGTGGGAAGGAATCCAGCAGCAGGGAGGTGGGCACCTGTGGATGATGAAGGGAAGATGCTTGCCTGTCTGATCTGGGACAGATCACTGGCTAGGGGGACAGAATCACTGCACACATGAGAAATCCTGAAGGGTTAATGGGCTCAACTCCTAGTTATAATCTCCAGACAGAGTTCTCTCCCCCGGTTCTGCTCTCCCGAACTCCTGCTCCCTTGCACTCTCTTGCTCCAATACCCTTGCTCGCCGGACATGTGGCCTGAAGCAAGCACGTGGCCCATGGCCATGTGAACCCACACACCAGGAACTGCAGATACTGGGCTGGGTTGTGCTTTAATATGGAGCAGAGTCTCTAGACAGTGGTCTTAACGCTGGCCCTGCTGAAGACAAGATAGGACTTCTTCCATTGCAAAACAGGGGAATATGGGGCCTTGAAAGGGAGCCCCCTTCATTTTACATAATCAATAAAGCTTTCCACCATACCCCATCTGGTGGGGAGATTATTTTTCCCACAGCACCCCAAGAACTCCACTTCCTCTGGAATGCAGAGGCCACCACACCACTAACAGAGGAACACGTATGACTTCCTTTTGTCACTGGTGGGTTGGTTGCCATTGAAATTCTGAAGTATTTAAAATCTACTTTTGTAACTCCAGCTTTTGGCGCTGACTTTTGCCTATGATGAGAGCTTCTGAATAAATGGAGACGCATGACCTGAGCCAATCTCCAGAGGGACATACACTTTAGATTTTACAAAAACAATATTTTGTTGCTAATGAGCTCTTATGAAGTCAGATGCCTGACCCTTAGCGGAGACACTTCTCCAGCCTACTGTACATAATGTTCAGTAGGCCTAGGACTCTAGGACTGACAAGACAAAAAAGGCACAGGAAGCCCTAGCTTGTCACTTAGACTCAGAGCACAGCTGTCTGGCTTATAGAATCTTGGCTTTGCTGCTGCCGAAGAAAAGCCACTGGCCGTTGAAGAATCTGAATTCAGATACTAATTGCCTGACTCCAAGTTGAAACAATATTTTCTCTTCTGGGCCAATATTTTCTCAGCATGGGCCATGCGGAAGTAAAGGCGGGCACAGGTTAATGAACAGAACTCAGGTTCCAAGACTGCTGCAGCTTTAGAGACCCTCTGGGAGGCCGTCACGTATGAAAATGCCCCTGATGCCGACTGACCATCTGCGTCACCTGCTCTCGGCCACAGAAATGGGCCCATTCTCTGCGAAGCATCTGAAGCCGAGCTCCGGAGGCAGGTGGGGTTTCTGAGATGGATTGCGTTCCTAACCTGTGATCTGTGCCAAAAGCTAAACGCTGAGAGGGGATCACATCAATAAAATTCAGCATTTTATTCTAATTCCTAAACATAACGGGTATCTGCGATGAAGCTGTATCAAAGTACTGTTGTTGCTTTTAGCTCATTGAGAAAGCGTGCAGATAACGGTTGCTGGGTGAGACACTCTTATTCTGTAACAGCAGAGAGTAAGCAAAACTCTGGCACTTGGTCAAGCACAGGAATGGAGAGGGGATTCAAGATCTTTGTGTTTTTTGAAACTATTCCTGGAGGCTTTTCCCTCCTTCCAAAGAAAGAAGAGAATATCTCCTGTGCTGGCTTCTAGCTCCTGTGAGCATTGTGGGTCAATCTCACAGCGGACCTGGGGTCACTCCTGCCGGAGAGACAGCAAGGCTTGGCCCCGCGCTCTCCACAGGGGTCACTCGGATGCACCCCTGTCCCAGGTGTTCGGGGTGGTCTCTGGCTGGAGGTAGCCTCTGGCCAGAGTGAGCACTCTGGATCCCCAGCTCTTGTTTGCTTGTAGGAACACATTTGAACCGGAGACAACAAGCAGCAGCAAAAGCAGGTGGAACGTAATTTGTAGGAAAGAAATAAACTCAGAGAGAACCTAAGAACCACTCAGCTGGTCAAAATGAAATCAAGTGCCCGGATTTGGGGGAATTTAGAGGGTTGATGCCCCTGGGTTGGAATGCCCCTGGGCAAGGGGAAAGTAACCCCTTCCCTCCTGTCTCTTCAAACTACCAGGCTCCGTCACCTGGTTGTGATGCCAGTGGTTAGACCAGTCCTGGCAGGATCTGAGCTTTTCCTCCTCAGTAGGGCACCTGCCACCTCCGCTGTCTATTTGTAGTTTGCCACGTCTCACAGGTACACCTTCCACGCCCGGCTGCCTCTCCCCGCCCATATCTACCTACCTGCATGGTCTAACACATGCACTTGCCTGAGGAGGATGAGCTATGTCAGGGCACTGATCGCCTCAGGCGGTCCATCTGAAACTGTTCCAGACTCCACAGATCTGAGGCCGCCTGTCACCCCTGGAGCCAAATTAAGCCGAGACAGGGTTGAATCATGTAGGCCTGTTTATTCCAATACTGCTGGCAGCTCAGGGAGAGCAGCCGGTCACCCTGGAAATTCTGCGCTGACCCCCTCACCAGTTGGCTGATTATATAGGCAGAGGGAGAAGATAGCGACCCACAGCTGCAAGGTGCAAGTGTAACAGGGAAAGGGGCAGGTCTGCAGTCTGGCCCTCAGGAGCTCCAAGCGCAATAACCAGGAGGCTAGTCTTCTGTGACGTTACAGACAGCTCAGCCTGTTCCTGGGACCGGAGATGGTGAAAGTTCCCAAGGTAAAGCTCTCGAGGGGGTCAGGGTCCCGGCACAGCAACCAAATCAGGGTGTCCCTTCCTTGGTGAAGGATGACCAAGGGTGTGTTTCTTTAAAATGTATTTCTTTTAACCACCCCATGTTTCTTCTTGCAGCACATCCTCCAGTGTCCAGGGTCCGTAAGAAAACCTCTTATCTATAGTTAGTAAAGTGAATGATCATTAAACAGCTGTGTCCTATTCTTATTACCTGCCTTGCCCCTGTCAAAACCAAGGACTCAGTTGGACCAAGTAGACTGGGCTTCGAATTCTGAGGCAACAGGACTGTGATGGGGCCACACCAGGCGCCCCGTGACTTTCACTGCTGAGTGTGGACCCTGCTTGGGGTGGGGGAAGCCCTAACACTGGTGAGCTCTTTATTGAAGTCCAGGGCATGTGCCCTCTGGGAATGGACTTCCCATGTATGGGTCCTCACCCTCGTGGCTTAGCCTCAGCCCTGGAAGCCATTCAGATCAGCTTCAATCTACGAGGCTGTGCGCCAGGTAGAAAGGGAAATTCAGCAACCAACTGAGAAAGCAACCTGGCTTTGTAAAATATGCTTTTATGGTACATGGGACTTGCCTTCACTGAATCAATCTGTGATCCCTAAAGGTTATCACTAAGATAATAGTGCAGGTTGGTGAGTTCTCCTGATAGTAATTTGCTGTATATATGCCTTATTCAGAGGAAAAGAAATACAGGCCTGAACCAGCTCTCCAAAAAAAAAAAAAAAAAACCTGCTTGCAAGACCACCTGAGCTGGTGTCTTTAACTTAGATTTCAGGAGGGCTACTAGTCTAGTCATTCTCAGAACTGATAAGAGCGGTTCACTGAGCCTGTTGTTTGTACAAGCAATGCATCATATGGAATTCGGGTACATCATAGCCAGAGGGTACTGTGACCAGCTCCCAAATAAGCCTTAGGCTATGGACTCTCTAATGAGACCAGCAACAGCATTTCACATATGTAGTAGTGTGTCCTCACAGTTCGCTGCTGGAGGAGGTGTGTCCTGGGTGACCTCACTGGGAGGGCACTCTTGGAAGCTCAGACATGGTTTCCTGGATACTTTACTTCACGTGTCTGTCCCCTCTGCTGATTTTCTTGGTATCCGTATTCATTTGCTAGAACTGCAAACAAAATCACAATGTAGTCATTTTGTACAAGTGACCTACACCCCCAAATTGGTAAGTACTTGCCAATTTGGGGGTGTAGCTTTTTTCTGGGGACCCCCTTTAGTGCCTTTATTTTAATTTGTTTCTATTGGTTTTCTTCTCTTTGTATTTTGTTATTTTGCATTATGTATCAGGTATTTAGTTGAAAATTCCTTTGAAGAAGTTATTTGTAGAAAAGATAATTTATGTTTTCTTTTTCTAGGTACCCGGAGACAGCAGCAGTCTAAATTAATTAAGCTCATTTAGGAGTCTGAAATGATCTGGAAATGCTGTGTGGCCGTGGAGGACTGGGCGACCTCACCAAGCCTCCCAAGGATGCGGGAAGCTTTGTTGCCCAGGCCTTGCAAGGCTGTTAAAGGCTCTGGTGCACTTCTCAGGCATTCAGCTGTTTTTATTCAATTAAAAATCTCCCAGGTGAATGCTGCTCAGTGCCATTTTTCTGCTCTTGCGTTTTCCTTTGGATCTTGTTCTAGGAAAGCCTCCCAGTCCCCTGTGCTCTGAGAATGCGCTTTCACATGGGATCAGGCAGCTCTGATCTTCCTCAATAGGTAGGCGATTTGAAACTAACTAGAGTGGAAGTAGAGGTCCTCGCCAGTCTTAACTTCTTGCTTACCAAGTATTACTATAGCTCTACTTACCTTGAAGATGTAGGATGATGGTCAAATTAGATGTTCACAAAAACCTTTTGGGATGTTCTTGGCTATAGTTCCTCATCTTCATACTCCTTTTCTTCATTTGATCTAGCCAAATGAAAGAAGTAAATCTTTGGGACAAGACACTTTTAAAAATAACTCTCTTTTGAGAAAATATGTTTTTCTATGTCATGAACATTGTGCTATTAATAAAAGCCACTTTAGAGAGACCTGCTAAGAAACATCTCATATAATCTGATATCTGTGTTTTCTTGAAAGACTAATCCAAACTCTTTGTCTGAAAGATGAATATAATTTGTTTCTTTGTAAATAAGTATCAACCTAAGCTTTTTAAAAAATATATTTTATTGATTTTTTTACAGAGAGGAAGAGAGAGGGATACAGAGCTAGAAACATCGATGAGAGAGAATCATCGATCAGCTGCCTCTTGCACACCTATTACTGAGGATGTGCCCTCAACCAAGGTACATGCCCTTGACCGGAATCGAACCTGGGACCTTTCAGTCCGCAGGCCGACGCTCTATCCACTGAGCCAAACCGGTCCTGGCTCAACCTAAACTTTTTAAAATATATATATATTTTTATTGATTTTTTTTTACAGAGAGGAAGAGAGAGGGATAGAGAGTTAGAAACATCAATGAGAGAATCATAGATCAGCTGTCTCTTGCACACCCCCACTGGGGATGTGCCCTCAACCAAGGTACATGTCCTTGACTGGAATTGAACCCGGGACCTTTCAGTCCTCAGGCCGACACTTGATCCACTGAGCCAAACCGATTTTGGCTCAACCTAAACTTTTAAACATATTTTCATGTGAGGTGCTGCCTATAAACGTATGTAGCTCTACAATCATTTTACAAAAAACCATATACTTTATAGATATAAAATTGTAGAAGCTTTCAGGGGAATAGACATGCTCCTGCAGACAACTTTTATATCCAATGGATTTCAAAATATGCTCAGTTGTCTTATGAAGAATAAAACAAAATTAAAAGCATACTCAAAATGAAAGGTACACAATCATATTGGAGAGAAGGCACACAATAATGAATTTCCAAAGGCTCCTCTATTTCCAGGGGTAAGTACAGGGGAGAAGAGAATTTAGGCCTCTGCAAGTAATTTTCCTCATGCATTATCATCTTTCCCATCTTTCTCATCACCAGAGAATAGGTGGAAATGTCTCCACTGAATTGTATTCAACAAAGTAACAGTATAATACTACTAAAGATAAAAGGTGCTGAAGGTCCCAAGCACAGTAGAGGTGTATATTATTTTGTTAAAGAAGCGATGGACAAGGGAAACATATTTGTGAAGTCATATTTATTAACCAAATCATATTTTAATGCAATTGGGAAGATTTTTCATTACAAAGATTATACAATAATGCATTTTAATAGATATAATTATTGTCTGATATGTAAATTCAAACTTTTACATATTGGCTATTTTTAAAAAGCTCTATTGCTCATAGTAATATAGGGACATATACAAGGAAATGAATTTAGATTTTATAGTTTGGGGATATTTTATTTCTTATCCTCTTCAGTGTTAATGAAATCCTGATATCTCTTTGGAAAACCACCTTTAGCTTATCGTGATGTTTTGACTGTACCTTCCTCTAGTTAAGAGGAATATGACCCACTAGGACAACCAGACTTTTCCACTCTTCCTGTTGGGAATTTGGATCTTGAGCAGAGTGATAAAAATAACAAAATAATTGGACCCGATTTACTCAATGATAATGTCCTGAAAATCCTCCTGGTTCTATTATAATGGTTGAAGAAGATACAATTAGTACTCATTATCTACTTATACTGCCTTTTGTTTTGTTTTGTTTTTTGGAGCCATAATACATCTTTCAAATAGCTTTGCTCCTTTTTGAGTTAATCAGAATTTCCTGTTGTTTGATACAAAAGAGTACTAAATAATAGGCACAAAAGTATTTCACTAACTGGTGATTTTCATACCCAAGCACATGGAATGATAGATGATGAGTTCATCATTTGCCAAGGCTCACTTGCAAATCTTTAGTTCAGTCTGTACGCTTGTGCTAAATGTATCTACTACAATTATTCCAAAACTGGCTTCACATTAGAATCGCTGATCTTTAAAACCATGCCAATTAACTCAGACTTTTGGTCATGAGGTCCAAGCAAAAGTTTTTTGTTTTTGTTTTATTGTTATTGTTTTTTAAAATGTTGTGGGTTTTTTTGTTTCTTTGTTTGTTTGTTTGCTTGTTTGTTTGGTTAACTCTGTAGTTCTGATAAGCATACAGGGCTGAGGGCCCCTAATTTACTACTATGATCATGAGATAGTCCACATTGTTTTTTTGTGTTTTTAAAAATATATATTTTAGTGATTTTTTTTTTTACAGCGAGGAAGGGAGAAGAGGAAGGGAGAGGGATAGAGAGCTAGAAACATCGATGAGAGAGAAACATAGACCAACTACCTCCTGCACACCCCCTACTGGGGATGTGCCCGCAACCAATGTACATGCCCTTAACTGGAATCAAACCTGGGATCTTTCAGTTCCCAGACCAATGCTCTATCCACTGAGCCAAACTGGTTTCAGCTCCACATTGTTTTTGATGGTGAACAGTTTATGCCTTTGAGTGATAGGAAATTTCATTGATAATAAAACTAAACATGGGGTAAGGGGATGAGTGGAACAATGCTTAAGATAAGAATGAATGGGGCAGGTAGCTCTCCCACTTAAAATGAGAATTAACATTTCACAAGGAGTTCCAGATCATTCTATAATTTTGAAGCTTCTCTGACCTATGGAAATATGAGGGTAAAGAAAGTCAGGTACTATTATAGCAGCTTAAGAAATATACAAAGTAGTAATTTTATCTTTATAGTTCTTAGAATTAGAATTTTAGAGGTAATTGAGGCAAATTCTTTAATTCTAGATGAGAAAACTAAGGATCAGAGATGACCTCTGCAAGGCACACAGTGAGGCAGCATCATTGCCAGGGCTACAATTGAGCCTTTTGAGCCTTCTCTGTGCCTGCTCTATTACCTGTTCTTTTTTCCTTTCACACTTTTACTTTCACTCTTCTTTCTACACTGAATTCATCCACTACTCTTTCTATTATGTACATGAGATCTCTAAGAGGCAGCATAGTGTGGGGATTACAAGGTTTTGTTTTGGCCCTGGATGGTTTGGCTCAATGGATTGTGTTGTCCTGCAGACTGAGGAGTCCCGGGTTTGATTCTGGTCAAGGGCATGTACCTCGGTTGCTGGCTCCTCCATGGTCCAGACTGTTGGTTGGGGTTCCTGCAAAAGACAACCAATTGTTGTGTTTCTCTCACATCAATATTTCTCTGTCTTTCCCTCTCTCTCCCATGCTCTCTAGAAATATAGAGCCAAATATACATATAAACATTAGGTTCAAATGCAAGCTCTTTTTGTTACTTGTTACTGGGTGACTTCAGGAAAGCTTCTTTAAAAAAATTAATATATATATATATATATATATATATATATATATATATAATTGATATTTTATAGAGAGGAAGGAAGACAGATCGAGAGCTAGAAACATTGATGAGAGAGAAACATCGACCAGCTGCCTCTTGCACACCCCTACTGGGGTTGTGCCTACAACTAATGTACATGCCCTTGACTGGAATCGAACCCGGGACCTTTCAGTTCGCAGACCGACACTCTACCACTGAGCCAAACCGGTTTCGGCTCAGGAAAGCTTCTTGATTTCTGTGTGCCTTTTACTTCATATGAGTATGTGGTCAAAGATAGCTGCCCCCATGTGGACACAAGATGGCAGCCACAAGATGGCCAGCAGGGGAGGGATCAGGCCTGCAGGGGAGGGCAATTAGAAGTAACCATGGCTGCAGGGGAGGGCAGTTAGAGGTGACTTGGCCTTCAGGGGAGGGCAGTTAGGGGCAATCAAGCTGGCAGGGGAGCAGTTAGGAATCAATCAGATTGGCAAGGGAGCGGTTACGGGATGATCAGACTGGCAGCCAGAAGGTGAGCAGTTGGGAGCCAGCAGTACTGAATTGTGAGAGGGATGTCCAACTGCCCATTTAGGCCTGATCCCAATAGCTGGACATCCCTCAAGGGGTCCCAGATTGGAGAGGGTACAGGCTAAGCTGAGGGACATCCCCCCATACATGAATTTCATACCAGACCTCTAGTATACATATAAAAAGATACTGAATTATGCTCATTATAAGTAATTATTAATTATTATTAATTATTTCAACTGTATACATCATGTTACTCAGAAAATAAAAGAAATTATTTGAAGACATAGGTAATTTCCAATAAAGTAATTTTTCTATTTTTTCCAAAAGTATCTTTCAGTGTTTTGAAGCACTATATAAATAAAAAATAATAGAGACTAATTAGAAAGTTATTCCTTTCCTTGACATGACTAAATCCATGCTGTTTAAGTCCCAAGAACAACACACTTAACATGTTAGAGAACAACCTTCTCATTACATATGGTATCTTTTGAAGATATTGAGATATCTAATATTCATCCCTAGAGATCAACCCTTAATTCAATTCTTCAGGCTACCATATATTCTAATGACCAAGGAGAAGGTTACAATACTTTCTTCTGTGACTCTTAGCTGGGGGGGACTGAGCTTTGGTGATGAACAGGGAGAGTTTATTTTGTTGAGGGCCTATCACAGAGCTAAGCATGGGTTGAGGAAACCCAATATAAGGTTCATGAAATAACATAGCATGTGAGTTAAATATAAATAAACAAAAAGATATATTTATTTGTGAATACTTTGAAAACCTATTTAAAAATCAGCCAAAGAAAAGATTAATAGAGTGAGAGGCTTTCTATAGTTTGAATGTGAGGGTGGCAGCAATGACACACCACTATCTCCCTCTATCTGATTTTATAAACAGCACTGCAATCCTATCTATGCATTTTAAAGTGCTTTCTAAACTAATCACCAAATAAAGAACCTCACTCACTTCTCAAAAATTACTATGCTTATTTATTGTGGTACATAAACAAAAGCCACATGAGGATAAGTGGTTTGACAGAGTCTCATGTAAATCACATGAGTCAAACAAACAAACAAAAAGCAAACTCTGACATTTCCTAAAAAGAAAATGAAATGAGCTAATGAAAAGTTCTTTGGGTCCTGCTTTTTACCCAAATACTCAGAAATAGATGTCCCATTCTCACAACCACACATATATAGTATATATCACACATTCTCCCCAGCTCTCCTGCCTCAGAGCGAGGTCCAAATCTCCAATGCCAGTGTTTCACTGGACTGATTAAAAACTCACTTGGATTGCCAAAACTGGTTTGGCTCAGTGGATAGAGTGTTGGCCTGCAGACTAAAAGGTCCCAGGTTCAATCCTGGCCAAGGGCATGTACCTTGGTTGTAGGCACATCACCAGTAGGGGATTTGTAAGAGGCAACTGATTGATGATTCTCTCTCATCAATGTTTCTAATTTCTAACTCTCTCTTCCTCTCTGTAAAAAAATAATAAATATATATTTTTTTAAAAAATTCACTTGGGTTAAGGTCTATTTTTGTCTTTTTAATACCTAAGTGTAAATATGCAAATATGCTCTTTTTTTTTTTTAGAAAAAATTATCTTCCAACGGTTTATATGTTTGTTTCCAAACTGAACTTTAAATATTGACCATATTCTCAATGATTCTTCTAGGCCAGTATGATTTAAATAACATATTGAAAACTTTAAATTTAGTGTCTTAAAAAGAGGTTTGCACGATCAAGAATAATATGAAGTACTGTGTGTCACTGTCTACATAAGGATAGTAAAGGCTCAGAGAAATTCTTCAATGAAGAAATCAGTAGACATTGAAGCCAGACCTGCCACTTTATTTGAGCATTGGATAATGTTTGCCTTATTATTATTATTTCAAAATTCATATTAGCATGGCAGACCTTTTTGAAAACTTATATTCAAGCCTAAAAATGCATTGTTTCCTTTGTCTATGCAAATAAAAGGAAATCAGATACAACATATTTGGAAATCTAGTTCCTATCCATGGAATAAGAGCTTTTAGGGTGAATTATGCTAAGTAGAGAGCAAATAATGCATTTATCTATCTATCTACCTATCATCACCCATCTCCCCACCCCTTTATCAATCCTCTCACTAGGGCTCATGTCACTCTAATCTAGTTATATTATTCTAAAGCCCTCTTCCCTCCTCCACAGAATCAAGGTTTAGTTAATAAGCAAATGATTAGTCTTGCTTTGGTTATGGTTAACAACTCTTGACTTTGGAATATGTTTACCCAGTAAGCAATTCAAAGCCAGATAAAGAAGAATCAGTCCCCAAATCAGTTTATTGATTTTGCCTGCTGTACTCACTTTTGCTTTTCAGTGTTGTGGAAAATATTTATGACTAAAAGAACTCCATGTGACAAAAAGTTAGAATTGCATTTTGTTAATTTAGCAATAGCAATGAAAGCAAACAATAAGAAATACCTTCTCCCACCCTCTCAGTGAAATAAATCCAATTACAAACCCAGCTAATTTCCTTAATACCAGGTACAGGATTGATTCCATGTTTTGGGGCAGAAAAAATTTAATTTGGACTTTGAATATTGCTAGGAGGAAGGATTCTTTCAAAGTTTGCGGCCGGGGGGGAGGGGGGCAGATTTTAAGAAGACAAAGAAACATTATTAAAAGATCTCAGAGTAGGTGACTATGACAATTTGCAGTTAATAATAACAAAAAGGGAAAGTGTGCTCCCAGAACCAGAGGGATGCTGGCTTATATAAAAAGAAGTCCCCACCACTGTTCCCTGATTGGTCTGTCCTCATCCAAATGAGGATTCCAGATCCTTGATGTTTGATTGATCCAAAAGGCACTTTCCAGATTGGCCAGAATATAGACACCCTGATTGGTGTGGATGGAAAAAGCCTCAGTGCTATTTGTTGAAATAGGATTCCAGGAACTGGGATAGGATTGCAGGCAGTTCAGTGTTTAGGCAGGTAGTTCTGTGCAGGCTTGTCCCTGAAGTGCAGCTTGGGTGAGAGGCCCCTGTGTAGAAATGGCTGGTAGGCTATGTTTTGTTTTTGTTTTAAATTTGATCCCAGTAAGCCATCAGGAACCTTTCTTAGTAGGCATCTTTTTTTCTCAGGTTCTAAACAGATATATCTGGTTAAAAATCAGTTTGGAACTATAATTTTGGAGAATCTTTATTATTTTATATTATTTACTGGAGGCCAGATGCATGGAAATTTGTGAAAGAATGGGCCTTCCTACTATCCCTGGCTGCCAGCACCACCTTCATTCCACCCAGAGCCGCCTTGCCCCCTTCCCACTCTGCCCAGAGGCCCAGAGTGGCAATGGTGGAGTGGAATACTTGCATCCACGTTGCCATGACGCTTGGCCCCTGTGTATGCAAATTAGCATGCCATCTTTGTTGGGTTAATTTGCATACTCACTCCTGATTGGCTGGTGTCATGAATACATGATCAATTTACATATTTCTCTTTTATTAGTGTAGATTTTCAATGGGAACTAATGACTTATTTTAATGCCAAAACATAAAAATTGTAGTCTCAAAATTGTTGCTCAAAGTTTTAGGGGAAAATAAAAAAGAAACAATAGTATATATTCCAAATAAATATTTGTTTATATGAAAGAAGTCTAGCACCTGTTAATAGGCAATAAACCACTCAGAATGTTAGATTATGTTTTATTTTAATTTTCAAAGGAGGTTAACTATTTTTTGAGGTTTTTGGTGTTCTCTTTGTTTTATATTTTAATTACTTTGTATATGTACATAATATGCTATACCATTCTATGTCTAAGAAATAACTTTAAAAATTATGTAAAGACCATTATTAACTTGTGTGAGAATACAAACCTAAAGCTAAACAACTTTGTCAAATAATTAGGAGTCACAGCTTTACCTATGATTTTATATTTAGTATGCTGTAATTTAGTATAATATTTTTGAGCAATTTTTGGAGTGTGTATCAAGAGCTTTAAAATGTTATTAACCTTACATTTCTTGAAATTAAACTTTTGGAAATATTTGTAAGTACAGAAAGTGATTTGTCTATTTTTGTATTTGTGAAAATTGGAGATATTCATCAAATAAGAAGCTGATTAAATAAATAATGCTGTAGCTGTTCAATGAATATTATTCAGCAATTAAAATATCTGACAAAGCACACTAATGATATTGAAAAATTCTGAAGGTAAAATTTTAAATGAAAAGAGTAGGATAAAAATTACAACTATATCTATTGTCTCCATTATGCCTATTGGTTAAGCAATGACTTAGTAAACTTGTCATTGTTTTCACTCTTTGCAATTGTATGCATGTCTTACTCATTTTGTCCTTCTAAATCCATACAGCCTCTGCATCAGAGACATACTTCACTTGCAAGAAATAAATATAAAAGGGGAAAGTCTGATATCTGATAACTACTTTCCATTATGTGATATTTTCTCCCAGTCATTAAGCTCATAATCAGCTTCTATTTCCTCATCCCTTTTATATATCTCAGTCAATTGGAATTTTGAAAGTTGCACAGGAACCTTCTTTCCTTATATCTCTTAGTGTTTATTTTGCTTCTAAAACTACCTGTGATTACCAGAAGACTTAATAGTGGACTTTCGAAGATCTAAGGCCACACATAGAGGTAGTCAATGATGAACTTCATGATTTCTCTCCAGGTGACACCATGCAGACAGAAGATGGTAGCACCTGTCTTAATGAGCAAGGTGAGAATGGCAGAACCAGAACCAGCAGGGGATACCCATCTCCTCACAGAGAATCTGCTTTGAGATCTTCAGATCAGATGCATCAGCCCATATGCTACTTAATTAGCAGGGATCGGGCCATTTTTCTCTAAGCTGCATTCTTAGGAATTGATAGGGTGGGAATGAAATAATTACAAAGTATATTATTCCAGTGAACAACCTTCCTAATGTGATCAAAAATGAAATAATAGCAAGATTTCTACATTATAATGTTTATTTAATCTAACAAAATATTTTCAAAATAGCAACTGCAGGACATTTGTGACAATTTCAAATCAAAAATACATTTTAGTATTTTATTATGGAGTTAATGGTTTGACGGTGGTAGCATAGTCTGACATTTCTTTCTTTGAGACCCAGTCTCCATGGTACCATGGTAATCTTGCTGAGTCAGTGTACTCTAGGTAGAGTCCATGACACCTACCTGGCCCAAGGAGTAGGCATGTTATCCATGATGGTTCTTCAACTTCCTCACTCAGAGGTTGATTGAAAATGGCCAAATGAGCTCAGCTAGACCAATCTGAATCCTCTCTATATTTTTTCCAGGTCTAGCCACACCAGCCAGGAAATCTTTTTTTTTTTTTTTTAACAGAAATACAGGTTAGCAATTTCAAAACTAGATTAAGTGTATAGTTGTTAGGATGATATATACAAACTTAATGTACAATGTGGTCTGCATTTTTGAACGTCTCTGCTTATTGTTATGAACACCAATATCACTTCATTTGTTTCTTCCATGAGCTTCTATTGTTCAAGAACCTTCGAGTCTTAATATAAGGCACAAGAGTCTGGTCAGTCTTCTCTAGTGATAGGCAGGCTCGTCAGAAGTTTCTATATACAATTTAGAGTATTTTTGGAAGATTGATAAAATCAAATTGCACCACAATGCTTTTTATTTTAAAAAAAGTCATAACCATACATACAATTGGAGAAAGAAGTGTTTATCAAATTTCATACATTTAATTCATGTCATTTTCAAAGGTTAACTGACACTAGAACATTGACTTTTCTATAACAATTATGCTGTATTACTGTATTTTTATTTTTCTGGGGGTGTAGATTCAGAAAAGTATTAAAAATTTTTGAATAGCTATTAGGCAATTTGTATCTTGAATTAAAAGAAAAATTTCAATTTATATGTTTAAAAAAGTAAAAGTAAAGGTAAAATTAAAATGTTATTGACGTCAAAGTATTTTCCACAAGGACAAATTAGACAAAATATTTTAAAGCATAACAGTTAAGATACTGTAATCACAACTTAATTATTTCAGTTACAAATATGTTTCAATGAGATATAATTGAAATATACTTTATGTAAGTTAAAGGAATACAAATGTGTTGTTTAAATATATTTATATATTATAATTTAATTTTTAGAGAGAAAGGAAGGGAGAGGGAGAGAGAGAAACATTGATGTGAAAGTGAAATGTCAATCAGCTGCTTCCTGCATGCCCCCTACAAGGGATCCAGCCTGCCACTCAGGCATGTGCCCTGACCAGAAATAGAACTAGCAACGTTTGGTGCACAGGATGATGCTCAACCAACCTAGCCAGACTGGCCAGGGCACTAATTTCTTTTTTGAGTTGAAAATAGTTAAAATTTAGTTCTATGTAGACATTAGATCTCCAGAACTTACTCAGCCACCAGTTGTAAGTTACTCATCCACAGCATCTACCCAACCCCTGAGCCACCAGCCCCTGGTATTCATTCTGCTCGTAGTTTTTACAAGTTCAGTTGTGTGCATGATTTTAGATTCCACATATAAGTGAGATCATACAGTATTTATTTTTTGTTTGTTTGTTTGTGTTTTGGTCTGACTTATCTCACTTAAATATAAGATCTTTAAGATCCATCTATATTGTCACAAATGACAGAATGTCCTTACCAATGGCTGAATTACACACACACACACACACACACACACACACACACACACAGACACACACACTGAGTGGCCACATTATTATGACCACATGACATTTGTAGGCAAATTAGCTGTACAATGCATCATATCAGATATGGAAACCCAAATCCTGTTCGAACACCTTTGCTGTCTGCAATTACCAAGATAAAAGGTCTCAAATCTGCAGAGGAACATAAGGATTGGACAGTCGCACATTGGAAAAAAAAGCCATTTGGTCTGTTGAATCACATTTCCAGTTGCATCATGCAGATGGCAGAGTGAGAATTTTGAGGAAACAGCATGAAAGCATGCACCCCACATGCATGAGTACAAACCTTCAAGCTGGTGGGGGCAGTGTTACAGTTTGGGGTGTGTTTTTCTGGCATGATTTGGGCCCTTTAATTCATGTGGAACAACATCTGAATAGCATAATATACCTAAGTATCGTTGTTGATCAAGTTCATCCTAGCATGTTGATGGTGTATTCCAATGGCTTCTTCCAACAAGACAATGAGCCATACCAAGGTGCTCATATTGTGCGGGAGTGGTTTCAAGAACATGAGGGAGACTTTACCTTGCTTAGGTGGACCCCATAATCACCAGATCTCAATCCAATGGAGCATTTGTGGGACGAAGTTAAACAAGCCATCAGGCAGCTGAGCCATCCACAACCATAAATTCTCACAGAACCGGACTGTGCTATTCATCAGGCCTGGTGTCAGATCAGATTCCTCACATCACCTTTCAACATCTCATGGTGGCAATGTCAAGAAGACTCGCTGCAGTATTGTAGGCAAAGGTGGCCCAACAAAGTACAGATGGGAGGTCATAATAATAATCTGGCCACTCAGTGAGTGAGTGAGTGTGTGTGTGTGTGTATTCAATCATATTTTATATATATATATGTATATATATATATATATATATATATATATATATATGTGTGTGTGTGTGTGTGTGTGTGTGTGTGTTATGACATATTATATATATATATATATATATATATATACACATATATATATATATATATATATATATATAAAATCACACATATTTTTTTCTTTATCCATTCACTTCTTGATGAATACTTAGGTTGTTTCTATATCTTAGCTATTATAAATAATGCTGCAATGAACATGGGTACATATATCTTTTTGAGTTAGTGATTTCACTTTTTAAAAATAAACACCCAGGAGTGGAATTGCTAAAATATATAGTTGTTCTTGTTTAAAATTTTTTGAGGAATTACCATTCTGTTTTCCATTGGGGCTATACCAATTTACTTTCCCACCCAAATACAGGGTTTGCTTTTTCTACATCCTAACCAATATTTATCTCTTGTACTTTTGATAAAAGCCACACTGGCATATGAGAGGTGATCACTCATTGTGGCTTTGATTACCATTTCCCTTAAGATTAGTGATGTTGAACACCTTTTCATATACCATATGTATGTCTTCTTTGGAAAGAATGTCTATTAGTTCTTTTTCCCACTTTTACATTGGATTATTTCATTTTCTTTGCTGTTTACATGTATAAGTTCTTTACTTATTTTTTATATTAGTTCCCTACAGGATAATATGGTTTGTGAATATCTTCTTCCCTTTTATAGCTTGTCTTTGATTTTTTTCCTTTACTGTGCAGAAGTTTTTTACTTTACATTTTTGTCAATTTCTTTGCCAAAGTAATTGTGTATGCTAGGGAGAGCGTGGTGAATACACATAATTTAGGAAGTACACCATCATTGCCTTTTACCCAATAAAAATGTCTAATATTTACTAAACCACTATAGTATACGTTTATTGTTATTTTTCTAATAATAGATTTAAAATAATGGAATATGGAATATGGCTGAGGGCTAATATGATACACAGATAAATTATGTGTAGTGGGAAACAAGGAAACATCGATACAGCTAGAGGTCCAAAATGCAGAACATTTTAAAGATAACACTATAAATTGAGAATCTCAAATTGTACTTACTGCCTATCAGGGAGTCCCAGTGGCAGTTTGCCCGAGGACATTCCCAAGCACAGTTCTATAACAAGCTTCCCATAGTGCTCTTCTGTTGGACACTCCCCAATGACGGTCCCAGACTCTAACCAGGAGTCTGTATGAGGACATATGACAGACCTTCTCTTTGCTCTCCCTTCCTCTTATCTTTTTTACATTACTTTTTTTTAAACTTATACTTATATATTGGTTAGAGAAATACAGGGTGTCCCCAAAAATGTATGCACACACTTTAAATAATTATAAAGGCAGTGTTTAATAGACTATGTTTCATTTGCAAAGTTGAGCTCTCAGCTGTCAGAGTGTGTACACATTTTGGAAGCACACCCTGTATAAAGTGAATATCAGCAGCAGTCAGAAGCCAGGAGAGAGGCATGGGGTGGAATCTCTAGAACAACGTGTTGATTTCAGACTTCAGGTCTCCAGAAATATGAGCAAATAAATGCCTGCTCTTGTAAGTTATTACGTCGGTGGCAATTTGCCACAGCAACCATAGGAAACACTGAATAAGACCTCAGGAAGTGCTGAGGCTGCGAGTTAAATTTTGGGATGGGAGATTAATCGCTGAGTGGCTGTTTGGAGAGCTCAGGAGACTGGAGCGTTCATTCCCGTTCTTTTTTCTAAGCAGTAGCCAGTGCACTAAGTGGAAGAAGATAACACTTGTTAAGTTTGGGATTACTTAACAAGTAACGCCTTCCGTATGGAATGTTGAGAATTATTTTCTGAGTTAAATTTTCAACTCTGCTGTGAAGGCGCAGAAACAAATAAGGTCAAACAGCCTTGGAAGAGTCGCTGGGCAAATGTATTTTATTTCTAAGTAACATTGCTGCTCAAAGGAAAACCAGCCCATTAGGGAAGGAGGGGCTTGCTCTGCAGCTGGCTGACGGTATAATAGCAAATGGTGTGTGCCGGGGTCCGCTTGCCTTCATTTTGAGCGCTTGTAAATGTTAGTAACATAAACAGCACAAAACTGAAATTTCCTTAAACAATAAAACAAGTCTTAAAAGAAACACTGATATGTAAAAACACAATTGTACACACAGAGAAGGGAATGAAAATTCATCCTGGTGAATTTTGTTTTTATACTCTTAAAAAATATATGTATTTTTTTCTTAATACAACTATTAACACTTGTTAAGTTCGTTAGATTTTAAAATGATTAAAGATGAATTTAATTGAAACAGCATTGCATGCTCATGGATATATAACGCATCACATTGTTATTTAAAAACAAAGAAGACAACAGCATTAGCAATGTTTAAATTGCCACCAAAATGTATTAGGTGACAACCTATATTTTCCAAGAGACACCCTGTCATTTTATTTTGTTACTGCAAAAGTCATCTGTATCACTTTATGGCAGGAGAAAGGAAAAGTGGGCATTTAAAGATCTTGATTACTAAGTTTACTTTGGGAAATAGCATTTTAAAGGTCAACGTTACAGAATGTCATTCTACATGTCTTATATTCCATTGACCGTGGCTGGTTAGGATGAATACCACCTAGTCAAAGCACTCAGAGTTCCTGCTTTAACAAAATGCACATGGTTTAAGAAATATTGCATGAAAGAAGCATTTGGTAAACAAGTTTAGAAAAATAATGTCAAGGCATGATCTATAGTGAGATGTAAAAAGAAAATATTGTATTACTGTGATGTGATCAAAAATTGAAATGAAAACTGCAACAGTGTTTATATACAGTGATTACATTTTAAAGAGCATCTGGACTTCAATGCAGTTTGCAGATTGATAAACTGCGCAATTAACCAATATCCAATTTACTAGAGTAGCAAGTCAGGCAATCAGATAAGACTGGGTCAGAAATATGCAATTTATGGCCTTTAAGTGTATTTCAGAGATTAAACCAGAGTCATTCCATTTCTTGAAATTAAAAAAGAAGAAACTCACATTTTATTCCTTTATTATTTTCTTTTTATAAAACTTAGTCTGTATTTCTTTGACTCTTTCCATTCCTAGCTTCAAGCAGCAAACTTTTTTTCAGTGGGATGTTGCATTTATGTGTTTCCGACTCTCTGGTTTAATTAACAGAGAGTCACACCTGGACACACCCAAGCCTGAGAGCGCGGGGCAGCCGCTCCCACCGCCGTGGCACCCGGAGCGGGGCGCGGCTTCAGAACAGCCACTGGTTTAAATGGTTATTAGCCACACAGGGATCAGCTCGCATGGAATAAGTGAATGGGTTTTGCAATATTTTTTTTAAATTGTTCTTGTTGTGGGCATTGGATGCTCGAGGTCTCTCTTCTCTAGTAGTCTTGTGTCTTAAGTAAAATACAAGAGGCCCTGGGCATGAAATGTGTGCCTGGGTGGGTCCCCTCAGCCCAGCTTGCACCCTCTCCAATCAGGGATCCCTCGGGGGATGTCCAACTGCCGGTTTAGAGCCTGATCTGCGAGCACTAGCTCCTAACTGCTTACCTGCCTGCCTGATTGTTCCTAACTGCCCCCCCCCTCCTTGCTGGCCTGATTGTCCCTTACTTCTCTTCTCTGCCCCCCACTCCCCTCCCCCCCAGCCAGCCTGATCACCCCCAACTGCCTCCCCTGCCGCCTGGTCGCCCATGCAGCCTGCTGTTGGGTCGTTTGGTCGCCCCTCACTAACCCCCCTGCCAGCCTAGTCACCCCAAGCGGCCTGTTCAGTCACCTGTTCAGTTGGGATGGTTGCTTAGGCTTTTATTATTATAGATTATTGAATTCCTGACCTGTTATTGATTAAGCTAAATTCTAAGAATGCAAAGATGAGTAAGTCCTCATTCTCATTCTCAAGACAAATCCACACCGTGGAAAAGACAAACATTTAGAAGGATAACTTTCTGCTGCCATGATGACAAGGAGCCTGGGACAGATGCCCTTACAGAGGAGGAAAGCGGCTGTGAGACATGCTGTGGGGGCAAGTTGGGGTGGACAAGTCAGGAAAGAAGGGGCTTTGGAAGTTGATAGGGTGACCAGGGGGAGGAAAAAGAAAACACATATAGAATTAACACTATATAATTAATTTTCAAAAGCTAATTTTTTGTGCTTCTCTTGAAAAAAGTACCGATTTCTTTTTTGTTTTGTTTTTTAATCCTCACTCAAAGATATGTTTCATTGATTTTAGAGAGAGGGAAAAAGGAAGATAGAGGAGAGAGAGAGAGAGAGAGAGAGAGAGAGAGAGAGAGAGATCCATTAATTGTCTTCCCCATGCCCCATCCGGGGACTGAACATGCAACCCAGGTATGTGCCCAGACCAGGAGTCAAACCAGGAAGCTTCAGCGCATGGAGCTATGCTCCCACCACTGAGCCACACCTGCCAGGGCAGCAGTGCCGAGTTCTTTAGACACTTTGTTTTGAAACAATCCTGAAAAACAGGTGCGATGTTTTTCACTCTGTGTAACGTGGGAAGGATAAAAGCAGCTCAGTGTTAGTCAGGATGTTACGTGCAAGGCATAGAGGGACATGACATGAGCTGGAGCTAGACAGGGAACTGTGTAAAGGGGAACTAATCTTTTGAGTTATTTTTTGGCTCACAGATGATAGAACATTTATGCCAGGCTGCCATCGGAGAATTGACATATTGTCTGAACATTTGGTATCAGTTACTCGGGCCTCTTTGGGGAGGGCGGATGCAAGAGGCAGGCACTGAGGGGCAGGCGTGTTTGGAAGGCGAACTGCCAGGAAGGATGCTGGGAGCCGGGCCTGGCAGAGCGGGGGCCGGGCGGACAGGAGTCATCTTCACCTCCTCTGCTGACTCGGTAATGACCGCTTCTTCCCCACTCCACCTGTACCGAGGTGAGATAGTCACCGTAAGGAATGTTTTTAAAGGTGGGGGGGGAACTGGCAGCTTTGTGTGGAGATAAGGAGGTAACCATTTTTTAAAGTGACATTTCCCTCTTCAATCTCCTAAAAAAATCAAATAATAAAATGCAAACAGCTTACAGTGCCTCCTGCACTGGTGACATGGAGAAAGGGTTAGACGTTTTAGATTCTCAGTGTAGGTGGCCACCGAGCCTGGGTGTGTAAGGTGTGCTCCCCGCTGCGGGGCCCGTTGTCCCAGGTCAGCAGTAACTGAAGCTCTGGCCAGTCTTGGCGAATTACTTCCTTATTGATGGGGACCCAGATTGCTCACTCACATCATGAGGTCTGACTTGGTAATTTCTAACGTTTCTGCTTGTTCTGGTGATCACTGGAGGCTTCTGTTTCCAATGGGCATCCAAGCAGCTACATGAAAGACAGATTCAGGAGAAAGTTTGTGAAAATTCCAAGTGAAAGCACTACCAGACTCCCTTCCCAGGAATGCATGGAGGAACTACACATTCTCGCTGAGCTGAAACATCAGAGATGTCTCCCTGGAGCGGAGCAGAGTAGGCCAGTGCAGGCCAGAGCCCACTGGCACAGAACGGAGCAGAGCTAACCAGGGTGGCACACAGCAGACTGGCACAGAACGGAGCAGAGCTAACCAGGGTGGCACACAGCAGACTGGCACAGAACGGAGAAGTGCTAACCAGGGTGGCACACAGCAGACTGGCACAGAATAGTGGTGTCTAGCTGGAAAGGGGCTGCATTAGCGCTGTCCTGCTTTCCCAGATGCACTGTATCACAATCACACTGTTTTTCACTGATCAAAGTTTTTTTTTTTTCCTCTTCACCAACTTCCAAATTGTGGATTCCTGTTGGCCCTGAATTGGCGCCAATGACCATCGGTTAACATATCAGATATGCAAACAAAGAGGAAGAAAGATGAGAGAAATAAGAATAATTTTATCTACCATTTTGGAAAAAATAATTTAGAAAAGCAAAATTTTTCAAAAACACAAAGCCTGAGGCCATGTGGCTCAGTGGTTGAGCATCGACCTATGAATGACAAGGTCACAGTTTGGTCCCAGGTCAGGGCACATGCGAGGTTGTGGGCTCAGTCTCCAGTGTGGGGCATGCAGGCAATAATTTTCTCATTATTAATTTTTCTATCTCTCTCTCTCTTCCTCTCTGAAATTAATAAAAATAGATTTTAAAAAACCCACACAAAACCTTCTATTAGCAGAGTGTAAAAAAGAACTGATTTAGGGTAATCAGGAACCATCATGTTGAATTAGTCATTGTGCCCTTTCTAGATGTAAGAGAAGGAAGAAAAGAAAAGGTTACTTACAAAAAAAAAAACTGAATAAAGATTTATTTTCTAGTATTTTAATAAATTATATGGTATTTTAGAGTGAGTTTTTATGAAAGAAAATTGATGTTTCTCTTGACTATAAATAGCAAAACCAAGTTTTTGAAATATATTATATTCCTGAAATTATATTCTTCTATCATTATTCAAATAATCCATAGTCCTATAATTGAGAGGAGGCAGAGGAATAGCAATATGGTCTTTAATAAAAACAACAAACTACAAGTATTAACTAATATTCACTTAAATGTGTTTTACTATTCTACAATAAACTCATACACTATTCTAGGCCAGAAGTTTGCAATGTAGCACAAAAATAATAATAATAATATTGTATCTCATTTGGAATACAAGATAGAATTGATTGGTCAGCACCACAAGTGAAAATTAATGCCTAGTTTCTAGACCATTTAAAGACTGACAAATGTTGCACTTTTTCTAACCCATAAAAATGTGAGTTTAGGAAGCAAAATAGCAAGTTATTAAGGCTAGAGGAAGTTAACATTATTTCAAAGTTGTATAGTATATGAGTTTGTGAGGGATTCCATAACAAAATGTCAGATCATGTGGCGGAAACAACAGAAATTAATTTTCTTGCAGTTTTGAGGCTGAAAGTCCAAGATCAAGATGTCAGCAGGCTTAGATTCCTTAATTAAAGCATATGTTTTCCTGCACAACATCAATTTGCTCTTGTTTATTATTTCGCCTTTGAACAATGTGGCAAATTAAAAAAAAAAACATATTAAAATAATATAGAACCTTACTGCCCAGAAATAAGTGTCGTGAAAATATTGTACTTTCTTCTAGAGATTTTTATATACAATAGCCTAGTACTTCTAAAACTAAAATTATTACCTTAGTGATTTTTAAATCCTCTTTTCCCCCCACTTAACATTACATTGGGTACATTTTCCATGAAAAAAATATTTTAAAAACATGACTTAAAATATGATATATTTTATTTATATTTCATAATATATTGTCTCATTTTTATGAAAGCTAGAGAATTTTAATTTTTTCAGTTTCAAGTAATACTGTGGTGAAAAAATTTTCATACAAAAGTTTTATTTGTCTATGATAACTCCTCGGTAATAAATTCCCAGAAGCGGTACAGCTGACTAGAATTTGAATCACTTTGCATATTTTAAAGATCTAAATAATAATCGTTGTCAGATAATTCCAAAATATGATTCATCTCCTTGTTAGCATTAATTTATTCTCTTATTGCATTCATGTTGTGAGTTTTCCTTCTCTTGGGCATGAAGGATAAGTTTGGATAATATCTCTGGCATTTTGGTTATCATGTTAGAAAAGTGCGGGTCCTATTGGCTCAGCCACCTGGTGCCTCTCCAGGGAGAAGGGCCCTCCACCCTGAGGGACAATGTGCCAGCCTGGTTGTGACAGGTCTCTCTGGCTGTGCTGTCCAGGAACTTGGACCTCTAGGCAGGATGGGGGATCAGGGTGAAGGGCAGACAGGGCTTCCCGGGCAGGTGCTGCTGCCAGGCCCGGTGTGTCCAGCTGGAGGTGGAGGAGGAGAGCCCCAGGCCCCACTGGAAGGAGAGGGCTTCCTCTGGCTTCCAACGGACCCTCCTCATGGGGGTCACAAGCCGGACTCAGATCAGGGGGAGTAGGCCTCCTCTGTGGACACTTTCCCATTGCTGTATTAGTGCGCAGGAAACACTGGTCCTTGGTTACCGCTTCTGTTGGGTGGGGTGTAAGTCACCTGTTGCCATGTGGTTCCCCCAGTCCCAGGTCACTAACCAGTCTGCTTCCACTTTTCATCTTTAAGAGTTCATGGTTGCCTAATGAATTTTGTCTAGGGTTTATAGTTGTATTTACTGAGTAAGGGCAAGGGGGAATAGTCTACTGTGTCACCTATAACAAATCAGAAATCTATCCACAATAACTCTGAACTAATTATCCCTGGGCTTATATGTATGCCATATTTTTTCTTGTGTTTATTTCGAATACTAACATATTCTCTCTCTCTCTCTCTCTCTCTCTCTCTCTCTCTCTCTCTCTCTCTCTCTTTCACACACACACACACACACACACACACACACACACACACACCAGTATATGTCCTATCCACAGTGCCTTCATTTATAAATTCAACTGTCTTCACAAGGCATCAGATTGTGTGTTTTGACTTTACCTTTAAGATACATGGACACAAACAAAGACCTTTGCTCCAGGACAGAGCATGGAACTAGATGCTTTAAGTAATCTGACACTTTGTAAAGTATGTGATTGTCTCACCACTAAGTTGTACTCCTGAAACTAATGCAAAATAATATTGAATGTAAATTGCAATTTTTCAAAAATGAAAATGGCCAGATGCACAGTATGGATTTTATAAACACCGCTGTTTTCTGCGAAACCACAGGAAGGCCTCTATCAAACTCTGATATCCTCCTGGAAGTGCCCGTGCGCCTTCCTAACCCCTCCGCCCGGACCTGCTGTTGGCCTTTCCATTCGCCCCAGCGCAGTGGGGCAGGAAGAAGGAGGCTGCCCGGCATCTGACAGGGGCCTATGACCTAATGTGTGTGCATTCATAAGAAGCACATATTTTCTTCTTTCTTAGCATGTTGTCAGATGAAATTTCCGGAGAGAAATTGTTGTCTTGCCTTCAACCGTCTTTGCTCTGAACTTAGTAGGATGTTAAGCAGTAGGCTGTTTTTAGGCATTTTCCAAATAGTTTACAATAAAATAGTAAGCTGAGGGGTCAAGAGTATGACTTTCAAATCAAATAGACCTGTTTGAATCCCATCCTCATTTCCTGTTTGGACGATTCTCGCTAAGTATGTCAATTTCGTCACCTGAAAAGATGAGATAATATTTAATTCATGGAGTTGGTAGAATTACTGAATCTCTTGCACACAATAGGTAACATTATTATAACGTGGCTACCCCTTGCTAACTCTCTGTTCTAAGCATGTCACAAACATTAGCTCTGAACCCCAGTCTCCAGTGTTGGGTTTATAGTCCTTATTTCCTGAATGGGAAGGTTGAGGCTAAGGTTCCCTTCCCTGCAGACTGAAAGTCTGAACTAACTTATAAATGCTGATCGTAAGAAAAGCTTCTTGTGTCCTTACGGAGTGATTCTCAGGAAATTAGTAATTTCCATATTCGCTGCATCGGTGAAGAAGGTAGAGACAAGAATAAGCCAAAGAGGTAGGAACCCAAGAGTCTACGTTCTTAACATCTGAGGCTGAAGCCACCGCAGCTTCTCCTAATTCAAAACAGTGAACTTATTTTGCACCTTCTCAGTAAATATGAGTCGCGCAGAAAATTGTTAGTTCTGACATGTAATTGAATAACAGATGCAAATTGACCTGATTCAAACCTTTCCATTGATAAGCTCAGTGCACATAATTTCCCTGGAGCCCACTAGAAACTGGTGTGCTTTCACATCTGAGAAGAGCTCTGGCTTTTGTGGAGCTGCACAGCACCAGTGACTGTCATATGAGTTTCAGAATCAGACAGCCTGTCCTTTCACTCCAGCCCTGACACCTATTACCTGGGCATCTTTGTACAGTGTCTTCAAACCACCCTGAGGCTCCGGTCTGATATCTATACCAGGAGAATGACATAGCCTGCTAATAGGAAAGCATGAGCATTCAAATAAAATGATGTGTTTTTAAAACGTAATAATATATGGACAAAAGATTTGAAAAGACACTTCATCCAATATATATATATATATATATATATATATATATATATATATATATATATATTGGCTTTCACTCTATGTAAATTATATCCGAATAAAATAAAAATACAACCTCATATTTGTTCAGCCTTTCCTAATTTACTAAGCACATTTCATACATCATTGATTTGATGCTCAGACCATTTAATTGGTAGACATCATTTTCCTCCTAATTTCATAAGTGGAGAATGAAACATTGAATACAGAAAAACAAACAAACAAACAAACAAACAAACAAACAAAACCCCCTCAAGATCAATGCTGGGTTTTCTGATTTATAACCAAGCATTCTCTCTAGAAGACATAAAGATGCTGAGGTGTGTTTCTCTGAATCTATATTGTGTGATACTTTAAAAACAACCCATGGTGTTTTCCCCATTAAATAGCTTTGCAACAAAAAAGCTATATCCCAAGGTGTCACACTTTTTATACCGCTTTTTTTTTTTCATTCTTAGAAAGGGTGCAAACATCCCTGCCATAACTGACTATCCATTGAAGTTTTATATTTGGTATCTTTATCCTATTGCTATTCTTTTCTTTTAAAAAAAAGTGAATGCTTAAAAAATATTCCAACTAAACTCCTGCCAAACTTCTGCAAGCGAGTTGCCCTTGAAGAATCTAACAGTAGATTAGTTTTATTTCTTCCTATAAAACTTTCTCCCCAGAGATGGTAAATTAGACAAGCAAGCAGGTCATCTTTGAAGATGCGCAAAGAAAGACATGGAGCCATATAGATTATTTCTCTTTAGTGAGGTGGACATTTATGCTGCCTCTTTTCTCTCACAGAGAGAGAAAGCCACACAAAGACATTTAAGTGTCATGTAGCCACAGAATAGCGACTCACTTCAAGGTAATGGTGCCCTCTGAGGAGCAGCCACAGATCCCTTCTGGCCAGAACCTGCCAGCAACTAACAGTACCTGAATGAGGGGGTGAGGATAAGAAAAAGACAGACAAGAACAGATGGGGGTCGGGAGGGCTCAGATCCGAGGTCTCCAGCCCCAAATTTTATTTTCCAACCTTTAAAGACAATTCTGAAGGAGGAAATATTTATTTCAGGCAATCATGCAGGTAGGTGGCCATTTCTCCTAACATGATGAGTTCCTATACAGATAAGTTCCTTCAGCACCTGTCCTATTACAACCACCTGACCTTTACAACCACCTATCTTCCTCTTATCTGGTAGCTCCTTCTAGCAATTGTTTTGCCCTAAAGCAAAGACATCTGCAGTTAGCAGCATTCCGAGGGGGTAGTAGTAATTTTCCACTTAGGTTAGTGAAAAGGGGGCACATGAAGAGCTGTGTCCTACACCCATGCCTGCATTCAGGCATATAGGACCCCTGCATTCAGGGCAGCTCCCCACACCTTCTCCCCAATTTTAACATCAGCTGGGATTGAGAGGCCAAACTGGAACACTGACATTCTCTGCTATTCAGACTAGTGGCCCAGTAGTCCTTACCTCCTACAGGCAACATGATTAGAGAATAATCTTCTACCTCGCTAACAAAACTTGGCTGATTTCAGGTGAGAAGTAGATGGCTATTGTCAGAGAACCAAATACAGAATTCACTTTGGCTTCTTATAGGTGAAGAGCCACATTAATAAAGGGGGTAACTAAGTGGAGGATAGATTCTAGGAACCATAGGGCCTGTGGTCAGTTTGGCCTCAAAATCAGATATGTGAGAAGGAGTGGTAAGGAGGAAAGGATGCAGAATTTGGAGTCCCTTCGATGTTTGATACTTATTCTTGGTAGTTCTAGGAAAGCCTGGGACATTTGTTGCATACTTACCCGGGAGTCTGGGATCATGAGGCAAAAAAATCAACTAAAGTCGCTTGCTTGGAGAAAGTGGTGGCAAGTGAAGAATTCCCAGCCCCAATTCTAAGAATTCAACTAAATTTTGACAATCTGCCCAAAGATAGCATAAGATTCCACCGCTGAAGGCTGTAGTCCTACACCTGCACCTGTCCCTGCACCTCCCCTCCAACTTGAGATGCCAGCGGCCAGCCCACACTATTACCAGTGCTACTGGTGAATCGGATGCAGGTTGGAGAGTCGAATGCCCTCTGTCTCTGGGCATGAACAGCTCACATAACTCAGGAAATTCTGTTTCCTCAGTAAATTACTAATTTATTTCAATGGATATTAAATAATATGAATCAAGAAACAAAGTATCTTCTTCTGTCCATGTGGAATCTTTCTTTCTGGTTCCCCGATGTGAAAGTTCTCTGGAAAAGGACCAAAGAGCTATTATCCTTGGATTTTATGGAGGCTTCATTGCATAGTGATGATTGGCAAAGTCATTGACTATTGACAATTAAGCTCAACCTCCAGTCCATTTCCTCTCCCTGGAGAGTGGGTGGGAGGTGGGACTGGAAGCTCCAAACCTCTAATCCAGAGGTTGGTTCTTCTGGCAACAAGCCTGGACCCTTGGGTGGGATCCAAAAGCCATATCATTTACATAAGAAAAGACTCCTTTATCACACTCAACTATGAAAATTCCAAGGCTTTGACTACCTATAGCCAGTAACTACAGAAAAAGACCCAATATAAATTACAACATTGCAGATTGATTTAATATAATGATGGTGTATGTTCTTTGGAGTCTAAACAAGAGAAAAGGGAAAAAAAAGATGTTGGTGGAAGAGTTAAAATAAGAGGTTGGAGATTCATCAAAACACTCTTTCCCCAGGTCACGCCCCTATCTAGATTAATAAATTGATCAATGCTGACTGGGTTCTAAGCTTTGGGCAAATAAAATATATATGGAAGCAGGTATAATTTCTAATATAACTTTTCCATTTGCCACCTTGTAGATAGAGATCATGTAAATGCACAGGAAATTCATTTTTAAATTATAATATTCTCCTTAATTTGAGATAGCTTTGTCCAGTGTAATGGCACTATGACTCACTTGCCTCCTTTCAACCTTATCCTTCCACCTTTGCACATGCTGAATGTCCACTCCCTTAATCATGAAGCCCTTAAGACATTAAGTTATGGTTAGCATAGAGCTATCTTAAGAACAAAGCCTCAGGTCTGTGGACCAGGAGAACAGAGACTCAGCCATACAAAAGATAACATCTTGACCTCAGTTGTATTTTAGCTCCAGACCCATGAAAGCAGACCCGGCCAGCTATACCCTCAGAAAACCAGACCTTATGATGCCATAGCTGACATTAGAACTGATATAATGATCAATACTCCCTATCCTATCCCTCACTAACTATTAGAGCCCACACTCCAATTTCCTTAGCTACCTTGAATAATGACTTTCCCCTTATATAATGTATTATCTAGATGCCACAGAGGAGCAATATTTTATTTATTTTTAAATTCTTCATTGTTTAAAGGATTACATGTACTATTACATATATCTCCTTTTCCCCCATTGATCTCTCCCTGGACACCCCCACTCTACCCCCCACTTTACACACACACACACACACACACACACACACACACATGCCCTCACCCTCCTAGAGTTTGTGTCCATTAGTTATGCTTATATGTATGCATACAAATATTTTCATTGATCTCTTACCCCATCTTACATCTCCCCTGCCTTCCTGCTGAAGTTTTATGGTCTGTTCCATGCTTCTATGTCTCTGAATCTATTTTAGTTCATCAGTTTATGTTGTTCATTATATTCCAGAAGTGAGTGAGATCATGTGATATCTATATTTCTCTGACTGGCTTATTTCACTTAGTATAATGCTCTCCATATCCATCTATGTTGTTGCAAATGGTAAGGGTTCTTTCTTTTTTACAGCAATGTAGTATTCCATTGTGTAGATGCACCTCTGTTTTTTTTAAGCCATTCATATGCTGATTGGCACTTAGGCTGTTTCCAAATCTTAGCTATTGTAAATTGCACTACTATGAAAATAGGGGTGCATATGTCTTTTCTAATTAATGTTTCTGATTTCTTGGGAGATAGTCCTAGAAGTGGGATTACTGGGTCAAATGGGAGTTCCATTTTTAATATTTTGTGGCAACTCCATACTGTTCTCCACAGTGTCTTTACCAGTTTGCATTCCACTAGCAGTGTGTGAGGGCTCTTTTTTTTCTGCATCCTCACCAGCCCTTGTTTGTTGATTTGTTGATGATAGGCATTCTGACAGGTGTGAAATGCTACCTCATTGTCATTTTTATTTGAATCTCTCAAATGATTAGTCACTTTGAGCACATTTTCATGTATTTCTTGGCCTTCAGTATGTCCATTTTTGAAAAGTGTCTAAGTCCTTTGCTCATTTTTTGATTGGATTATCTTCCTTTTGTTAAGATGTATGAGTTCCCTATAGATTTTGGAGTTTAGGTTCTTATCAGATAAAACATTGGCAAATATGTTCTCCCATGCATTGGTCTTTCTTATTGTTTTGTTGATTGTTTCTTTTGCTGTGCAGAAGCTTTTCATTTTGATGTAGTCACATTTGTTTATTTTCTCCTTAGTTTCCATTGCCCTTGGAACTGTACTGGTAAATATATTGCTACAACACATGTCTGGTATTTTGGAGCCTATGGATTTCTGTGAGATTTTTATGGTTTCCCATCTTACATTTAAGTTTTTTATCCATTTTGAGTTTATTTTTGTGTATGGTGTAAGTTGGTGGTCTAGTTTCTTTCTTTTTTTTTGCATGTATCTGTCCAATTATTACACCATTTATTAAAGAGACTGTCTTGACTCCATTTTATGTTCTTGCCTCCTTTGTCAAATTAATTGAACATAATGTCTTGGGTCAATTTCTGGTTTCTCTGTTCTGTTTCATTGGTCTATATGTCTGTTCTTGTGTCAGTACCAGACAACTTTGAAATCATTGGCTTTGTAATATAGCTTGATATCTGGTATTCCTCCAACTTTGTTCTTCTTTATCAAGATTGCTGCAGTTATTCGGGGTCTGTTTTTATTCCACATGAATTTTTGGAGACTTTGTTCTAGGTCTGTGAAATAGGCCATTGGTATTTTAATGAGGATTGCATTGATAGGAATTGTATTAATACTACCAAAAGCAATATGGACATTTTAATAATGCTGATTCTACCAATCCATGAAAATGATATATTCTTCCATTTATTTATGTATTCCTCTATTTCTTTTTTCAATGTCCTGTAGTTTTCCAAGTATAGGTCTTTTACCCACTTAGTTAAGTTTATTCCTAGGTAGCTTAATTTTTTAATTTTTTAATTTTTATTTTTTGTGCAATGGGATTAATTTTGTTGTTTCTCTTTCTGTGAGTTCATTATTGTTGTATAAAAAAGCCATAGAGCTCTAGCTGGTTTGACTCAGTTGGCTAGAGTGTCAGCCTGTGAACTGACTGATTCCAGATTTTTTCCCTATAGTTTGCGAAAAATATAAGAAACACATATTTTTAAAGACTAATGTTTAATTTTCTATTGATTACTTGTTGTTTTTTTTAAAGTGGGTCAAAAAGTATTTAAGTCTTCAATTATAGTGTACCTTCCAAATTAGTTTATTAATTAAAGTTATACAAACCAAAATTAATTTGAGACTATAAGAAAAAAAAAATGCATTTTTAGCTATAAATTTAGCTGCAGCCCAGGAGACACAGATTCAGATAAGCATCCTAAATTGTGTTTCGCCCAGAGAAAGGGAAGCCCAACTTTTATAGTGAAAGTTCACACCCAGGTTCCTAATTAAGTCCATTTTATGTAAATCTGGTATCAAAATTGTGCAGTTCTAATTGATCATTATAGATGCAAACGAGAATGGATTTGTGCAGTTCTGTCCGGGTGGCCAGGTCTCAGTCAGTTGGTGGAAAGATGAAACCAGGTTTCCCTGCTGTGGTTGGTCACCTGGCATAAACAAGCGGACATAGTGCAGGAGCTGAGGAGGGCTCAGCCTGAGGCCTCCCTGGGGCACAGAGGAGCCCCTATTAACAAATGTCCACTAAACTCTGGTTACTCATGAAGATTGACCTCCAGTTGACCTTGGGGGTGGTTCCATCTCAGCAGATAAATTTCTTCTTATAATTCATATCAAATTAATATTTTTTCTTGGGTTACACACTTAATGTTTTTGTTGTTGTTTTTCTAGCAATATCTACCCATTTTAGGGTATCTTCTCACATATTAAAATTTACTCTATTTTTTTTTTAATTTTATAAGACAACAACATGTCTCACTATAGCTTTCACTTTTATTTTCCTAAACTACTAATGAGATTGAGCAACTTTTCTCATAGTAATTATTTTGCTGCAATTAAATTTTCAGGAACTTGGGACATTTATTTAAGCTACCCCCCCTCCCCCACCCCCCAGGAAACTCTTCAGAAACAGTCCCTCTAACTTGAAACATGCAATTAGGTTACTTGGTGTCACTTGTCTGGACACTAACATTATGAGAAGAGGAACATGGGAAAGGAATGGGCCTCAGTTTCCTCACTCAGGGTCAGGAAAGGCGATGGGTAAAATCCTCTGGTAGACTGAACTGCTGATAAAAACCCAGCATTTAGAGGAACTGACAAACTAGACCCAGTGCTTTCCGGGAAGGGGTCTGGGGGCTGCCCTTTCTCAGATTGTCCATTCCAGGGATCTGCTAGGAGCAGAGCTGTGCAGTGACCTTCTGGAGAAGGAACCTGAGGGGGCAGAAGGGCAGCCATAGGAAAAAGTCTCTGCTGTGGTTTTCTCTACCACCTGCCGAGCCACACACGGATAAGAAACAAACCCGTAGAGGAAGTGCAAATGGAGCGTGTGAGTTAATGATGAAAGAGCCGGGTTGTCATAGGTAAGTCAAAAGTAGAAACACTATCCAACAAGTAATCTGTAGCCGCGTGTATGTGCTGGCCCTCCTAGGAAGGCTATGTTTTCTTCTGAGAAAAACAGAATAAGGAAGTAAGTTCCAGGGCAGCATCAGAATGGCCGGGGGCGGCTGACCCCAGAGAAGCCCTGGTGATTGTTTACTCAGAGAACTTTTTCATTCTTTCTTGGGTTCCTGCCATCCTGAGGAATGTCAGGCCCTGCATGTTTATGACCCGACTAGACAAATTCACATTCTGGATGCTTCTCCCCCTCTTTGAAGCCAGGCCTCACTGCACACTGGAGCACCCACCCATCCCTTTTTCAGCATGATGCCCATGGGATCCTCAGATCTATTACTATCGTCACTGCGGTGCACGTCAGCCTCAGCAGCCAGCGCATCCTAAGCCTTGAGCAGGTGGCCACCTTTGCTCCAGGGCCCCCTCCGCAGGGCTGTCACAGTGCAGCACGTCCTGGGGACAGTGGACGGACTGATGCAGCTTGTCTGCACGGAGATAGGTCAGCTTAGACATGGCCGGGGTCTCCCTGCATGACCAGATTCCAGACAGGCTAACCTTTCCAGAGCGGGAACCACGTTCCCGCAGAGCTGAGCTGCTTCTCTGCAGGAAAATCACACAGAAAAGACACCTCTGCTGCCCTTTGGAGAAATTAAAGCTTCCCCAGACACCTGCTGCTTTTCCAACCCAGAAGAGATGCACGGACAGAGCGGACACGCTCAACCCTCATTAGTTGAAGCTAATTTGACTAATTTTAGGAGAGAAAGGGAAGAATAAAGACAGACACCAAAATATAATGTTATTTCTTATTTTTCCTCCTCCAGATGAGTCACTTTGCTACACTGCATTACCCAAGGAACAAACCAATGTCTCTCATTCAGAAAGGTCTTTCTCCTCTTTAAACCCAGTTGTGACATAAACCCATTTACAATATAACAAAGGGGCTGCCCCTTCCCAGAGTGTCCATTCCCGGGTATCATGGGAAAGAACAAGATGCAGGTCCAGAGACCTGTCAAACATCAAGAGTAAGGGTCTCCATGTGCAGATGTGGCCAGTGGGCAAGTTATTGCTAAAATAGTTTGTTAGACAAATTATAAATTAATCAGCCTTGCTGAGAGAGCTTCAGCCTCTGAAGTAATGAAGGTGAAAAACTGTATGGCATGAATCCTTTGTCGCCTTCATCTGTCTTTGATAATATCCCATGCTTAATAAAGTTGTAATTATAGATTAAATGCACTGTCCCATAAAAAGAATGCCATGCAAGCATATGCTGTGTGCACTCGTGCATAGCAAATGGGAAGAAGGAAGACTTCATTGTATGCGTGGGAGTTAATGTCAAAATACTTTTACAAGTTCGGCTACATCTCCTTACAAATGTGTGGGTGATGGTATTGTGTCAAGTTGATAATGTAAAGTCAAATTTAGTTCAACAATACCTTAACAGTGATTTTTTTATTATTAAATGAAATTTAAGTGATCACTCTGGGAAATTTAAAGAATGATGTGGTCCTCATATTTCACTCTGATATTCCATTTTGGAAGTTTATTGACAAGCACAGTGCCAATTAATCAAATGGACCACCAGCAATTGGACTCTTCTATGAATCTGTTAGGTTTTAGCCATCTCCTCATTTATCTGCCTGTCCATCCAAAGGTTACGTGTACCTGCTATGTGTGAGAAGTGTGCACGGCAGTAAAGGTACAAGTCAAAAGAGACACAGCCCTTGCATGTAAGATCAAGAAGGCTGATCTGCAAATAATACAAAAATGTGAGATGCATGCAGTAATTAAAGCACAAACAAGGTACAACATATGCATGTGGAAAAGAACATGAAAATGAACTTGGAGAAATAGGTAAATTCCCAACGATGAAGTGGACTGGATTGTTAGGGAGTGGGAGTTTGCGGTTGTAAATGTTGAAGGCATTCTAGGCATACACGAGAAATAATTGTGTAGTAGGGTAAAAACAAATGTGTAAGTTTAAAAAATAAGGAATGAGTCATACAAAAAGATGCTGAACATGTACAAGGACCCATGTTGTAATAGACTTTTGATGTTAAGGTGTGTTTTTTTTCCTAATAAATAATTGAAAGGCATTCATGAATATGAAGCAGAAAAGTTATTTGATCAGCTAGAGAAAGTAAAGACATAGATTCTGGCTGTGCCAATTATGTACTGAACAATACTTGGAGCCATGTGAAACTAGAACTATATTATTCCCATTAAAAATATTATAATTTTCATAGAATTAAGTTTGGGCAACCGGGATAATCTATAATAATTTCCCTACATCAAGGCCTTTAATCTAGTTATATCTGCAGGTCTTTTTTTTGTCAAGAAAGGTAACACATTTTTTTTTTAAGTTCCAGTGTTAGGACATAGACAACCTTTACTTTTTAAAATATGTATTTCTATTGATTTCATAGAGGAAGGGAGAGGGAGAAATAGAAACATCAAGGATGAGAGAGAATCATTTATCAACTGCCTCCTGCACACCCCATGCTGGGGATTGAGCCACAACCTGGGTTTGTGCTCTGACCTGGAATCCAACCATGACCTCCTGGTGCATAGGTAGATGCTCCAACCTTTAATTGTTTTAGGGTGGGGGTGGGGGAAAGAACATGTTACTATTCTCACAAATACATTATGGAACTCATTGTACCATAATGAAATTAGATTTTCACCAAGTAAGTGGAGAAAATATTCTGTTCATCATGAATCAAGTTAGAAAGGAAGCTGAGAATACTACATTTTCATATTTAGTTTGTTAAGAGATAAGAAAAAATTAGAAAGATCTTGGTAGAATGTATATTTAAACTCCTTTAAAATAAACAGATACACAATTCTCTATCATTGCATTTCACAGCTAGTTGATAATTTCAGGTGCCAGAGAGGAATGTATAAAGTTCTAAGGCTAGTTTTGTAGGAATTCTTTTTCATGGCCGACGAGGAAAGAGTTCCAATTCAGGGATCGGGTTCTGGAGAAGAGCCGCACACAAATGAAGAGACTTGAGACTCGAAGAATTTCAACTTGGCAATATGGGGGGCCAGGCGGTAGTCCAACTCTAGTGGGAGAACTACTCTCTGCTCTGGCCCTGCCATCCCCTTTTATCGAGGCTTTGTGGAAAACATCTTAGGAAACATAAACAGAAATTTACATGTAGCCCTTAGGCAGGAAATAACAGAAACTTACATGGGACAAACATGGTGGAGGCTGCTTCAGCTAACAATATCTCAACTAAAGGTTAGAGCAATTAAGATTGTTGAGCATCCTTCCTGGCTTCCTGTCAACATCTCCTTTTTAGTGAAACTGATTTGTTTTCCAGCACTCTGTGTGTGGATATACTCTAAAAGAGTGTTGGAGTTGAGAAGACAATTACAAAAGAGATAGTGCATCCTATCTAATAAAAGAGGGATATGCAAATTGACCATACTCCTGCTTCACCGGCAAACCACATCCACCATCCATGCCCACCAGCAAATCAGGAGTGAATATGCAAATAAATCCAACCAAGATGGCTGCAGCCATGGAGAGCAAGAGGAAGTCTTGGATTTCCCTGGCAATGGAGGAAGCCAAGCTTTCTGCCTGTGCTTGCAGGCCCAGGCCTCCACTCAATGCTGCAAAGTTTCAATTATAAAAGATAAATATAAATCCCCCCCAAAATGGCTGTGGCCATGGAGCAGTCATTTTTTTTTTTTATTTCCTGCTTGGAAATCCATTCCAAACAGTAGGCTTGGTTCCACTCAAGGCTACAAAGTTTTAATTATAGCAGATAAATAAATCCCAGATACCAGAGCCTACACTTGGCTCTCCAGGGAGGGCGTGGCTGGCCTGCAAATCACCACAGGCTCCTTGCCCAGCCACCCCATGCCCCAAGGGAACTCCCGCCCTGATCTGGGACACCCTTCAGGATAAACCAGCTAGCACTTACCCATGCACTAGGCCTCTATCCTATCTAATCTTATCTAATAAAAGAATAATATGCAAATTGACCATCACTCCAACACTCAAGATTGCTGCCCCTATGTGGACATAAGATGGCCATCACAAAATGACCAGAAGGGAAAGGCAGTTGGGAGGGACCAGACCTGCAAAGGAGGGCAGTTGTGGGCAATCGGGCTAGTAGGGGAGGGCAGTTGGGGGCAATCAAGCCTGCAGGGAAGGGCAGTTAGGGGTGACCAGGATGGCAGAAGAGGAAAGTTGGGGGCAACCAGGCTTTCAGGGAAGGGCAATTGGGGTGGACCTGGGCCTGCAGGGGAGAGAAATTAAGGGCAAACAGGCTGGCAGGAGAGCAGTTAGTCATCAATAAGGCTGGCAGGAGTGTGGTTAGGGGTAATCAGGCTGGCTGGCAGAAGCAGTTAGGGGCAATCAGGAAGGCAGGCAGGCAAGCAGTTGGGAGCCAGCAGTCCTGGATTGTGAGAGAGATGTCTGACTGCCCAATCCTACTGGGATCAAGCCTAAATGGGTAGTTGGATATCCCTTGAGGGATCCAGATTGGAGAGAGTTCAGGCTGGGCTGAGGGACACCCCCTATTCCCTGTGCATGAATTTCGTGCACCAGGCCTCTAGTCTTACCGTATTTGCCTGTGTATAAGACGATTTTTTGGCCCTGAAAAATATGCCTCCAAGTGGGGGGTAGTCTTATATGGTGAGTATATAACAAACTCTTTATTTTTTGTGGAAATGTTAGGGGGTCGTCTTATACGCCCAGTCTCTTATATGCCGGCAAATGCGGTATTTTTCAGGGCCAAAAAATCATCTTATACGCCGGCAAATACGGTAATATAAACTCAAACTAACCAGTTAATATTAATAATTTAGGCTTTTGAAATTAAAAAAGAAATTTGCTCCAATGCTTCAAGGAAAGTATGGATAGAAAATACCCAAGTTACTTTATCAAAATCTCAGGATAGTGGAATGAGCTCTTAAGTATTGAAAGAAACACTTTTAACATAAAAAATGAATCCATATTCCAAACAGCTACTGTGATTTGCTTCCTCAAAGACATCTCCAATCTACTCTTCTCATGCTGCCTTTAACTACAAAGATTTGAACCCTAAGACTGTACTTTCTAGTCTACCTTACAGCTCTGCATAGCTTGCACATTCAGTTTGGGCTCATATGAAGAGGATTGAGTCTGTAAGATTCAACTGATTGACACTGTGTTTTCTGGATTTTCACACTATCATCTCTCCCTTCTTCTTGCGTTAGGTGGGAAAATGATGCAAATGGGGAAGTCATCTTATTATCATATTAAGGTAAGAAGGATTGCAGAGGTGCTGGCCCTGATATCATGAGGCCAACAGAAACTGCTTATCACTTAAGCCACTATAAGTCAAATCTTTGATTCTAATCTTAACACATCTCTAATTAATAAAGTGAGTGAATGACCTGTAGTAATTTTATTTTTGTAAAAATATTTAAGAAATTGAATGATGCTGGAGACCTCAATCAGGGGAGTGAGGGGAAACTGATTTCTAATTATTAATACTAATATCATGGAATATTACTTTCTACACTGATGCAGGACTCTTGTCACATACATAGAACTGGGCTGAGCAAGGGACCACTGGGCAGGTCCAACTCATACTATTGGGAGAAGAATATAATTACCAACATTAAAGTGAAAAGAGGAAAAAAATAAGAAAAAACTATGCAATCAGTGATTAGAAGGCATACTCTTAAGCAAGAGTGATCTTAGAGACAAATAATTAATGTTATCTAGTTTTCATCAACCATGCCTGAATGGTATTCTGTCATTTTACAGATTTATTTTTTTAATGAAACACCCATATTTTCAGCAATTTCTCTTTTATTGAGGATGTCAAATCCATGAATACAATTTTGAAAGCCAACCTCTTTTCATGGGAACCACTTCTGTGTTCTGAATGTGTCAGCAACTCGCCTGGTTCGAGCAGAATCTTATTCATGTCAAGTAAACTATGACAGAAACAGTGGAGACAAGGACAAATGCCATCTTTAGCATTCTTTATTTGGGAAAGGTGTTAACAATAAAACCACATAATCTACAAAATAAGATGTTTCCTACTTGTGGCATCTGATGTCTTAAAACATCTCTGAAACGATTCAGACCTTGCGCTCAGTTGTCCTCAAACTGTTTTGCCTGCAACTGGGAGAATAATTGACACTATTCTAGTTTATAGGGAAGGAATAGATTCTGGTTACATTGGATCATTAATTTGTTAAATGGCTGTGGAACCCCCCTCTCCGCTGCCGCCCTTAATAACCATCCCCACTAAAACTCCACTGCCTCCGTGTGGGTGTTTGATTTGGGCAATTCCGCATGCTCCATAAGAAATAATCTAACATGTCTGTGAGATAGATGGCAGGGTTTGGGTCCTTTCTCCTGGGAGATTTAACCTGGAAATTCTTTTTAATGCTTATGGCAGTAACTCTTGTGAAGGCTGGCATATTAATGGAAGAATGCGCTCCTAAATCTGTTTTTACAGTTTGTGTATCCATTGAAGTATTTTTCCACCACACAGCCCTTAAAGATTTGTTACCAGTTGATTAGCAGTGGTTGAAGTCACATGTCTGCAGTTCTCACAGTTAACGCCACATCTTCATTCTAGAAAGAAACCTGAAATAAAGACATTGACTGCTGGGGGCGAGGTCGGTGATGTAACAGTGTGATAAGACAGATCGCAGCTCCCTTTACTCTGGCCATCAGCTGCCGCTGGGAGAGATATAGATGGCTGTTTAATGAGTGACAGATTCAGCATCCCTCCCTATGAGTGTACTTAGGGATGGAATAAATAAAGGAGTGATGCCAAAAACTGCTGGGACAAGGAAATGACATGGAATGAAAATATGACTAGCAATGGTCACACAGCAATTCCTAGTTAAGAGATCAGACCACCAGGGTTCTAGCTGCATTCTCTCTAGCTGTATTCTCTAAGGGAAGTAATTAGTGACTCTTTGCCTCAGGTCCCTTATATATGAAACTAGGGGCCCAATGAATGAATTTGTGCACCTTGAAAGGAACTTGGGCTACGAGGCTATGGTGGGCACAGGGGCGCGTCTCAACCCATCCTCCACACCCCATCTGGCCCCAAACCCCTCCCTGCACGGTCTGCTGGTAGCCCCACTCCTGTCTCTGCTGCTGCTCCCACATGCTGACTGCATCAGCCCACTAGCACACTGAAAGAACAGAGTGATTGGGGCTGGCACCAGCAGCAGGTACAAGTGGGGCCAGCGCAATCAGTGGAACTACTGCTCCGTTTGCCCCTCAGGAGCAGGGGGAGGTGGAAAAGCAGCAGCTCTGGTGCTGACAGTGAGTGCGAGCAGGGCCTGGCGCTGACAGCGGGTGCAAGTGCCCAGCAGGACTGTGGCACACAGGAGCAAAGAATTTTCAGTAACCACCAGAGGCTCACCCTAATGACAGCAACCGGTGCCCCATCTTGGTCTAGTGCCCCTACTCACCTGCTTCACCATCCCACCATAGCTGATGCCTGCCGTATTCGGCACATGCCCCCTGGTGGTCAGCACACATCATAGTGACTGGTTGGTCAGCTGTTCAGTTGTTCTGCTTCTGATCTATTTGCATATTAGGGTTTTACATATGTAGATAGGTAATAATAATGCACTTCTTTTGAATTGAAATCAGTTCATCTATATAAAACAATTAGAGCAGGGCTTGGCAGAATATGAGATGAATAATTTTAGCTCTTATGACTGAGAAGTTCATTCTCTCACTAAGTTGCTCTGAATTTTCAGAGATTTAGAATTTTTTATATGTTGTATGAACATGATTATTTTGCCTAATATACTTCTCCTTTTTTACTGACTGGGGAGAGGAGAATAAAATGTAATACATGCCACCAGGAATTGAAATATAAATAATAATATAAATGCAAGTAAAAGTCACTTTCCTTTATGGGATTCAAATACACCACTACTGAATGAAAGGATTCATTAGTTTTTTCTCTTAAGCCCAATTTATGCTGAAAAAAAATCACTTAGAAGGCACGATTTTGAAATTATCTATAAACAGAAGCCCTATGCATGAAGATTCATGCAATAATGGGCCTTCCTTCCCCTAGCTGCTGGCACTGCCTTTGCTCCAGCCAGAACCACTTTTCCACCTTTCCATGCTGCCCAGAGGCCCAGAGCAGCTGGGGCAATTGGGAAAAACTGCATCATCACCATGGTGACAATTCAAGTGTCCTGCTCCCCCCACTCCCCACCACTGGGCACCTGTGAATGCAAATTAACAGGTGCCCAGTGGTGTTAATTTGCATACTCAGTCCTGATTGGCTGGTGGGCATTATGACATCTTTCTCTTTTATTAGTGTAGATTACACATTCTGTAAATTGTGATTATTGATTCAGTTTTATCCTTAATTCTTGTGTTTTATCAAACATATTGCCCTATATTTCATCTCAGTTTTCTTCTTACAGTAGCCACTGGAAATACTTTTGCCCTTTTTTTTCCTTCAACAATTAATTATCAATGTTCCAAACAAGAATAATGATAATAAAGAACAAAGTGTGTGCTAAATTACCATGACTTCAAATTATCTGTACAATTTGCATTGGACTTCATAATACTTGCTGTGGCAGGCAGAAAGAATGATGGTCTCAAAAAATGTCACAGGTTAACCCCCCAAATCTGTAAGTATTTTACACAGAAATAAGGATTTTTAAGAAGTAATTCAGGTTATAGATCAGAGATGTAGAGATCATCATAGAGTTTTAGATGGGCTCAGTGCAATCACACAAGTCCTTCAACAATGGAAGAAATGGCAGGAGAGATCCAAAGTGGAGGATTCAGTCCCCATGGTGGCATTTGAAGAGGGGGCTTAAGCCAAGGAATCTAGGAAGCCGCTAGAAACTGAGAACATTCCTTAGCTGACCGCCAGCAAAGAATCAGACTTCATTTCTGCAATAAGGAAGTAAATAAACTGTCATTAATGGCAGTGAGTAAGGAAATGGAATGCTTTTACGTCTTCCAGAAAGGAGTGCAAATGCAGTGTTGCTGATCCATCTGATCTCCAAAACTGAAATATAACATATGTATATTTTTTTAAGTCTCTAAATTTGCGACAATTTATTGTGGCAATAATTGAGAATACAGACACATGGTATGCACTGTGTTTATTATTTTTATTTTGCTAATTATATTATTGTTAGTTAATTTGGTATAATCATGTGATACCTAGGACAATACAATAATTGCTCCACAGTTTACATACGTAGCCCATCCTTGTCTGGTGCTATCTGAGCTCTGTTCTACATGCTTGGGATTGGAGACTCATGGAAGCAATGAATGATGGGCTTACAGGAGTAACCTTCTGAGAGGTAAGCGGAAGAAGCTGGAAATTCACCTGGATACAGTGGCTATTTGGGGAACATGGATCACTTTAGTGCCTTGGCAAAGGCAACTGTGAGCCAAATTAGGAAAGGCCATCAAGATTTTCTTTCTTTTTTTTTTTTTTTTTTTTTTTACAAAAATTGGATTTCTTGAGAAATCTGGTGCTTTGAAAAAGTTAATCAATTGCGAAGGTAGAATAAGAGAGCTCCAGAAGAGTAATGCTTAACTGCCTTTTGGTCCACAGGGCCATTCTAATTGATCTCTGAAAAAAAGACTGCAGTAATTTTTTATGGCTTCATGCTGAGACATGGGGATGCAATGTGCCCAGGAAACTAGGAATTAGCACTCATGAGCACCAGTGGTGATTTCTGTGGTCACCCTATCTAAACTGCAACCTTGACAAAGCAATGGATTACTCTGCCGAACTAAACTTTTCTTCTTAGCACAAGTCATAAAATAACACAAATGTAATGGGGAGTCTGATACAATGTTTTGATGTTTAACTGCTGACAGCTTTAAAAGCTGATGACCTCCTCTTTTCTCCTTTTCTTATGCCCCATATTTGGGCAAGCTGATAGGAAGGCCTGGGTGTTCTCTGGGGCACCTGCAGGAGATTCAAACCAGGCAAGCTCCTGCCCTCATATGGGAACTCTCCCCCCCCCCCCGCCCCACTTCCTAGCAATAAAGCCCAGGCCAGCCTCCTTGCCTGGCCTTTGGCCGGAGAGTTCTGCTCTGCGCTGCTCCCCTCAGGAACCTCGGCCATGTCCCCTTTATGTGTGTGGGCATCATCAGTCTCAACATCTCAGCCAAACATTGGATGGAGGTTCCTCCCGATTTAACAGGGTGACCATACAATAAAATATTTACTGTTTTATCTTTTTTTCATGGATTTACAGTAGAATATAAAGTCTATGAGGGAAAATGTTATATCTGTGTTGTTCTTTGCACCTAGAACACTGTAGAATATTTATAAACCCATCAATCCCATAGGATTACATGTGTGAATGTGTGTACAAGAGTCATTTGTCACTTAATAAAGTAGCTATTCAAGGATCAAAAGTAATTACCTTACTGAAGGAAACTAGGTCAGGTGCTGATCATAAAATCACTCCTCACTCCCCTCCCCAAAAGTGTAGAAGCTCAAGTATACTCTTAAAACTATAGTGTCAAAAAGAGAAAGCTGGCATCCATCTTATATTTTCATACATTTAGGATTTTTTTCCCCTAGAGGGGAAAACTCAAATGTGGAATATATAAATCTGGTCTAGAATATCTTATTTTATTTATTTATTTACTTACTTATCTATTTACTTATTTACTTACCTACTTACTTATTATGTTTTTATTGCTAACACAGTTACAGAGGCCCACATTTTCCCAGCCCTCACCCCCTGCCTGCAGCCTTCCCTGCACTGCTGTCTATGTCCATGGGCCCTGCCTCTATGCATATATGTTCTTTGGTTAATCTCTTTCAATCCTCCCACACCTCTCCAAAATATGCAGCAGACAGTGTTATCACCGTGAAGGTTATTCCCTGTATGTAAGTGGAGGGACATATGACTGGATTCTGGACAACAATATGTGGACAAAGTGAATTGTAAGCTACTTCCACTCCCAACCTTAAAAATTATCCGTGTGGCACTCTTCCTCTTCGCAATGACCATGGAAGCCATGATGTCAAGAAAAAACACCAGCAGCCTGGGCCAACTGTTCTCACAGAACCACTGAAGATGGTTTCCTCATGAATGACTATCACGTGAGCAAGAAATAAACATTTGTTGTGTTAAGGAGTTGAAATGCAGGAGGTGATTATTGTTACCACAGAGTCTGAACCAGTCTGACATGTAAGGTAAATGGGATGCTTATTTTCCTGTGTATTCCTATCCTAATACCATCGCTAGTCATATCATCTGCAATGATGACTCCTCTTTTATCAGCAAACGTATTGACCACTTTCCACTTTTATTTACTAAACTGTGCATGTATAAGTAAAATTGTTTAATATTTGCTTATTGTTTAGACTGTGATAGTAACACATCTTCTCATTGTTGCCTGGATTGGTTGTCTAATTCGAGAGAATTAAACGCCAGATATTTCGAAGAACAAAGATCTGTCACTTGGCATTTCACTTCTGTGACGGAGAGGTGAAAATACAGACCCTGCTTGAGTATTTCTATTGCTCAGTGGGCTCCCTTCTCATCTTTCCTCAGCTGCAGGGGATTGCCCTCTAAATGACTAATTAAGACCTGTATCCTGGGATACCCAGTGCTCCTAAGTGATAATTACTTGAGATTAAAAGCCAAAGACCAGCAGGCTTTAAAGTGTTTAATGGGGCAAAGTAACAAGGCTGATCTATGTGCATCCCGGGCTTGTCACAGAGATGGCCTAGGGGAGGAAGGTGGATCCAGCTTCCTAGGAAGAGGAGCACGTGCAGCTCATGCTGCTCAAACCTCAGGGACTCCCTGGGAGCCCGTGAATCAGCATTCCTGTCACAGAGGCGGCACCTGAAGTGAGAAAAGCGAGAGGCACTTGAAGTGGCAGCTCTTAAAGTTGTGTCAGTTCCTAAATTAGTTTTTACTTCAAATAAAGAACATTTTTTTATGGTTTCAGGAAGGTGTCTTCATGGTTGCATATTTCGGATCCCTATTAATCACCTTCGGAATAAGCCCCAGTGACAACTCCTTGATCTCCTCTTGACAGGCTGAATGGAATGTTTGATTTCCGGAAGGCAGTTTGTCTCAGATGCTAGGAATTGGGATTTAGAGAGTCTGCCGAGTCTGTCTTCACAGTCGGAGCGGAGATGCATGGCAACATGTGGTGGCTATCTGCTGTTATGTGTCTGCAGAAGAGTGGCCACTGGACTACAGGGGAAGGGCATTGAGGACACATCAGGGGGGAGTGGACATAATGGACACATAATCCCTGAGGAAGGGACACTAACGTGTCGCTCTTTGGTTATAGTTTTCAATACTAGCTGGATCTCTCTGACCCTGAATGTGGCGCAGTATCCACACAGTTTTATAAAATGATCTATTTTTATTGAAGGTGTTGAAATAGCCATTTGGTACTGCTTCCACCACCAATAACAGCAACAGAACAAGAAGGAATGGGTAGAGTTACCATGAGCTTAAGCACAATTTCGAAGATTCCCTCATATCATCTCTCTGCTATTAAAGTGGCCATTCAGGTTCATCTGCAATCACAGGTAACTAGGTATTGGATATAAATAAATAATAGCTGTTCCTAGATAGCAAATGATCCCAGACACCAAGGATGACCTGGTCAGTGGTAAAGTCCATGAAAACAATGTCAGGGTCACTCATGATTGATGCCACTGCTTATTCGTGTGGCTTGGATGATTAATGATTAGAATCACCAGAACATGGAAAGTAAAAGATGCACAATAGGTTTTTCTTTTTTTCTTTTCCTCTCCTATTCTTTAGTTCTTTGCCGACAGCTTCCCTGGCAAAGTGAAAAGCAGCAACGGATGTTACAATTTTTATAATTTGGGGAGCTGCTTTCTAATTTCAGTGTTCAGCAACCACGGGACTCGCTGAGATTTATTTGTAGCAAGGAATTGTTAGGGGAATGTAACTTTTACAGGACATCACAGCACTGTACGCTTTTCACAGCTTCCACTGCTCACATTTGTGACACTTCAGGGAGAGTGCAAACTTTTATAAAGCTACAAAGCGGGACTCTAAGGGGACTCATTTGAGCTCAGTTAATAAAAGGTCTCAGACTATTATCAAGTTTCACAAAAAAAGGCAAAGCATGGAGACCAAGATACCAGAACAGTTCTTTTCTCAAAATAAATTACTCTGGATCTCACAAGAGGGGAGAGTTGAAAGCTGGCATATTATACAAGGAACTCATATAGGTTGTGTAGCCCAGTTTTTATTGTTGCTTATCTTCATTTAATGATGTTTTTTCAATTGATTTTTAGAGAGAGTGGAAGGGAGGCAGGGGAAGAGAGAGAGAGAGAGAGAGAGAGAGAGAGAGAGAGAGAGAGAGAGAGAGAGAGAGACATTGATGTGGGAGAGATACATCAGTTGGTTGGCTTCTGCATGGACCCCGACCAGGCCTGGGTATCTAACCTGCAATCCAGGTACATGCCCTTGACCAGGAATCCAGTCCTAGGCCCCTCAGTCTGAGGGCTGACACTCTAACCCCTGAGTAACACTGGCCAAGGCCAAATGGCACATTTTCTTCAATAGACTTATTTAATTTTATGTTAGAGTGATTTAGAGAAAATGGGAATGATTTGGTATGGCTTATTGTTCTTTAACTTCAGGTTGTGGTCATATAAAAAAAATAAAAAAGGAAGACAAAAGAAAAGTAGACATCTTAGGAATAATTAGTGGAAATGGAACTTAAGCACTTCTTAGAAGAATGGTGTTACAATGAAAACTTAGACAGAAAAATAAACTTCTACACATTTTCACTTTTGCCATGTGGGGCATTAAAGTTAATAAATGTAATTATGTAGTTGAATTAGAAGAATATTAAAATGAGTTAAGTAGTTGAGAAAAATTTGGCAAAATAAATAATTTATCTGAGCTTTAGTTTTCACACTTGTCAAATGGGAAACAGAACATTTAAACTGTTTCAGTTGAATTTTATTTTAATTACTAAAGGCCTAGTGCACGAAATTCATACACTATAATGAACATAGGTGCATATTTCCTTTCATTTTATTATTTTGGGTTTCTTCAGACACATACCCAGGAGTGGAATTGCTGGATCATAAGGTATTCATTTTAAGTTTTTGAGGCAATTCCACACTATTTTCCACAGTGGCTGCACCAGTCTGCATTCCCACCAACAGTGCACCAGGGTTTACTTTCCTCTGCATCCCTACCAACATTTGTTGTTTGTTGATTTATTGGTGATAGTCATTCTGACAGGTGTGAGGTGATGTCTCCTGTTCATGGTGGTTCAAATTTAAATTTATCCAATGATTATTGATGCTGAGCATCTTTTCATATGTCTCTAGGACATTGGAATGTCTTCTAAAGAAGTGTCTATTCAGGTCCTCTGCCCTTTTTTAATTATATTGTTTGTTCTTTTTTTGGTGTTAAGTTTATCAATTTTGGATATTAACCCCTTAACAGATGTATCATTGGTGAATAGGTTCTCCTGTATAGTAAGTTGACATTTTGTTTTGTTGATAGTTTATTTTGCTGTGTAAAATCTTTCAAGTTTGATGTAGATCAATTTGTTATTTTTGTTTGTTTATTTCCTTTGCCCAAGGAGACATATCAGAAAAGAGATTGATATCTCATAGCAAATTTTAAGTGTACAATACTGTATAATTAACTATATTCACCATCCATGCATTAGATTCTCAGAACTTATCTCATAACAAAGTTCAGATCCTTTGATCAACATCTCCCCCACCCCCGCCACGCACAACCTAGTAACCTTCATTTTGTTAGATCAAATAAGCAAGACAATGAAAGACAAATACTACAGTATAATTTATATATGGAACCCCCAAATTAAAACCATAAAAGTGGGTAATCATCAACTTTACTCTTTAAGGTATCTTCTAGAATGCAAAAAACAAAAAACAAAAACAAACAAAACAAAAAAAAAAACGAATTCTAGGCTTAAAGAGATTATTTCCAAAGACCCAGAAGTAGTATTGTGTGATTATCTAGTGACTCCCTTTATATTTTAAAACACATATCAGAGAAGCAAGACATCCATCTCCAGTGGCTGGCAGGGAACAAATGGTAACATTGTTTTTGTGGCTATAAATTGCTAAATGTACAGCACACTGTCACTCATGGCTTTAATTGGGGACTCATGCATAACCATTAGAAACAAAGAAAATATATAGTATGGTTATCATATGTACCTCTTGAAAGTCTCAGACACATGTGGCTTAAAGAAGTAAAGAAGTACTTGGTTCAGAGATACCTAGCCATTAAAAAAGAGATTAAAAACCTGTAATTTCCAATCCTAATATATAAAAACCCAGTGTCCGTAACATCCAAAATGATTGACGGCTTAACCCACCGGAAGTCAGTGCTGGGTTGTCATGGTGACCCAGCACTGACTGCCTCGGCTGTGGGAGTCAGGACTCAGCACTAACTGCTGAGGAGGCTGCATATCAGGCTCTAAGAGATGCCTGGAGGGCGAAGTAAGGTCTGATCCATAGCCTGCCTGGCAGCTATTGGTCAGCACTTGCCTCTCTCTTTCGCTCCGGGCCTGGCTGTCAGTCATGCCTCTCTCTCTGGCCTCCACTGGGGCTGCTGATCAGCCCCGCCTCTCTGATTAGGCCTGTTGTCAGGCCTGGAGACACTGACTGGCATAGAACTGACCAATCAGAACCTAATCTGGATGAAATACAAAGGCAGAACCTAAGGTGGGGGCTGAGGAGGGGTTTGAAGGACAAGACCTATTTGGTATAAGGTGTAAGAAAGTGGTTTTTTAATGACCGGTTTGGCAGTATAGTACATATGGCTGATTAACAGTCCAGATACAGGGATTAGGTATTTTTGTCTGCCAAGAGCATCTCCTTCTGCTGAAAACGCCCCTCCCCACCCCACTATTTAAATAATCCTATCCCATATAATCTAGCTATACCACTAAAATGGTTAGAGGCAATAAAGCAGGCAGGCAGGTGAGCTGTTAGAAGCCAGTGGTCCCAGATTGTGAGAAGGATATCTGATTGACAGTTTAGGCCTGATCCCTTGGTTCTAAACCGTCTGTTGGCCCAAAGGGGTCCCTGATTGAAGAGGTTGCAGGCAGGTTTGAGGAAACCCTACCCCCACTCCCTCTGGCATGAATTTTGTGAACCTGGCCACAAGTCTATAATAATAAAAGTGTAATATGCAAATCGACCCAACAGCAGAACAGCGGAACAACCATATAGATTACTTTTCTGATAAAACCGGGGCTCCAAGGCCTGAGGCAGCTGGAGTGGCAAAGGCCTACTCTTGCATGAATTTCATGCATAGGGCCTCTACTAAACTATAAAACACAAAATAAACACAAAAGATGAAAAAAATTCCAAGTCTGAGTTGATATAAGGTGTTCTTGGTTATAAAAATACTTATAGCTTTGGGACTTTTAAATGGTAAATATTCATGATGTGTGTGAAAGCATGATATATAACTGTGCCATCTTAACTACATAAAAATGGAAGCTTAGTTGTGTAGATGCACAGGACTTATAAGGACACATCAGAAGGTAAACTGCTTGTGATTATGAATGGCTTTGTTCTTTGCTTATGTTTTTCAGTTTTCTATATATGTGTTAATTTAAAAAAAAATAAATGTTATTTTAAAAGTCAAAAAAAAACCAAGAGCTACACTCTTAATATTTGCATAATAACATTTCAGTTTTTTTCTATGCAGATTTAATTTCTTTGTTTGGTGTATAAAAAGGCATAATAGTTTGTATACTCATTATGTCTTAGTTGCAGCACCTATTGTTTAATTTGCTTGCACAATCAGGTTTGATGTTTCTTTTTAAAAAAAAAAATAAACACAACATGCTGTGATTGGTTTGGCTCAGTGGATAGAGTGTCGGCCTGCATACTGAAGGGTCCTGGATTTGATTCAGGTCAAGGGCATGTACCTTGGTTGTGGACACATCCCCAGTGGGGGCTATGCAGGAGGCAACTGATCGATGTTTCTCTCCCATTGATGTTTCTAACTCTCTCTCCCTCTTCCTTCCTCTCTTTAAAAATCAATAAAATATATTTTAAAATAAATAAATAAAAGTAAACACAACAAAAATGTCACTCTAGTATAAATTGAATGAACCATAAAAATAATAATTTAAATATAAAGGTAAACTACTTTTATAGTAAGCACAATATAAGAGTTTGTATGATAGTATATAAACAAAATTATTTCAATAGTATAAATAGTTCAATTAAATAATTAGAGAAATTATGATAATAAAAATGACAGATATTAGCGCCCACAGAATGAACATGATGTTGCTTACTACTCCTGAAGTTTGACAAATTTTAGTCAATTTAGTCATGGCTATAGCAAAAATATGTCTTTGAAATGACTAAATATGTGGACATGTGATCTAATTTCTAGATGAAACCTCAGCTCATTTGTTAATTTTTTTGCCATAAATATATATTTTTTCAATTACAATTTATTTTCAATATTATATTGAATTAGTTTCAGGTGTACAGCATAGTGGTTACAATCATATACTTTACAAAGTGTTTTCCTGGTATTTGTAGTACTCAACTTCTTAATCTTTCTTGTGAGTTTAAAGATAACAAGAAGCATCTCATGACCTGCTCTGACAGTCTCCCCGGCAAATACGCCTTCTTCTTCTGCATGTAGAGAAGGATCTTTTGAAGCAACTTTCCCAGCCAATATGGAATCTTCATTCCTCAGGTGAGTGAGTCTCTTCCCCTCTCAACCCCCATGTTAAGCAGGTTTTCAGGTTGCCCGGCTGCAGATAAAGTCCAGTGGGAATTTGTTCTGGAGCATCTTATCTGAAGCAGCAAATGAAAACAGTCAAGAAAAACCAACAGCAAAAATAAATACTATTCTATAGGGGAGAGTTGATCTTTGGATAGCCACTGTTTTTATCATATCTAAGATTTGTTTCCATTCTTGTCTCTCCCTAATAACCACTTGGAGTTGACTATTTAAAAAAAATGTATTTTATTGATTTATTTACAGAGAGGAAGGGAGATGGATAGAGAGTTAGAAACATCAATGATACAGAAATATCTTTCAACTGCCTCCTGTACACACCCTACTGGGGATGTGCCCGCAACCAAGGTACATGCCCTATACCAGAATCGAACCTGTGACCCTTCAGTCCTCAGGCCAACACTCTATCCACTGAGCCAAACTGGTTTTGGTGACTATTTTTTAAATTGGTTTTACACTTAATAATATGTCTCTATTTCCCGTGAGTACCGTTATGGACTGACTTGTGTTCCCCATACATTGAAGCCTAATTTGGAAATAGGGTTTTGAGGAAATAATTAAAATTAAAGAAGATTATATGGTAAGGTTCACAGGCAGAAGAAGAGAGAGATCCCTGCACATGTGTTTACTGAAGAAAGTCATGTGAGGACCCAGTGAGAAGACGGCCGTCACCAAGCCAAAGAGAGAGCTCTCACCAGGTGCAAAATTGGCTGGTATCTTGGTCTTGACTTCCCAGCCTTCAGAATGATGAGGAAACAAATTTCTATCACTTACGCAGCTCAGTCTATGTTATCAACTTCACAGATTCTTTAAGAATGTTGACACTTACTGCCAAGAGATTTTATGACTTTTACACTACATGAATATATGCATGTTTATTTCTTTCTATCCCAATAAGTAATGGGTATTATTATGCAAAAAAATTGTGATTTAATAGTCAAACACTGACATCTTTGTTTATTTTTCATTATTTTATTATTAGTGAGATTTTTTTAAAAAAAACTTTAAAAAATTAACTCTTTGTACTTATTCTTTTATAAGTTCCTTCTTTTTTGCTATTTCTTACCCATTTGCAAGAACAGTTACTGTGGACATACCTCCAAAGTCTAAAGAAGTTATGTGATTACTTAAGCAGAGGGAGTTACAAGACATCCAGCTAAGCTTTCTCAGGGCTAAAGTCTGTGTTCCAGATTAATTTAGGGAAAAGGTTTGGCAAATAAAAGACCAATGCATGAGTTCTTCTGCTTGTCTTAGGAGCTGCCGGGGCTTTAGGGAAACCCTGGTAAGCATTTTGGTGATGCCAGCTCTTCTAAAACAACTCCTTTACGTATCATTCCCAACAAAACCTTTTTAAAATACATGGAAAGATGGGATTCTTTCTATCTGATCGAGTATAAAACCTCTGAGCTCTATGAACAAGAGAGGCCAGGGAGTGATGCACTACCCCCCCCCCCCCCACCCATGGCTAGGAGCTCATTGTGCTCAGCACTGGGATTTTAGAGGCCTGAGGACTGACACAACCTGTGGTCTTTCCCCCAGAGACCCTGCATTACAAAATAACCGCTCCTCCTTGTGATGGCAGTGGAGAGAAAAGAAAGCTGACACCCTGTGATCAGCTGTTAATGACAGGCAGGACAAATGAAGGCTCGGTGACAGTGACCCTGGGGTGGGGAGTGAACTGTTGTTTCAATTTTAGTCGCAGAGGAAACAGGTTGCGATCTCAGCTCTGTTCTAAAGCTTCAGCAGCTAGCAGCAGTCTCCCTCTGCTTCTCTCTTATTGTCCCTCATCAAACTTTAAAAAATAACATGGCTTCGGTATCTTTCAGACCATTGACCCAGCAGTAAAACTATCTATCTATCAATTTCTGGCAAAAAAATCTGCGCGTTGAATCTGATTGGAACATTAAAGCTTTCCATCACAGGGTGAATAATGAAACCCACTTTTCTAATGCACTCACTGGTATTCTGAGAGACTCAGCTGGACTCTCCAATATGGGCCATATGCCATGGAGGACGTTCCAAGTAAATGTCTGTCCCACTTTCTGGACTCAAGTTTGATGTAATGTATAGAAAGTATAGTTTCTCTACACTGTTATAACCTTTACAGGTAAGTACAAAAGAGTAAAGGTGAATGGCTTTTGAGCAATTTTGGAATACTTTATATGTTTTTTTGGGGGGAAGAGAGATTGAATGTCATTTGAAGTGACATTCAATTTGTTACTGGACTTGTTACTGGACTCTAAATAACTGTGATATTTATTAATTTTTCTCCCCACTGTTTGATGTTTCATTATTGCTTTTTGAAGAACAACACACCTGCCCCTTTTATCTATATTTTTACTTCTTCCTATGAAAGAATTAAATTTATGCCCAAAGTCTGCTCTTTTTAACTCCCTATGGAATAGAGCCTTTATAAACATGGAGGCTTTGCGAATCGGGTGTTTCAAATCCCAGGATATTCCATAAGTTTCCAATGACTAATGTTATATTCCAAGTGCAAGGAACTGTCTGCAACTCCCTGTCATCTCTTAGCTAATCATGCACCGCACAGCAGGGTTTGTTCTTCCTATTGTAACCCTTTACTGCAATAGTAAGGAAACTAAGCCATTCACCCCTATGGTAGGCAGCAGGCATTGACCTGTTCTGTTCCATGGGTTCACTCTCCTCTAAGTGGATAAATGAAACCGGAGATGTCACCTAGACCCAGACATTTTAGAAGTAGGTTCTGCAGACCAAGCTGCTTCTTATAATCCGTTTGTTGCCAAGGCTATAGACATTTGGTTTAGACACTTACCCACCTATTATTAAAGTTATACTTTTCCATAAATGCAGCAAACAAGGATGCCACGCAGGATTTCTGGGATGGTATATTTATTATATGCAAGAATACTCAACAATCATATCAGGAATTCAATAGCCAACTAATTAGTGAGGAACCAGCCCAAGCATGCAGCTCACTTTGGGAGGCATAACATAGATTGCGTTTCAGTAGCATCAGGCAGCAGGAAACATTTATGCTTTTAGCATAGAGCTATTAAATGCTTTAATACAACACATTCATTAATCTTAAAAACAGCAACATCACTCTAAGAGAAAAGGCATCATGGTTATGTACCCCATTCACCAGTCTGCACGAGGCGGTATTCCTATGCAGAACCTTTGAAGTCTGCAGCAGGTATTCATATGTCAGACAGATGTGTGACAAGTAGTAGACACAGTATCAGGTCTGATCTGTTGTAGAATCGGGACACATACATTAAACGAGGCAAATAAACATCACAATGAGATTCCATCTCACACATGTTGTTTTTGGTAAGATCGCTACCAGAAAACAACAAAAACTACACTAATGTTGGATTGGCTATGGAAGAATTGGAACCCTTATGCATGGTTGTTGGTAATATAAAATGTCACAGCTATTGTGAAAATCGGTATTGTTTTCCACACACACAAAAATTAAAAATAGAATTACCATGTGATCCAGCAATTTATCTTCTAGCTATTGTTGGGGAGGAAAGCTTTTTCTCTATCCTTTCAGGTTTAGGACCTGGGGACCTATAAGCTAAATTAATAAAAGACAGATTAACAGGAGAAATGCATAAAATTTTATTAAGACTTTGTGTTCATGGAAGTTCACAGGAAAAAAAAGTGAAGTTCATGAAGTAGTTAGGATTGGGGCTTAGTCACCACTTCAACAACAACAAAGCCCACCAGAGGGTTTGGACTTTGTGGCAGGATAAATTATATGGAAGTGGTTAGGAATATTGGAGAAACTAATGGAAGTCTTGGGCTATTGTAGTTATTTATCAGAGTCATCTCTTTGCTGATTTTCTGTCTCTGATGATCAGAGTTACTCTCCTCTATCTGGTATAGAACAAGGGGACACATTCCCAAAGGAAATTTATGCCACTTCACAAATGGAAACATATGCCCTGATTTAGGCAGATAGTGGGAGAATAAAGAAATTGTCCTATGAATGCTGATTTCCAATTGCCTTAATCTTAAAACAATCCTTATGCCTTAATGACATGCACTAAGGTGGCAGATCCTGACCCCCTTAGCACATACCCAGAATAGTGTAAAGCAGTCTCTCCAGCAGATATCTCTATAGTATGTGCAGCATTATTAATGTGTGACACATTCACAGTAGCTAAAAGGAAAAAGCAACCGAAGTATCCTCCAGTGCATGAATGCTAAACAAAATGTGTTCTATGCATACAAGAGACTCTTATTCAGCTTTCAAAAGAAAGGACGTTTTGACACATGCTACAGCAGAGATAGCCCTTGAGGACATTATGCTAAGTGAAATAGGCAAGTCACAAAGAGAAAAATGCTCTACAACACCACTTGTATGAGATGCCCAGTTTACTAAAATTAATAGACACAGAAATGGCCTCTGTTAATAATGATAGCCGGAGTCTGAAGAGGGGGAAATTAGGAAGATGCTGTTTAATGGACATAGTTTTCCTTTTGCAAGAAGAAAAGTGTTCTGGAGATCGGTTGCTCCATAGTGTGAATGCTCTTAATGCCTTGGAATTGTACTCTTCAAAATGGTGACTATAATTTTTTTTAGAGAATTTGGACTGTGTCAATAAAGTTTGACTTCTTCCTGAAGGCAGTGGACAGCTCTATAAGCAGATTTGTAGTTTGGAAATGCACTCTCACCAACATGTGAAGGATGCATGGGGGCTGACAGGGGTAAGAAGCTGGAAAGGAACTAATAATCTATTCAACACAGGTGACCTTAAAATGTTATGCTAAATTAAAGAAGCCGGTTACAAAAAGACCGAATATCGTATGTGTTATAGTTATATTAGTGTGATGTTTGATTTATATTTTAAGGATTTAAAACAGTGTGAGAATAATTATTTGTGTGATTTAAAATAGGAGTGAAAGCATTTACTTTTTTGAGTGATTTATAGTTTAAGTGTGAATTGTATTTCTGATCTTATTCTGATTTTATTTTAAGTAAAATAAATTATTTGAAGTGCGTTTTAGCCTTAGTATAAGTAACTCCATTTAGTGTGACTTGAATCCATTTTGTAAAACTTGAGTTTTAAGAGTGGCTTTGAGCCCCTAACTGTGTGAACGCCCTGACATGTGCTTATCTGGAAAGTTGTAACTGTGTGGACACTCTAACAAGTGTCTATCTGGAAAGTTGGAAACCGAGGCAAAAGGTACCTGGAGAGCACCCAAGAACACACACTGAAGACCCATTGGTTGCACTCAGAAAGAACTAGGGACTGCCCAGAATTGGCCATAAAAGAAGGGACCTAGAGGCACTAGTCAGAGACCACGAAAGGGCCCTCCACCCGATGTGTTCTCCCACTCCCTTCTCCCTGTTTGAAATTCTGCATGAAACTCTGCCTGAGTGGCCTGCCACTCTGCCTGTGAGCCAAACTTCTGAGGCCTCATTCCTGACTGAGACGCTGCAGCAATGTGTTCCTGGCCAGTGTGTGTGTGTGTGTGTGTGTGTGTGTGTGTGTGTGTGTTTGTGTGTGTGTGTGTGTGTGTCAGTGCGGATCTCCAGGTGACCTGCCTAGGCTTCTGGAAACCACCAGGACTCTGGTAAATAAACTTTGGGATTCATGCATTCTAACTCTTGTTTCTGTGTTTAGTCTATGCCTGGTCAATTTTAATTAAGTACTGTGGGCAACCCGTATAAGTCCAGTTCTCTGGCTGAGGGACCCCAGTCACCTGTGTATACGTTCCCGCCTGAGGGTGAGTTATATGAGTCCAACTATATGAGATGTTCAGATTAGGCAAATCTAAATTGACAGAAAGTACCTTCTTATTTGCCTAGGGCTAAGGGGATGGGGGGCTGAGAGGAGACAACTCAAAAGAAAGGTGTTTCTTCTTGGGTGATTCTGATAAGTTGCATAATTCTGTGAATGCAGTAGAAATTAATGAATTAGATGACTTAAGTAAGTAAAGTGTATATTATATAAACTTTATCTTAATAAAATTTCCTATTAACATCTTTTTACAAAGTTAAATATCAGGGAAATCTTACAGCAAAGCTCCCACCAGTAGGTGTTTTGGGGCCTCATGAGCTAACATCAAGGCAAGAAGAGGCTAAACTGCTATCTTCATTTTTTCCTAGATCAAGAAAATGAGACATCTCCCATTTGCAAACTCACCATAGTCCTGCTTTCTCATGTAGCACAGAGTTTGAGCCATCACAGAATGGTTAAAACATTGCATTGTGCAGGCAAAATATTTGGGGCAGGTCACCATTAGAAGTGACAAGATTTGCTCCTGGAGAGCCATATTATTACTGAGAATGAAGCACTCAAGGGTGAAACTATGGGATAGAGAGAGGATCATAATCTCCCACATTCCCTACCACTTCCCACATAGTTAGGCAGTAAAAATGGAGCCAAGGGGGAAAGGGGGAAAAATGCAGAAGGAAAAAAAAATGTAGAACATTATAGCAATTTGCATCCAATCAAAGTTTATTGTGAATAATGAACAATAATAAAACAAAACAAAACAAAACAAAAAACAATAACTATCAATTCTTCCTCCTAAAGCAGGAGCCACAAAAGATAAATCATTATTGATCCTATAGACCAATTTTAGGGGAAACTTCAACATTATCAGGGTGGAATTTTAGCCAGAATACCTTTCAAATAAGAACTGTACTTCAGGGGCACACTTGAAAGAGACCAGGATTTAGAAGTTGAAAGCTACTCTGACTCTTCAACCCATCATTTGCATCATGATCTCATACCTTGTCACATACTCTTCTGTAAAAATGTGCATCTTCCAAGTGCCTGATACTTTGTGAAGATAATAAGAATAGTTAAGCACTGACATTATTAGGTCAACCCAGGAGAAATAAAAAAAAAGTCATGGTTGACAGGCATAAAGAATATTGCTTTGTGAATTAATGAAGAAGAAAAATCTGTGGCCTTCTCTAAGCTAGTAATGCAGTTGGCAAGAGCAAGCCTGAAGGAATTTAGCAGTAGAATTTTGACTCAGCATTCATTACTGTCCTTTCAAATCAAAATCCAGGTCTCAGCAGGGGAGTGGTGAGAAGTGTTTAGGGATTGGTTGGTGTTTGATTTTGCTAGAAAAAAAAATTATAGATAGAGAACCTTACCTCTATCACAACAAAAAGGTTTTTTTTTTGTGTGTGATAGAGGTAAAATTTCTAGAAAGTATCCCATCCCGTTCCTCTCTTTGCTGATCTAAATTGCTTGTCTGCTAAAAAATACACCTCAAGATGTTACTTCTGAAAGCTTATCATTACAACTCTCACTGATCTGCACTTTTCTGCAACAACTTAAGGCTTGCACTGAATTCCCCAGCATTTGATGTATTTACATTTCTAATGGTGCCCTTCTCTAAGCCTTTCTGGTTTTCCATTGTGAGAAATTTCCTCTTTGGTTTTTCAGTCTAGCTCATTGATGAACATATCAGAGCACTAGAATCCTATGAAGAAAATGTGGGTGTCCATTAACATGTAGAGAAAAAGTATGGTATTTTATTGTTTGCTATCTGTATTGCACTTCACCTCCATCTCAGTCTCGATTAACCAGGTTTTGACCTTTTAGCCTAATTCCATATTTCAGGTCCCCTGGAATCAACTCTTCGACTTAATAAAATATTTGAGCTCTGACTGCTTTCATAAAGTTGTTGCTTTTTTTTTTAATCTCATTTTTCTTAGCTACCATCTAAGTTATCAGACCCCAGCCCCTAGGCCCAAGTGTCTGAAGAGCATCTTAAATCTGTGGAAGGAAGCTGTTTCTTCTAGTAGATGTTTAACCTTCATTCTGCCAGCGATAATTTGGGACATACAAAGGTGATTTTTAAAATATTTTCATTTAATTCGTTGATTCAAATTCAGTGAAGCAAACAGGGAAATCAAATAACCAGTTTTGTTTGCTAGGCTCCGAAGGGAGTTTTAATGTATTCTCATTCTTTTGTTGGGCTGGGTGAATTGATCAGTGGCCCTGGCCTTGGGTAGACTTGAGCTAAATGAACCCGAGTACTTAGTGGATCATTGCCATGGAAAAGCCTTCTTTGTTGATTATACACAAAGAACAAGAAAGCAACAAGAGAACAATTGTATGTGAATTTGCATCTACTGCTATAATTACACTAGTCATGACTGCTACAAGATCTTTCCAGCTCCTGATAGACTACGCAAAAAGAATTAGCACTTGTTTCAACTTAATATGTGGCCAGAAGGGAGGTCTCCCTTCTCCACAGGTCATTTATTTTCCTTCTTATTGTCACTGCAAGCAAGCATTTGTATTTCTTTGAGGTACCAATTGCCATTGTTTGTTTTATATACTTACTGGCTTGATCATGAAACAAAGTGCCAAGCCAGGTATCCTAGCAACACTGCCTTTTTATAATTTCTCTCTGGTGCTTGTTTATTAGGTGCTGTGGAGCCTTTTCTCAAGATATTAAGGGGCACATATGGCTAATCTAGAGCAACACAGTTCATCTCAGTCTAACTTACTGGAAATAAATATTCATCGTCATGCACTATTCACCTCAAAAAGGGGCATTCTTGACCCTGAAAGATATCAGGAGTTCTGGAATAATTCCTGAATGGATGTGCCTTGATAAAAGCAAGGCTACAGATTGGAAAGGGATGACAGGAAGAATGGTGCTTCATTCTCCCCCAGGCATGAGGCGAGTGACTCGTGGCCCCAGCTCTATCACTAAGTCCCGTGATGTTCAGCAGATCACTTAAACTCAGGTTTATTCAGGATCTAATTCAAGAGAAGGGGGTGTCCAGGGTCTGGGGAGACTGACAATCTGGGCATCTCCTAAAGTGTTGATGGAAATCTCAAGACAAAAAAAGTTCATGGCAGAACAGGTCAAATGAAGATGGGGAGACTATAGCTTCGCGTGGAGAAGCAGACTTGGAAAAGGAGCTTCAGGCAAGGCAGAGAACTCAGACTCAAGGCAGAAAGATTCCCGAGTACCAGAGAGAAGCAGAGGCAGCCCTACTCTTTGGGAAGGGATGATGGTTGGGGTGGGGCTGCTGCTACTGCCACAGGAAAACCAAGTATTCATTTTTTAGGAGTTTTGCTAACTGACTGTTAAATCTGCCATTATTAAAAACTAAATTATATACATTTACAATAAGAAATGCATTAGAACACAACAGTGAGTGCTGGTAAAGTTGTTGCACAACAGGAACAGTGGGGTTGCAAAATGGTACAGCAATTTTGGCATATTTCTTGGTGTTTTCTTACAAAGATAAACACACTCTTGCCACAAAAATCTAGCAATCATACGCTGGTATTTACCCAATGAGAGAAAACATATGTCCCTGCGAAAATTGGCACATAGACTTTAGAAGCAGCTAAGATATCTTTCAATAGCTGAGTGAATGAATAAGCCATGGTACATCCAAACAGTGGAGTAGATTCAGTATTTCAAAGAAATGAACTGTCAAGTCAAGAAAAAATGTGGAAGAAAATTAAGTGCGTATTACTAAGTGAAGGAAGGCCCTCTGAAAAGACTACTAACTGCATCATTCCAACTGCAGGACATTCTGCAAAAGGTGAAACCATGGAGAAAGTAAATATCAGTGGTTTCCCAGGAATTGGGGGGTGGATATGAGTAGACAGAGCACAGGGGATCTTAGATCAGTGAAAACACACTGAACGACACCATGATAATGGATATATATCATTTCACATTTGTCCAAAACCACAGAATGTACCACACCAAGAGTGACCCTCATGTGAACTGTGAACTTTGGATGGAGATGGGGTGTCAATCTAGATCCCTTCTTGGTAACAAATGCACCATTTCCGTGAGTGATGTCGACAACCTGGGAGGCTATGCATGTGTAGGCAGGAAGTGTGTGGGGAATTTCTGTATCTTCCTCTCAATTATTTTGTAAAACTAAAAATTGTCTTAAGAAAACATTAATTTTTTAAAATACATTAAAACAAAAGTAACAATATTCCAAGCTCATCACACACTTATTATTTATATTTCAATAGGAATTGTGAGTTGGTGCTATTTAAACTGAGGGGATTGGCACATGCTGCCCAGCAGCACCTGTATAGGGGTGAGAGCGCTTTTTGGCTTTCGGAACACTTTTCGCATCTGTGAGGCACTCAGTGTGGTCAGGAGCAGCATCTCATGATAAATGTGCTAATTACCAAGTAAAGTAATACGTTTGGGTCTCATCATAAATGTCTGCATAGAAACAGGATCTTAAGTCTCCTGTTCACAAATGTAATTTTCTCTTTTCACAAGAGCCCAGAAAGCAAATCTTCAGTGATTTTGTGTAGCCCTCTGTGCTGACTTAGCAGAACACTGTGTGATGTCCGAGACACATCTCATTCCCCGGTACCCTCTGAGTCATATCAGCCCTTCCCTTAAGGCTAATAACACCTGTACTCCCGACCCCACAGGTTGACTGTGAGAAAGAAGTGAGAAATGGACAGAGAAGTGCTTTGAAACATAGAGCTGGTAAAATTTTGTGGGGCATTTTTTAAATTAAATTATTTTAATTTTTATTATAATCTGCCAATTATACTGATTACATTATTAATAGAAAGACACAAACTCTCTTTGTTGCTGGGAGTTAAAAAGAGACAAACCAGGGACATGATTTTTCTGTCACATTGTAAATTTGTGGCTCGAGTTAAAGAAAGTGGTAAATGAAAAATACAAGTGAGTGATTTAGTGCTTTTTATTAAATTTAAATAAATAATTAAACTGAGGTTTATGATGAGACCAAAGAAATGAAAAGGAAATTAAGCTATGGGCAATATAGAAGACACATGGTCTTCACAGAATAGAGGGTTTTTTGGAGGGCAGGGTTGAGGAGGATCGAGAAGGACCAAGATGTCTGGTTATTGTACATAGGGTTTGTGAAACTCAAAACTGACTTTCATTACTTTGTAATTCTGTAAGAAGAAGGTGCCAGCCCTAGTTAGTTTGGCTCAGGGAACAAAGCATTGGCCAGTCAACTGAAGAGTTCCTTGTTTTGGAGGGTTTCTGAGAGCAGGAGGCAACCGATCTCACATTGATGCTCTCCGTGTGTGTGTGTGTGTGTGTGTGTGTGTGTGTGTGTGTGTGTGTGTCTTTCTTCCTCCCTGCCAATCTATCTAAAAACCAATGGGAAAATATCCTCAGGTGAGGATTAACAACAACAAAAAAAGAAGGTGCCAAATGCAGCGAGGTGTCTAGATTATCAGACAAGGGTATCACAGGTGCAGGGAAGTAAAAAGTTCTGCTTGACATTCTGAGGATCTTGGCTGGGTCTGAAAATGAAACTGACAAGACAGATTAACAGGAGAAAAACATACACATTTACTTTTGTTTTACATCAGGAACATTCAAAATAAAGTGAAGATATGAGGAAACAGAGGTGTTTTTATGTTTTGTTTTATGCTGGGTGTGGTGAAGAATGGCCCATACTGGAGGAGCACGATGGGTTAGGAAGGATGAGGCGTGGCTCCTGGCTGGGGAAACTCAGCAAGGCATGCTTGTTCAGTGTTTTTGATCTTCAGAAGCAAGACCGCTCCTTTCCTCTGGGTGGCGGGAGGGCACCCCTCACATGAAAGTCTATGGCCAGTTTCAGGGGACAGTATGGGAGAGAAGATCAGTGACCTTTCTGCTTCTGATGTGTGTGTGTGTTTTTTAAATGTCTTCAGCTTAATATATCCAAGATGCCAAGGTGATGTTTGGGGGCAAAGTGTGACCTGAGCCCCATTACAAGCAAAATTTGAAAAACATAAACTTAGGCAGATAAAATAAGCCTGAGATCTGAAAATCTTCACAAAGTTACAGATTTAAAATAAGGGAGGGAAAAACCTGTTGGTTTTATTCAGCATCAAGAGAGCATGTTTTTTTTTTACATTTTCTTGAAGAGTTTTAATTTTTCTACTTGCCCTATTTTTTGTAATTTGCATATGCATTTTTATTAATACATGTAGGGTCATATGACTTAAGTTACTAATAATGATTTGAGACCCATAAATTAATTATTATTCTCATACAGGGAGGTAAAAGAAATACTTAATGATGCAATGGCCCAGAATTTTCCAAAATTTATAGGAGTCAACAAAATACATATCCAAGAAGCCCAAAAGTACAGCAGGATAAATAGAAATGCATACTCAAAAATACAAATATACCTAGAAACATCATAGTCAAGTGACAAAAACCAAAGTTAAAGAGAAAGCCTGCAATGTAGTCATGGTGGGAACAAAAAAGAGTGAGTATATAATAAAGTTAAGAATTGTGAGGACTTCCTGTCAGAAGGAAATGGCTGTGAAATAAGCCAGTTTGAGAGAGACAAACACCATATAACTTCACTTATACAAGTTGTTCCACAAAAATGATTAATAGAAAAGTAAATGCAAAAATCCACATATGGTTGGAGATATCGACATTCTTCTCCTGGTAAACAGTAGAAGAAATAGACAACAAATTAGTGGGAAAATATAAAAGACCCAAACAGCATATGCAACTATTTGAGATAACTGAAAAACAAAATAGAACATCAAGAAATAATTCCACACATATATTTTCAATTGATTTTGACACAGGTGCTAATTTAATTTGATAAAGATAATTGTTCAACAAAATACATTGGAGCACTTGGGTTTCTGTATACAAACAAAACCAGACAAATCAACAAACAGTTAAAACCTTAATTGAAAGCTCATACCACATACAAAAATCAAATCAAAATAAATCAATCTTAGACTTAATTGTAAAACTGAATTTATAAAATTTCTAAAAATGTAAGGACTACTTTTGTAACCTTGATTTAGGCATAGATTTTATAGAACAGGAAAATAGGAATGATAAAAATATATAATTCATAATTGGTTTTAAATCAAAATTTTAAAATGTCAGCTCTTTTAAAGACACTTGCTAAGAAATTTTTTAGAGCTGCAGAATGGGAAAAATATTTACAAAATATATAACTTATAAAGGACTATATATTTTGTAAATATTTTTCCCATAGTCCTTTATAAGCTATATATTTTATAAATATTTCCCATTGGTTCCAAATATCCAAAATATGGAACAAATTCTTCCAACTCTATAATTATAAAACAACTCTTTAAACATTTTGGCAATGTTTTAAGGAGACACTACACAAAAGAAGAGATATGAATGTCATGTATATTCAATATCATTAGTCAGTGAAAGACATTAAAATCACAATAAGATACCACTTAAAAGTTATTAGAATGGCAAATAAACAAAAAAACAAAAATAAAATGCTGAGAAAATGCAAGTACTGGGGAAAAGCATAACAATGAGAAATCTTACCTATTGCTTATACAATGTTTCCCAAACTTCTCTCATGATGAGAATCACCTGATGGAGTTGTTAAAATGCAGATTCCTGAATCCCAACTAAGAAGTGCTAATCTAAAATTTTGGGGAACATATAGGTAAAATTGTATACTTTACTAGTGCTCTAAGCTGGGTCTGAAAATCAAACTTAGAGCAATAGTTAAGTATACAATTTTATCTATATATCCCCCAAAATTCTAGTTTAGCACTTCTTACTTGGGATTCAGGAATCTGTATTTTAACAAGTCCACCAGATGAGCTTCATCATGCTAAGTAAAAGCAGGAAGAATGCATAAGGCTATATATATACTGTATGACTCCGGGAATACTTATGATATTCTGGAAAAGGCAAAACTGTAAAGAAAGAAATCAGGTCAGTGATCATGAGGGACTGGGAGTGGGGACAGGACAATAATTACAAAGCAAAAGGAAGAATCATTTGGAGAAGGATGGAAATTATTTTATGTTTTGATGTTGTGCTTACATAACTATATACATTTATCAAAACTCATTCAAGCTGAAACCGGTTTGGCTCAGTGGTAGAGGGTCGGTCTGCGGACTGAAAGGTCCTGGGTTCGATTCCGGTGAAGGGCATGTACCTTGGTTGCGGGCACATCCCCGGTGGGGGGTGTACAGGAGGCAGCTGGTCAATGTTTCTCTCTCATCGACGTTTCTAGCTCTCTATCTCTCTCCCTTCCTCTCTGTAAAAATACCAATAAAATATATATTTTTTAAAAACTCATTCAAGTGTACACCTACAAAGGATAAATTTTCTTGTGTTTTATTAATATGTCAATGCAACAGAATTTTAAAAATGCCAAAGGAAGATAACAGAAAAAAAACACCCTAATCTTTATAGAATTCTGGCCTTCTTTAATTCTGCTAAGGGTTAAAAATAGTTTTATAACTTCATTTTTTAATAGAAAGATTTTCCTTTTATTTTTAAAATTTTATTAAATTTATTTGGGTTACATTAGTTAATAAAATTATATGCTTCAAGTGTACAGTTCTAAACTACATCATTTTCACCACCCCAAGTCAAGCCTCCTTCCATCACCATTAGAGTTTGACCACCTTTGTCCTTTACTACCCCCACCCCGTCTTCCCTCTGGTAGGTACCATCCTGCTATCTGTGTCCACGAGTTTGTTGTTGTTATTGTTTTGTCTTGCTTGTTTGTTTGTCTTATTGCTTTCAGTTTTATATCCCTACATATGAGTGAAATCATACAGTTCTTGACTTCTTTTGTCTGACTTTTTCAAAAAGTTTATTTGTTTTTAAAGAGAGAGTGAGTGGAAAGAGAGAGAGAGAAAGAGGAACATCGATGTGAGAGCACAACATTGATTGGCTGCCTCCTGAATGCCCCCAACCTGGGATGGAGCCCACAATCTAGGCCATCTCAGCACGTGCCTGTGACCAGGAATGAAACCAGCAACCTCCTGGTGCATGGGGTGACACCAACTGAGCCACACCAGCCAGGGCCATCTGACTTATTTTGCTTAGCATGATATTCCCAAGACCCATCCATGTTGTCACAAATGGCAGTATTTCATCTTTGCTTTTGGCTGAGTACTATCCCACTGTTTGATTGGCATGCAAGTTAATCTAGAAGGGTGATTCTCAACCATGTCTGCACATTGGAATCACATGGAAAACATAAAAATCAAATTGCCTAATTCTAATCCTATAAAAATTAAATAATATGTGTGGGTGACACAGCATTTTAAAAAGTCTTTATTGTTGAAAGTATTACAGATTCCCTCTTTATCCCCAATTAACCCCTTAAGCCCCCCTTCAAACCTACCACACAATTAAAGCTTTTCCAGAGATTTTAATATGAAAGTAGAATTTGAAGCTATTGATCAAGTTGAGATTTCAAAACTTCTGATTGCATAAGAATCACCAGGAGGGCTGCTAAGCCAAGGACCATACTTTGAGAACTTCTGATTTAGCCAAACTATGGCTACAGATATTTTATGTTTGAGGTAGCTGAGTAACAACTAGTATTTATTCCGAATGAAATTTTTAAAAGAGACTAATAAGATGAATTCATTCTAAAGATAACAATTGAGGGATCTCTGGATCTGTGTTAAATTTTATCAACTGATTTGCAAAGGTTCTAGATCTTGCATACAAATCATTCATTTTCTAAGAACATCATCATCACAGAATGTAATTAAGTAATTAAAATGATTAGTAAAGCTACCTTAGTTATTGAAACAAACAAAAAAGCCAGTGTCATATCAAAACACAACTCCTTTGCTGCCTATTTTTCAAAATCATGCCAGTGACTCAAGGATGTGAAGGAAACAATATCAGAATATTAACAAATATAATGATGATGGTTACCTATCAACCAGAAAAGCCACTGTGATGATTTTGTTTTAGGGTATGCAAATAAAAAACAAAAAAATATTTTGTTTAAACAAGTTGGGCACAATTTTATTCAATATAAGTTTACTTGAAGCTCGCTGTGGATTGATTTGTGTTCCACATAAAATGAATATGTTGAAGTCTTAAAAAGTGTGACTGTATTTGGAGATAGGACCTTTAGAGAGGTAATTAAAAATAAATGATTTCAAAATGTGGAGCCCTAATCCAGTAGAGAGGCTGGTTACTTTATAAGATGATGATGAAATGACACAGGATCTCTCTCTCTCTCTCTCTCTCTCTCTCTCTCTCTCTCTCTCTCTCTCTTTCTAAAGAAAAGACCATGTACAATATAAAGGTGCCATCTGCATGCCAGGAACAGACTCCTAACAGGAAATAATTCTGCTGACACTTTTATCTTCAACTTGTAGCTTCCAAACCTCTGAGGAAATAAATTTTGCTGTGTAAGCCACCTAGTACGCTACCCTTACTGTAGTACTTTTGGCAGGCAGACAGAGAGCCTGACCTCTGCTAGGTAAGGTGGAGTTTATGAAAAGACAAACAAACCACATCCTTTTTATTTCAAGGAGCTTACAAAATGGAAAGATATGATCGGCACATGGGAAACAGTTGAAGTAATAGCTCAGTGCACAGAGCAATTAGGTGTTCAGCACACAACACAATACTTTCTGCCAGAGCTCACAGAAGAGCGAGACCGGAATGAGATGTCTTGATTACGGAATTGCACTAATAGAGGCCATCAGACAGGGTTCAATTGCTAAATAAGACTCACAGGACCCAAAATAGCAATGCTTACACGTTACACACTTGTGCAGGGGGGGAAATGTAATATAGCAACAGCACTCAAGTGCACTTCGCTGCCTTCCAGCAGTGTCAGAGAGCTTGGGTTGGAGCATCAGTGGTTCTCCAGGGGGCCACACCAAGTACTCCTCTGTGAATTAGGAGCCACCGGCCTGGGTGTGGGGCACCTCACACCCAGAGATTAAATCTTTATTCTTATTGCTTATACCTTGCTGGTCCTGTAGGCATATTCTTGCTACATAACCAGCCCCAACAGTAAACCCTTCTGAGGGTCTCATCAAGACAAGATGCAAGTCATTAATCTCACTCTCACTAATATATGATGCTGACAAGCTGATATAAATTTCCCAGAAAATTCTCAGCCCCTTGTATACAATTCATTGCTATTAATTAGTACATTTCATGTCTTGATCAAAGAGGTGACAAACAGGCCAGGTCAATTCCTGGCCTGCTGAAATTATGCCGCAGAGATCTTCACAAAAGTAGCAGATGTTGATAAAGTCATCAAAGAATTAGCAGCATCTGGGTCAAGAGAAAATAAAGTTATTTTGTAACCCATATTATTTGTCATTATCTAGTCCAAATGTGGTCTTTAACATCTCCCTGACAGCCCTCGAAACCTTTTGGGGGAATCTGTGAGGTCAGTACAGTTGACAAAATAATACTATTAGTTATTTTCTTATTATCATTCTCTCTAGATTATTACAGTGGCTTTTCCACAAATGACAAGGCTTGTCTGGTAAAGTCACAATCTGTATGATATCACAATAGATGAATACAGAAGCAGATATATAAATCTGATTATTAAATGTCTAAGTATTATAAAACAGATAATACAACTTCTCTCACTTTGGAAAAATTGATTTTTCACAAAAATATGTTATCTGGGCCCTACCTGGGTATGTCAGTTGGTTAGAGCATTATCCTGAGATGTAAAGGTTGTGGGTTCAATCCCATGTCACAGCACATGGAGGAAGCAACCAATGAATGCATAAATAAGTGCAACAACAAATCTATGTTTCTCCTTCTCTCTCTCTTCCTTTCTCTCTATGAAATCAGCAAATAAAATTTTAAAAATATATTTCATGTTAATTTTAATAATTTGTGTTATAAACAAATAGTGGTAATAATATTGATACATATTTACCTATATTTTTATTTAATGTCTTACAGGGTACATATTAATTAGTATGATTCATAAGAACAGAAAACATATTTTGTTATTTTTATAACATTTGATTATTAGTTAAAGTCCTCTCCCATCCATTTATTGCTATACAGTTACAATAAAATGATTACTCTAGCTATTTTATGTCAAGAACATATACGTTGGTGTCTCTGTATTCTCTGCTAGGACTGGTCAACAGAGCCAAATATAAACAGTGCAAAGATTGAAAGTCAAGTGTAAATTTGTCAGGAAAGCTACTACAACAATAGATTTTTTTATAGTGTTGCATTTGACTTGGGTGCCTGATGCTTTATAGAAATGTTGTGAGCAGATAAGTAGATACGAACAGGCAAACCTGAGACCAGGTCTGGAACTCTGAGAAGACTTGAATATTATAGAAAAGGTTCAAGTTCTGGAATCAGAGAAAATAGAATTGGGTGGGTAAAATGCTTCAAATTATAGGTGGCTTGATAACAGATGCAATCTTAACTTAAAATGTACTTTAAATCCCAGGTGAGTAGGAGGAGTGAGGAAGAGTGAAGTTTAACATGGTGACCATAACAGATAAAATCAAAGAGACTATTCTAGAGATAGGAATACTATGCGGAAAGTTCATTTGTTCATTACTATATCTACTCTCCAAGTCTAAGAAATGAGCTAGATACTACTCTAATTCCAGAAACACATAAGTAATACAAGACAAAATGGATACTTCAGATTTGGAAATGAGGCTATATTTAATTATTTATCAGAATCGATTAATCTAAAGTGATTAAGTTCCAAGTAAGATTGTTCACCAAAATAAATTTTATCAAGAATCCAGCTTGATGCTGTTGATTCTTTTCCCTGCAAATTCTGTAATTGGTTTAGATTTTGGCATCTGACTCTTTCCCCAGAAGACCGAGTAAGAGAGTAAGATATCTCTTGGGCTTCAAGTAAGACTAAGGGAAGTAGCATGCAGAAAAATTTTTGTCCCAAGGTTGATTTTGTCACAAAGGTGAAAAGTGGTCCCATTAATTTATTCTTGCCTTTACTTGCCTTGCCTTTGGGGTCAAATTTATAAAATGTTCTCTGTAATAAAGGTACATGAATTCAGTAGCTATGTTATCTTCTATGTAATTTATTTATTCAGTTCTTATATATAGATCTTTAATTCATTTTGAATTAATATTTTGTACTTGAGGACAAACTGCAATCTGGTTTCATTCTTTTGCATGTGGCTTTCCAATTTTCCCAGCACTATTTATTGAAGAGGCTTTGTGTGTTTTGGCCCATTGTCAAAAAGTATTTGTCAATATATGTGTGTGGGGTTTTGGGGCTCTCAATTCTGTTCCATTGGTCTGTGTTTCTGCCAAATATATGGCTTATATAATATACAGAGCACGTATCACAGAAATGTACACTTGAAACTTATATGATCCTATTGAAACTCGGAAAGTGGACTGGAATGCCCTGAGTTCCCTAGTTCTTGTCTCGATGGTTTTGAAGAATGAAGCCACAGAAGAAAGGTGATAGGTGAAAAGTACAGAAACTTTATTGCAAGCAGACACTACCTCTAAAACATAATTCTGAATTCTAAGTCTGAGGCTCTGTCCCTCTTGCACGGACTAAGGGGCCCTTGAGAAGGGTGCCCGCTGCTTCTTTGTCTTGAGGCATCAAATAGGCTGCAATACTTTGTCTGAGCCTAACCCCTTCTCATTGGTTATTTGCCACATAGAGTTAGTTTCCAAGTTCAAAGCCCATGTGGTGCCCCCCCCCCATTTCCTCTCCCCCTTATCTTGCCAGTTGGAGTCCCTGTTGATTTATCTTATAGCTATCCCAGTTGTGTTGGCAGAGAAAGCCTTATCTTGTAGCCCTTCCAGCTACTTAGGCCAGGGTTGCTTTTGGCCTAACTTATGGTCACTTTAATTGCCCAGGCCCCACATACCTTTTGGTTTATGGCTGTCTTTAATTGCATGGGCGAGATATATTTCTAGTTGCCTATTCCATTTCTCTACTCTGTACCTTACTGTACGAGTAAGATAAACACCCCGGTGTCTTCAATCTCCATTTTGTCTTCCTTCCCTCGTAGACCCCTTCTTATTCCTAAAATTTTCTAAACCTGCCCAATTGAACTGCTTAGCTAACCTGTTCACTATTAAACAATGTCAACCCAATAAATTTAGTAAAATAAATTTTAAAATAAGTTGATTAATAAAAAAAGAAAAGTGTGTGCCCTGTTTCTATTCTTTGTTAACAGCAACGGTCCTTATACAATCCTTCCCACTTTTGCTCCATCATGAGAGTCACTATAAAATATCTTGGTAGAAGCCAGATTATATTTTATTGATATGTATAAAATGTAATACCTTTCCCTACAGTGTTTTAATAAAAATCCACCTTTTCAAACAAATGGGAAAGCACTCTTTTCCAACTGGATTGAGTTACCTGCCAGAAAATTTCAATTTAAAAGTTATGTTCAATATTTAAGATGGAAAATGAGGACGAGCACCAGAGAACTGATGTCAGCAATGCAGAGCATGCTGTAGTCTGCATGGTGGCATAATCAAATCCCCACAAGTAAGGGCATTCCAACCAGTAACTCTTATTCTGATACTGGTTATACCTGTCCCTCAAGCCTTCATGTGGAATAGGCCAATAGTGCTTTCAAACTGATGCCAACACACACACACACACACACACACACACACACACACACACACACCAGGAGAAAGAGCCCAAAAATGTACCTGGCAGATGGATTACCAAAAAACTCACTGCCAAGCAAAGATCATATGTAAATGAAGAATTTCATTTACCTGCAATAAGAAGCTCTCTAAAATTATAAGTAAATTTGAATTCAGTACTGTTCTTTCTTTTTGTCCATACCCACAAATATTCTTACACTACTCCAATAATTACTGCTACTCCAAACCTCCTCGTTATACCTTAGAATATGCTTAGGAGGTACATCCATGTTGCATAGCATGTATCAGTATTTCATTTCTTTTTATGGCTGAATAATAATTCCATCATAAGGATACTAGAGGCCCAGTGCATGAATTCATGAGCAGGTGGGATCTGGCCGGCCCGCCCTGATTGGGGGAAATTGGGGCTGGACCAGCCAGAGAGTGGGGCCATGGCAGTTGACTGGCTTGCCCTACCCCTGATTAGGGTAGGGGGGAGGGGAGGGGGCACGATCAGGGCTGCAATGTATGTCAAGGCAATGGGTTTTTTCAGTCATTCTGGTCATTCCAGTCATTCCAGTATTCTGATGACTTAGCTTTTATATAACAGGTAAGTTAGGCAGATAGAGGTGGGACTTTGGGAGGAAGAAGTGAAACTGGGACTCAACTAGGCTGAGTTACTAAAACACCCCAACTGGGCACTAGAGAGGCATGAACTCTAAAATGCATAGATATTGCTAAGACAGGCAGCTTGCAGGTAACCAATCAGGAACTAGCAAACACATATACAAAACGCTCCCCTGGCACAGCACACAAAGGATTCTAAACTACTTTCTGCATGCTAGGTTCATGGCAGGAGATGAGTGCCCTAGTCTCCAGGTGGCTTATGACCAAGGGAGCGGTCACACAGGGACTAATAAACTTTAATTAGTTTGGATGTTGAACTAGTCCTGACTGTAACATGAAAAAGAAGCTCTGGACACTGGGCTGCTCCTGGAACCCCAGCTGCATCTTTTCCAGGACTGGATTCTCCCCATAAACTTCAGTTCTGCTGTTTTGTCTGCAACTTAGTTCTTTGTTTTCAGGAAACAAGAACTCAGATGTAACATTGCACATTTCAGTATCAGATATACCATCACTTCTTCACCCATTCAACCGCTGATGGACACTGATGCTGTTTCTGACTTGTACCTCTTGCAAATCTTACAAATATGAACTTGTTTGTGCATATATTTTTTAGTATCAGTTTTAATTTTTGGCATATATAATTAAAAGTGTGATACACTTAAGGTGATTATAGAGCAATTCAATTTTTATCATTTAAACTGCTTTCAAACTGTTTACAAGAACTAGGCTATTTTACATTTCCATCATAAATGCAGCAGGATCCCAATCAATTTCTCCATATCTTTGTCAGCCTTAATTTTCCATTTCTTTATTTTCTTTCTTAAAAATAATTACACCCATCTCACTGCGTGTGAAGTGCTACCTCACTGTGGTTTTAATTTGGTTCCCTAATGATGAATGATATTGAGAATCTTTCATATGTTTGCTGGTCATTGTGTACTTTCTTTGGAGAATTTTCTTTGTTATTTTTAGTCTTGGGCCCATTTTTAAATTGAGAGCAATCAGTTTTTAGTAGTAAGAATTCAGTGAAGTATTTAGGAAAAAGGCAAAGGAAAGGAAGCCAAGAATAGAATCTATCTTACTGCCTTCCTGCTGTTTCCCCTGGAACACCCTCACGAGGCTGGCTTATTTATTCATTTACTTTCCAGATAGCTTGAAAGAGATACAGTTTACATACAACTTGGCTTATATGTAATACTTCTAATCTTTCAGAGGGATTACCATCTACTTAACTGCACATAAACAAACAACTAACAACCCTGCACCTATGACTTCTGCTCTTTGAGGCCTCCTGCCCTTTGGAAGTGAGCCAGTGCCTTTGCAATCTGGCCTTACTGTGAGAATGGTTACACTGCAGCCAGTCTGCCAGGGTTCACACTCTAGCTCCTCCACTTTCCAGCTGTGTGATTTGAGGACATTGCCATGGTTCCCTCTCTATACAATGAGGACATTTAAAATGTGTGTTCTATAAAAGCATTGTGAAAAGTAGAAAGTAATGCAGATAATGGGTAACATTTAAAGCCAGTGGGTCTTGATCCAACATCTAGAAGGGTTCTGGAATCTGGAAAAGGGCTATGAGTAGGTTAAATAAGAATCCAGAGATGAAAGATAATTTTGAAGGGCATTGGGGGTCAGAGAAGCCTAGCTAAAGAAATTAAGTTCTACTTGTCTCAGGACCCCTTGCTCTTTATTAACACAATTTGTACTAAGGCAAGGTGGAGATAGACACTTCGAATGGTAGGGTTTCATACAGAAGCATTGTCAGATTGGGGAATAGCCTATGGCTATTGAGGTGTTTGGTCAGTAGGAGGCAATGACATGTAGATTAAGATGCCCTGAGCTGTCTGGCAGCAAACAATTAATTTAATGCATCCTGTTCAGGTTTGGGGAAATGGCTTTAGCCACTTCAGCAGACGATAATATATGTGACTCAGCCCAAGTTCCATCACCTTTCAATGAAACTCTGGCAATTATGGCAGGCTGGAATTGGCTTCCAGCAAGAAAGAGCCTAGATAAAGTATATAATGTAATATATTTACATGAAAATGCTGAATGGATATTACCCATCATAGCTTTAGGCTGTGCCACACCATCTCTCTGACTCCTATTCTCTTACTCTGTCCTCTCTCCTACTGTTCCTACAAGCTCCGAGGTACTCTCCTCATTAATCAAATGGATTCATACTGGGCTCATATATCTCTCTCAATTCAAGTCCATTTGGTCTTTAATTTTGTTTCTTTCCCACCTCTCTTTATACTTTCTTAGCTAAATACTTTAAAAATTAAAAGATTTAAGATGCTGTTCATGTCTTTTAACATATTCTCGATGAACATTTACAACTAATTCATTCTAATATAGGGTTTTTTTTTCCTCCACATCAATCCCTTTTCAGTCACTTCATATACATAATCAATTTCAGTCATCATCGGAGTTCCCATCCCTCAGCCCATTTGTGGTTATTGCCCAAACTCTTTCTAAAATAGTCCCTTCAAGTAGTTCTGTTAGAGACATTTTCCCTTTATCTGTCTTCTTTTAAGACTCTTCCTTCTCAGTTGACTTTAAATATTTATGTCCTCTGAGGCACTACATTTTTTATTTCTTTTTAAAAATATATATTTTATTGATGATTTACAGAGAGGAAGGGAGAGAGATAGAGAGCCAGAAATGTCGATGATAGAGAAACATGGGCCAGCTGCCTCTTGCACACCCCCTACTGGGGATGTGCCAACAACCAATGTACATGCCCTTGACCGGAATCGAACCCTGGACCCTTCAGTCCGCACAAACCGGTTTCAGCACATTTTTTTTTAAATATATTTTATTGATTTTTACAGAGAGGAAGGAAGAGATACAGAGAGCCAGAAATTTCAATGAGAGAGAAACATTGACCAGCTGCCTCTTGCACACCCCCTACTGGGGATGTGCCTGCAGCCAAGGTACATGCCCTTGACCGGAATCGAACCCTGGACCCTTCAGTCCGCAGGCCGACGCTCTATCCACTGAGCCAAACCGGTTTTGGCAGCACATTTATTTTTTTATTTCTAATATCTTATTCCTAGATTCATTTTATTCTCTCTTTCTACCGAGTGACATTTTTTGTTGTTGTTGTTGTTGAATGAATGGATGAGTGAATGAGCATGTAAATTCAGTTAGTTTCAAATCTTCCAGGAAACAAACAAACAAACAAACAAACATTACTTTCCTTGAAAGCTTTCAATTTATATATATTTTTATCCCTTTCTTGTCTAATGGATGCTGCATAATAGTTTAATAGCTTTCCATTATTTCATTATTTTTCCATGAATTGTTCCAGACACTTTCTATGTTTCTCATTTCTCTCCACAATCTTGTTAGATATGTACTAACATATGCAATTTTATGATGAAGATATAAGTTTCAGAGGTTGTTAATTTCATGAAGTGAACTCATCTAGTCATATATCCTATATAATAAAGAGTTATTATGCAAAAGGTCATCATGCCATCAGCCATCACGCTGTAACAACTCAGACATTCAACACTGGGGAGCAGTTCTCAACCTGTAGGTCATGATCCACATGTTGAGAACTGCTAGCAGGGTCACCTAAGACCATCAGGAAACACAGATATTTACCTTATGATTCATAACAGTAGCAAAATTACAGTTATGAAGTAGCAACGAAAATAATTTAATGGTTAGGGGTCACCACAACAAGAGGAATTGTATTAAAGGGTCACAGCATTAGAAATACTGAGAACCACTGAGCTAGAGGGAGGGAAGCCCAGGTCCTGAGTGCCTGTGACCAGCCAGAGGAGGGAATCCTAGGTTAGGAGAGCAGTTAGGGCAATCAGGCCAGCAAGGGAGTAGTTAGGGGTGATCAAACTGGTAGGGAAGCAGTTAGGGTCAGTCATGCAGTCAGCCAGAGGTGGTTAGGGGCAATTAGACAGGCAGGCAGATGAGAGGTTAGAAGCCAGAGGTCCCAGATTTCATGAGGGACCCCCCTCCATGCACAAATTTTGAGCACTGGGCCTCCTCTAATATATACACTAGAGGCCCAGTGCATAAAATTTCCACACAGGGTGGGGAGGTGTCTCTCAGCCCGGATTGCACCCTCTCCAATCTGGGATTCCTCAAAGGATGTCCAACTGACCATTTAAATCCTTTTCTGGTGGTACTGGGCCTAAATGGCAGTAGGACATTCCTTTCATAATCCAGGTCACTGGCTCCCAACTGCTCACCTGCCTGCCTTCCTGATTACCCCCTAATCACTTCTACCTGCCAGCCTTATCACTCCCGAACCACTCTCCTGCCAGCTTGATTGGTGTCTAACTTGTCCCCTGCCAACCTGTTTGCCCCCAACTTCCCTCCTCTTCTGGCCTGGTTATGCCTATCTGCCCTCCTCTGCAGGCTTGATCGCCCCCAACGGCGCTCTCTTGCAGGCCTGGTCCCTCCCAACTGCCCTTCTCTGTTGGTCATCTTGTGGTAGCCATCCTATGTCCACATGGGACAGGAGCTTTGACCACATGGGGGCAGCCATCTTGTGTGTTGGAGTGATGTTCAATCTGTATATTACTCATTTATTAGATAGGATAGAGGCCTGGTGAGTGGGTGGGGGCCAGCTGGTTTGCCCTGAAGATTGTCCTGGATCAGGGTGAGGGTTCCCTTGGGGCATGGGGTGGCCTGGGATAGGGGCCTGTGGTGGTTTGCAGGCCAGCCTCGCCCCCTCCCCTAGCAACCCAAATGGAGGCCTTGGCATCTGGGATTTATTTAATTCCTACAATTGAAACTTTGTAGCCTGGAGCAGAGCCAAGCCTTCTGCTATTTCTGATGAGATTTATGTATCTTCTATAATTGAAACTTTGTAGCCTTAAGCAGAGGCCTGGGCCAGGCTGTTCAGAAAGCTTGGCTTCCTCCATGGCAGGGGAAACCCAAGCCTCCCTCCTGTTCTCTCTGTGGCTACAGCCATCTTGGTTGTATTAATTTGCATAGTTGCTCCTGATGAGCTGGTGGGTGTGGCTGGTGGTTATAGTGGAGTGATGGTTAATTTGCATATCACTCTTTTATTAGATAGACTTCACGTAGTTATATTCCCAAAAAGGTATTCAAAATGAGCTCAAATTAATTTAATTTGGTTGATTGAATTAGACAGTAGTGTTTCCATGAAACATTTAAAGTTTGAAAGGTTTGTGTTTAATAATTGAGCATTTGCTTTGGCCAGTGTGTCTCAATTGGTTGGATCATCATTCCCTACACCAAAATGTTGTGGGTTTAATTCCTAGTCTAGAAACATACTGAGGTTTCAGGTTTCACCTCTTATAGGTGTGCCTACAGCAAATGATCAATCTGATCAATCTCTCTCTCTCTCTCTCTCTCTCTCTCTCTCTCTCTCTCTCTATATATATATATATATATATATATATATATATATATATATATATATATATATCTTTCTCTCTTTCCTTCCCTTTATCTCTATAAATCAATTAAAATAATAATACTAATTGAGTTTTGTTTTAGTTTACATTCCACCCAGATTTCAACAAACAAAGAACATATTCTCAGTAGATTCTTTCTAGTTCATATAATAGAAAGATGGTTCTTTATAATAGCTATTTGTGGTCTGGTGAGGCTGAGCTACCACAGCAGCAGGAACAGTGGGCAGTATGCCCTGAGGTACAGAAATGTATTAGTTTCTATTCCTGATGAGAAGACTATCATCTGGCCTGCAGAGGAGAGGGGCAAACCCAGTAGTAAGATAAAGAAGGAAATGGATAGCAGGAAGAAAATAGCAATATTTTCTATACAGCATTATGTAGACCTCTTCAGGGGATTGGTTTTGATGTCAGGAAAATTATTTAGTTATGTGGCATTGTATGAAAAAAACACACTTCATCTTCTTTATTCTCACGCTACTGCCACACTTCACTTCCCACACCAGAGGTGTGGGTTTTCAACACACCAAGCAATTATCACTATACCAGCTAGATGCCTTACAGTTAAATTTAATTCTGACTATCTACCTGGAGTTAGCATCAGATCCCACAAGTTAAAGATGCAGGCCCACAAGCCTGTCCCCACTCTCCACTTCACATGGCAAACACAAGTCCCAGGACATCACCTGTATATCTGACCAAGCAGGTATAAGTTGAACTTTCCACAATCCTCTCCTTGAATTAGATAAGAAAGATTAGTGGAAGATGAACTGTAGGCCCCTCTCACTGCAATAATTTACTCTGTCATCAGGAGTACAGTTCCAGAGCTTTTTAATCTTCCTTGGCTGATACCATTTTACTTTTACTCTCACCCTCTAATATTGAAATTCTAATAAGGAAATTCCGACTCCCATCTGTTAGAAGTCTAAGACCCTGGTCACCAAGGCTTTCTCAGGTCATAGCTACTAAATTTGTCTATTTACCATTGCAGTTCAGCTATGAAGTGCCAATATATCAAAGTATATCATATGGGTGCCAAACTGATTCTTCCCTGGATCTATTAGGTAATCCTGATGTACTATTTGTTCCACATGATCAGGGTTAATTACAACTGTTATTATCTTATATAATAATAGAGGGATATGCTAATTAGCTCAGAAGCTGTAATAGTCATAACTGGTCATGCACATAATACAGTGTTTTCCCAAAAATAAAACATCCTCCGAAAATATGACCTACTTGCAGGTTTCTTTCTGAGTGAAATATAAGGTATTCCCCCCCCCAAAAAAAAAGGCCCCCAGGCTCTGTCTCAGAATGAAAATTTAATAAAATTAATTAATTAGTAAACTGGTCACTAGGGCTGCCCCAACTGGCATCTAGCAACCAGTGATGTTATGTGGAGTCCTGACATCACTGCTGTGTGGAGGCGGAGCAGAGGTCAGAGTGAGCTGTGAGTGAGGGGTGGGAAAGAGGAGGAGACTTTTGCAGATGCATGTTGAAGAAAAGGAGGATTAGAGTGGATGGGACTCAGCAAAGGTGGTGAGTGCTGGTCTGTCTCTGGTGACACTACCTGATGCTCGCGGCCGCCTTCATGATGACTGAAGGTTCTCAGTCAGTGGCAGACTCTGCTCCAGCCCAGATCCAGGCCCCAGCAAGCCCAGTGACAGTCCCCAGGCAGGCCCCAGGGGGTAAATGTCTGATGAAGGGGTAGGGGAATGTCTGGTAAAGGTGTGTTCAGTGGCACAGGGGTGGTGGGAGAAGGATCACTTAAAATGACACAAGAGCCAAAACCAGTTTGGCTCAGTGGTAGAGCGTTGGTCTGTGGACTGAAAGGTCCCGGGTTCGATTCCGGTCAAGGGCATGTACATTGGTTGCAGGCACATCCCCAGTAGCGGGTGTGCAAGAGGCAGCTGGTCGATGTTTCTCTCTCATCGACGTTTCTAGCTCTCTATCTCTCTCCCTTCCTCTCTGTAAAATATCAATAAAATATATTTTAAAAATAAAATAAAATAAAATAAAATGACACAGGAGGTTCAGAGGGGGCAATCAAAATGACACAGGAGGATCAAAAGGGGTTACTAAAATGGTAATCCCCCCTCTGATTCTCCTGTGCCATTTTGATTCCCTCCTCTGATCCCCCCTGTGTCATTTTAAGTGATCTCCCTCCCCCTACCTTGATACCCCAATTCCTTTTTTTACCCCTAGAAATGAGCTGAAAAAGAAAAAGCTACTCCGTGGAATACAAGAAAGGAATTGTGGAAGACTCTTGAAGCCAAAATCTTACTGCTTTCTGCAAAGAGAAGATGTTGAGTATCCAATTGGTCCAAAAATGGTGAGCAGAGTATGGTAACTTCATTGAACAAGTGGACAAGGGAAATGCTAAAAAGCGCAAGTGTGGATCAGGTCGGCAACCATTATTTTCTGAGCTAGAAGACCTGATCTGTGAATGGGTTGTTGACAGGAGAGCAAAGGCTTTGGTTGTGAATAGGGCTCAGATTCAAGAATTTGCCCTTCCAATGGCACCACAGTTTGGCATAGCCCCTGAAGACTTCAAAGCATCACAACACTGGCTGGATAATTTCCTTCAGGGAAGTGAACTGTCTTTAAGAAGATCTACAACATTGTTTAGGTTGGAAGATACTCAAGTTATTAAGCAAGCACTTGCATTCAAGTCCTTTAATGATGATGCTGACTTCTCTAAAAACAGCCTTTCCAAGATGATTGCTATGGATGAAACTGCAGTGTTTATGGGCCAATCATCTCAAACAACAATTGAACAGCAGGGTGCCTCCTTAGTGTACATTCCCTCCACTGCTTACAAAAGTGCACGTGTTTCCTCTATTTTGGCAATTCATCTGGATGGCACTAAAATCCCACCTTAATCATTTCTAAGGGCAAGAAGGAAAAGATTGAACTTGTTTTGGGTGTTTTTATTCTTGAATCTGTAAAAGCCTGGGCCACACAAGCAGTTATAAGGAAGTGGGTCGATTTAATACTGCCACTTGTTATGCGAGGGAGCCAAAGAGGTCTGCTAGTCTGGGATGCAGCCAGCACTCACCATGCCAAAGACATGAAGACATTTCTTCACGAAAGAAAAATAGATCAGATGATGGCCTATCTCCAGACTCTTGATATTACAATAAACAAGCCATTCAAAGACAATTTGTGCACAGAAATTAATGACTACATTGAAAATAGAATGGAGAGAAATCAGCGTGGAAACTTTGTGAAACCTAAACTGCAACAAGTTGTGACTTGGGTGAAGAATTCATGGGAGAAAATCACTGACAGTTGCATTTCAAATGTACTGCGAGCAGGCTACCTTGACAAGAAGTACTTATTTAAAGACAGTGCTATTGCTAAACAATAAGAGATTTGGTCCACTGATTCTGAAAGAAATGGAGTCACAAGAAATTCACCAGGAAATTCAGGAACTGGATTGTTATGATGATGTTCCAGAAGATGATGACATGATTGTCATTGAATAAATGAGTAAATTCTTGATACTGTAGGATTCACAGTTTGTCTGGTTTGTGTTGACAACTACCGTACTACCATACCGTATACAGGTAATAGATTTCCTTTATTTTCATTTAACAATAAATGTGTACTGTATTCTTCTTCATGGAAAAATAAGACATCCCCTGAAAATAAGACCAGTGCATCTTTGGGAGCAAAAATTAATATAAGACACTGTCTTATATTCGGGGAAACAGGGTAGTTACAACTGGTCATGAACGTAATAGTCATGACTGGTCATGCATGGCCCGGGAGCAGTCTCCAGCAGAAGTGGCCACTGGTGGGGGCATGTGCAGGCCCATGGCTCCGCCCAGTCCAGAGGCCGCCCAGCTTGGGGTCATGAGCAGGCATGTCTAGAAGGTCATCAGGAAGGCCTAATTAGCATATTACACTTTTATTATTATTGATTATTATAGATAAGGGTTACTTGAACACAATCACAGTGATACCATGCAGTGGATCTGATAAAACAAGATGGCTATGGGCAGTATGTGCAGCATGGAGATGCAGGACAAAGGGATAAGTTATTGTCATGAGTCAGATGAAGCTAGATGGCATGAAATTTTATCACACTATTCAGAACAATATACAACTTAAAATGTAATTTTTAATTCTGGAATTTTCTAATTAATATCTTTGGTGTACAGTTGACCAGAGGTAACTGAAACCACAGAAAAAGAAAGTATAGTCAAGGGTGATCTTCTGTATCAGTTTAGGTCAGTGGTCGGCAAACTCATTAGTCAACAGAGCCAAATATCAACAGTATAATGATTGAAATTTCTTTTGAGAGCCAATTTTTTAAAACTTAAACTTCTTCTAATGCCACTTCTTCAAAATAGACTTTCCCAGGCCATGGTATTTTGTGGAAGAATCACACTCAAGGAGCCAAAGAGCTGCATATGGCTGGAAAACCAGTTTGCAGAACCATGGGTTTGGATTATATGCTGAAAACGGAAACGCATCTGCACAAGATTATTATCTCCACATTGAGCTCTTAGCCATGATTCAGGCTGTACCATATATCTGTCAAGCTGGTGCCTTCTGAATAATGTCATGTGTTGTAACCCCAGTGGACACCATAGTCATGAGCTTATGTCACCACTTTGCAGTCAGCCCCTTGATTTCATGCAATATAATTCAAAATCCATGATAATGGATCAAATATCTGTCAGCCTTTAGATGTTGGTGCTGGATGAGGGAAGAAAGTAGAAAAGGGGAAAGTTATCCTATATAACAAAAGAGTAATATGCAAATCGATTGAATGGCAGAAAGACCGGTTGCTATGATGTACACCAGCTCAATGCAGGGGCTTCCCCTTGGTGGTCAGTGTGCTCCCACAGCGAGAAGGCGCTCAGCTACAAGCTGGGCTAACCACTGGCTAGCACAGAAGCCCACCTCCATGGCAGTGCTAAGGTTGTCCAACTGAAGCTTAGGCCCACTCCTGCTCCCACCTAAGTCATCAGTTGGACATCACCCAAGGGCTCCCAGACTGTGAAAGGGCACAGGCCGGTCTGAGAGACTCCCCTAGTACCTAATATATGTGTTAATTGGTTAAGATAAACCATTGCCTCTTTAAGGGTAGAAGAAATCCATTGTAGTCAAGTTGATTCCCAGTAACTGGCTGGTATCTCAGGAGATCTCTGATGCTTATGGATTGAACATTTGGCCATAGCAGTAGCTAGATTAGTCTTGGTAAATGGAAGCTCTTGTTGTTGGGTCTGTGTATGGTTTTCATTTATGCCAATGGGTTCCTTTCTTCATGTATCCATGTTTTCACCAGTGGGGTGGTAATTACAGATGCTAGCTAACATCAACTGGCAAAATTATACTATTTGTTTGGCTGTTTAGCCCTTCATCTGTAAGTGATATTCTTTGATATTTGTTAACATGTGGTGCATATTCATATTAAATCCCCATAGGTCCATCCAATTATATGCTCTTCCCCAAAACTTTTTCTACTTTATATTTCAAGCTTTCTCCTTACTTGCTTACAGGCCCATGACTAACCTGCCAAGCCATTCACCATCACCCATAATCCTGTATGTGTAGATATGTGCCCATCTTACACACACACACACACACACACACACACACACACACATCATTTGTTTTATACAAAAAGTGGCTTATCGGGTACATAGAATAAATAAATCCCTTCTAATTTTCCCTTACTGCTGTCTTTGCAGAGCCCCTGAGTGAGTCATTGATGGGGCTGAGATGCACCTTTGAGCTACACAAAAATTTATTATAACTTACCCATGAAATGAGCTGCTCCTCCTCATCCATAAGTTTGTAATAAGGATGACTCCTATAGCCATAGGGGTTAGCTAAGGGAGCTTCTTGGAAAAGAGTGGTAGATGACAAACGGTCTGGTCCTAGAATAAAAGAGGAAAATTGAATGGTTATAAATAGATAAATAAATAAATAAATGCATTTTAATACCATGCTGTATCACATCAGCATATTGACATATTTAATTTTGGTATTTTGTAATTTTATTGTCAAGTCCCTTAATGGGACATTTACATCAGCCACTATTGCTTAGAGTGAGAGATAACTGTACCCTGGACTTTAGAATACTCATAACACAGCTCATCTATTAAAATATTTAAGATCCTTTCCTTGAAAAGAGCACTAAAAAGCTAGAGTGAATTCTGAAACTGCAGGGAAGAATGGTACAACTTAAGATATTATAATCGAAGGAAAGCCACAGAGGCTCTTTAGACTGAAAGTGTTACATGTAATTGGGCATGGGAGGACATGAAGGAAAGATAGGTTGACGTCTTTAGAAGGAATCCTTCAAGGGTTCCTGAGAGAGCAAAACCAGGCTCTGAGGGAAGACGTAGAGAGAAAGCTTGCAGTGTAAGAGGGGAATGATATCCTAAGTAATAGAGATGTGCATACAATAGAATGACTGAGGAATAGCTCATTTTCTCATTCATTCGCTATTTAAACATTTGAAAGGATTGCATACTTTTTGCTCGAGCTTTGTTGGACAGGTAAAACACAAAATTGAATCAGTGAAGTTTGGCTGATTTCTATTTTTGAAGACAATTTTTGAGAGTAAAAATATGTACATAAATCACTATAATTAAGTGTTATATATTTAATGATTGGAAATACTGAAATCCAGAATTCAGCAATGTCCATGAAACTTGTGTGGGGATGTAAGGGAGGGTAATTTACAACTCAGGGCAAGCTTTAGAAGAAGTTGTGTAGATAAAGGCAAAAGCATAAATCTTCAGCAGCCTTATGAATCAACTGGAAGCAGCCACTCTTTCTTACTCTTCTCTATTCCACTCATCTTTTAACTTTCTTCATAGAATACATAACTAACTGAAATCATTTGATCCTGCCATTGGTTACTACATGCATTGCCTTTACCCCATCATTTTGGAAGGTGGGCTCAGTGAGGGCTGGAGGCCTCTTGTTCCCAGTGCTTGGATCATGGCCTGGATCAGTGTCAGTAATAAATGTGTGTTGAATTAAATAATAAGCATTATTTCAAATTTTTCTATGACTCTGATGGCCTATATCCTATGGTTCATTCAATAAAATGTCAGCTGTGAATTCCCTAATACTTCATGTAGCAGAATTCCATTTTGAAGAGCAGTTATATCAAGTTGTCATTTTACATTGAAATGAGCAATGTGTTTTAACTCAATGACAATTAAACTTAATGCTTGACTATATGAACTAAAAGGCAACAAATTGCAACTCTCTGGTGACAGTTATTAAGCATGTGGCCTGGGGCTTGTGAATAATTGGGAAACAGCTTGGGGGCCTGTGTGTCCCCAAGATCAACTGCACAGACATGAAGGCGGGTTTTCACAGGGAGGCAAGCTTTGCTCATCTTTTCAGCTCTCAATGACTAAGCTGTTTTATTTTTCACCAGAAGGATATGCTTCTAAGTCAAGTCTTTTCAAAGTCACAGATAGTAGATCTTTCTATCAAAACTACCTCACACAAAGATATGCAAGTCAACTGACAAGCAACTTGTGGTTTTGGGAAAACTGGTGTTACAGAATAAAAATCCAACACCATCTACACCTCCCTGGATTCTCTGGCAGATCCAGAGCAATCCTGAATGATGTTTATTCAGAGTCTTTTAAAAAGAAAATTGGATGTGTTTTCTTTTAAAAAAGTGGTTGGGTGGAGAGTGGGTGATTCTGATAGACTTCTGTTCTCTGCCTGCCTTGGGACTTAATTTATAATTGTTCAACAAGACGTTAAAAATAAGTATTGCCAAGCACACAACACAGACTGAGCGGCCTCCTCTGGCTTGGTTTCAAGCTGCTAAACATTTGGATTCTAGAAGCAGCATACAACAACCCCCAAAGGAGACTAATGCCAGAGGAGGGAGCATTTAAAACCATTGCCCTCAAAGTAGGAGTCACAGTCTAATTGTTATTCTCCCACTGGTCTGGGAGAGGTAAATATATATAGCCAATGATTGAAATTCAAATATTTTCTTCTTTCTAAAACAAATACCTGTGCAGGACCAGATATGTTCCTGAATATAGGCATCAGTATGTGGTTGACTCGGGGAAAGAGTTGTGTTTCAGAGATCTATGATTTCTGCATTGGTCCTCTCCTGCATCTCAGAGTCAGTTACCGGCTTTTAACTACTATAATATCTATTATTCTTTAAAAGAAATGTAATTTTTATTGTTGAAAGTATTACATGAGTCCTCCCCCCCATTAATCTCTTCCAGTCTTTTCTCATCCATCCCCCCCAATCCCCAGGCCCTCACCACCCATTGTCTGTGTCCATGGGTTAGGCATATATGCATACAAGTTCATTAGTTGATCTCTTTCTACCCACCTTTTTCTGCCTTCCCTATGAGGTTCAATAGTCTGTTCATGCTTCTATGTCTCTGAGTCTATTTATATCATATGATACTTCTCTTTCTCTGACTTGCTTATTTCATTTAGCATAATACTCTCCATAGTTATCTATACTGTTGCAAATGGTAAGAGTTCTTTCTTTTTTATTGCCATGTAAGATAAATTGTATAAATGTACCACAGTTTCTTTTATCTACTCATCTATTGATGGACACTTGGGTGTTTCCAAATCTTATCTATTTTAAATTGTGCTGCTATGAACATAAGGGAGCATATATTCTTTCTGATGAGTATTTTGGATTTCTTACGATATATTCCTAGAAGTGGGATCACTGAGTCAAATGAAAGTTCTATTTTTTTAGGAAACTCCATACTGTTTTCCATAATGGTTGCCCCAGTCTGCATTCCCACCCACCAGCAATGTACTAGGGTTCCTTTTTCCCATAACCTCTCCAATACTTGTTTGTTGATTTGTTGCTAATAGCCATTCTGACAAGGGTGAGGTGATATCTCATCTCAGAAAGAAGAAGAAAAACAATCTTATTTACCATTGCAACAAATAATTAAGATACTTAGGAATAAATTAACCAAGGAGGTAAAAAACGTGTACTCAGAAATCTACAAGACATTAAAAAAATAGATAGAGTGCTATGTAAACGAGTGGAAGAATATACCATGCTCATGGATTGGTATAATCAACATAATTAAAATGTCCATATTACCTAAAACAATATACATATTTGATGCAATCCCTATTAAAATACCAATAGCATATTTTACAAACCTAGAAATAACACTCCAAAAATTTATACAGAACCAACAAAGGACCGCAAGTAGACATAGCAATCTTGAGGAAAAAGAACAACGTTGGCGAAATCACAATGCCAGATATCAAGTTATAATACAAAGCCACTGTGCTCAAAACTGCCTGGCATAAGAACAGGCATATAGATCAATGGAACAGAATAAATACTCAGAAATTGACACAAGCCACTATGCTCAATTAATATTTGACAAAGGAAGCAAGAATATACATTGGAGCAGAGACAGTCTCTTCAATAAATAGGGTTGGGAAAATTGGATAGATACATACAAAAATGAAACTAGATTATCAACTTACACCACACACAAAAATAAACTCAAAGTGGATAAAAGACTTAAATGTAAGATGTGAAACCACAAAAGTACTAGAAGAAACCATAGGCATCCAAAATCTCAGACATCTCTTATAGCAATGAGTTTACCCATACATCTCCTAGTACAATGGAAACTACGGAGAAAATAAACAAATGGATCTACATTAAAATAAAAGGCTTCTGCACTGCAAATGTAACCATCAACAAAGAAGAAGAAGAAGAAGAAGAAGAAGAAGAAGAAGAAGAAGAAGAAGAAGAAGAAGAAGAAGAAGAAGAAAAGAAGAAGAAAAGAAGAAGAAGGGAGCCCCTATATGGGAGAATATATTTGGCAATAAGGGCTAATTTCCAAAATATATAGGGAATTCATACAAATTTTAAAAAGGAAGACAAATAATACAATTTAAAAAATGGGCAGCCCTAGCTGGTTTTCTCAATAGATAGAATGTCAGCCTGTGGACCAAAGGGTTCTGGTTCAATTTCAGTCAAGAACATGGACCTGGTTTGCAGGCTCCTCCCTGCCTGGGCCCTGGTCAGGGGCATGCAAGAGGCAACCAATCAATGTGTTTCTCTTAATATAGATGTTTCCCTCTATCTTTCCCTCTCTCTTTCACTGGCTCTAAAACTTAATGGGAAAAAATATCCTTGGGTGAGGATTAAAGAAAAAAAAAGGAGGGGGTGCAAGGAACCTAATTAGATACTTCTCCAAAATGGACATATAGAAAGCCAAGTGAAAAAGTGCTCAAAGTCACTAATCATTCAAGAGCTGTAAACATCTATTATTATTTATCGAAATACTCTTTACCAGGGGTCAGAAATATTTCTGGATACCTCTTCTTCATCTTCTCATGTACAGCTTGATTCAGTCACCCAGGACTCATACCCAGGTAATCGTTCAAGTCAGTTACATTGTCAATAGGCAATAGCCTTGGCGAGATAATTTCTATTATCTCTATATTTTAAGTATAAGGTTTTTTTGGCAGCAGCACATTTTAGTGCAAATATCATGGGCTTTAGTGTCCAAAGTACTCTGAGTTTAAGTCCTAGTTCTGTCTTTTACTAACAGTATATTTTTTGATGATTTACTCAACCAGTTGAGAGTCATTTGAAATTTTTATATAAATAACTAAATTCCATAGAAAGCACTAGATACACAAACATGATACAGGTATGGTTTCTGCTTTCAAAAGGCCTATTATCTTGTGAAAGAAAAAAATACATAGATGATTTTAAGAAAATAAAAGTCTAAGGTACATATTGATATTAGGATAGCTTAGAGGAACAGAAAATGAAAAGAACTTTCTCTTAAGTAAGAAAAAAATCTTTTACATAAGTATGATTCATTAATTCACAGAATAATGACTTTTCTACACATATTTTCATTCAACAATATCTAGCACTCAACTCTTTAATATTATAATGCAAAGTGCAGATCCAGCTTTATCTTAACCATAAAATCTATGTGGTTACTTTTTTCTGCATTGCGAGTTCCTTTCTTCCAAAGCCATTAATATCCTGCCTGCAGTAGCACATATAAATTTTATTTTATTCCTGTGCTGCATTTAAATTTATGTTAACTGCTTCATCTGGCCTTCCTCCACAATGAGATTAAAGTTTCTAGAAGGCATACCTATACATACAGTTCATTTTATCTCCTTCTACTGTACCACATATAATAGACCTATGAAATGTTCAATGAATATTGAATGGATATACTGCAATGTACTATCTTTTCTCTCTCTTGGCCTTGTTATTAGAGGTCCATATACCATAGGAATCCAGTGAATATTTTTGACTCAATTACTTGTTCTCCTATTTATTGAGGGCTTCTTTCACTGAATATATTCAATTGAACCATAATAAAACTATATATTTCAAACTTATCTGTATCTCAGTTCTTAGGTCCACATTAAATAGTAACAGGAATATAAAAATTTCAGACCTTATAGAATTATATTCTTCTTTACTGTACAGTAAAGTATTTAATTAAGAACTATCAGATAAATGTTCTGGAAGACCTCTTATACTGTAATTATTCTGAGAGAAGGTTAGGTAGTTATAAAATATAAGATTATCATCACAGTCTTTTCCCTTTGAAAGATTGCATAAATGTGGGGGGAAAAAGCTGGTGTTGTCCAGATGTGGGTTAGCATTTCTCTTAAAATTCAAATATTACTACTCAACCTAAGTCCATGATAGATGTATTTGCTCTAAAGATGTATTTCTTTCTTTTTTTCTTATTTTCCACATGATCAACCTATTCATATAAAAGAATGTGTCAGACATGTTAATATGGGAATTAGTTTTATGTAAGTATGAGATGCTTGGTATATTAAACATCTTTTTAAAATACGGAGTTATAGCATGTTAGCCATTTGGTAGAGGCATGGATGAGATTGGATGGGTGTTAGGATTTGAGTTACTTATTTGCCACATGGGCATGAATCTCAGCAATTCACGTAAGATTAATTTGAGCAACCTCCCTGGGCATTATAGATGTGATCCTAATATTGTAGAGTACTTGTTACTTGTTAGAAACTATATAAGATTCTTTATATTCATTTTCTGACTTAACTCTTAGACCTCTATGAGATAATGCTCTTATTTCTAGCTTACCACTTCAGTTATCTCTTGCTGAGTAACAAGTTATACAAATTAAGTGGCACCACCGTTTTATGATGCTCACTGGTTCTGTGGATCAGGCATTTGGACAGTAGACATAGTTTGCCTCTCCTTCTTGACTGAGCTGGAAGGATCTGAATGTCAGGAAGCTAGAATCATATGAATGCTTCATCACTCAAATGTCTGAGGCATGCACAGGATGCTCAGTGGGGCTCAGCCGAAACTGCCAGCCAAAGTGTCCACAAGTGTCCATGTAGTTAGGGTGTCTCATAAGCATTTAAACAAGATAGAAGCTGACTCCTTGCCGCACTTCAGCCAAAAATCTGTAGGTCAACTCTTACCCAAGTTGTCTAATCTTCCATGTGTTTTTTTTTCCATCTTTTGTCTTATTACCACCATAAGCAACTGATAAAATCCTATGACTAACCTAATCCTATCTAAGATTAGACTAGGCAAAATTGTACTCTATGTACATATTTTTATATGTTTAAAAGAAAAAGTACTTAAATGTATAACAAGAAGGATATGTTTTCTACGAAATATTTTAATTATTATTTTCTGGAAAAGATATCCTCATAAATATAAGGCATCAATAGATATTTACCTTTGACTTAGACCTTTAAAATATCTAATTAAATTGTTCAAAATCTCAACTGAAAATGTATATAAAGATAAATATATATTTTAGTCCTCTGCTGGCCAATTTGGTTCTGATTGGTATATTTCTATGGCAGTCAAGGTCAAAAACTTTACCTCCTTGCAGCCATCTGCTCCCCACAGCACCTGGATTTTGTTCTGATTGGTCAGTTTCAATGCCAGTCAACGTCAAATGCTCCACCTGCTAGGCAGCCATTATTTCCCCACAGCACCCAGATTTGGTTCTGATTGGTTGATTTCTATGCCAGTCAGCATCAAAAAGCTTTGCTTCCTATGCACCATTGGCTCCCCACAGCACCCAGATTTGATTCTGATTGGTTGGTTCCTATGCCAGTCAGCTTCTCTGGGCCTATTAACAGGGCCTGATCAGACAGGCGGGGCTTATCAGCAGTCCTGGTGGAGGCCTGGAGAGAAATGGAGGCATGGCTGCTGGCCAAACTGGGAGAGAAAGAGAGAAGCAAGTGCTGATAAAAAGCTGCCATAGAGGCAACAGATCAGTCCTTGTTTCTCTCTTCAGTCCTCTCTCTGGCCCTGATTCACAGCCCCCTCAGTAATCAATGGTGGTGTACCATCCCTGTAGCATAAGCAGTCAGCGCTGGTTTGCCACCGAAACCCAGTGCTGACTGCAGGACTCACTTCTGGTTGGTGTAGCCTTGGTCCTTACTGGTTGTTACCACCCAGGGTTTTTATACATTAAGATATAAAATCCTAAGTAACCAGTCACTTTGACATACACTGACCACCAGGGGCCAGATACTCAATGCAGAAGCTTCCCCCTGGTGGTCAGTGAGCTCCAATAGCAGGAATACTGCTCAGGTGACCAATGGGTGTCGGACTCCAGGCTCATGGCTGACCATGGCTGAGGAATACAGCTGCAGCAGCCTGAGCCTCTCCCACCTCCCTGGTTGCAGTACAGAGCAGCAGCAGCAGCAGCAGCAGCAACAGCAGGCATAGTGGGACTAGCATGAATGGAAGTGGTGAGGTGTCCAGCCCCGGGACCCCAAGAATTCACAAATCCATGCACTGGACCTCGTGTGTGTGTGTGTGTGTGTGTGTGTGTGTGTGTGTGTGTGTGTAATACTTAGCTCTTAATTATTTTCAGACTAAAATAATTATCATATTTCTATCTAATACAAAGTATATTTAAATTATGTGAACTAGTTATACAAGTTATTGTGAGACAGTAGAACCAAAATGTAGGTCCTTTGATTAGAAATATAATTGATGTTCTATTGTCAGTGCTATTGTTTGGCCAAGCCAGTGTTGCTCAGTGGTTGAGTATGGACTTATTAACCAGGAAGTCAAGGTTGGATTCTCGGTTAGGGCACATGCTGAGGTTGTGGGTTTGAACCACAGTAGGAGGCATGCAGGAAGCAGCCAACCAATGATTCTCTCTCATATTTGATGTTTCTGTCTCTTTCTCCCTCTCCCTTTCTCTCTGAAATCAGTAAAAATACATTTAAACTGTTGTTGTTTATAGTTATTTTAATTCTAAAGAAGTCATCCTCCCACATCCAACACAACAAAAAGCATTTAGAAAACCAATTAAAATATGATATATAGTAGTGGTTTTTCCTGTAATTATAGAAGAAACAGGGAAAATATAAAATACAGAGTAAGACATTATTTTAGCAATAAAACATGTAAGGGAGTTATCTTTAAAATGATATGAGGTGAAACTGTTTCCACATTCCATTAAGGAGTGAAGGGCAAAAGCCTTTATGGAATTTTGAGTCCCTGTGAAATTTCCAACCTAAGTCTAGCTTCTGTGTTGTAATAAGGAATGTAGGTAAATTTTTACTGCTTGTAGACTAACACTTCTTACTGATCTTTGAAGCAGATGTTACAAGATAACAGATACAAGATCGCTATGGAAAGGCAGTGCAGTTTTCCACCATATCACATTCTATTCCTTGAACCTAGCACAAGTTGCTGAGAGAAAGCTATGGTGCCTTTTATTCACTGGAATTTTCTACTGCGTTAGGAGGTATGTGTGAGCAGTGAAAATCACAAGGCCTCCTATGTCCACCTGGACTATCATGACTCCAAGTACCACATCATACTTCCTGGAACTAATTCCCAAAGCCTGCTTGTATCTTGTGAATGTACATCCACACAAGGATTGAACATAATTGAAAAATAGCAAGAACCTAATACAAAATCCAAACTTTAATTTGGTGATTCACTGGAAGTTTTCTGTGTATCTCATTTTGTAAATATAAATTCCTTATTTTAAAATACACAAATGCCAAATCACTGACTTTATTTTTTTTATAAAAGATCTTTATTGTTCAGATTATTACAGGTGTTCCTCTTTCCCCCGTCCTCCCCCATAGCTCCCCTTCACCTGATCTCCAACCCTACCCCGTGCCCTTACCCCACCCCTCTCTTCATCCATAGGTGTAAGATTTTTGTCCAATCTCTTCCCACACCCCTCAGACCCTCTTCCCTTTGAGAATTGTTAGTCCAATCCCTTTCTATGTCCCTGATTCTCTTATATTTACCAATCCATTTTGTTCATCATATGTTTTATTCAAGTGAATTTTTAGATTCACTTGTTGGTAGGTATGTGTTTGATGTCTTTTTGTTGTTCATAATTTTTATCTTTACCTTTTTATTATTCATCTTCTTTAAGGATACCTTTCAGCATTTCATGTAATCCTGGTTTGGTGGTGATGAATTCCTTTAGCTTTTTCTTGTCTGTGAAGCTCTTTATCTGACCTTCAATTCTGAATGATAGCTTTGCTTGATAGAGTAGTCTTGGTTGTAGGTTCTTGTTGTTCATCATTTTGAATATTTCTTGCCATTCCCATCTGGCCTGCATAGTTTCTGTTGAGAAGTCAGCTGACAGTCATATGGGTACTCCCTTGTAGGTAACTAGCTGTTTTTCTCTTGCTGCTTGTAAGATTCTCTCTTTGTCTTTTGTCCTTGGTGTATTTATTAATATCAATGATTCTATAATGATTGGTGTGTTCCTCTTTGGATTCTTCTTGTTTGGGGTTCTGTATGCTTCCTGAACTAGTAATCCTACTTCTTTTACGAGGTAGGGAAAGTTTTCTTTCATTGTTTCTTTCAGTAGGCCTTCAATATCCTGGTCTTTCTCTTCTGGCATCCAAAAAATTTGGATGTTGGTGTGCTTTAAGCTGTTCTGGAGGTTCCTTAGACTATCCTCAAAATTCTGAATACTTTTTTCTTTCTGCCTCTCTGGTTGAGTGATTTTATCCTCCTTATATTCCAGATTTTTGGTTTGATTTTTTGGGGTATGTTGATCTATGGTTGAGTTTCTGTATATTCTTTATTTCAGATATTGTATGCTTAATTTCTGACTGATCCTTTTCCATTTCTTTGATGTTCTCTTTAAGGTCCTTGAAGGTCTCGCCAAGCTTCTTGGAGGTCTCATCAAGCTTCTCAAAGGTTTTTAGAAGATTGTGAGTAATCTTATAAATGTGATTCTGAACTCTGTGTCGTCCATGTCCATTAGTTTACTTTCCTCCCTCTCTCCCATTTGTGACATGTTTCTGTGATTCCTCATTTTAGAGGAAGAACTACTGCGTTGGAGACATGCTTTGTTTCACTGGGGCTTTGGTGCTCTCTGAGACCTTCTTCCGAATGTGTCACTTATGGGTGTGAGGGGTTGAAACTGACCGCTAGGAACACTGGCTTCTGGATCACCAATGGGATACAGTTCATTTGCTTGGGACTTGGCGGTTTTGTTGCTGGAACTGTAGTTTATTTCTTTAAGCTGCCACAAAAGCAGCTGTGTGGTGCCTAGGTGGTTCTGTAGAATGTGCTAGCTGAAACTCAGGGTGGGGCCTCAAGGTGGGGCAGGGTCTTAGGACATCATTAGGCTGGAGTGTGGCTAACAGCAATGCCTGCCTTGCACCATTGCAAGAGAGTCCCTCATTTTCGGACCTGATGGCCCACAGACCAGTTCTCCCCATAGGCTTCTGGATCCCCCACGTGACCCAAGAAACTTGATTTCAATGTGAAAGTGATCGGCACTTTTTTTCCCCCTTTGGTTGAAAAAAAAAAAAGCCACACGCCCAATCCCTTCCACCAGCCCCATTTGCGATCTCCGTACCTAGTCTCCTCAGCTTTTCAGCGGTTGCGCTCCTTTCCCTTTCAGCCAGCCTTCCTGTGGTTTTGGGTGATAGATGTCCTGTGTATTAGTTTTAATTCCTCTAAATTGTTTAATGAGGTGGTGGACCAGCCATTCATCTACACCGCCATCATGGTTTTCCCAAATCACTGACTAAGTTTTCAAACTGTTTTGGCTAAAACCAGTGATTTTGTTCATTTAAAAAAAAAAAAAAGGGAGTATGTATATTCTTGCAAATTATAAAATTCAATTTTATGCTCTTTTTGCATTATTTTTTCTTTTTAAATGAGTTTTAAGCAGGTAATATCACCATTAAAACATACATTCATATATCTATATATAGACATACATAAGAACACACATACTTCATTACAAACCAATCTAATAATGGCCCCCATATCTGTTTTTAGATTAGCTCTACCCCCAATTTAGCTTCATTCCACTAAGGCAATTAGTAAAATAAGGTGCAATATGTTACAATTGAACATATTTTTTAGGAAACTCAGGGCATCAAAAGAAAGGGTAAACTAAGATCTGTATGTTATACCAGTTTACTTTCTTTCTTTATATTCTTATGTAAACAACTATAGACCAATGCACAAAATTATGCAAGAGTAGGCTTTTTCTTCCCCCAGCTTCCAGCACCAGCTTCCCTCTGACACCCGAGACCCAGACTTCATCTGGAAGAACATCTGGTCTGATTAGTATACTACATTTTTATTATTATAGATTAGAGGCCTGGTGCATGAAATTTTTGCATGGTGTCCCTCAGCCTGGCCTGCACTCTCTCCAATCTGCGGCCTCTTGGGAGATGTCCAGCTGTCTACGAGGATCAGACCTAAACTGGCAGTCAGACATCCCTCTCGCAACTTGGGACCACTGGCTCCTAACCACCTACCTGCCTGCCTGCCTGCTCACCCCTAACCACTCTGCATGCCTGCCTAATTGCCCCAAACTGCCCTCCCCTGCTGACCTGCTCATTCCCAACTTTCCCCCCCCTTGCTGGCCTACTTATCCTTAACAATATATAGCTTACCTGATATCAGATTTACTTGATTTTAATTTGTCATATTCTCCAATCACATATTTTAACCTATAGCATTCTATAATTTCCCAAAGTAGAATCATGTTAGAAATTAAAAGACTTCTATCATCTTACTATAACTGTTTACCAATGCACATGCTGAAATAAAATTATTATTTTCTAACTGAGAAATAACTTCATCATGGTGGGAAAATCACCTTATTAGAATCATACCAAACCACAGGTTTATCAGTATTGTGGAAATGGCATGAGGGTCTAATCTGTCTTGCTAATGAATTAACCTCACCCAGGAAAATATTTGTACAAATATAGTAGTTTGAGATCTTGTATAGAAAAAAAAGTAAACTAAGCTAAGGAAATTTATTTATGATCTCCAAGGGTCCTGCAATAATTGCTCTATGATTCTAAGACTCCTTGCCTAGATAACACCTGAAACTTAATTGATCCAGTATATTTCTTATATTCAAATTATAGATATTGCAGATGTGAATCAAGGAATTAATCATTGAAAACTATTTAAAAATAGAGCTAATAGGAATAAGACAACCTGGTTATTCTGCCTAAATCATAGTATTCTTTCATTTTATTAATATTAAATTTTCTCCATTTGACTTCTCATATAATTTTATTTGCCCAAACCTGTTGAGTATAGAATAATTCTGGTGTTGTCAAAACTGATAATTAAAAAACAAACAAACAAACATTTATTCTATATAATAAAAGGCTAATATGCATATTGTCCCCAAGGGAGTTCGACCTACTGGGAGTTCCACTCCTTGCTATAGTGTGCACTGACCACCAGGAGGTGGTGTGGAACAAAGGAAGGCGCCTGTCAGCCCTGGTTGCTGGCAAGGCCTAGGGATTCTACCCATGCATGAATTTTATGCACCAAACCTCCAGTATTATATAAGTAAAGACTTTGTAGACATCCAATATTGAAAGGTAAAACAACATGAATAATATTTAATTATATTATTGACATCTCTAATTAGTTTTTCCTGATATTTTAATGGTTTTAAATGCATTTTTAATCCTTAATTTCTAATTTTATTGTCATCCAAGGCAATATATGTGTAGAAGAAAGCATATCATTATTCCTGTATAGTTTTCTACAACATGGAGATAATAGTTTTTACTAAGAAATCAACCAAAATGTTATTGATATGCTATATATTTAACATGTATATTTCACTCTATAATTTTTCAAATTTCTTTTACAAAGCATGATTTGGTCTGCAAAGGTGGGGGGAGATGGCCCTTGCAGCATAAGGAAAACCCTAAATGGGGATGTAAGATATAGGGAAGTGTAATGAGATACAGTGTTATAGAGGCAAAGTCACTAGGCTGGTTGGGTTTATCCTGAGTTGTTTGATATCACGTGCTGAAGGAAATATTCAAGGTGACATTGAAGGGAGAGCCAGGGAATTGTTATCAGATTTCAGTCCCAATAAGCAGGGCAAAATACTTATAAAGGAAATTAGCACTGAGTTTTAAAGCTATGGAAGATGCAGAGACAACAGCATGCAGATCAACGGAAGATTTGAGCAAGCAGTTTAGGAGAGGGTATAGCCAATATCAATGGGCTGAAAATTGAAATTTATGTGATTCTTTCTCCCAGGCCAGGTTTGAAGGTTCACATAAATCATAATGAACTGGGAATATAGTAGGTTACATTGGAAACCCAAATATTACATTTCTCCTGTTATACTAAAAGCATTTAGCTCAGATTGATTTATTTCAATAATCTTTAACTGTAGCAAGCTGCTTTCAAATGCCCTTAGTGATTTTTATTTTAACATCCCTTGTCATCTAGACCAAGAAAAATATTAGTTTCAAAAAAACATATTTATCATTCCCCAATTTAAAAAAAAATGTAATGCCCACAAAAATCCATCAAAAGAAATTTATTTTTTTAAGTTTCTGATTTTGTCCATGAGACATTTGGAACTTAATGCTTAGATCACACCATACCTCATAGTTCTACCTCTTTTTATTTTATTATTTGTTTGTTGAACTATGTAGACAATAGAGACCTTAAGTAACAAGTTGTACTGAGAAGTTTTCTCATTTTAGAATCATCCTTCTTATTTTGTGACCTTGGGTAACTTAGCTTCCAAGAGCCTCCCTTTAAAATATCCACTTCAGCCGAAACTGGTTTGGCTCAGTGGATAGAGCATTAGCCTGCGGACTGAAAGATTGCAGGTTCAATTCCAGTCAGGGGCATGTATCTTGGTTGTGGGCACATCCCCAGTAGGGGGTGTGCAAGAGGCAGCTGATTGATGTTTCTCTCTCACTGATGTTTCTAACTCTCTATCCCTCTCCCTTCTGTTATGGAGAGACCCCCAGAAAAGACCACCAAGACTCCAGATCAAAATTTATGCCTTTGTTAAGGAATTCGAATCGGGGCTCTCCCCCTATTGTCGCAGCAGTAAGAAAAAGAAAGAGAGAACCCCGAGCACACAGGAAAGCCTGCTTTTATCCTTTGAGGAGTTTGTTTTGCGAACTTGGCTTAGGCTAGCTGGCAGTTGTTTTGCAACGGTAGGGGGATATATAGCTGACCAAGCAGAGTTCTTTGTCTGTCCTAGGGTCATGATAACCTATCACACTATGAGCTATGAGAAATTCCACTAGTACAATAACATCATTAAAAGTTTGCACAATACCTAGGGTGGGGGGCTTATTTTCAGTTTAAGCGGTTTCTGTATGTGCTGCCTTGCGATTACTTGAAACAGGACATACCCGGGGGTTGGGGATTGCAGACAGAGTCAGCCCATGACTAACATAAAGCGCATCATGCTACATTCTCTGCCGTGGACCTGGCCTTCATTCCTCCCCTGGGCTGGAGCCCAGCCCCAACAGGGTCCTGCCAGCCATAACACCTTCCTCTCTGTAAAAAATCAATAAAATGTATAATTAAAAAAATAATAATAAAATAAAATATCCACTTCATAAATGAATATTAAATAATGTAACAAGAAATAATGATAGTAGAGGTGCTCAATAAATGCGAGTTCTCCTTTAATCAATGATAAATTATCTTTTTAAAAAGATGCACTTGCCCTTGCCACTGTTGCTCAGTTGGTTGGAGCACATGCGCAGGTGTCAGATTCATCCGAGGTAGGGCAAGTGCAGGGGGTGGCAATTAATTGATGCTGAGCCTTTACATCAATGTTTCTGTCTTTTCTTTTCCTTTCCCTCTAAAAATCAATAAACTATCATTTTTATAGAAAGATGCACAGGTGGCTTTATTAAATACAAACATTATTTTGCCATAAATCACTTATAAAAATAAAGGAAACAATGAGTAGTTTTATTTTAATTTACTTTTTTAACAGATGGATATTGCCTTTGAGTTTATTAACTCACTAGGAACCCAGCACAAGATTTGAAATTGTTTGGTGCCACCCACCCAACCCCAACCTGTCCACACAGAGCTCCAGTGCACCTGGCTCAGCCCCCAAACTCTCTGGCCTTCTCTACGCACTTCAAGCCCCATTGCCCTCAGTCCCTCAAGTTGCCTCAGGCTGGTCCTGCCTTCTCTGGGCACCTCCCTGCTTCCTCCCCATCTCCAGAGCAGCGCCCCAGCTAATATGCTAATGACCTGGTGGTTACCTTTATGGCATACTGACCATTAGCATATTCGCTTTTTATTAGTATAGATTTGTCTATGGGCAAATAAACATACTCTAGGGAAATAAGGGGTATTTCTTTTTTTATCAATAACAAATAGCATTTGAAAAGGAACCCCAGTGAGCATCTGTAAACTTTGGAGATTCTGAAAGTTGCTGGTGTAAACATGAGAGAATGGGTGTGCTAAAAGTGGCCAGTTGGCCAAAGGAATTGGAAATGTGCCCAGTGTCAGAGGAGCTGTAAGAAGCGTGCTTGACCATAAGTAAGTCATGAAAGAATGTTCCATGACCCTTCTATTCGTGTCTTCCCGGTCTCCGGTACTGCATTAATCATCCAGACAATGAGACACATTGAACAGCCTGCATATCCCGCAAAGCCCTGGAATTGTCGGAAGTCGTGTTGGCTGGCACACCCGCCCAGTGACCTTCAGCACAGTGACAGTGAAGGCAGACACACAAAAGATCTCTCCATTTGTCTGCCTCTCTGGGAAATCATTTCTTTGGAGCCTTAAGCAAACTGAGCTTTTCTGTTAACCAAGTGGTATTTGAGGGAGCAAACAACTCCACATAGGCTTGGCTCACCGAGGAAAAGCTCCCAGCTTCAAAATCTAAGATTCCCCTTTATATTTAAATTTCACATCTGGTAGCAGTTGGAAGCTTTTCAACCCTACACAATTTTCACTTTCTCTGGAAAAGGGGACTGCTAACCACCTAATTCAAGCTAATATTATCACTTTTTACAAAATTAACGACAGGCTATAATCGCTGACACTGTTTACCTGCTACTCTGGGAGCGAATTTGAAAGGCCCATGAATTAGCCACCGCTGGCTCTGTAATTTGTGTGTGACAACTTTAATTCCAGCAGCATGTTTCATCAGCGGTAACAGATGGACGTGTGCCTGGTGGGAAAGACATCCCCTTCACACTCCTGATAGCGGATTTGTCCCACTGGCTCTCAGATATAAACTGTTTAGCATCCGTAGTAAGAGCTAAATTGCCAGTGAAAATCTCCATCTTTTTTAGACTATCAAGTTTCAGCACATGAAAATAATGATAATCACTGACATATATTATGTATGTGCTATATAACAAAAAGTATGTTTTTAACTTAATGAAACCTCCAAAGAATCTTTCAAATGTGGTAATTTTAATATTCCCATTGTACAGGCGAGGGGGCTGAGCCTGGAAAAATGAAATTGAATTGCCAAAGGTCCCCCAGTTTGTAGACAGCAGGGTCAGAATTTGGGCTCCAGCTCTTTGGCTCCAGCACCCATGCTGTGCGTCACCATTACTGTGCTACATAACCAAAGGCCTTGGTGATTTTACTTGTTATTCTGCGGATCTTATTATAGGACCCAGTTTTTCTAACTCCTCTTAAGCAGGAACTGTCATTGACACACACGACAGAGACTTCTTCATCCCACAAACACATTTTAACTCATTTGGTCTCTATGCAATGTTTAGATTCAGCATTATCTATCTCAGAAACCCACTTCCTACTTGTCACAGGTTCACTGGTAACTTCACCAAGGCGCCCACGTACAGCACCTGTGACCTTGCCCACTCCGTAAGCCATCTCCTCTAGGGTTTTGGAAGAAAGGGAGCCAGCAGCTCAGATCTCCGTCTCTGAAGTTCTCAGACTTAAGACATCAACCACACACAGGGAAAGGATGCCAGGGTTTAGAAGTTTGGGGCACTTTGATCTCTCCCTATCAAAGCACCAATTCTCTTTTCCTTTCTGCCTCAATGGACAGTGTACATTAAAATATGGAGACCCCCCCCCCGAAAAAAAAGGAGACTTATGTAATACTTTTAAAAATAAAGAATTTAAATTAAAAAAATATATTTTTATTTTACCGTATAGAGAAAAAGTCAGCATCCGTGAGTTCCTTCCACCCCCACAATTGTAGGGAACTATTTTAAAAGGAGTGATGTTATGGTAAAATTGTGAGCTTTGCTTCTAACATCTATACATATAAAAAGCCAGAGATTGTAATGCCCATCACAACCATAATGACCTAACAACCGGTCACCATGACACCCATTGTGGCCAGTGAACCATCCTGATCCAGGCTGGATCGTCCCCAACACCCCAATCAGAGAAGGGCCAACCAGCCAACCACCTTGGCTGGCAGAAATTTGGGGTACGGGAAACTTGGAGTTGCTTGGTCTCAGTCTCAGCAGCTGTGTGGGCAAAGCTCTCTTTTGGTGGCAGTAGACCTGGGATCAGGGCGCTGTAGTGGGGATGGGGTAGCGAAGCTTCCCTGGTGGCCACAGCAGTCCCTGAAGGCCATGCACAGCACCTGGGCATCTGGCCTTGGTCATAACAAGAGCTGGAATAGGGGCTGCAAGGCGCAGGGGGCAGCGGCACACGGGAGCCAGGAAGTGCAAGGTCCAACATGGGCTCGACGTAGCCGTCTTCTGGGCCCAGTAGCACCAGCAGGTGGGCCATGGTGTGCAGTGGGCTGCAAACAGAAGGGGCAGCCAGCCAGGAGGGTAAGACCCCATGCCAGATAGAGCTCCGAGAGGCATGGGCGGAGCTGGAGCTGGAAACCCTGGCAGGGTGGGCAGGGCTGCAGCCCCATGCCTTTTTGGCCTTGGTCTTGGAATTCAGAGGTCAGCCCCACTTCAAAAGAGAGGACATGGTGGAAAGTGGCAAGGCCACAGGAGGGATGGGAAATGTGTGGCCATCTTAGGGAAACACAGCTGCCATGTGTGGTCTTCAGTAATGATGAACAGATAATCTTTGGTCTCGGTTCTACTGAAGAGGAAGCTGAGACTCAAGGAAGGAAGTCTTCTGAAACATCTCACTCACTTCTCATACCTGACCCAGTGCAGGATTGTTTTTGTTTTGAAAGTAGAGGATCCAAAATGTTTTTAGATCTCTGCTATTTTAGGCAGGAGAGAATTTAGCACAGGGAATTGGTGCTTGGGAAATCATCGGAAAAGCTGAAGGAGTGAGTATTAGGTTGGGCCCTGAGGAAAGACTTTCTGGCAAGCGGGAGGAGCTGCGCCCCCCCCCCGCCATAATTGAATTCTAGAGCACTCTGGCACAGCTGTGACCCAGGGGTCAGGAAACTGCTGCCCCTGCAGGTGCCCTCCAGCTCCCACCAAACAGGTCACTGGGCACCGCCTCTGCCACAACTGCCTGTGCACAGCCTAGATTCCGCTGCAGAAAAACTCCACATCTTTGCAAGCATGATCACCGCCAGCAAACAGCCCAAACTGCGGGAAGATTTCTCTGTTCCACTTCTGCCTTCAAAATACTGTGTAATTGCATCCAATTGGCGAAAATGAATTCATATCCAGAAACCTAGCTGCAAAGGAGTTTGGGTGATTCAGACTTTCATCTAGGAGTGACATCTTGGCAATGTGCCTGATATTAATAAAAATGGGGTCCAGCTGGTGAGGCTCAGTGGCTGAGCATCGATCTATGAATCAGGAGGTCATGATATGATTTAGGGTTTGATCCTCAGAAGAGGCATGCAGGCGGCAGCTGATCAATGATTCTCATCATTGATGTTTCTATCTATCTCTCCTCCCTTCCTCTGAAATCAATAAATATTTTTAAATGGGGCCATGCTGTATAAATGTGTAATAACAAGTTTTTCACTTCATAGATCACTAATGTTTTTCCTGGTAAAACCATACTTATAGAACATTATTTATTTATCATTCATTTTAATTGATCTCAGAGAGAAGAAGAGAGAGAGAAAAATAACATTGTTCTGTTGTTTCCTGCACTCACTGTACTTGGCATTGAATCTGCAACCTGGGCATGTGCCCTGACTGGCAATCAATCCACCACTTTCTGGTGAGTGGACGATGCTATGCTGGTACTCTTACCCCGAACTCCAGCCTCCAGAACTGTGGGAAAAAATGCATTTCTGTTGTTTAAGCCACGTAAATTTATGATATGTTGTTATGACTGTCTGAGTTGACTAATCTATACTAATAAAAAAGTAATATGTTAATTAGACAGGGCCAACCTGGCATCTTCCTGTTGTTCTTCTGGACAGAGCCACAGTGGTAAGGGCCAAAGCAGAGGGGCAATCAGGCTGGCAGAGGAGCAGGTAGGGGCAATCAGGCCATCAGGGGAGAGCAGTTTGGAGCAATCAGGCAGGCATGTAGAGTGATTAGGGGTGATCAGGAAGGCAGGCAGGTGAGTGGTTAGAAGCCAGTGGACCCAGATTATGAGGATAACCAACTGCCAGTTGGGGCCCAACCCTGCAGGGACATCCCCTGAGGGTTCCCAGATTGGAGAGGGTGCAGGCCGAGCTGAGGGAATCCCCTCTCCCCCGTGCACAAATTTCATGCACCAGGCCTGTAGTCCATAAAATAAAAAACTAGGCAGAGAGTGTCCTGAACATTAAGGAAGTTATTATAAAAGAACTTTTATTATGTATTGTATTTTTTTCATTATTAAAGAAAACATGTTTGTGAAAAAATCTTCCACATGTTTGTCAAGCTTTTACAATAATGTTTAATTGGTTATGGTAAAATTAAAATTTCCATGAGCCTAAAAAAATATTGAGACCTTCAACTAGTGATTTGCAAAACTACCTTAGACACTAATAGTGTTTGAGAAGCTTAAACAGTTTCAGCAAGTGTCCCCAAATGCGTATCAATTATTCAAAAGCTGTCCTTGTGAAAACCTTCTTATACAATTCCCATGTATGACTGGGCTTGAGATGTGTAGTGTTAGACTTGCAAACCCAGGTTTCTGTAATGTTTTTCTGAAGAAAAATGTGGGTTTATATTAAATCTTAAAATTCATTGCTAAATCATCTATAACAGCGGTTTCTTAGTGTAATCTGAAAAGGTCGGCCTCTGCAATAATTCCACAGCATTTTGTCCCTTCTAATTTGCAATGTGTTGTTAGAGAAATGACTACTCTGACATGATCAGAACAGATACCACTGTCATTCTTGGTAATTAACCTCAGGGAAGACCTTTACTCACTTTGGAAATATAGTGTGAGTACCCAGCTGCCAAATACAGCTCAATAGCCTTAGAATTAGAAAAGAATAAATTAGAATTTTTTCTTCTGTGTTCCCAACTATAGTTGACTTGTCACTTGGCTAAGAAATAGCATCCCCAAGAGGCTCAGGTCCATTGTCTGATCTTTCTGCCTTTAGCAAAGTTCTTTAAAACAGAGGTGCACACACACACACACACACACACACACACACACACACACACTCTACAGGAATGTTTGTGCAAAGGGACTTTAGGGACCTGTGGTGTATGAATAGGGAAACATGGATCATCTTTCAAATACATTGATTCACTTAAAGTGACATGCATAATAATAATTTTGCAATTTAGACTTAGTTTTATGGACTCACTGACAGTCACATATATGTTAGTAATGTAATTTTCAATGTACCAGACAATCCCCCTGAATTTGAATAATGAAACTAATTGGCCTATGGATTAAATTAGACAACAAGCTAGGATTAAGATAATTAATTAATCTTAAAAAATAAAATGTATCATGAAATCAATAGTTTGCCTTGTGTCCTCAGTAATTAAGTAAAACCAATGAGACATAAAAAAATAATTCTGCTTGTCCATATGAAATCATGTTGGCTGTGCGTGTTCTTGCTATAGGACACTAAGACTTATATAAAACTAAATGGGGGAAATTCTTTATATGTGACAATAATATAAACAACATGATTCCCACAGTTTGTTGTCATGTTTAGGGACAAAAGGATGCTTTGATGTGGATCCTTTGACTTTGTCCCCTTCCTCTTAGGGTCACCTTTATGTGTGTGTGATGGCACAGGGCCTGCACACAGAAAAGCACATGCTTGGTATAATGCACCTCTGTCACAGCTTGAAATTCTTAACACTTATGAACAAGGGCCTGCATTTTCATTTTGTATAGGCCTTGTAAATTATGTAGCCGCCCTCCTTCACCCTGATCTTTGCTCCTAAACAAGCAAGTTTAGGCCCCTGCTGTCTCTATCAGACTTACCTCTGCTTATGTGCAGGGCTTGATGGCAGAACTTGACCCTTGATTCACTAAGGACACGGTGAACACTTATTCCCTGTCACTCTGTGCTCCTGACTGCTCCTGGAGTCAACACCTCACCAACCTCAGAAAACCCGAGACACACTGCAGTGGACATGGCTCTAATCTGTGATGCATGCAAGTTTTGCTTTACACTCCCTCTCATCACCAGGCACCGCACCTGGTAAAAATCAAGCCATCATTTTGGAAATGGACATTATGTTGCCTGATTAATACATTCCATTTCTTACAAGATGCAGTAAATAAAGAAGTGACATGCACATATTTATTATACCTCCATCTCCTTTTCCCATGTGTTTCTTTTATAACACATCACATTAATACAGTTAGTATTCTTTTTGACAACACACCAAAGAACCATCTCTGCCTAAAATGACTATTCTGCCCTCTCTTACTAGCCACAGTTTCAGAACATAACATGTTCTTACTATTTTCTCAAGTCTAGTATATACTCAAGTTTCAATCTTACTATACATATTACACACATAATAGGAGTCATTCTAAATGCTTTTCTACTGTATGATAAATATGCATATTTTCTCTTGTAAACAAAAAGTAATTTCTTAAAAGCCAACCAGCTAATTGGGTTTGGGTGTTTGAAATCTTCACCCTAAAACATCGGATTAACCTACACACACACACACACACACACACACACACACACACACACACACACCAACTAGGAAATTAATGGCACTTCCATTCAAGATGTTCAGTATTTTCAGCCATACTGGCAGATTGAGCTACCAAGGAAAAAGTCACAAACAAGAAAGTCATTATATATATATATATATATATATATATATATATATATATATATATATATTAATATGTGACTAGTTACACATTGAGAAATAGCTTGTAAATATTTTCTCAAGGAAATCATTTGAATCCCATGGGAATATGTATAAAAACTAACAGCAAATGACAGGGAATACAGAAGTTCTGTGATTCCCAGGCTGTAAGTGAATGTATTTTTGGACTATAAATGCTTATTTATTTATTTATACTAATCACACACACACACACACACACACACACACACACCCTACATAATAAAAAGTTAATATGCAAATTGACCATCACTCCAACACACAAGATGGCTGCCCCCAGGTGGTCAAAGATGGCTGCCCCCATGTGGACACAAGATGGCTACTACAAGATGGCTGATAGGAGAGGACAATTTTGGGCAATCAGGCCAGCAGGGGAGGGAAGTTGGGGGAAACTAGGTCTGCAGGGGAAGACACTTTGGGGGGAACCAGGACTGTAGGGGACAAGAGTTTGGGGCAACCAGGCCTACAGGGTAGGGCAGTTGGGAGTGACCAGGCTGGCAGGAGAGGACAGTTGGGGAGGACCAGGCCTGCAGGGGAGGACCATTGGGGGGGCCAGGCCTACAGTGGAGGGTAGTTGGGAGGGGAACCATGCCTGTAGGGGAGAGCAGTTGGGGTGACCAGGCCAGTGGGTGGGGGCAATTAGGGGCAATCAGACCAGCAGGGGAGCAGTTAGGCATCAATCAGGCTGGCAAGAGAATAGTTAGGGGGTTATCAGGCTGGCAGGCAAAAGCAGTTAGGGGCAATCAGGCAGGCAGGCAGATAGGTGAGCAATTGGGAGCAAGCAGTTCTGGATTGTGAGAGAAATGTCTGACTACCCTTGAGGGATCCCAGATTGGAGAGGGTGCAGGCTTGGCTGAGGGAAACACACACACACACACACACACACACACACACACAGTGCACAAATTTTGTGTATCTGACCTCTAGTATATATAATAATTATTTAAAATTCACTTTCTGGTGTTATTAAACCTTTGATAAAATAATCTTTATTCAGCCCTAGCTGGTTTTGCTCAGTGATTCGATTGTTGGTTTGTGGACTGAGGATCTTGGGTTTGATTCCAGGCGAGGACACATACCACATTTGCAGGCTCGATCCCCAGCCCGGTTGGAATGCATGGGCAAAGCAACCAATTGATGTGTCTTTCTCACATAGATTTGTCTCTCTGTCTCCCCCTCCTTTCCACTCTCTCTAAAAATCAATGGGGGGTAATATCCTCCAGTGAGGAGTAATAAAAATTTTAAAAATATCTTACAAATAATTATGTATATATGTGTATCTAAAATTATAACATTTTTATCTGCAGATGAAAACTCTGAAATTGCATGTTTTCTAGAGTGAACATTAATTTGTGTGTGTGTGTGTGTGTGTGTGTGTGTGTGTTTCCTGAGTCCTCATTTACTTAAACACTCAGACACATGAAAGTATTTATTGCCAAGACGGCCTTATTATGTGATTCAAATAAGTCACAGTCCATTTAAAGACAGCTATTGAGCACTTCGCATTGGTATGGTTGGGACACATAGGAGAGTTCTCTAGGTAAACACCCTCACTTATCCCCGGGCTGTAGTTCTCTGTATCTCTCAAGTACGTGATTGCCAGTCAGACTTTGATTACAGGGGCTGCAAAGACCATGACTCCAAGCTATTGAATCATAAACTTTGGTTAATTTTTAATTGATATGCTCCTGCTGCATGGGCACAAAATCAACGATGTGGGTAATGTGGCCAACTTGGTTAGTTGTTATTTAGCAAATTGACTAAAAGTTTTACCTAAATATTGAAATTTCAGTAGAAGGATAAATTGAGTCATGTAAAGTGAGGAGTGGAGAGTGTACCAGAAGTAATAGTAAAAAGTGTATATATATATATATATATATATATATATATATATATATATTTATGGACCATTTTGCTGGTAATATATATTTGTTTATATTTTAAACTAAAGGTCCAGAGCATAAAATTCATGCACTGGTAGGGTCACTAGCAGCTGACACCTACTGGCTGGATACTCCCTCGTTCCCCCTGCTGGCCCCACCCCCTGGTCAAACTTCCACTGCCTGGTCGAACTCCTGGTCTAGGGGACAATTTGCATACTGCACTTTTATTATACAGGATGCCTCTGTGAGAACACAAGACCAACTTAGAGTGTAACTTGACATTTTCTTAAATGAATTAGGAAAAACAAAATAAGTCAACCAAGAAAAAAAATCAATTGCTGCATGTCACTGAGCAACTGTTTTACCAATTTACTCTTGTTTATGTAAAAATGTCATCTACCAAATACACCACCTTTGCTAACTGAATATTGTTTTCATCCATGGAAGTGAATAGGGCTCCTATTAAAACTAAGCAAGTTTCTAAGAATATTATTTTAAAAACAACATAATTACCTAGCAGTCCACTAATAAAATGTAAACCCTTTGCAGGTCAGAAGCCAGAAAATTTTAAAAAGCAATCCATTACAATTACATTCCCAAGAGAAAAAGGTTGTACTTCCGCTGCCTTACTTATTATGTGACATGCTCTTTAGAGTGTCATCCGTGGTTATCTTTTGTGTAGGGTTTGCATTGGAAGAATAGTTTAAATTTACATTGTAGTGTAATAATTAGAAAAAAATGATTACACAATGAAATTCCATTCTAATCTTTAAAATATAGGCTGTCTCCTAAAAATGTATACATACTTTAATAGGTGATAGCTAAGTTTTGAAAATGAAAGTTATTTTAATAAACACTGACTTAATAATTATTTCAGGTGTGTGTACACATTTTTGCCATACATCTTCCACATACACTGATACAGTGAATCATGTGCTTTGAACTTATTATTTTTATTTTAGTCAATATCCTCCATATCTTGAGATACATACATGAATCTCAATACATACATGAATCACACATCACAACTGGGGTACCAGCATGCATCAGACAGTTTCTACTTATTCCATATGCTCTCCTATCACACACATTCACAGAGATGGAGAGAATTACCCTGGGGTATGTTCTGTATTCATTTGTTTACATGAGTCTTGCTTGAATTTATTGTTCTCTTCAAAACATGGGAGAAAATAATCCAACATGTATCATATTATGTTAGAGAATTATTATAACGCAGCATGAAAACTCTATAATTTCTTAGTAATGAAGAATAAAAACAGCAGAAAATTATTTGAAATATTCTCTTTTTGATAAAACATAGGCACTTCAAAACCTTATACACATTTAAGTTCACCAAATTTATTAACCTCATATTAATTCTAGGAGCTATGGATATTCAGAATTGAATATCCTTGCAGAGATTACACTCCATTAAATGATATAGGATAATTTAAAATTGGATAAAATGTTGTCATTAAGTACAGTGTAAACCACCGGGCTATGGGGACCTTAGAGTAGGGGACTTTGCTCACAGGGTAAGTGGGCGAGAATAGCTTAAAGATGTACAGGTGCCAGTGAATCACAATATCGATCTTCTCAGCTACTCTGAGACCACTGAGCACAGGATGAATATCAGCTGTTTCCCTGCCTGGTTTCTCATTGTCTGGAATAGAGTAGGTGTTTGAAAGTATCTGTCAAGTGACAGATAACATATAACAAACTGCATTGTTGTGTCATAATTCAAGGCAGAAATTCAGTAAAGATTTTGCAGGAAATAGCAAAATGTTGCCCAAGTCCTATTATTTATGGAATAGAAAGTTTAGAGCTATTGGTTGCTGGAGATTGGATTAAATATAACTCCCAGATTTGAGGGTTGGTGCTACCATTAAAATAAACAAGTGTCAGGATAAATATTTGCCTGAGTCCAGAGTAAGAAAATTTTAAGTTTAGGGCACGTTGAGCTTCATACATGACAAACTATTAGCTCAGAAGCTCAAAATGCAGTGCTGGATGCTAGAAATATCTAAGCTCTAACTTACAAATTGTATAACTCCAGATAGATTGATATATAGATGAATATATAGATATGAGATGATAGATAGATATAGATAGATAGATAGATAGATAGATAGATAGATATAGAAGATAGCTAAATAGAAAGATAGATAGATGATAGGTGATAGATAGATAGATAGATAGATGGTAGATAGATAATAGATATAGTCCAGAGGTTGTTGGTATGCATATAAATATAGATTTATATGTATATATGTAATAAGGTAGATAAATCATAAGGAAAGAGGTAATAATTAGATCTGAAGGCATGAATAAAATTTCTTTTTTTAATGCAAATGCATTTACCTTTTAAAAAATATATATCTTATTGATTTTTTACAGAGAGGGATAGAGAGTTAGAAACATCCATGAGAGAGAATCATTGATCAGCTGCCTCTTGCACACCCCCTACTGGGGATGTGCCTGCAACCAAGGTACATGCCCTTGACCGGAATTGAACCTGGGACCTTTCAGTCTGCAGGCTGACACTCTATCCACTGAGCCAAACCGGTTTTGGCATGAATAAAATTTCTAAATAATGGAAATTATTTAGGAAATATATATAAATTAGAATAAAATTAAAACATAAAATTGAAATTATAATAAAATCTATTAATGATTATTTTAGTATGAATTGATGTTAATAATCAATATTTTAATGTGTTCAAGCAAAAACATTATAAAAAGCATACAAATCATCATAATAAAAAGCCATTATGCAAATGATTGTCATGTTGTGACACCGTAACGACTGATCAGCAGGGACCTGAGGCTGTGTGGCACCTGATGGGCAGGGTGACCTGAGACCACACACCCCTCCTGGCAGGGCTTGACAGGGGACCTAAGGCCATGCCCCTGCCCCAGCAGGGCTTGATGGGAAACCGGAGGCCACACACCCTTCTGTGTCCCGCGTCTGGCAGGGCATGACAGGAGTGGGGCTGGCTGGGGCTGGGTCCTGCCCAATGCAGGGGCCCAGACAGGTTTCAATCTGGCATGATTGCAAGGCATGCATGGGTAAGCGGGGACTTGACTCCGGGTCCCTCAGTGCACCCCAAACTCTGACAGGAGAGATATTTTCATAAACATTTTACTAATTTCCTTTCTTCTCTAACACTTCTATTATAGAGAAAGGGCAAATAGCAATATGAAAATAATTCCTATAATTAATTCCCTTTTAATGTGCATGAATTTTGTGCACTGGGCCACTAGTATATTATCATTTTGTAGAATTAAAAACATTCCGGCTATTTTTTGAACTGCTGTATTTTGTGCTCAGGTCTAGACCAAAAAGCTTATATGAGAGAAAAAAAATATAATTTTTTTTCCTAACAGTAGCAGTTAATATTTCTAATCCCTAGTTAATTATTTGTTTAGATTCATTAAAATAGTTTTGGCCCCACCGTATTGGCAAAGTATGTGATGTTTTAATTACTTTGTTTTCCTCTTTATACAGTAAGTGTTTTTATCCAATGATTCTCATATAAGAAACTAGAGGCCTGGTGCATAAAATTTGTGCACAGCTAGAGTCCCTAGGCCTGTCAAGGACAATCTGCAGAGCAACCAGTGGGGCAATTATGGAGGGGGCCCTGCTGGCACCCACCTTTGCTGGCCTGGAATCACCCACTTGTTGGACCCCCCCATCACCGTCAGTTGCCTTCCTTGATATTTAGGTCTTGTGGGGGTGACTGGTGGGGTGATCAAGAGGCCCCTGGTTGCACCCATCTTGATTGACCTGGTGCCTGCAGGCTGGGGATAGCTCATGAGTTGAGTATCTGTTCCTGGTGGTCAGTGAGCATCATAGTGACTGGTTGTCCTGCTGGTTGTTCTGCCATTTGGTGGATTTTCATATTAGGCTTTCATTATATAAGATGCTACCAGAAGTCAAGGAATACTATTGCTTTCAATAATAAGTATCTCCATATATTATATAATGGTGCCTCAGGGCAAAAGGAAGACTTTAGAAATAGTGAACCTTCCCTTATTTTATATTAGAATATTTACTATTTAAAATGTTATATTCACACCAATTTAATCTATGAATAAAAGTTAACTGAAATCAAATTTTCAAGTCTTTTCCTATTTTTGTAACACATCGCTGGTTTGTAATAATAAAAATGCTAATTCCCCCATGCTGCAATATAAAGTAGAAAGGGCCTTGCCCTGTCATATATAGAACATATTCTTACTAAACTGCTGTGGAGTGACTAAGTGAAAGGGAACGTTGGGAGAGTTACAGGAGGGCGAAAAAGACCTCTCTGGGACAGAGTGCAAGAGAAGACCTAAATATCAAGATGGCACAGACCTTGAGAAACACCCTCTCGTCCTACACTAAATATGAGGCATCAATGGATAAATGAGATGATTGTGGTTTGCAATAAAAGCAACATCAGTCTCAGACCCAAACCACCTCCTGAGTTAAATGAAACTAGGCCACTGTAGCAAAGGCAAAGCAAGTAGGAAGGTGTGCACATTTTCAGCCATAAAATCTCTTTACCTCAGTCTCTACTGCCCCATACCAGAAATCTGCATTTAAAGAATAAGGATTATTAAGGCACATGAAAAGACAAAAAATAAAATAAAATAAAAAATACACTGCCAAGTTACAAAGCAATCAATTAAACATAGCTTAAATATTACACAGATGTTGAGATTAACTCACAAAAGTTAAATTGATTAATAGTTTAAAGGCACTAACAGAAATGTAGATCAGAGATAAGATCACATGAGAAATTTTAGCAGAAGTATTACTTCTATATGAAAAGGTTTGAATGACAATGCGAAAAAAGAAAAACACAGCAATTAAGTTACACAATGCCTTCAACAGGCTCCTTAGTGGACTAGACCCAGAAAAAATAAAATAAGTTAACTTGTATAGATGTCAACAAACTAACCAAACCGAAACTCGAATGAAATGAAATGTAAGAGAGCATCCAGAGCTGCAATACAAGATCAAATAGACTAATATGCTCGTAATTTGAATACTGGAAATGAGAAGATAGAGAAATAGACCAAAAACATATTTGAAAAAGTGAAGGCGAAGAATGTTTGAAAAATATAGCCAGATACCAAATCACCGAACTAAGAAGCTTTCAGAGCAGCAAGCCCATTAACCAGTACGTGCTTTTTGTCAGTTTATGTACTTTGACAGAAGACACCCCAGCTGCAAACCTGTTCTTTTCCAGCCCAATGTCTTGCTCTCAGTGCTGTGACTGAGAGCTCTTCCCAGGCTCCCTAACAGCTGGCTCTGGTTAGTGCCTGCCAATGGGAGGTCATGTGCATGAGAATGGGAGAAGCCACTTTCTCTCGCCCCCTTTTGTTTTTTTTTAATCTGGCAGCATTTGTAGATATGCGCAGCTGATGAAGAATTTCTCATTTTAACCACAGAACCCAGCTTTCTTTGTTTCAGTAAAGAGGTAGCTCCATCCCTGTAATTCCAGTCCTGGCCCTGCGCCTCTCAACCTTCTTGGAAGGCTCTGAGGCCTCCGCACTGAAATCCACCCAGCGGGGTGGCAGGGCGGGTGGCTGCTGCTGATTGTGAGTACTAACATCTGAGTGAATTTGCTGTCACCTTTCTTTTCATTTTTAAAACATATATTTTTATTGATTTCAGAGAGAGAGAGAGAGAGAAAAACCATCAATGATGAGAGAGAATCATTGATTGGCTGCCTCCTGCATGACCCCTACTAGGGATCAAATCCACAACTGGAGCACATGCCCTGACCAGGAATATTAGAGTCATGACCTCCTGATTCACAGGGTGATGCTCAACCACTGAGCCGCACAGGAAGGCAGCTGCCTCCTTTTCTTTACCACACTTCCACATTACGCACCAAATTCCCTTACAGTGGCTTCAGTCTTCCTGAAAGGACAGTAATAAAGAAAAAGTGCACAAAGGAAACAGGCAGCTCTCTTCTCTTGCTAGTTCAATTATGTTATTAAAACCAAATCCAAATGTATATATTTTCCTGAGCAAGAGGCAAAAGCTTAAATTAATCATAATTTGTAATATGAACAAGTGCTCCTATTTACAATAGAAATGCCTGCCAAAATACTTAGCACACCATTAAAAACATATTATCATTAATCTGTGTATGCAAAAAGGCATGCAGATATCCACATCCCTGATCGAGAAGAACTCCCACAGGATCAATGGGAAATGCCCCGTGACACCTCAGGATTCTGACCCTAGGGGGCATTGAAAGAATCTACCCTGTTTCCCCGAAAATAAGACAGTGTCTTATATTAATTTTTGCTCCCAAAGATGCGCTAGGTCTTATTTTCAGGGGATGTCTTATTTTTCCATGAAGAAGAATACAGTACACGTTTATTGTTAAATGAAAATAAAGGAAATTTATTACCTGTATATGGTACAGTAGTACGGTAGTTGTCAACACAAACCAGACAAACTGCAAATCCTACAGTATCAAGAATTTACTCATTTATTCAATGACAATCATGTCATCATCTTCTGGAACATCATCATAACAATCCAGTTCCTGAACTTCCTGGTGAATTTCCTGTGACTCCATTTCTTTCAGAATCAGTGGACCAAATCTCTCATGTTTAGCAATAGCACTGTCTTCAAATGAGTACTTCTTGTCAAGGTAGCCTGCTAGCAGTGCATATGCAATGCAACTGTCAGTGATTTTCTCCCATGAATTCTTCACCCAAGTCACAACTTCTTGCAGTTTAGGTTTCTCAAAGTTTCCACACTGATTTCTCTCCATTCACACAGCAGTGATGTCAGGACTCCGCGTAACATCACTGGTTGCTAGACACCAGTCAGGGTGGCCCTAGCGACCAGTTTACTGTAAATTAATTTTCATTCTGAGACAGATCCTGGGGGGCCTTATTTTCAGGGGGAAACCTATAGGTAGGTCTTATTTTCGAGGATGTCTTATTTTCTGGAAAACACGGTAGTTCTGATTGGGTCATTTACGTTCGTTGGAGTTTACATGCATATTTAATTTTATTTAATTCCACAATTGTGTAGAGGCATGCATTCTAATCTTCTTTTATGGAGACTAAGCAGGATGGCATGGCTTTTGTTTAATGTAAAGCAAGTTCTGAATGGCTTCAAATTTCATGCTGCTTTTATTATAGTGTAGAATTTTTATTAGTTTTCTGTTACTCTTTGGTTTTGGATGAACCATTCTTCAGACAAATAATGTTAAAAGATTGAAGAAAGCCCAGCTGGTGTGGCTCTGTGACTGAGCATCCACCCACCAACCAGGAGGTCAGGATTCAGTTTCTGGTAATGGCATATGCCTCGGTTGCAAGTTTGATTTCAGTAGGGGGCATTTGGGAAGCAGCCAATTGATCGATGATTCTCTCATCATTGATATTTCTCTCTCTCCCTTTCTCTTCTTCTCTCTGAAATCAATAAAAATATATATATTTTTAAAAGATTGTCTAAAGTACACAAAATAAGTTCTATGATCTAGAACTGCTCTTTAAATATAGTAAACACTCGCTACATATGGTTATTTCTATTTAAATTTAAGTTAATAATAATTATGCAAAATTAAACATTTAGTTCCTGAATAGCACTAGCCACATCCCAAATGCTCAGTAGCCATATGTGGCTCCTGACTACAACATCAGCCAGCATAGTTATGGGCTTTTTTCTAATCAGAGTAGAAAATCCTATTTGGAAACACTGATTCAGAATATAAGATATTCAGAGAGTGAACACAGCTGTATGCATTCTGAAATCAATTCTATGTCATTCCCATTGCTCTTTAATACATTTCAAGGGCATGTCACAGAACTCTGGATTTAGTTTCCAACCGATAAGTACCAAGAAGATGTTTAGGCCAGATGGGAACAAAACTTAAAACCCAATACTGCTTCAAGGATTTCTTGAGCATATTGACAAGTAGTCAAATGGAGTAGTCAGCATTCAAATACCATTTCTAAAATTAGAAACAATGAATACAACTCAGAAAAAGTCTAACACACACTAAAAATCATTTTCTCTAACCTCAAATACAAGATAGCAATTATTGCCTTAGTTAAGTAGTAAAAAATTATCAAAATCACTTTAATTAAGGAGTGAAAATACTCTGAGAATGTTAAAAATCTTCAAACATAGTTCACTACATTGTGTCTAAGAAGGAAAATCACAATGATTGATGCTTAAAAAATAAACTATTTTTATTTTTTATTTATTGATCAAAGAAAGAAAGAGAATGAGAGAAACATTGATGTATTGTTCCTCTTATTTATGATTCATAAGTTGGTTGTTGTGTGTGCTCTGGCCAGGTATCAAGCCCACAACCTTGTCGTATTGGGAAGATGCTCTCACTGGCCACCCAGCCAGGGCTGATAACATGGACAATAAAATCAAAGCCCTGCCCCGTTACCTAGCAGTGAGTAATAGTAAGTGGATTGACAGCGCTATGAGACATGAGAGGTCCCACTTCAGTTAATAACTGAAGCCCAGGGCAGTAAGAATAACCATCGTCACACCCAGCCATTCACAGTGCACAGCAAGTGACAGTCCTTACCCCCTTCAGGGAGACCCCCTGCATGCAGAATGGCGAACTGCACAGCGATGTCCACCCCCCAGAAGAGCAGCAGTGCTGGGATGTCAACCCACTGGGCGGTTTGGGGGTGCAGAGTTTACCATAAAAGACACAGCTCACCAGGCACTGGCTGGAACAGCACTTTACTCAGAGAACAGACAGAGGAGATCAGCTTTTCTTAAAAAAATATATTTTATTGATTTTTTACAGAGAGGAAGGAAGAGGGACAGAAAGTCAGAAATATTGATGAGAGAGAAACATTGATGTGCCCACAACCAAGGTACATGCCCTTGACCGGAATCAAACCCCAGGACCCTTCAGTCCACAGGCTGAAGCTCTGTCCTCTGAGCTAAACTGGTTTTGGCAAGATCAGCCTTTATGGTGAGCACTGGCCCCTCCAGGCCAGAGCTGCATCCAGCAGGCAAGGCAGGGCAATGGTCTCCGAGAACCCAGCTTGTGCTTCTGGCAAAGAACCACATTCACTCACTCCCCACCAGGGGCAGATAGGCAGTGAGGCGAGCCAGATGCCTGTAGCACCGTTAGGCAGAGCACGGCACACGTCCAACCTGGAATGGGAAACGATATTCCCAAGCAGGGCACAGGCCCATCCCAGGCTGTGAGCGCTCTGCATCTCCATGGAAGGAGGGGGTCCAGACCCCCAGGCACACTCTTTTGCGATCCTGTAAGGGTGACAGGCTGTGCATGGCTGTCTTCCCCACATGCAGTCTCACAAGCTGGCTCCTTTTCTCCTCTTCCTTGGTCTCTCTGTGTGTGCTACAGGATGACAGTACCCTGAGTTCTTTTTAGATAACCGAGGCTCATTGAGAGAACAAAGGAAATACTGGGTACAAAAACACTGTAGAATTTTCAAAGCAGGTGGTGCAATTTAAATACATGCTGTGTGTGAGCCCAAACTTGAAATTTGGCAATTTCTTGCTAACATAAAATGTGTAGAAAGTACCATGGCAGAATTGGACGGACTCATCATTGACTAATAGGTCTGCTTTCCTGATTCTTATGGCACCACTGGGGACTTCCAACCCAATAGCTGCTTACATGATGAAATAACTAAAATGATTTCATCGATTATAAGCAGAGTCATCCTGCGGCAAGATGGGGAGATTCCCATGAGAAAACACGGATTTAGGAATATCTATTTTTCCTTTCTGTATCTTGCCTGTAGAATTAGAAAATTGGCAAGGTAATTCACAGACTGAAAAATCCAAGCCTAATTTTCTCTAAAATATGATTTCAGTAGACTACTTTATATCTTCATTTAGCTCTGCTAAATGAATTAATGATAGCAAAGCTAATAATAAGCATTAACTACCATCTATAAAGTTTTCTGTGTGCCTCATCCACTGACATGATCTCATCATCTTCTTACTCGAAACCTCAAGACTAGTGCTACTATCATCATACACTAAAGAAAGCCTTGGCTTCACAAAAGCGACATGATCTTTTTTCAGAGGCCCACCACAAATGGATAGTAGACTCTAAACATCTTACATGTCTCATGTCTAATTTCAAGCTCTTTCCGAAAAGCGCTGACTTGACTGAGTTGCATAAATGAAGGAGATTTGAATGTTCATAGCTCTCTTTCCACATCCTACCACATTGGGCCCCAATCATAATCTCCCACTGGAAAAAAATGTAACGGGAGAGTTAATTGGCATGTTTATTTGAAAGAAGCCAAACTCAAACCCCAAACAAAACCATGGTGAAAAACATAGACAAAGCAAAGAAACGACCAGCATCAGCAGCAGACTGAAGAGGAAACAAGCAAACAACAAAAACAATAAATCTAGATTAGTAAAAAGTTCTTTTTGATAAGAAAAAAAAAATTAAAACATACTTTTTACAATCAATGCAATTGGTCGAATGTAAATGTATGTGCTGGTAAGTCAGTGTGTGAATAACTGGGCTATAGCACTATTTGAAACAACTATAATGGGGCACATGCAATTTGTATTTTAAGATTCTATAAAATTAAATTAAAAAGGGAATTTTAAGCTACAAACAATGCTGTCCTACTTTTCAAATGTTCACTGTAATTCATGTTGGGGGAATACAGCCTGGGTCCTCTTATCTAACCAAGTTGGAGTTGTAGTCATTATACCCAGTGATTCTAGGGGTGAAAAGTAAAACACAAATCTATCACTTTTCCTGTTACCTGGTATGACGCCTTCCTATTAACTGATGAGGCATTTCAACACAAATTGCCTGGTCATGACTTGTTACCAAGGCAAGCTGCAGAAGTTCATTCTTACACATCTATAATAATAAAAGAGTAATATGCTAATTAGACCAGACATCTTCCAGACTTCCTTCCTTCCTAAGCTGGAGCCAGAGGGAAGCCAGCCCAACCCCAGGTGCCTGCAGGAGGGCCTGGGGGAGCCAGCTTGGGCCCTGGGTGCCTGCAGGAGGGCCTGGGGGGGCAGCTTGGGCCCTGGGTGCCTGCGGGTGGCTGGAGAAGGGAAGCCCGAGTCCCAGGTGCCAGAGGGAAGCCAGAGCCAGCAGCCGGGGGAAGGAAGGCCTACTCTTGCACAGATTTTCATGCATCGGGCCTCTAGTGAAAGGATAAAATAGTTTGAGAAAAAATTAACTCTCAGTAATTTTGGCAGGAAAATATAGGTTTCCCCACTAAGGAAAATGAGTGACACTTTGTATCTTTAAAAAAAATTAAAACAAAATGACTATTTCTTGTAACAAACTCAAAATAAAATTAAAATTGTATAATCTGGAGCCGGGGGTTCACCTACTGGAAACACCTCAACAAGCGCTGGAACTTCGGACAGGCAGACACTGGAATCCCTGCAGCCTCCCGCCTCACAGTGCCCCTCGGTCAGCCTCTCCTTTCCGTTCCTCTGCCTGCAGGCTCCTCAGTCTGCCGCCGCCTTGCTGTTTCTCCCGCCAGTTCCCAGCTGCCATTGTACCTTTCTAGTGAAATTTTCATTTCAATGCTGCTGTGTATTCCAAATACGAAGTTTCTATTTACTCATCTTTTCATTTTTATGTCTTTATTGATATTCTCTGAGGAAAAATTTTCTCTCTGACTTCCTTAGTTTCTAGGCATAGTTTTCCTCTTTCTTTAGACGTACTGAGAATAACAGATTTTAACTTTTTTTTTTTCCTTGAGATCAACATCTTGGCTTCCTTGGGCACAGTTTCCATTGACTCTATATAAGGCTTATACATTTCTGTTTCTTTCTGTCTCATACCTGATGAAAAACTAGACACAGGAAATACTAGAATGTGGCAAACTCTGAAAACCAAATCCCCTTCATCCCAGGTTTATTATTGTTGCTGCTGCTATTTGTTTATTTAGAGACAAAATTAATTCTGTAAATTCTGTAGTCTGTCCTGTGTGCCACTGAAGCCTCTGCTATTTAGTTTGCTCTGTGGTCAGCTAATAACTGGACAGGAATTCCTCAAAGGCCTTGAGTCATTGCCTCCCAGCCTTTGTTTACTGTGTGTGTGTGTGTGTGTGTGTGTGTGTGTGTGTGTGTGTGTGTGCGTGCGCATTCTCTGGGTGTCCAGCTTTGGCTGAGCTCCTATTTTTACTGACATTCAGCCAGTTTTCTTGAGTAAGTGCTCCTTGGAATGTTCCTTTTGGCAAATGTGATGACCTCTGAAAAAGTAAACTTTGATGCATTTTCCGCTGAGCCTCAAAGAGGCTTTCTCCTTTGTTAGTGATTTTTTGGAAGCAGAGGCCACTTTGTTGTCATCCGTGCTTCCAGAGCCACGGCAAGGCGGTGTTTCAGCATCTTGATGTGATCATTAAGTGGCAGAAAAATGCATTAAGGTCTAGAATTGCCATTGATGAGAAAAATAGTAATGACTCGTGTTAGATGTAGAAAAGGGAGCATTAGTGCTTGTTGTTGGGACTTTCCTCTGAATTGTTCCAGATATGACCGCAGAGTGGTCCTCTCTCTTGTGAGATCAGGATCACACAGGAGCCTTTTCTGGGTGTTATTTGTGTTGGAAGAAAATTATTTACATTTATTTGAGGACCCTTTGGCCTAGCGGACAATCTGCAGCTGGAAAATGACAAAGCTGTCCGTCTTCTCATCAGCGGGAGATGGTCTTTCTCGTTGCACTGCCTGCACAGAGCTGGCTCACACCACTCCTTCCTCCCCACTGCTTGTGAGAGAGTCTGCCAGCATTTCCTCGTAAAAATCAGTGATATTATTTTATCTCTGAGTCTTCAGATTGGCCAAAATATTTTATATTACTGTTTATTAGAAGTCTTGCCTTTTCGGTTTCTTTTTTAAATTGGAGAATTAGAAATAAGAGGAGAAAAAACTTTTTCATGTGTTCCTTTTACGCATGTTCCACAAAATTGCCCTCCCCTAGTCTATCCCTCATATTTTAAAGAAAGAATATTAAATGTTTTCATCATATTAAATAAGTAGAGGTTGGTAAAAACAAATAAGTAGACTTGATTGCTTTGATTGATGGCAGCAGGAGATAGCTCTCTGCTCCATTTGCATTTATTATGTAAATAGAGAAAAAATTAACATGTAACCTATAGAGTCTTTTTGGATCTGAAGTTTACCGTCTGATTTCAATTTTAACAAAATAGGAAAATGATATATGTTTAAAACTTAAGACTCATTTCAAATTCCTTACATCAAAATATTCTGCCAATTCCCATTAAGAGTCATGGTCTTCTATTGCAACTATAGAAAGAATAAACAGCTCACATGGGGATGTAGAGGCAAAATCAGAGGGTCAGCCACACTGGCCGACCTGACCTCTAAGTTGTTTCTGGCTGGGGCTGGAGCACCAATGATTAAAAGTAGCCTACGAGCATATGACCACCCAGCAGCAGTAATGAGGTCAGAACAGAAAATGCCAAACTTTTTGCTGGGTGAAGGGGTAAAACAGGGTTCAGAAGTTTTAGATAAGGAAGTGATTAGCCTCAAAGACAATGAAGCAGAACAACAACAGAGAAAAATAGGAGCAAAGTGAGAGCATCCAAGTTTAAGTTCACAGGCTTGTCTGAAGAACCACGTGTTGGAGTTCATTGCATTGTCATGGTGGATTGATGAGTGGGAAAGTGCTCAACTTGGAATTGCACAATCCATCACTAAATGATCATTGAGAGAAATGGTTTTCCATTTGGAATTAATTGAATGAGTTTAAGCTTTTATGTATTTCAGTTTCTTTATAAAAATTAGCTTGCCTTGATGCAAAGCTAGAGAGAGAAGCCTTTTATAGATTCCTTTAGCAAAGTGATCAGTAATTTTTGAACTAAGCAAAACCTCTCCTCTCTCTCTCTCTCTCTCTCTCTCTCTCTCTCTCTCTCTCTCTCTCTCCCTTTTTCTTACTCCTTCCTTCCATCCCTCCCTCTCCTGGATAATTTAGCACAATCTGATTAATTAATCTATTTAAATAATATGATTCAAAGCTCTATTCTGATGTCAGTAGAAGGCTTGTACCTGCGAATTCCAAAATTTAATGGAACCTTTTTAACAGTGAGAAGTACTAAAACACATAGTGTTTTTCAACAAACATTGTAGTAAATCCAAATTTATATTCTCAAAAGGAAGCAGTGCATGATCTGAAGGATTTATAAAGTTGGGAAGAGGACTAAAATGATGAGAACAGACATTTGGCAACTCACTCAATGAATACTAAATCAAAACTTCTGTTTGAAACTTAACAACATATCTTTCTAAATGCCCAGGTTAACATCCACACATGTTCAGATTAAGAATAATTGGAAGGCTGAGATGACAACTGAGTGAATTGTATAGGAAGCAAAACTGACTCAGCAAAACATGTAACCGAGATTATACTGGCTAAGAAAAGTAAATGAAAATTTATTTTTCATGGTAATTTCTTTCTATACTGAACTATTTTTTGTTTTGCTTTGTTTTGTTAACCCTCACTGGAGGATATTTTTCTATTGAATTTTTTAGAGAGAGTAGAAGGAAAGGGGAGAGAAAGAAATATCAATGTAAGAAAGACACATCTATTGGTTGCCTCCTGGGATCAAGCCTACAACCAGTGTGAGTGTCCTTGACTAATATCAAACCCAAGACCCTTCAGACCATGGACTGGCACACTGTCCATTGAACCAAATAAGATAAGGCCACCAAAGCATTTCTTTAAACTTTTGTTTTTTGTAAGGTTAGTTCTTAATAGTTTTAAATTATATTTATGTCCAAGTGTATAGTGAATTGAAATGAATACTTAGTAAATACTTACTTAATAACAACTACTGCATGCCATGATGCAGAATAGTCAAAAAAGAGTCCATATAAGATGAAGTGGCTAAAGTAAAAAGTGGAATATAAAAAAAATAAAATGGCTTTTCTATCTTGCTCAGGGAAATAATAGATGTCTATGATGTGGATAATTTGGAAGCTGGTAATGGGTTCTTCCAGCCCTCTATAGTTCATGAAGGTGCCGAATATCATAAGCATTCATACATTCATGCACTCAGAGTTGGATATGTTCGGTGACCTTAGAAATCCACTAATCCACCTACTTCATTTCATTAATGAGAAAAAAGAGACCCAGGCAAATGAAGTTTTCATAGGTCATATAGCTAATCTGTAGCACAACCAAACTACCAATTAAATATTACCAACTCCTATTATGATATCCGATAGTTAGGTAGCAACAGGTCTTATTTCAGGTGTTTGCTGAAACAAAATCTGTAATATTAATTTTCTCTCAAGAAGGCTAATAATACGAATACTATTAGAACTCTTTGCCACCGTTATTTTGTTACCATTTAATTTAAGTGTGTTACCAGTATGGCAAGTTGTAACTGAAGATGGTGGTTTATTAAATATTCTGTTAGTTGTCCCAGCTCTCTCGAGCACTATCTTCTGAACAATCTATGTGCTTAGTGATGACTCTCATTTGCTATTTACAAAATATTGCCAGATAGTGATTTGAACTGTCATCTCCCAATTTTGTTGGGTCTTTTAAATTTGCTTTGGCTTCAAAATAAAATGATGAGAGTTTGAGTCTGTGTTTATTTCTTCTTTGTTATCACAAGTTAAACATGAGGAAATGAAGGTCTAGAAATATGAAATTACTCTGTAATATTAAGCTTGAATTGAAAAGGAGAAAAAGTGGAGGTAGAGAAAACCAAGAAAAAAATTTAATTGATCCCCTTGTCTGTATGTTTTATATTAACAGATGATAACTCTTACACAGATCAACATACATTCTGACTGGTTAATTAACTGAACACAAGTCAAATAAACAATAAGGGACTCAAATAAAACTGTACTTATGCTAGGGATGTCGTGCTAAGTATAAATGCTCAGCAACACAGAGAAAATATCTAGTTGATCTGAGCACCTGTTAAAAGCTTGATAAAATGGCCCTACCAAGGTGGCTCAATGGTTGAGCATTGACCTATGAACCAGGAAATCACAGTTCGATTCCTGGTCAGGACACGTCCCCAGGTTGCAGGCTCAATCCCTAATATGAGGAGTGCAAAAGGCAACCGACCAATGATTCTCTCTCACCATTGATGTTTCTATCTCTCACTCTCCCTTCCTCTCTGAAATCAATAAAAATATATCAAAGAAAAACTTAACCAAATGCTTTAAATATTTTCACAAACAAGTTAAATGGGATCAATTTTTGGTACATTTAAAACACAAAAATAGTAATACCCTGATCCACAAAAAGCCTTAAAAGTTACAATAAAAAAACTAAACATTTGAGAGAAAAATTGTCAACAAATATGAACAATAAAGCTACAAAATAAAAATTCAAATGGGTAACTAATGTGTGAAAAAATTTAATCTCACATGTATTAAAAACGTATACTATATGCCAACATGTTACTATGTAAATAAATTATTACTAATTTATGGTAGAATCTATCTAAAAAAAACTTCAAAATGCTTACATGTTTTCATCCAGTAACTCTGTATTTATTATTTTTCCCCAAAGGAAATAATTAGAAATGTGCATAAAGATTCTAGAGAAGTAGCAGTCATATTCATATTCTTAATAATTTTTGAAAATATGGAAATACTCTAAATCTTGTAAATAAATGTCCATGGATAAAATTTTGTGTATCAATTTAATTGTCACTTTTTTGAGAAAGATATTTAATAATATAGAAAATATAGGATGATAAAAATGTGACTGAAAAATATAGACATAAAAATGTATAGAGAATAGTATCCCAGGTATATGTATATATATCGCCAGTAGCTAGGTTTGTATATGTCTGTATACTTCGTCATGTTTCCTAAACCCATTAAAATTAACATTATTTTAATTATGAGCAATAATAATCATAAAAATGTTAAGTTGATAAATAAATCAGTTGTATTGTTAAAGATATTTATATTGTAACAAATATAAGCATTTAAACATTAAAACCTAAGTGAATTTTGCGGTTTAATAGTATATTTTGGGAGATGGGGGCATGAGTGGGGAGGGGTGGGGGATTGGAATGGGGGGTTGAGGACAAATATGCGATACCTTAATCAATAAAGAATTTATTTTTAAAAAAGATTATATTTTATTAAAAAAAAGAAAATTGGATAATCTTAAAATATACATTTATTCATTCTCCTTTGAATTCCCAATTTTTAGACTCCATAAATACCATTCTGATTGTATCAAAACACAATATATTTTTTCACAACTTTCTCTAACTAGGTTTTACATTTTATGACTATCTGAATTAGAACTTATATGTACCATAGCCTCATCACTTATTTTTTTGCAAACCATTTCTTGAGTTACTTTGCTTAGTGGTTAATAATCCCATATGCTATTGATTTTTTCTAGGTTGTTGCTAAGAGAACAATTTTTCAATAAATAATGAGCAGTTTACTTATTAGATACCAAGCCACCTGTAGCAAAGATAAGTCAGACAGCAAGACCTAGTCTCCTGGGTATTTTCAAATGAGTTAAATATGTGGAAATGACTCACTCAAATTCTAAAAGTAAATTTCATCTGTGAAATATATATATATATATATATATATATATATATATATATATATATATAATATTAGACAAAGTATAAATACTTCAACTTAAATATTTTCTTTACCTATCATTTAGTAGCTACATAATATTAACTAACTTATTCTAAGTCTCAGTTGTCTTATCTACGAAGCAGAGATAATAATCCCTTCCGCAGTGGGTCGTTATGCTGGTTAAATCACATGCCAGCTAGAAAATGTCTAATATGAGCATTAGCTACCACATACCTTTATCATTTTAGATTCTTAAATTAGTTATACACACATTCTTAGAAATTAGGCAAATGGTCAAAATTTGTTACAAAAAGTTTTATTATTTGTTTTTACTTTTTGAGGGGGAAAAAGTGAGCACTAAAAAAAAAAAATCTGTATTGATAATAAACAGTTCTCTTAAGCAATGTTCACAAAATGGTGTGATATTCTCGCAGAAAAACACCCTTCCCTGAGTCTCAGAGAACATGCCCGGCAAGGTGAGCCCAGCATCAGCATATTTTCTTACTCTCCACGCCGTTTTTAATCATTTGAAATCTGCTACAACATTGAGTTATATTGTAGATCACAGAGTACAAAATAGAACATATAAAACCCACAGACAACCCAGGAAAAGCAGAGCGACGGTTTTTCGTAGTGAGATTCGTCTTTTTTATAGGTTTCCGGAGAGCATGCTGTAAATTTTTTAGTAACTAGCCACTGGAGTCATATTTCCAAGCAGCCTTTACAGAGTAAAAGAAAATGCGTGGCAGGGAGAGTATACACGAAGGATAACTATTCTGTTATCTCCACACAATGAAGGGTTTGCACCGTGAGGGTAATCAAATTGCTACTACATTTGGGGATAATGGCAAGCAGGAGCATTAAAACATCAGGCGGAGCATAAGGGATACCATAGTATGTCTTACAGGGGTAGAAGTGTGATAAGATCACACGAGAAGATAGCCAATTTGCCCTGGCAATGGAAACTGCCAGTGGAAGAGTGAATGAGTAGAAAGAAGATGATTTAGGGTCAAATCAAGAAAGGTTGGATTGCATTCCGATGTGATATGTTCATCCCAAAGAAACATTATCCCTCTCAAGTTCCTGATGCAAAAGCTGCATTTCAGAGCCAGCCACAAAAGAAAAATCTAGCTTGAATAAAATGTTAACTTTTCAGAAAAGTGCCAAAATGTATCTTACTATAGGGGAAGTTGGGAGACATTTCACATTTCAAAACATAAGTAGGTCACAGATCTACTAGAAAATGAGTGTCTGTGGGCTCAATAAACTATTAAACAACCAGCGTGTTGGCCTGTAGTCAGAACCACATTGATGAGGCCCTTTGATGCCATAATTATAATTCTTACAGAACATTCCCCGACATGTCTCCTGCCTACATAGACAGTAATCTAACTTTACTGTGCCCGTATAACTGCCATCCCTCTCCCTTTTTCTTACACTGCTTTACTGCCTAGCAAAGTTAACATTCTTTAAGACCCAATCCCTGTGTCACCTCCTCCATGAAGACTTTCTTTGACACAAGCAAGACAAATTAATCACCTCCCCACGCTTCTGTGGCACCCACTCACACAAGTCTCTCTCTCTATCTCCATGACACTAACTCTTTAAGACCAAAATGACCGTATTCCTCAATTTCAACCCAATGCCTCTATGCTCTTCGACAAACACCGTGCTAACAATTAAAAGCTACTTGGTAATGAAAATTACTATAAATTCCAAATGGGCTATGAAATGATTAAGTGGGTGGAATTTTAAAAATCTGAGTCAGAATGAAAGGTCTTTCAAGACCTATTCTGGCTGTAAGCAACACTGGGGCTTCCATTCTTCCTTTCCATCCATGACTTCACTGCTCAGCCTCTGTGGAAGGGAGTCTGACTCCAAGTCTTGCTGCAGAGACAGAAAGGAAGAAATGGCCTGCGAAAGGCAAACAAGCCAAATGGATGGGAGGAGGATGGCCACAGGAAGGAAACACTTTGAGTGAGAAGTAAATCTAAGGGAGACTTTGATCCTAGTTTAAGTAAGCTCCAATAAACACGGTTAAATCCTACTAAATGTTAGGTATGCAAAATAGAACATATAAAACCCACAGACAACCCAGGCAACAATCAAATGGGAATGAGTAATTGTTTTTCTATTTTTAAGTAGAATGACATGGAGTGTATCAGCACTTGCTGTTCTTTCAGGAAAAGCCACCTGTCCTCAACTGTAGATAATGAAAGATGGTTCACATCTGTTCTTCTCAGGTGGAGGAACCAGGGTCTGGTGGACAGTCTGTGAGGTTTGGAGTCAAATGAGAATTTGATTTGCAGGTCAAGTAGCAAAATGACTTGAGGAAATTTACCTACTTTTTCATCCCTATTTTTTAAAAATCTTCAAATTGAGCCAAGAGCGGTTTGGCTCAGTGGGTAGAGCGTTGGCCTGCAGACTGAAAGGTCCCGGGTTCGATTCCGGTCAAAGGCATGTACCTTGGTTGCGGGCACATCCCCAGTAGGGGGTATGCAAGAGGCAGCTGGTCGATGACTCTCTCTCATCAATGTTTCTAACTCTCTATCCCTCTCTCTTCCTCTGTAAAAAATCAATAAAATGTATTTTTTTTTTAAATTTCAAATTGAGACATTTTTAAAATCTAGCTCCAGGAGCTGTGTGAGGATTCAATGTGATGTAACGGGAAAACCTAGCCCAATCCTGCTTTCCTTGATTCCTTCAATTTCTTTTCCTTTTTCTTCACTTTATCCATGTATATTTCTTTATTGATTTTACTAGGTTGATATAAAAATGAATGATTAAATTTGTTGTCCACTTAAGTACTAGTAGATAGACCTTAAAGTCTTCTCAAATAAATTTGTTTGAATCATGATAGAAAATTTAGGTGGCTCGTGGCGTGAAGTTGGACTCAGAAAGATTTCAGATAGTTTTTAATATGGCTTAGTTTAAACAGAACATTAGACATCTGAGGCATTTAGAATAAATGATTATTGTTACTCATATAACTTCTATGTTGTTGACTCCTAAAACAAGCCCTTAATAGCCACTTTGTTATTTCCACATGTCCTTCATACATTTCACTCAGATGCCTCAAGTTTTAAGGAAAACCTTCAAAGATTTCTAAGACCAAACATTTTATCACCTTTTTAAAAAGTGCCATTAGCAAGTTATCTACATTCTCCTATATTTGAAATGGCTATATCTTTATCTCCTTCCTCTCTTTATCTTAGCTCTAATTTAATTTCACTCTTAACCCATTTTCTCAAATTCACCTTTTTTATTTTTCAGTCAATAACCACTATTAATCTCAATCCTCATCACTCTTTTAAAAAATATATTTTAAATAACTTCTTCATTCACACAGCATGCAAAATATTTGATGTTTTTAAATCCTCACCTGGGAATATTTTTTCATTGGCTTTTAGAGAGAGGGAAAAACAAAAAGAAATATTGATGTGAGAGAAACACATCAATTGGTTGCCTCTTGCATGAGCCCTGACCAGAGCCCGGGCTGGGGAAGAGCCTGCAACCAAGTTATGTGCCCTTGACCAGAGGCCAACACTCTATCCACTGAGCCAAAATGACTAGGGCCTGATTTTTTTATTATATTCCAGATACTTCTCTGTCTGCTGAGGAAACAGCAAAGAATTAGATAGACATGATTCCTACAGTCATGGAATTGCACTAGAATGTAAGACTGTAGTAGGGAGAGAAGGACACAAGATAATGCCAAATGCTGATACATGCCCTACAGAAGGAGGATAGAAGGTATTTGAGAAGAGAGAGAAGGTGAAGCTATGTTATACAGACAGAACAAGGAAAGTCTCTGAGGAGATGAGTTTTAGCTGAGGCCTTAAGAGGATGGGCTAGGGGGACATCATTAGGCTACATGAGTCAGGAGTTAAGGGACTGGATCCTTCTGGCTCTCTCTAACTGAGGTGACCGCCTTCCTTTCTCTCCCCCGGGCTGACGGTGACAGCTCCCCCTGCTGCTGCCTCCAGATTCTTGGACTGTCTCTTGTGGCTTCCCCACTCCTCACCCACACCTTTGTAATTAGTCACTTTGTAAATAAAATCTCCTCAAATTATTCTAATTTGAGTGTGCCATCTGTTTCCTGCTGGCTCCCCGAGTGATACAGTAATTTGTACTAAAATGGCCTTAGGAAAAAGGCCTTCAAAATTACATTCTGGAGTTGTGTGAGTCATATATTTGAGTAATACAGATAATATTCTTGATGGGTGAAAGAGGATGCAAACGGAACAGAGGTGGGACACAAGTAACCGATGGTGTACGATGATGGAGCTGTGAGTACCTAATTGTCACTGCTGGTGTCATGAGATGACATGCGGATGGAAAGAAGAGAGCATAGACCCAAATAGGTATGAATAAATGATTCCTGAAGAAGCTTGCACTGGAGAGTCAGGGCAAACCACAATATATATTTTTAAAAGATGATAGGTTCGCTGAAAAAAAATGTGAAAGAAATATTAATATTGACTCCTAATTATTACATATTAAAATTAATCCCAGGTACAGTGTAAATGTAAATGTGAAAAATGAAACAACTGCATTTCCAAAAATTAATTTAGAAAATGTCTACAAAACCTTGAGTTACAGAAATTTTTTTCAACAAGACAAAAAGAATTATTGAGTGAGTATATAAAAAGATTCATAAATTTGACTACGTGAAGATTAAAAAAAGAAGCCTTGTCCATTCATGAACACTATTAAGAGAGCTGAAATGTTTTTGCAATATATGAGACAAATAGATTGTTTTCATAGTAAATTAAAGACTCCCATACATCAGTAAGAAAATGAAACTAGACAACTGAATAAAAGCAGGAAGCATAAATAATCATATTTAAATGACCAATAAACTTATGATTTAAAAAATTACATATTATTAATAACAGGCAACTGAAAATTAAAACCACAATAATATGCCACTACTTACACATGAGAAGGGCTAAAATGGCTAAAAGTACTGCTACATGCAAGAGCAACCATTTAAAAAAGGAGAATTAGAATCCTCGTCTGCTGTTGACAACAATGTAAATTGGTACAAACACCTGGCAGTATCTACTACAGCTGGATATATTTACATTTTCTAAATTCAGCAGTTGAACTCTTAGATGTATCCCCAACAGAAATGCATGTGTACACTAAATAACCTGATAAGAACCTTCGGAGTGCTTTTATTTGTAATATCCCTATTACATGTTGAATTGTGTCCCCCAAAAAGATATGTTCATGTCCTAACCAAGAGCACCCCGGAATATGATTTCCTTTGGAAATAGGGTTGTTCCATATATAATTAGTTAAGGTGAGGTAGTAATGGAGTAGAGCGGGCCCTTCATTCCGTATGGCAGGTGTTATCAGAGGAGACCCCAGGGAGAGAACAGCCATGGGGCAGTGCGGGCGGTGGTTGGAGAGATGCATTTACAAGCTGGGAAATGCCAAGGAGTGCTGGCAGACATCAGGGGCTAAAAGAGGCAGAGAAGGTTTCTCTCCACAGGCTTCAGAGGGAACACGGCCCTGACAGCACCTTCATTTCAGACGTCAGGACTCCAGAACATTGAGCAATAAATTTCTGTTGTTTTAAGCCACCCAGTTTTTGATTCTTTGTTATAGGCTTTGTAGTAATCTGATTTAAGGCCTGAAGTAGAAATAACCCAAATATCTATCAAGAGCAAAATAGATAAATACATCATGTCAAATACTCAAAATGGAGTACTATCCAACAACAAAACTAAATGAAGCGCTGCTACAAGCAGAAACAGCCATAAATCTGGGGAAAGAAACCACATACAAGAAAGTACATATTATATGACTCCACTTATTTAAAATTCAAAAACAACCAAAATAAATCTGTGGTGTTAAATGTCCAGATAGTAATTATATTAGGAGAGGAAAGAGATGATAAGGATTAAGAAATGGTACAAGAGTGACTTCTAATGTTCATTTATTAGTCCTTGTAATCATTACGTAAAGAAGTTGTTTTGTATTCATTCATGGTATCCTTTCTATGCAGTTGCATATTTGTATTATAATTCAATATTAGGTTAGGAAATAAGTTAAATAGTATATATGAAATGTCACTCACTTAAGGAAAGAAATAAAAGGCTTGATAGGAAAAAAATAAATGGATTTAATTATCTAATTCCTGCAAATTTTTCCTTTGTAATGCTGCAACTGAAATTAAGCAGTCAGACTACTGAAGTAATAGAGACTAGTCAGTTCAGGGTCACAAATAACATCATTATTGGCTTGTCCATCCCCAGATACTACAACACACAATTCCTACTCCTTGGTCTAAAGGAAGTACTTCAGTCCTCCATTCATAGGTTATGGTTCTTTTGAAGTGTGGCTTATCATTACAGCCCGTTACACACCAAAGAAAATCAGAGGTTACAACAGTTTGAACTCGAACTGTTGAAATTGTTCATGAGTTTGGTAAAAATTGTCTCTAAATGAAATAGTTTGTAGACACAACTTAAAGAGCCCTGAAAAAAACCAAGAGATTTTCTCAAAGATTGTGAGGAAGGAAGTTCTGAGTCTAACAGTGGGTCAGGTATTAGGTTATAGTTAAGAGAACAGGGTCCAGATCCAATGATCCTTGGGTTCAGATCCTTGTTTCACCACTTAATATCTGTGTGATTTAGGGAAGCTACTTAATCTTTGACATTATCTTAATATAAAAAAATCCTAATAAAGCTATGACGTAGATAACTTTATCTCTATTTTACAAAGGACAAAATTTAGGCTGAAGCAGCCTAAGTAAGGCTAATCAGTTCACATAGCAAATTGTTTGACACAGCTGAGATTTAATTTCAGAGCAATTTGAATATGAAATGTGACCTTTCCATATTGTCATGCTAGGTTCAGTGCAGATATTACCTCCTATGATATGATTTCCCTTGATGACCCAAATTCTGTCATAGTGCTTGTCAAGCTATTTTGTTATTATCTGTGACCACTCATGACAGATACCACAGACAGATATAAACATTCCCCTGTGAACGCCAATAAACCAAAATATCCTTCAGGGAAAGACCTTTTCTATCTACATCTCCAGTACCCAGCAGTGTGCCTGCACAAAATGATTTTACAAATTAAAAAAAAGAAAAGAAAGAATATACTTGGATGAATTATCAGATGTTTGAAAATCAAAATTACATTTTATGAATCTAAAACATATACAACTCTTGTCATTATGTCTTAGGAGGTATAGGAATTCATCCTTGAAAAAGAATTTGATTATATGATCCCTTCTGTTTCAATTGATGGCTCATTGGCAGAAATTATTGACCAAAATTATCACAAATTCCCACAAGATCCAGGAGAAAAGACACATTGCATATTTAGGGGAAAAATATTCAAAACATGGAGAAAAGATGAAATGTATATTTTTTAGGCAGTTGTGAAAAGGAGTAAGGCTTCTAAACATCAACTAAATGAAGAAGAAACTTCACTGTATGGGAGAACAAATTTGTCAATTATACATCTGAAATGAGGTTAATTACCAAAATATATAAAGAAGTTATACAACTTAACACTAGGAAGACAATCCAATTTAAAGATGAGGAAAGGAACTGAATAGACACTTCTCAAAAGAGGACATACAGATGATCAAGAGACATATGAAAAATGCTCAAAGTCACTATTCATCAAAGACATGCAAATTAAAACTACAATGAGGTATCACCTCATACTTGTCAGAATGGCTATCATCAACATATTAATAAACAAGTGCTGGCAAGGATCTGGAGAAAAGGGAACCCTCTTGCACTGCTGGTGGGAATGCAGACTGGTGCAGCCACTATGAAAAGCAGTAAAAAATTGCCTCAAAAAATTAAAAATAGAACTGTCTTTTTGTAACAGAAAATAAGAACTTTCTACTATTCTGAGGAAACATGAAATGGAATTAGAATAAAATATACTAATAAACTGATAAAAGAAACGTACATACTGACAGGTTTTTTTTTTTTTTATACGCATACTAGAGGCCTGGTGCAGGAATTTATTCATGGGTGAGCTTCAGGTGTCCCATCCTGTTGGGGGCCGATTTGGGCCTGGCTAGCAGGGGGAAGGGAATGCAGGAGGTTGGCTGGCCGGCCCCACCCCAATTGGGGTAGGGAGAGCCAATCAGGGGCCAGGCTGGCCAGGGGCAAGGGGCTATGGGAGGCTAGAGAGGGGCCGATTGGGGCCCTCTCGGGCTGGTTGTCCACCAAAGTACACATCATAACGACAGGCCATTCTGTCATTCTGGTCAATTATCTTTTATATATATATAGATTGCAGGCATCAGCAGCTCCAGTTCCTACTCATATAAGAACTGACTTTGACCAATACTTTGGTTGACACAGATTTCCCAAATGCAAGAATGTAGCTAGCATCCAGTTTGTTGACATTAAAGATTCTTATTGGGACCAGCAAGGACACTGCCTACTCATCCACAGCTCCTCTTCCTGGTCTCTTTGTCCTGATTTCCCTATCTCTCTGTATAAAAACCTGCCTACACAGAGATGCTAACATGGTATTTTGGACAGAAGTCCCCCCATCTTTTCAGTGACTGGCACTTGAATAAACCTCTTTCCTTTTTCACCAGCATCTGTCTCAGGAATTTGGCTTTTGTGGCAGCAGGCAGTCAAGCTTTGGTTCTGGTTACATTTGATGCCGTGATTCCACTTCTGAGAATCTATCTTAAGAATCCTGACATACCAATCAGAAAGAATACATGCACCCAATGTTCATAGCAGCATGATAGTTAACATTTGCAAACAGCTAAAGTACCCATCAATAGATGATTTTATTTAAAAAAAAAAAAAAGCTGTGGCACATTTACACAATGAAAGGCTACACAGTTGTAAAAATGAAAAAAACTCTTACCCTTTGTGACAGTATGGATGGACCTGTATATTATTATGCTAAACAAAATAAGCTAATCAGAGAAAGACAAATACAATATGATATCACTAAAAGTGGAATCTATGAACAAAATAAATGGAAAGAAAAGGATAACAATAGAACCAAAGGCATGAATACATGGAACAGAATGACAAATGTAAGGGGAGAGGGGAGAAAGGAGGCATGACTGGATAAAAGAAGGTGAAGAGATGAGCCAAATAATGTATATTCATAGCCATGGACATAGACAACAATATGGTGAAGGCCATGGGAGGGGCTGGGTGAACATGGGAAAATGAGGGAGGAATGGAGGACATATGCAATAGTGCCGATAATAAAAAAAAGACATAGCAAGCAAAAAATTTATAACCTTCAGTTTAATTAAGAAAAAGTTGCTAGAATCACTACTTTAATTAAGAAATCCAGATGGCTCCAGATTTCAGGCATAAAATGTACTCTCACCTTGAGAAGTGTCATCTTGGATAAGTTTCCTCTTTTAAAATCATCACAGATGTTCTCTAACAGAGAAAACACAGGTGGAACACAACCAATGACTTATGGGATATTTCATTTCTGATAGAACATTCTATTAAGTTCCAGGCCACAACCTTAATATTATTAAGTTCCAGTGCACAATATTAATATTATTATCCAGAATGTGGTTTAATCTCTCAGGAATAATGATTTCTGATCACCCAAATATTTCAATTTCTTGACCCATTTTTTAAAATTTTATTTTAACATTACAGTCATGTCCTTTTGACATAGTAACAATGTTTCTTTTTTTTTAAATATATTTTATTGATATTTTACAGAGAGGAAGGGAGAGAGATAGAGAGCTAGAAACGTCGATGAGAGAGAAACACCGACCAGCTGCCTCTTGCACACCCCCTACCGGGGAATGTGCCCGCAACCAATGTACATGCCCTTGACCGGAATCGAACCTGGGACCTTTCAGTCCGCAGACCGACGCTCTACCACTGAGCCAAACCTTTCGGCAATAGTAACAATGTTTCTATAAAGACAATGATATATTTCCTTCTTACAGTATTTTGGAATGTAAAATCTGTTATCATATTTCTTCAGGATTTGTGCTAAATACTACAAAAAATATTTGAATTAAATAGTGTCTCAACGTGAAACCTACCGACCCTAACTTGTACTAATATCTGCGATCTATATACCAAACTATAAAACACTAGAAGGAACACGAACAAATTCACTTAGGCTTTCTAGCTACTGGGTTTATTGTTGTTGTTTTAATAATTTTGTTTTGTCTTTGCTGTAACCGTCAGTGATAATTTCCTGTCTTTGCTGTTTACTCCATCTCATTTAGAGTTTCTAAATCTCCTGGCTTTGCCATCTCTTTTGCCACCACCACATTTTATCATTAGACATGATAACAGAGCTCAGTTTTCTCCCCAGTGCCCCCAAGGACATAGTTTTACTTCCCTCATGTTTCTGTCTGTAAGCTGCCAAAAGTCAGCATATAACTTTTGACTCCCCCAAAACTTAACTCCATATAGCATTCTCTTGACTTAAAGCCTTACCAATAATATAAACAGCTAATTAACACATATTTTGCGTGTTATATGTATTTATACTATCTACACTAAAAAGAGAAGCATGCAACTTGACCACTATTACCTCTGCTACGCCCACAAGCCATGCCCACCATCCAATCAGAAGAAAGCATGCAAATTAACCCAACAAAGATGGCTGCAGCCACAGAGAGAGTAGAAGGCTTGGCTTTCCATGGCAATAGAGGAAGTCAAGCTTCCCACCCACCCTGCCAACCCTGGCCTCCACTCGAGGCTACAAAGTTTCAATTATAGAAGATAAATAAATCCCAGATACCAGGGCTTCTGCTTGGGTTGCTGGGGGTATGATCAGCCTGAAAACCACCACAGGCCTCTTGCCCAGGCCACCCTATGCTGCAAAGGAACCCCTACCCTGATCTGGGACACCCTTCAAGACAAACCGGTTGGCCCCCACCTATATACCAGGCCTCTATCCTACCTAATAAAAGAGTAATATGCAAATTGACCATCACTCCAACACAAGATGACTGTCCTAATGTGGTCAAAGATGACTACACTCATGTGGACACAAGATGACAGCTACAAGATGGCCAGCAGGGGAGGGCAATTGAGAGGGACCAGGCCTGCAAGGGAAGGGAAGTTGGGGGATGGGGAGAGGGAAACCCAGGCCTGCAGGGGAGAGCAGTTGGGGAGGACCAGGCCTGCAGGGGAGGGCAGTTAGGGGTGACCAGGCTGGCAGGGGAGCAGTTAGGCATCAATCAGGCTGACATGTTAAGCAAAATAATATAATGTAAACAATATATTTTATCATACACAAATGTGTTTATACAGGGGTTGACAAAAGTAATTTTATAGTTGGAAATATGCAAAAACATAGTTTATTCTTATGTTATTTATTAATTATTGTATCACTTATTTGTATTACAGCTATAAACCTATAGTTGGCCATCCCTATATTTTTTCACAAGCTTTATATAAATCATGTGTATACTAGAGGTCTGGTGCATGAAATTCGTGCATGGGGGTGGGGAAGTGTCCCTCAGCCCAGCCTGCACACTCTCCAATCTGGGACCCCACAAGGGACGTTTGACTGCCCTTTTGGAGCCTAAATGGGCAGTTGGACATCCCTCTCACAATCAGGGAGTGCTGGCTCACCTACCTGCCTTCCTGATTGTCCCTGAACGCTTCTGCCATCCAGCCTGATCCCCCCTAACCACTCTCATGCCAGCCTGATTATCTAATTGCTTTCCTGCCAGCCTGGTCACCACTAACTGGCCTCCACTGAAGGCTTGATCACCCCAAATTGCCCTCTCTTTCAGGCCTGGTATCTCCCAACTGCCCTTCCCTGCTTGCCTGATTGCCCACAACTGCCCTCCCTTCCAGACCTGGTCCCTCCCAACTGCCCTCTCCTGCTGTTCATCTTGTGGTGGCCATCTTGTGTCCATATAGGGGCAGGATCTTTGACCACATGGGGCAGCCATACTGTGTGTTGGAGTTATGGTCAATCTGCATATTACTATTGTATTACATAGGATAGAGGCCTGGTGCATGGGTGGGGGCCAGCTGGGTGCTCTGAAGGGTATCCTGGATCAGGGTGGGGAGTTCCCTTGGGGTGTGGGGCAGCCTGGGCAAGGTGCCTGTGGTGGTTTGCAGGCTGGCCATGTTCCCTGGTAACCCAAGCAGAAGCCCTGGTATTTGAAATTTATTTACCTTCTACAATCAAAATTTGTAGCCTAGAGCGGATCCAAGCTTCCTGCTAGCTCTGTGGCCAGCAGCCACTTCGATTGGGGTTTGTGTATCTTCTATAATTGAAACTTTGTAGCCTTAAGCAGAAGCCTGGGCCAGCCAGGCTGTGTAGAAAGCTTTGCTTCTCCTCTTGCGGCGGGCGCGGGGGGGGGGGGTGGGCAATCCTAGCCTGCTCTCCCCAGCTCCAGGGCTGCTGCCATTTCTGTTTGGATTTGTTTACCTTCTATAATTGAAATTTTTTAATATAAATTATAAAGATCATAAAAATTATATTTTAAGCAATTCATTGGAGGAGTTGAACTGAAGGAGGTGCTCCTGATTCCACCTCTGGTTTAATATATTATTACTTCTATAGGCATAACCAGCTCTTTCACTTAGTGTGTTGCATAGTAGTCATGTACCACTTAGTGTAGGGGATTACATTCTGAGAAATGCATAATTTAGCAATTTTGTCATTGTGTGATGATAGAGTGTTCTCACACTAATCTAGAAGGGATGGCCTACGACTTTTATATGATTAGCAATAACTTTGTTTACACCAGCAGCACCATGAACACATAGTGTTGTATGCTATGATGTTACCATGGCAACAATGACACATGGCAATAGGAAGGTTTTAGCTCCATCATAATCTTATAGAATCACCATAATTTTTGAGGTCCATCCTTGACAAAAAAATGTCATTGTGTGGTACATGACTATACTGAGTATATGGTGGGTCAAATAAACATTTACAAATAAAGAACATTATAGGTCACCCTTTCAAGTTAAAACTCACTCTAAGGGTAATATTTAGCAAATGCACGGCTGATAATCTTCAAAATATATTGACTCATTTTTTTTCTATTAAACATACCACTTGAAAAAGTATAAGTTAGCAATAAAGACATTACTGAATAAATATCTTACATATAAATTGTGTAAGCATTCATCATTACTAAATAGTAATAAAACATTTTTTTTCAATTCAACTTTTTTTACTATATCATCAATTGTATAGATAATGTTTCTTATTGATATTCAGGGGTTTTAATTCATGTAAAATGATAGCCAAATCCTGAATTTTGACTTCTTTATTAAACTTATAATTTACCCACATCTGTGTACTGGATTTGAAATCACTATATTTAATCAGTAAATTTCCATATCTTTATCATATACCTATATATTTTCAGAATATGTGATGAATAAAACATGTGGCACAATTCTGTACTGATACTGGTTTTTATTTTATTTATTTTTAAGTATTTGTTGTTGAGAGTATTACAGATATCCTCCTTGTTTCCCCACTTTGCTCCCTCTACCTGCTCCCACCCCACCCCAGGTCTTCCCCACCTTATAGTCTGTGTCCATAGATAATGCATATCTATACTAATAACAGCGTAATATGCTAATAAACGGCCTTCAGGACATCCTTCTGGACAAAGCTGTGGTGGCAGAGGCAAAGGCAGAGAAAGGTTATGGGTGATCAGGCTGGCAAGGGAGCAGTTAGGGGGCAATCAGGCAGGCAGGCAGAGTGATGGGGCCATCAGGAAGGCAGACAAGCAAGCAGTTAGAGGCCAGCAGTCCCAGATTATGAGGGAGATTGCATAGGGATTGGGCCTAAACCAAGAGCTGGACATTCCCCAAGGGGTCCCGGATTGGAGAGGGTGCAGGCCAGGCTAAGGGACACCTCCATCCTGGGCATGAATTGTGTGCATCAGGCCTCTAGTATGCATGTAAGATTCTTGGCTAATCTCTCTGTTTCCCCCACACTTCTTCCCTCTGAAATTCATCAGTCTATTCCATGTTTTCATGTCTTTATTCATCAGTTTATTTTGTTCACTAGATTTCTTGTTTATTTACTTTTATTTTAGATTTAATTGTTGATAGATATGTATTTATTGCCATTTTATTGTTCATATTTTTATAAACAATGCATTGAGATATGCATTGTATATAATAATTAGTACTATCATTTTAAATGATGGACAATTTATTTTTTAATTGCACCCTCAGCAAGATTATTATAATAAAGCATATATCAAGATATATCTAAACCTTCTCCTTCATGTCATCCAATTTTTGTATTCTTTCTCAACTATGTTATCAGTTCTTACTCTACCCTTAACCTTCATTTCAAATGTGTTACAGTATCATTTATATTATTGTAAATTAGTTGTAAAAATTACTAGAGGTCCAGTGAATAAAATTTGTGTTGGGGGCCCACCCTGCACCCTCTCCAATCCAGGACACCTCAGGGGATCTTCAATTGCTAGATCAGGCCTAAACTGGCCATCTGACAAACCTCTCACAATCCTGGACCACTCCTAATTGCTCACCTGCCTGCCTGCCTGGCTGCCTCTAACTGCCACTCCTGCTGGCCTGGTCACCCCCAACTGTCCCCCTGCTAGCTTGGTAGCCCCATGCAGAATTCTGCTGTTATGCCTAGATTTCAAGATCCCCAAAGACCACCAAGGGAGCTGAGTCCAATGCAAAAGCAAAGAACCTTTATTAGCCGACCGGGCGAGAGACTAGCTGGGCGACTGTTCTGCCATTCTCCACACAGGGAGATGAGAGAGCCACAGTGACCCTTTGTGTAGGACCACTTTTGAGAACATTAACCACATCCTGTTTTTGCAGAAAAAGTAACCCAAGACAAAACAGTTTTTCCCAAGCAAAGTCAGAGTCATGCCATTGACGACCATGTTGTTCACAGGGTTATCCTGTTCTTCAGAAAGCTGAGAGTGATCTATGAAAGAAGGCCCACGTACTGGGAAGGGGCCATGAGACCGTATTTCAAGGCCTGGCCTGGTGTCAGCACTGACAATTCTATCTGGGGCATAATTCATGGCCTCTCTGGAAGCATGCTCAAAAATCCCCACTCTCCAACACCGCTTAGTTGTTTGGTCATCCCTCACTAACCCCACTGTAGGCCTGGTTGTAGGCAGCCATCTTGTGAGGATGTGATGGCCAATTTGCATTTTACCTCTTTATTATATAGTATTATAAACTAGTATTGATTTAAGATTAGATTGATATAAATTCTTATACTCAGGACTTTACCTATTTATTTGTGTTGTTATTTATGTTGATCAATAATACCTTGCCTAATTGCATTTTACTTGAACCAAATTTTACTAAAATAGAGTTCAGTGTTTCAGATTAGGAAATGACCATTATTACACTAACAGAAGTTCTGCCCTGATATACAGAAATACATTGTATAGAGTAAGCAATCACAGATGTTTAATATGTATTACCTAACTTAAGGTTCACAACACTAAAATTCATACTATTTTCAACATTTTATGGATGATAAATTGAGCTATTCTGAGATTAAATGATTTGCCTAAATTCACATAAATTATAATGAGAAAACTGGGATTAAAACCTTGTTAAGACTGTCACTACAAATTTGCTGTCAGCTAACAAGTTTATTGCTTCCATAGATGAGCTTTGAGAATATTGTATATTCTCATTCTATAACCCTCTCAAGTCATAGACTTTGCTAGCTAATTGGAAGAAGATTGAAACCCACAACTCAGTTAAGAATGAGATTGCCAGGTACTGAATAAGTTCAGGACATGCTTGCCCCTTGAAGATAGGATGAGGGTGCTTTTGAGCCTATTATTTTCATTTTGAAGTGGCAAACATTTAATTATTCACATAAGATCATGAAAAATGTAAAAATGTCAAAATATTTTATGGGTTACAAACACCAAATACAAAATAAGCATGAGCCCATTTTCAATACATCTTTTCCTGGCTGGCCTGTTAGAATTTAGTTTGTGTCTATGTAACATGCTGACTTGAACAAAATTATATACATATTATTTATTTCAATGAGCAAACAAACCATGGACTATCATAATGAGTGATTTTTTATAAGGTAAATGCGTTTAATTATAATGATAATATTTTTATGCAAGTCAGTACACTAAATTCCAAAGATACATTGTGTCATTTGATCTTCACAAAAACATTATGAGGATAACAATATTAATTCCTGTTATAATCAGGGAAGAGAGCTTGGAGAAATTAGATCATGTATCTCAGATAATGCAACCTAAAGGTGTCAGCCAGTTAGTATTCTAACCAAGGCTCTCACCTGCTCTCTTACTCAATGTAATATCTCCACCCATAATAAAACTTCTGCAGTTTAGAACATAGAAAAAGAGCATTTGTGTAAAATATTGTATTAGTGCCATTCTCTCAAGTGGTGACAAAGCGTGGCCTTCACAAAGTATGTCTTCTGCATGGCACCTCCTACAGTCGGTGCTGTGTAAAACAGGTGGGACTGCAGAAACTTGACATTTTCACTAGGTATTTTTATATGTTTAAAAGTGCCATTTATTCAATCAGTGCATTTCTAATTCATTAATAAATAAAATAATTATATAAGACTCAGGATAAATAACAATGATAATAGTGACCTTGTGCAGTTTTTGAGTGGGATTCTTAGTGGGTTATTTCAATCCCATAAATATCTACAAGGAAGAAGATGAGTCTAATGAACAAAGAAGAAAAAAACCTTGTGGACACAGTTTGGTTAAATTTTTTTCACATGTAATTGCAAACCACTTATTTAATTGTAATTCTCCACCAGAAAGGGAAAAAAAAAATGTGTGTGTGTGTGTGTGTGTGTGTGTGTGTGTGTGTGCATATATATACACATTTATATATATATATATATATATATATATATATATATATATATATACAATAGGAAGGTGGAGACATTTAATGAATTGGCCATCTGGCTCACCCTAAGGCAGGAGCCTACATTAGCTTAGTATGGAGACAGTGCTCACCTCAACTCCATGGGAGAGAGATCCTAGGAATGGCAAGAGCCAGGAGTGAAACAATTTACTAAAACCTAACCAAAAGGCAGGGTGGTGGTTTCATGGATATTTATAGAAGGAACACAGTCATTATATAAAACCCTGTTCCTTCATCACAAATAAAGATATTATATACAAAGAGTTTATCATTTTGTGTGTGTGTGTGTGTGTGTGTGTGTTAATCCTCACCTGAGCAAATGAGCAAATTCTTTACATTAATTTTTAAGAGGGGGAGATAGAATCAGAGAGAGAGAAACATCGATGTGAGAGAGACACATTACATTGATTGGTTGCCTTCATATGCACCCCTACCCAGTGGCCAGGGATTGAGCCTACAACCAAGGCACGTACCCTTTACCAGAATCAAACCCACCACCCTTCAGTTTGTGAGTCAATACTCTATCCACAGAGCCAAACCTACTGAGGCTGAACCATATTTTCCTCCCTCAAAACTAAGATTCCAAGTGGGACTAGCCCACCAGAAAGCCAGGAGGCAGACACACATATGTTCAGTTCTCCCTCAACTCGCCTACTCTGTAATCACTTTCAGTCTTGCTAGGGACCTTGATGCCTCTGGTAAGCATCTGTTCTCAGGCCCAGCTCCTTCTTCCTACCTCCTACAGAATCTCCTTGTGTGAATTTATTTTTTTAAACTTTTAATTATCTAACTTTAATATAATAGTGGTTTCTTATTCTTTTATTTAAAACCTGGGCGCTAGGTGGGTGCCATCTCTCTGATGGAGACAGTCACACTCACCTCAGACAACACAGCATATTTATCGGTTTCCAAAAGTGATTTTATGATCAAAAGGATTTTCAGGTGTGCCCAAATCCTATTCATCAGGATCTGAGTAAGCTCCTTATTTTTTGGTGCAAGATTTAGCATATCAAGACCTGGGCAGGTCAAGGTCCTTTTTTTTTTTTTTAAATAAATCTTTACTGCACAGATTATTACAATTATTTCTCCTTTTTCTCCTCCAAAGCTCCCTACCACCCAGTTCCCATCCCACCCTCTGCCCTTACCCCCCCCCATTGTCCTCATCCATTGGTTATATGATTTTAATCCAGTCTCTTACTGCACCCCCACCCCGTTATCTCCCTGATAATTATCACTTCACTTCCTTTTTTTGCCCCTTATTCTATTATATTTAGCAGTTTATTCTGTTCCTCAGATTTCTTCTTCTTATTATTATTTATTTATTTATTTATTTATTTTTGTATTTGAATTTCAAGTGGGACACTCTCTCCCATTTGTTTTTGTAGTGAAATACAACAAAGTGTTCTGTAGCAAATGGCTGCAGACTGTCCAAATTTCTCAGCACCACAGGAATAGAATCCACTCCTCCTTCAGTTCACATTGCCCTTCCGGGTCACATGGCTCCTCCAGGTCTCACGGCTCCCCCGGGTCACAGGGCTCCTCCAGGTCACTTGGCTCCTCAGGGTCACTCGGCTCCCCCGGGTCACACCACTCTCCCAGGTCACACAGCTCCCTATTCTTAATATATTCTCAGTTATGGTAGAGGTAGAAGGAGAGACACCATACCAATCATAAGAGACTGAAACTTCACTTTGGGACAGGGGACATTTGATCTATATCATGAAACATCAAAGATGTATTTGAAAAAGTCCAAAAAGAACTCTGTGCTCAAGCTCACCCGATTTAACAGTGGTCTCACATCAAATATTTAAGGATTCAATCTCTATGAAAACAACCACTGGTTTATCTCATCTGGAGAGAAATAGATGCCTGTTTAGCTAGAGGCTGGCTTGGAAAGTCCAGAAGACAAGGAGGTTTGTTTACAGGGCAGGCCGCCTGGGAGCCTGGATGTATAGGTGCTCAGGGCGGAGTAACCACCTGAGGTGGAGCTTGTGAAAGGGTTTCTGCTTTAGGGAGAACATTGGCCTGGATGACCTAGAGACTGATATCCTCTGTCTGTATGGAAACAGTTACATTTAAGTATATTGAACTAGAAAAGTACATATGCTTTTGGAAAATCACAAAAAGAAATGTGCATTACAAGGCTTGCATACATGTCTCTTTGGCTTGCTACAGTCCTTTTTGTTGTTGTTGATCTTCCTTGAATTTTCACCATAATTTCTGTAACCACACAGCAAATATGCATGGAAGACATAAAGACAGTACTCAGCAAACAGGAGTGGGATGCCGATGCTGGTCGCCAACAGAACATGAGACTCTGACCAGAGAGCAAACTCAGTAGGAAAGATGGAAGGAAGGTCATACCCAGAATGTGTGACTGGTAATGAACAAGTAATCAGCCACTTAGAATAGGGCGAAGTGTATGAGCATTAAGGACCCAGATCCTACGACTTTGAAGCCTTAGAAACCTTTGAAAATAATATAAAGGCTGTAGTTAGCGTGGATGTGGCAATCTGAGTTCAATGTTTTGGAGTAAAGCTAATACAACTCTGGGTCCAGGCATGGTGGAAATTCTTGTTGCCCATACAGTCACCAAACGCCTGGAACAAAAATAGGTAAGTAGCAACGCTGTGACCTTTGATGCAGAATCAAAGGTTTTCATTCCTGGTGGATTGTTGGGGGTGTGGGGGTCAATCACTTTGTGGTAGGCAGGGAGAAGCAGAGCCCTGCCCATATAGATCATGACTTCTGGAAGTTTCTTATTTAAACATGCCTTCAAATGCATCCCTCTCTCCCACACTGGACCTCCACATTTTCTTTTTCTGTGTTGCTGCCAAAGTAAATACCACAGTAAAAGTCCACATGATCATTCTCAAACTGATACAAAGAAAAATACTTATTTTCTTCTGCAGCATTTTCTAAGCACTTGCCATCTTGAAGGGGAACTTTAGGAAAGTGCCTCTGCTTATTTAGAGCATTTTATTATGGAGATTTTGACTTCTGCTTCCTTTTTCCCTCAACATTCTCCTTATTGTCTGAGTCCATCAAGTTCTCTGAGTCTTCGGTAAGCTTAACTTTAATAATTTAACTTGAATGACCATAGAGGATTTGGTTATTTCTTGTGTATATGAGGCCTATGCATGCAAAGACCCAGAGGAGCATATACCTTCCATATCTAGAAATTTGAACTTCAAGGAAAATGTCTCTCTGGAACAAATCACTCACAGAAAGTCCCCTACCTTTTATGTTTACCTAAAATGAAATAAAGTGAACCTGAACATCAGATATTTCATAGTTATAAGGTACATTCAAGTAACTATTAAATCATGTAAAAATGTAGAATGGTATGAAACACACATTTAAGTTGTAGGTCAGTCTCAACAACGTAAAATTCATGTATATCTAAATCAGGTCTCAAAATTTGACATGTATGGTGCCTCCAGGATAAATGCTGACCCATGTACACCTGATCAGAATCACTGCTTAAAAATGAAGGCAGATTAAACACACACAAAAAATAACACACACCTTCACAGGTACACGGACACCTTTCTCTAAAGGTGATCTTTTAATATAATTTTATTTTCTGGTGTTATCCCTCATGATTTTCCTGAGAACATTTCAGAACATCTTTCCCAGACTTACTAATGAACTGTTAATGAACTGACATAAGACTGTACTCATGTAAATTATGGAGTTGCTGAACCTAGAGTTAAAGTTTGGTACATTTCAAGGATATGAAATCAATCATCTTGATATGAAGAACTGCCACCTATATGCCCTTCACATTAATGCTATTTCATGGTCTCTCCACCTTGATGAGCCTCACAGGTGACTTTGAAAGCCTGGACATTCCTAGACTTGATTAAACTGTTTGTTTTTTTTCTATACACTGGTTTTTAAGTTCAGAAAATTCTCTAAGTCAGTTATTTGTGGTTACAAATCCCAAGCCATGCAGTCAGTAAAAACTGAGGTTGGAGAGAGGAAAAAGAAGAGCTGCTTCTGAATACAGCATAGCCTCTGAAAATTAAGTAGTAGCCTGCTCATCAGAGAGAAGGCCTGAGATAAGGAATGTGAATAGTAGAATCATGTAAGATGAATTAACGTTCCAGACAACTACTCCAACTAATCAATAACTCAACAAGTATTGATGAAGGATGATTTGAGGCCTAAAGAAAATTGTCATGTGTTCTAACTCTACGCTTGTCCAAGTTCTAAAGATAAAATTAGTCTTCTCTGCAGTGTCCTTTCATAGAATTTAAGCTAATATTAATGAATTTTTCACATAAAAAAGTCAAGAAATATTTTTTTTTACTGTTCCGCAGTAATCAGGTCATAAATATAATTAAGAAAATAAGACTGCAAATAGTATAAAGAAAACATTTTACTATAATTGTTTTTAAATTAGACTACCTAACCAAAAGGGAGAGTTTATATGGTTACATATTTGTTTTCGTCAAGTAGTGTCTGGAACAATTTACCAGTGAGTCTCAGTTAGCTGAAATGAATCCAAAATCTAGGCTATATTATAATTCTGTATTTTGCAACTGGTCGGAGCTATTCACACTTCATGATGCTGTTGACAGTCTATGAAGACAGCCAAAGGCATCTTGTAAAAACTTGACTTGGCCATCTTAATCTTTTAGTTTTTCTTGGATTTTAACTTTTGCCTCTCTCTCTCTCTCTCTCTCTCTCTCTCTCTCTCTCTCTCTCTCTCTCTCTCCTCTCCTCTCCTCTCCTCTCCTCTCCTCTCTTCCAGAATTACATGTGAGTACTATTGCTAATTAATTTTGACTGGCGATAGAAGAAGGCCTGATAAAGGAATTGGAAAACAAAGGAAAAAGTGAGACAATGGAACCTGCAAAGAAATAGTAAAACAGAAATAGCTTTAACATTTTCTGCTTCCTTACTAATCAGCAATAAAGCCACCAATTTCAGCTTCCAACCTGCCTTCACCCATCCCATTAAGATCACTCTTCCTGCCTTTAGAATCAGGCTTCTCTATTGCTCTTAGAATTTATATTCACCTGTAATCTGTATACATCCTTTCATTGCCTTTATAAGACCTTGAACTAAGGAACCATTTAGAAAATGTTTATGAAACTTCCTAAATACATTTAGTCCATTTGCATATGGATGTAAAGAAAGATGCTGGTGACCAAAAGATCACAGCTCCCATCCTGGGACTCTGTCAGAACAAATACGTTGTGTCATGTTACACTTTCTCCAAAGGCAGCAAAATGTCCATGGCCATGGCCTTCCAGGCCTTGCCACTCTGATGTTCTCCTGGTGCAGAAATACATAGACAAGTCAGAAGCCACAAATGATGAGGGAAGGTAAAGTTTTTATATGAAAGGTGGCAAAGTAAGAGTCATCTTGCTGATGGTGGGCTGAGGAAAGCCGACAAGCATGATATTGTTTCATTATTAAACTGCTGATTCTGCACCATGATACTGTTTTAAATTCTTGATCTGCCATTTACTAGCTGCATAACCTCAGGGAAATCACTTAACTATATGCCTCAGTTTCTTAATCTGTAAAATGGGTCGATAAGTTCAGCTTTATCCTTGTGCTGTAAATATTAATTGATGAAAAGTGTTTAAAGCTTTCGTATATGATTAGATCTACACCAATGCTATCAATAATTATTTTACCATAGAAAGCTATAAAACATCCAAACATATCCAGACATTCCTAAATGTATTGTTTTATTTTAACTCAGTAAAATATTGTATGCTCATATTAAAGGCCTGAGTATCAAGAGCATATTAAACACTGTTTTAAATCCTTTGTTTAAAATAGTAAGACAGAAATAATAATTTTAGAAACTAGTTTAGACATAGTTTCTCTATAGAGAATCATAGCAAGAAATACTTTCTCTAATTTGTGACTATACTGACTTCTTTTACAAAAAGCATAACATAAAACATAGCTTACTACTGAATGTTGCCAGAAAAAGCAGTGCTTCATATGAAGCTATAAATGAGGGAGAAGTGTAACTATCATTTTGCTAAAATAAAGTTTACTAAATAAAAAGTATCTACATTTGTAGTTGGGTAGCTATAAGGAACAATGATCATCAGTAAGGGTGAGACATTCACTGTGGGCTCCATTCTTGAGGTATTCAAGGAAACATATGAGACAATTAAACATTTATTTATCACCAACTGTGAATCAGTCTCAGTATGGAGTGCCAGGGTCACCAAGATAAATAATACATGTATTCTGTATTTAGGAATTGTCAAGCTGATAAGGAGGAAAGACAATAAATTATGAGGCAGCACAATAATTACGTGTGTGTGTGTGTGTGTGTGTGTGTGTGTGTGTGTGTCACACACAAAAAAAGGTAAATTATCTGAGAAAATAGGCAAACTTTGATTTAAAAAAATATGCACTTGGTTAAATTGTGTCTCCCCCAAATTCATGTCTATGTAGGCCTTATCTGAAAGTATGGTCTCTGCAGATTGTCATTAAGATGTAAGTTAAGGTCATTGTCAGAACACTGCTGCTCTGAGTCCGATATTCTTCTGAATTCTGCCCTACTACTCTAACTGTTGGGGTCAAGCCCAAGCCCCTCTGCCAGAGGCTGGACCTTGTTGAACAGCAGCAGGTGGTAGACAGAGAAGCCATGAGAAGTTGTGGCTATATAAGAATGAGTCTTTATTATAGAAGCCAGCAGACAAAACAGTTCTTCACAAGTTTCATATAGTCAGCCAAACACTGGCTAGTCAATAAATCACCTTTCCCGCAAAGTAGCAGTAGTCTCTGTACCCTCAGCCCTTATCTGAGCAGCCACTCCCTGCCATTAGACTCACCACCTTACATAATAGCATCACCTGAGCTTTCTACTGAGCAGCCTCAGTAGCTTTTCTAGCCTTATATTGCAGCAGCACCAGCTCTTAGCTTCATCTCTGCTCTCTAGCCTTAGTAATATACTTTAATACTACCTAGACAAAAGAGACTTCCTGCCAACTGTGACATCATCATTTGGGCTATAGAAGGGCACTGTGTACCATGAGATTGCTGTGGCCTTGCATCTGTGTATAGTCTGTGGACACCCTGATTAAGATTCCCATGTTCAGAGTGGCCATGGCCATCTGGTGTACTCTCAACAAGGTCTTTCACATTCCAATTGGCCTTGAGCATTCGGCGTACTCTGGCATGGTTCCCACAGTCATACTGGATTAGAGTGAGCCAAGGGACACAGGAAGCCACCAGAAACTTGGAGAAACAAGGAAGGATTCTTCACTGGAACCTCTGGAGGGAGAGTGGCCCTGCCAATACCTGCCCTTCCCACTCTGGTCTCTGGAACTGTGAAATAAAATTTCTCCTTTTAAGTCACCCAGTTTGCGTAATTTGTTGTCTTCCTGGGGAAACTAAAACAGAAGGGTTTCACAGAGTAGAAAGAACCTGAGCTGCATTTTGAGAACTTTATATGTAATATTTTGTATTAAACAGGGGGTTGGGAGTAAGGCCACTGCAGAGAAGGAAATGGGATGTATAGAGCAGGGAGAAAAAAGCCATGTGGTCTGTTTAAGGAGCTACAGTGTCTTGGCTCAGGTCAAACCGACAGTTCTAGGATGTAGAGTTAGTAAAGACATTTGCGTCACACTTAGTTCTTTACTGATAGTGCCTACACCGAGGCTTGCCTCAAGGTGCAGATAAAACACCAATCAATAGTAAAAGCTACAGCCTGTATCATTTAATTGTGCATACAACTTTCTCTTCACCCAATTAACTCGATTGATCTCTTAAGCATGGGTTTTTGTTTTCAGTTTGGATATACGGGGTCCCCACTCAGCTCTTGAATGACTCTTGGTCCTTCTCTCAAGATACCCTCCAATTCCCCACCATCCCCACCAGAGTCTGAACTAGTGCACACATATTTATGTGTGTAATCAAGAGACCAGTATGTCACACAATTAATGCCAACTAGGTCAAATCCTAGCGGAGTATTAGGCAAGTAAGAAAGAGAGGAAACATATGACCGGGGCCTTCCATTTCTGGACATTGAGACATGATCATTTTTCATCAAGGAAGTGGTTTAAACAGAGGTATATAACATTGAATTCTAAAATCTGGCAAAACTCACTCTTCAGAAGAAACAGCATCCCCCTGGGGGCTGAAGAAATGGAAGTTCTGGACGTCAGTTCCATCTTCTCACCTTCACTTCTCTTTATGTCCCTTCTTAGATAAGATTTGGTGAAAAAATAAATAAGCCTAAGGTTTCTTAAAAGTGAGAAAATGAATAATGTAAGATTTTAGCATTTGGATTAGATAAGCCATAGGAAATCCTCTCAATATATTGTCTGAGAACTTTTGGGGGCTCTATAACTTTGAAGCCTGAGAAAGGACGCCACCCTGAGGGATTTGTTACTCATGGGGGCAAAATCTGAGCTGTCTCTGGCTGCAGAGGGGTCTTCCTCGTTGTGCCTTTGGCAGAAGTGTTCTATGGAATCACTATGAGGAGTTCAGGTAAGTTCTTTGCCTACTGAGTTCATTTTACAGTTTCGTGTTCAAGAGAATTTGACTAAAAATATTCAGGAGAGGAACAATAACCACCAAACCAAACTTTAATGCCTACATCATGTATTCCTCTTCAAAGCTTCTCCTAAGTGGTTTTTTTTTTCCGTCTTTGTGTGTGTTTATATTTTTCAATTCTTTGAAATCTTGATGGAATTAGGCAATCTTATTCCTCCTTCAAATGCACATATTGAAAAAATAAGTAAAAATAAAAAATATATAATGTATATTGATGCAAAAGAAAGTAACACAATTACTTTTCTCTCCAAGCAAAATATAAAGAGTCTCTACTGCGAATGAAGCTGTAGGCAACTGGTAATTATCTTAGTGTTGGTGAAAGCCAACAGATACTTGTCCTATTTACATTATTAAAATGAAAACAAAGTTGAAGGATACCTTGTTAAATGTTCTATAGCTTTGTGTTTGGTTTAATACTACTATTTGCATACTTGTCATCCATACATTTTCACTCTTTATCTCTTTGAGGGATAACAGTTAAGAAGGAATGAATTACGAAAAAACATTATTTGATGGTCAGTTACATCTTGCTTTTTAATCACCTAGTTACCCACAGTAATTCTAATAATAATGAAGCTTCCAATTTGACACATAACCATTAGTTTACTATCATCACATGTGATTAGACATAAGATCATTCTTTTAAAAAATATTCTTACTAACTGGGCCTTTATAGATCCTCATGTATTTGGAAATAACAAAAGGTTAGGTGTCAGTGGAGGGTTGAAAATATGAACTTCAAATATTCTGCTGCTTCTTTATATCGCTGAGGGAGAGGGCCAGGGAGACAACCCTTTATGATACATCTTATCCCACTGTGCTGTACTCTCTCCCCCATCTTTTCCATTATTCTTTTTTTTATAATATATTTTATTGATGTTTTTTACAGAGAGGAAGAGAGAGGGATACAGAGTTAGAAACATTGATCAGCTGCCTCCTGAACACCCCCCACTGGGGATGTTCCCACAACCAAGGTACATGCCCTTGACCGGAATCGAACCTGGGACCTTTCAGTCTGCAGGCCGACACTCTATCTACTAAGCTAAACCGGTTTTGGCTTTCCATGATTCTTTGCCATGTCCCCCTGCAACCAAGGTCGGCTAGAGGTGCCTGGGGAATGGGACAAATTTAGAGGTCATACATGGGATAATATAGAGAAGGAAAAAGAGCAACAACCAAAGGGAAAGAAGAATGTGTAGTGAGAACATGGTGAAAGGAAGAATGCAAATGGAGGGTGAGGACAAGCACATCTAGAAATGTTTATACAGCTTGGGAAGGACACCAGGTTGAAAACAGGGTGAGAAATTTGAATGTTATTAATTAAAGTTCAAGTTTGGGGTGATCCCAACAGGAAAGAGAACTCACAGGTGTTGGAATCACAGGTGTATAATTTAAAATACAGAAATGTACAAAAAAAAATATATTGGGAAATTTAGAAATCGATTGTCTTTTGGAGAGAACACGTAAAAATTTTCAATTTATTTCTAATTTTTCATATTTACCAGAATTGTATTAATAAGCAAAATTTACCTATATAAGAAAAGCCTAAGTGATCATTACAGCAAAATTACCAGAACAATCAGACAGTATAATGTGCAGTGACCACCAGGGGGCAGATGCTCAACACAGGAGCTGTCCCCTGGTCTTCAGTGCACTCCCACAGGGGAGTGCTGCTCAGCCAGAAATCAGGATCATGGCGGGCGACCTCAGTGGCAGTGACAGGAGCCTCTCACACATCTGTGGCAGCACTAAGGAGCAACAAGCTGAGTGGTAAGGAGCAGCGAGCAGGCGGGCAGTAAGGAGTGAGAGGTCCCCATCATCACCCAAGGGCTCCTGGCTTGCCAGAGGGTTCAGGCCGGGTTGAGGGATCCCCCCTCCATGCTCGAATTCCATGCACTGGGCCTCTAGTTTTATAATAAAAGAATATAAAGGAGTCCAGTTACATTCTTCAAGTTCCCCTTGAACTATTAAAGTACAATTATTTCTATGCTTTACAACAAAACATCTTCATTTATATAAATCTACAAAGAAAAAAATCAAATAATTAATGCACACATGTCAGCATTTTAGTGATGGACCACCAGATCTTTCTTGCGTTAGTAGCCTAACCTGAGAAGTTTCTTAGCTTCCCTCACTCTCTGAGGAAACATCTGTTTTCAGTCTGAAGAGTAAATGAAATAATAATAAAAGTCCTGTGAATATCTATACCAAGGCCAACTTGCTGTGGGAGATGAGCTAACAATATCTAAGTGAATGACTCTATTTTACTGTTGTATACCAAGTGTTTTAGAATTTAAAATATCTAAATATCTGTGAGCAAGAATTGTGATATTCATAACATCTGAGAAGAGAAAAGATACGGGAGAGCAGGGGCTAAGGACAGGTATGAAGACAGAACCTGAAAACCACAAAATAAACAAATGCAAATAATAAATAAAGGCATATAAGAGATCTAAAGGATAATATAAATATAAATTATAAAAATATATAAATTAAGTATATTTTAAAAGCTGGAGGGAGGGAATCAAAATAAGTATGATTTAAAGGTGTTGTTACTGTGTAGTTTTTGATGACTGAAATCAAATTTTATAGCCAATTTATTTTTTAAGAACCTGCAGGAGTCCTATTTGCCCCTAATTTTCACAGAAGTTCAACCTCTAGCCATTGTTTCCCCATCTGGCTGTAAAAATACCCCAAAGCTTGTCTGCAGCCACCTTAGAGGGATAAGCAGGTGTACTTGGAGCCTCTAGTCTGCCCAGGAACTAGCCTGCATCCTAATGATTTCCTGGGCACAGCGCTGCTCTTGCTCTCTCTGCAGAAACCTCCTTCCTGGATCTCCATAAGCCGCCTCTTTGTGCCCATGGAGCTTCCCCTTCCCTTCCCATCCCTACTAGGTCTTCTCTAAACCTCCATCTACACTCCCCTGGGTTCTGAAATTCTCTCCTAAACCACAGTCTCCAAATTCATTTCTGTCCTGATCTGAATAAGTCTTAGTAAGGTCTGGAAGATGGAACAAATATTTACATTTTCTTTGGAAGGACACTGGAGCCTATAAAGGGAAGCAAAGGTAGAGTACAGAAATGTGAAAAATAAGAGATACAAAAAAAGGCATGTTTTAAAAGGAAGACTTCTAGCTGGCTCTACTTTTAAATTAATTTCATTGTTTTGATTAAAATACTACATTTTAAATCTAAAATGAGCTTGGGCTAGGTAACTCAGTTGGTTAGAGTGCCATCCCAATACACCAAGATTGTGGGCACATATAAGAAGCAAGCAATTAATGTATAAATAAGTGTAACAACAAATATATATATATATCTCAAATCAACAAATTAAAAATCAATTAAAAATCTATAAAAATAAATCTAAAATGAGATTCAAATAACTGAGTTCTCTATGTCCTACTTTTACCAAAAACAAATAAAACACACACAAAAAACAAAACAAAACAAAAACTCTTAAAGAAACAAATGTAACCTCATTTTAGATTAGGGACAGATTTATTCATTCATTTTTGTTTGCCTTACAGGTGACTATATAAAGTTAAATCGTCAACAGAAAAAGAACCAAATGTTCAAAAATCCATTTAATTACTTATTTTGAGTGAAATAAGAAATACACTAACAAGTAAGAATTCCAAACCTGAGACCATTGTGGTAAGAGCTATCCAAACTTTCTAAAGGACTGCAGTTCTTCTTTTTCTTTATTTCCTAGGTCCCAATTAGTGGTGAAACTTACAAAATGCCAAGAGCCTAAATACAGGTGTTTTGGAAACAGTAGCAAATGTGCCAGGGGGTTGGGGAAGGGGGCAGAATGGGGGGTTATCTATCATTCAACACTTCTCTTAGGTTTTAGGAATCCTGAATGACAATATGTAAGGGGACAGGAGCTCATATACTGAGTGTGTGTACTTGTTCTGGGAAAAAAAGGGAACTGTAGGAGTAATATATTCCAAATATCCCTTGGTTTAATACAGTGGCAGAAAAGACCCAAAACCATATCCCTGCCGAAACCAGTTTGGCTCAGTGGTAGAGCGTTGGTCTGTGAACTGAAAGGTCCCGGGTTCGATTCCGGTCAAGGGCATGTACATTGGTTGTGGGCACATCCCCGGTAGGAGGTGTGCAAGAGGCAGCTGGTTGATGTTTCTCTCTCATCGACGTTTCTAACTCTCTATCTCTCTCCCTTCCTCTCTGTGAAATATCAATAAAATATATATTTTTAAAAAACCATATCCCTTAATACACATTCCATGAAAGAATCCTTATTATTAACAACTCTGGATAATCCGATCTAATAAAAGATTAATATGCAAATTGACCATCACACCAAGACACAAGATGTCCACCCCCATGTGGTCAAAGATGGCTGCCCCCATGTAAATACAAGATGGCTGCCACAAGATGGCCAGCAGGGGATGGCAGTTGTGGGAAGTTAGGGGTGACAAGGTCAATAGAGGAAGGCAGTTGAGGTGGACCTAGGCCTGCAGGGAAGGGCAGTTGGGAGGGACCAGGCCTGCAGGGAAGGCCAGTTGGAGGGGACCAGGCTTTCAGGGCAGGGAAGTTGAGATCCAGCAGTCCTGGATTCTGAGAGGGATGTCCAACCCCCCATTTAGGCAGATCCAAGTTGGATCAGGCCTAAACAGGCAGTTGGACATCACTCAAGGGGTCCCAGATTGGAGAGGGTACAGGCTGATCTGAGGGACACCCCCCTCCGCCATGCATGAATTTCATGTACTGGGTCTCTAGTATTCTATAAGACCCTTAATGAATATTTTAGTTTCTCAAGATGCTCCAAACTAAATTTGATCACCTCTTCTCAAGAACTTCTTTTCCATCTTTCCCTCTAATTTTATTACATCAAATCTAACTTCATGAGTAAGGAGAGAGGAGACCTGATAGCATGTTTTATGTTAGCATACCAGAATCTAGTTATCTGCATTTCCCAAATGATGGTGCATGCTTGTATATGTGCTTATCTATAAGACCACTGTACTATTCATTGAGGAATTTACATTTTATTTGTTTTCAGACATTTGAAAACACTGGCAGAAAACAAAGCCCTTCTTAATAAATTATTACTCCTATCAAGCAATCCAACTTGTATTCCATTTTATATTTTTGCTATTCAAGTTTAACCTCATAGATATCATCCCTCCAACCTTTTTTAAACAGCTGTGTGATCTACAAATAATACAAACTGACATTTAAAAATCACATTATTCTAAGCACTGCAGAATAATTGCTGGCAAATATTTTCCAGTATGTGTCACTGAAACATCTATCACATATAAGTCATGTGTTGTGCAATGTGTATGCCAGGATGAAACCTTATGTTCACAGATTTTGAAAATATAATTTCTAACTTCAACAGAACAGAAACGAGACACCTATTTTCAGAGTGCGAATTTATCCTGGAACCCTGACAGAGTGACAGATATTAAAATGGGTCCTATATTTCTAAATGACAGCCTAGGCTAACATGGAACTTTTAAAGTCAGGGCAAATCACTAGGAGATACTGCCAATTTGCTTTTTTCCCCTCTCTCTCTTTCTCATTATTTCTTTCAATGTGTTTTGCATGTCAATGTCTTTCAATAGTTTTGACATGTTCTAAACCCAAAGTGCAATTAAATTATCTTCCAATTTGTCATTATTAATTCAGAAAGAAAATTACTCATATTTTCTTTTTTGCTTTCAAAGAAACAGATTGCTAAACAAATTAATCACATTAATGGCTAACCATTATTGACCTCTGTCAATTTTCCAGATCTGTTCCACTATACTTGCACAAAATTTCTCTAGTCTCCAAAAATCTAATGAAGTAGGCTCTCATTCCACATGTCATAGATGAGGAACCTGTACTCACAGGTGCTGTGTCTTCTTGGCCATGCATGGCCACATAGCTTGGAGTAATTGCACCCAAAATCTAGCCCAAATCTACCTGAAAACAAAGCACATGATTTTCCTGGTATTATTTCTGCTATACATTTTCAGTAAATACAATATCTCAACACTTGCTATGTACATATAAGGATTCTAGCAGGGTCTTGAATTATACAGACAAATAAGAAAATCTTGCCGAAACCGGTTTGGCTCAGTGGATAGAGCATTGGCCTGCGGACTGAAAGGTCCTGGGTTCGATTCCAGTCAAGGGCATGTACCTTGGTTGTGGGCACATCCCCAGTAGGGGGTCTGATCTATGATTCTCTCATCGATGTTTCTAACTCTCTATCCCTCTCTCTTCCTCTCTGTAAAAAATCAATAAAATATATTTTTTTAAAAAAGAAAGAAAATCTTGCCATCCAAGAACTTAACAAACCTTTCTCATCTCTTTAGCATACTCACTCTATTTTTAAATGTCTTTATTTTCAAATTTGTAAACATTAATATCCTTATTTACTAATATTCTGAAAGTAGTAATGTATACATTCTCCTACAATTGAAATTTACTTTGTTCCAATAATTCTAACACATTTTGAATTTGGATACCATTTTTAGCATAAAAAATACTCAGGCCCTAGCCAATTTGGCTCAGTGGCTAGAGCAGGGATGGGCAAATTTTTTGACTCGAGGGCCACAATGGGTTCTTAAACTGGACCGGAGGGCCTGAACAAAAGCAACCTGACCATGCTGGCACTCTCTCATCTTGGGATGCTGGTGGAAGAGCGGAGGGGAGAGCAAGATAACCCTCTGTTCTTTTGGCTCCACAGGCTGGATAGAACAACCGAACTGGCCGGATCCAGCCCAAGGGCCGTATGTAGTTTGCCCACGGCTGAGCTAGAGCATCAACCTGTGGACTGAAGGGTCCCAGGTTAGATTTCAGTTAAGGGCATGTACCTTGGTTGCAAGGCACATCCCAAGTAGGGGGTGTTCAGGAGGCAGCTGATCAATTTTTCTCTCATTGATGTTTCTAACTCTCTATCCCCCTCTCTTTCTCTCTGTAAAAAATCAATAAAATATATTTTAAAAAATTCAGAACCCCACTTTATAAAAGAATACAGTTTCTCATTTATTTATATACTTTCTTATATTAATACTGCAGGCCTGGTGTATAGATTCATGCACCAGCGGGGTCCCTCGGCCTGGACTGCTGGGATTGGACCAAAACTGGCTCTCTGACATCCCCCGAAAGGTCCTGGATTGAGAGGGTAATTCTCGGGTGACTCACCCTGGAATCCGGCTCCCTCCTCTCTGGTTCCAGGTGCATCACCTGAGAACTGCAGCTGCCAAGTCACTGCAGTTGGAAGCTCCTGTGTTGAGCATCTGCCCCATGGTGGTCAGTGCACATCATAGCTATAGGGCAGAGTGTCTGCCCCCTGGTGGTCATTGCATGCCATAGCTACTGGTTGTACAGTCAGACTGTCACTTAGGCTTTTATTTATTTTATAAATATATTTTATTGATTTTTTTACAGAGAGGAAGAGAGAGGGATAGAGAGTTAGAAACATCAAAGAGAGAAACATCCATCAGCTGCCTCTTGCAAACTCCCTACTGGGGATGTGCCCACAACCAAGGTACATGCCCTTGACCACAATTAAACCTGGGACCTTTCAGTCTGCAGGCTGATGCTCTATCCACTGAGCCAAACCTGTTTCGGCATCACTTAGGCTTTCAGATATTAATATAACCAAACTTCTAGGATAGAAGTTCCTATCCCAGAATATTATTTATGAGCATATGTGTTCCATAAATTTACTCAGGACTGTGCTAATATTTACTTGTTATCTCTATAACAAACATATATCTTCAAATATTTTTTTCAAATTTGATTTTCATATAATGACCATTTGTTTATAGACATGAATATGTTTTTCCATTTATTCCAGCACACTTACTATATATATGCAAATAGATCAAACAGTGGGACAACCTAACAACCAGTTGCTATGATGTATGCTGACCAACAGGGAGCATGCACAGAACATGGCGGGCATCAGCTGTAGCAGGATGGTGGAGCAGGTGAGTAGGGGCGCTGGACCAAGGCAGGGCACCAGTCACTGTCATTGGGGCAAGCCTCTGGTGATTACTGAAAATTCTTTGTACACACATGCCAAGGTCCCTCCTGGCACTCGCACCCATTGCTGGTGCCTGGAGCCAGTCACAATCACTTAGCACTGTGAGTGGGTGCGAGCAGTGGTTGCTGGCCCCAATCACTCCTGAGGGCCTCTCCACTTCCCCCTGCTCCTGGGGGGCGATCAGGACAGTAGCTGCACTTGCACCCACTGAAGGCACTGGTCCCACTTGAACTTGCTGCTGACACCATCAATGAACGCAAGCAGAGCCAGAGCCATCAGTGCATGGGACCAGTGGCAGTGGGAGTGGGGCTGACAGCAGACAGGGCACCAGGGGCCATGGTGGGAGGGGCTGGGCAGGGGCACAGAGGATGGGCCGAGACCAGCCCCTGGCCCACTGCAGCCTCGTGGACCACAGTTCCTTTCAAGGTGCACAAATTTGTGCTCTGGCCTTGTGTGTGTGTGTGTGTGTGTGTGTGTGTGTGTGTGTGTAATTTGTGTAAGACATATACAAAGTTTAAAACTTTAATGGGAATCAAAATCTACATAGAGAATCAACCAAGTAAGAAAATCTACAAACATTTTTAATCTGCCATTACAACAGCATCAGGTTGATAAAAAATATTTATACAATTCTATTTGGACACCCTCCAACTTTTCTTACCCCTCCCCAGAGCAAAACCCAGAAATATTCAGAACCTAGACCTATGATTCACTGTGAAGTATTTTGAAAAGAATGTAAAATAACATTTTACTAAGTCTAAGTCCACTCCTACAGCTTTATAAATCAATTCTAAACAGATTATTTCCTTCAGTGAGTATGAATAGCCTACGGAGAATTTCTCAATGTGGGGAAAAAGACCAATGAATCTATAACTAATTATTGCAATTTTCTCCTTTAAAAAGTATTTGCACAATGATTTAGAAGAAATATTAGAAAATACAGGGTAGGGCAAAAGTAAGTTTATAGTTGTGAGTATGCAAAACAAATCATTTATTTTTATTTATTATTTATAATGATGGTATTATTTTCTATACCATAACTATAAACCTACTTTTGACCCACCCTGTACTTGATATCCCTCAAAGAGAATCAAGAGCATATATAGCTTCCATGAAATTAGTTTGAATAGACATGAGAAGGGGAGAATCATAGGAAAGAATGAAATTCGGAAACACAAAAGCCACAAAAATAAATTTTTAAGGAGACATTGGAAGAGCTAAATTCTGTAAAATAGCCAAATAATTAAAGAACAAAGCTGGAATTTTTATGCAACTCATGAAATGACACAGTTCAAACTATCAAGAATGCATATAATATATACAGAGATGCTTGAGTTCAGAAAAGTAGGTACTAAATGCTCCTTCAAAGTTGTTTCAAAATAATACGTGCTCACTGAGTTTCAGGGGAAAAAAAAAAAACTTTAAAAAGGTGTTTTAAAGTAAAAGGATGCAATCTAGTCATATTAAGGTAAAAATTGATGTTTATATAAGTAATGACTCACTAGCCTGTAGAGGAGATAAATGAAGTTAATCTCAACTTTGACCATGGTAAATTACAAAGGAATGTTAGCTGCATATATTTGAAGAAAAAAGTTGTGACATACTTTAAGAGATCAGTCTCAAACAAACTCGTTTTTACAGAAAGATACAAAAAAATAAACTCTCAAATACAAGTTCTCTAAAATAAACCATGTCCCAAGTAGAACCCGGGGAAGTATCTCAGGTGTTTATCTAAGTCCCTTTTGATAAGCTTTAACAGTGCAGGAGTTGTGCCAAAACCGATTTGGCTCAGTGGTAGAGCTTCAGTCTGCGGACTGAAAGGTCCCGGGTTCGATTCCGATCAAGGGCATGTACATTGGTTGCGGGCACACACACACACACACACACACACACACACACACACACACACACACCCCGGTAGGGGTTGTGCAAGAGGCGCCTGGTCGATGTTTCTCTCTCATCAATGTTTCTAGCTCTCTATCTCTATCCCTTCCTCTCTATAAAAAATATCAATAAAATATATTTTAAAAAAAGCAGTGCCCGAGTTGGAACATTCAAGTAGCTGCTAGCGAAGAGGCTACTCTAGGCAAGCAGGACCAACGGCAGGCTTAGGACCAAAAAGACCAGAAGCTTTAATTTAAATCTTAAGCATACGCAAAATAATTCCATCACTGCCAGAGGAAATACACCACATGAAACATATGCAGTTGCAGATCACACAGCACTTTATTGCTCACACAATTCCTGATGCTGCAGGGACAGGCTTAATGGGGATCCCGGCGGTGCTGTCCTCTGGGGTCCGGGGCTGGGCTGGGCTGGGCTGGTTCCAATGAAAGGGGCTGGCGTTCCTCATCCAAGAGTTTGGTGAGAGTTAGGTCCTGCCTGTCAGGAGGTACTAGCCTTTCTTCTGTCGTCTGGCAGGGAGAGGAGCGTGGAGCGGAGTAGCTTGATGGACTGACAAAAGGACACGCCTTTGAGGCTGTCTGGACCAGCGAGAACGGTTAGCTGGCCGGATCTATTTTTAAAGCCTGTTCCGGACCCGCAGCAGTGCAGGTGGCTGTCAGTGAATGACGTCAATGCACACATGTTCATCTCACACGGGGCGAGTGGCTGCATGTGGTTACCTAGTGAGAGTACATCCTCACACACATGGTTATCTTACCAAGTCACTCTGAGTCAGTAACTGAAGTTCAAATCTATCTATGGGGCACACACGCTTCAGGGCAGTGGGGAATGTGTCCTTAATATCACACTTTAAGTTTCAAGGAACCATTTCAAAAACTTCCTAACGTTTTTAGACATTCTTTAAGCATTTTTAAACATTTCTATATTTTACTACAACAAACCAAATAATGTAATTCTTAAAATCATTTTTTTGTAAAATATGATAAAATAAAATTCTATTTAAAATAAAGATAGAATAACAATCAAAAGTGCATTTAGTACGATAAATAATTAAACAGCCCAAAAGCAAAGAAATATAATTTTTTTAAGTTTTCTAAATTTAATCAGTTAAGATTTTTAAATTCCTTTATTAAAGGAACCTATTCAATAATACACATTTTTAAAGAGAGAGAGAGAGACAGATCAATATAAATTAGGTTCAAAAATAAATGTAAACATTTGTCATGGTGGAGGGTGCATGGCAAAGGTGTGAACCACTGTAGTCCTAAGAATAGCAGGGAGGCTTCCAGTTCAGGACACAGCGTTTATCTTTTCCTCCAGGAAATTTCCACTAAAATTACCCTAAATAATGAAATGCATCATCTTTAGTGAACAGATCTAAAGGATATGGGCCATGCGTGCATAGGATATTTCAATAAACTTACACAGAACAAGGGCCAAAAGAAGCTTTGTGAGATAATAGGGGGATGAAGCGGTTGTCTGAGGAGAACCTATTCCTTGAAGAGAATTTGATGGCTTAGACATGAAAATTATAGCCAACAAATAGATACATTAAAATTCCACTCAAATAAAAACTATACTATATGTAAATAAAAGCATATCACCGTTATTAGTAAATGAATAATGTTCTTCAAAAAAAGATGCAAATTAACACAGGTTAAAGCATAATTAAAATCCCCCAATTAGCCCTGGCTGGTATGGCTCAATTGGTTGGACATTATTCCTGGCCAGAACATATGCCGGGTTGTGGATTCAATACCCAATAGGGGGTGTGCAGGAGGCAACTGATTAATGTTTCACTCATTGATGTTTCTCTCTCTCTCCCTCCCCCTTGTGCTTTCTCTAAAAATCAATTTTAAAAAGTCCAAATCAAAGGAACCATAGTCTAATAGAATGGTTGATGAGCAGTGACAAATCTGAATGACACAATTTTAATTAGCTGAGTTAATAAGTCAGTGGGTAGGTGTGAAGCAGGAAGCAAGATATAAGATAACATTGATTTCTGGCTCCAAAATGTTTGAATGTAGGTGACTGGTGAGTGACCTTCTGCCCTGTGACTCTTGCATCTCATAAGATCTCATAAGATCTTCTGCCGGGCCTTCTGTGTTCTGATGGACAGTGGGAAAAGAACAAATTATCACATCACAGGAGGTTATTTATTGGCAGAGCCTGGAAACCAACTATGATATTCACATGATTTCTAGTAGCCATAATTCTTATTATTACATCTGTTTTAGAAATACAGCCTATTTCTGTGCACAGCAGCTACACAGAAAAGGTTTGGTGGGGTAGAAAGACAGTTTCTGTAACAGTTAATGGAGAAAAAGATTATAAATATAACCAGTACTTATTAGTTTCTTTTTTTTGTTCCCTTGTGTTTTATTTTTAATTATTGATTTTTTAAATTAATAATAATTAGAAGCAATAACTGGGTGTAAGACTGAAATTTGAACCAACATATATTACTGATGAGAATTTGTACATTATTATAATTCCCTTGTATTATTTAAGGAGAGGTCTTACATTTAAAATATTTTTATTTTCAACATTGATGCTTAGAAAAAAATTAGATTTAAATGACTACTAGCAAAATTTTAAAAGATGTATATTTTCCAAGACACTATAGAGAAAATCTTATGATAGGGTTGGAAGGCAGATGAGTGGCAATGTAATTAAGAATGGTCCCTGAAGGGACTCTCCAGTTGGGGGTACTTCTGTGTTTCCTGGGAGCATTCCATTTCCTTACCTGGGTGACTTGGTCCCATAGGTGTGAATATTTCCTTAATATTCATTGATTCTTATAATTCCTATGATGACAAAATCACTTTTATCTATGTGTGTTGTATTTACAAAAACTTTTAAAGGACAAATATATTATTATAAAGATAAATTATAAAGTATTTATGAATTACCGTAAACATTATTAAAATTGTTAAAGACTACAAATAAAACTACAGCCGAAATTGGTTTGGCTCAGTGGTAGAGCGTCAGTCTGTGGACTGAAAGGTCCCAGGTTCAATTCCGGTCAAGGGCATGTACCTTGGTTGCGGGCACATCCCCAGTAGGGGGTGTGCAAGAGGCAGCTGGTCGATCTTTCTCTCTCATAGACATTTCTAGCTCTCTATCTCTCTCCCTTCCTCTCTGTAAAATATCAATAAAATATATTTATAAAAAATAAATAAATAAATAAAATGAAACTACAAATTTTTGCTAGAAGATATCCTATTTAATAAAAGAATAATATGCAAATTAACCATCACTCCACTACACTCATAAGCCATGCCTACCAGCCAATCTGGAGAAAATATATAAATAAACCCAACCAAGATGGCTACAGCCACAGAGAGCAGGAGGGAGGCTTGGGTTTCCCAGGCAATGGAAGAAGCCAAGCTTTCGCCTGCCCTTGTCAGCCTAGGCCTCCACTCCAGGCTACTAAGTTCCAATTATAGAAGGTGAATAAACTTCAATAGAAATGGCTGCTGCCACAGAGCGAGCAGAAGGCTTGGCTTTGCTCGAGGCTACAAAGTTTCAATTGTAGAAGATAAATAGACCCCAGCTACCAGAGCCTCCACTTGGGTTTCCAGGGGGTGTGGTAACCCTGCAAACCACCACTGGCCCCTCACCCAGGAAGCCCCACACCCCAAGGGAATCCCTACCCTGATCTGGGACATCCTTCAGGGAAAACCAGCCGGCCCCCACCCATGCAGCAGGCCTCTATCCTATCTAATAACAGAGTAATATGTAGATTGACCATCACTCCAACACACAAGATGGCTTCCCCTATGTGATCAAAGATCCTAGTCCCATGTGGACATAAGATGGTCACCACAAGGTGGCCAGAAGGGGAGGGCAGTTGGGAGGGGCCAGATAGAGCAGAGGGGGGAAGTTGAGGGTGACCTGGCATGCAGGGAAGGGCAGATGGTGGGGTCCCAGGCCTGCAGTGGAAAGCAGTTGGGAGGGGGACCAGGCTTGCAGGGGAGGGCAGTTAAGGGTGACCAGGCCAGCAGAGAAGGGAAGTTGGGGGCAACTGGGCCTGCAACGAAGGGTAGTTAGGGGTAAATAGCCTGGCAGGGGAACAGTTATGCATCAATCAGGTTGCCAGGCAAAAGTGCTTAGGGGCAATCAGGAAGGCAAGCAGGAGAGCAGTTGGGATCCAGCAGTCCTGGATTGTGAAAGGGATGTCCGACTGCTTGTTTAGGCCTGAATCCAGATTGGAGAGGGCACAGGCTGGGCTGAAGATACCCCCTCAACCCCTGTGCATGAATTTTATGCGCTGGGCCTCTAGTAAATGATAACTTGAGAAGTCAGATATTCCTTGGTAGGGTTCCTTGGCATTTTCTTTCAAGGGAATAGGGAGAAAACCTGACCCTTTCAGGTTGTTAGTGAATAAAATTTTTAAGGGTGAAAAGGATGGGTTTTAGGAAATTTTAGAAATTTAAGGGAGAAGTACAGAGCTGCAGAGCAGCAGAAGGTACATTTCCATATAATGAGGGAACTGGAAACAGCAGAAGGTCTATATGCCAAAGGGAATATGAAGACAATAAGGAAGGGGTGGGGAGAACCTCACATGTCCCATGTGAAGTTCAGCCTTTGAGCCCAGGAGTTACTATAGTAACCAGCCTAGGGGAATAGTGACCAAAGAGAGGGGATATCAAGGCACTGGGATCTGCAGCTCTTATAAGCTGCAAGGAAAAGGAGCTCACTGGGACCCTCCCCATGTGGGCGTCTGTGCTTGTCCTTTAATGAATCTCCACTTTTGTTATACCACATTCTGTCCATGAATTCATTCTTGGACTCTGGTGGAAAAAGAATCTGGGACATCCTGCCCAGGGGAACACCACATGTTGCAGTCCAAAAATTCCATAACATTAGGGAAAGAAATAGAATATCTGGGACTGGATATGATTATAAGAAATATTAATAATGTTCTGTTAATTTTGATCATTTTGTTCTGATTCAAGAAAGTGGAAGGAGTTTCAGGGATAAAATAGGCAGGGTTAGGGAGTTTTAGGAATAGAGGGTGGGGGAGGAAGGCAGAGGTGAGGGTTGGAGCCCCCAGAAGGCAATACATTCACAGAAGGAAAAAGGGGTGCCAGGAGATAAGGGGAGAGGAAGACAAACATTCACAGAAAACGGGAAAAGCCACAGCGTGTGGGGAGAAAAAGGAAACTAACTTTCACTGAGGATAGAGAAATGCTGATAAATGGGGAAAAGGGGAAAACAGATTTTCACAGGAGATAGAGAATTCTACCATTGAAGTGGTGGGGGGTGGGGGGGGAACTGGGGCACCATGTGGGGTTTGGGCTTTGAAGCTGATATTCTACCAGTTGGAAGGCAGTATGAAGAGACAGAAAACTGCAGCCTTTATAAACCTTACCAAAATAGAGCTTAGTGAGTCACTCCCTTGAAATCCCCTCCCCACGTGGGAGTCTGTACTTGCTTCCAATAAATGCCCACCTTTTTTCCCCGTGGCTTCATTCTTCAAACCCGTCTGGATAAGAACCCGGGAAAGAACTTACCCTTGCATCCTGCTCAGAAGCGCATTCTAACCTGGCTAGGAGTTGCCCCTGAAATCTGGGAGTTCACCTGCAAATGCAGCCCATCCTCCCTTTGCAAACCTGGAGCCTTTTGTAACCCCCTAGTCCTTTGCAATCCCCCATTCTATATTGCTGGTAAACTGTAACCATTATACCCATTTTGCATATCTACTTTTGCATATTCACTCTTCCTCCAGACCATTTCTCCCTGTAATCTTTGCCATTCTACCCAGTAGAAGCAGCTTTCTTATGTGTGTGTTTGGAGGGGGGGGCAGATTTCTGTGGATGACCTATGCTGTCCCACACTGCTGGCATTACTGGAATAGATGCTCATATGACTCAATCCTGTTCTGCTGAATTGGCTCAAGTAGTGATAGGCAGTCCAGACTCGTTGGTTATCTGGTTTCACAGTTAGTGTGTGAACAGTTGGGGAGGATGCTTTAAACTAAGACAATGGATGAGAAACAGGCGCAGGACCCCTGATTAAATATCCTAGCTGGCCGTTCCTTTATATTGTACTTGTCTTGTGAGTGGATATCCTTACTAAAATACTTCTCTCCCCCAGATTGAATGTGATAGTTATGGGATACCAAGAAGCCCAGTGCAGTGGACTTAGCTCCGTATCCATAATGCTCTCAGACATCTGGCTCCCATTGACCATCATAGGCTGAATATGTGTGTCCCCTCAAATTTTTATGTTCAAAGCCATGTCCCCCGGTGATGGTATTAGGAAGTGAAACATTGAGAGGAATTTGGGATGGATCCCTCATGAATGGGGTTAATGTCCTTTTGAGAATCACAAGAAAGCTTCCTTTTTTCTTCTCTCTGCCCGGAATATGCACGGCCTCAAAGATGGTTTCACAGATAAATTAAACTCCAAAATAAATAATGGAGAAATAACACTTAAGATCATGATTCTTATTTTGAAACATTCTTCCTTGGCCTCCATAATTCTCAGTCTCCCTTCCAATTACAAGGAAGGGCTCAATTGTTTTAGTCATTTTCTTTGTTTCAAGTAATAACAGCTTGACTGTAAGAGTCTTTTCTTTGAAGAAAGAAAAAAAAAAAAAAAGAACCTCCCATCTGGGCAGCTAAGTATCAACATTTGAAGGATATTGTTTGATCCTAACACAATGGAGTTAAGGTTAAAGCCAGTCATTCTCAGACACCAATATTTAAATCTAGAGTGTAAATTGCCAGACCCCTTTGTCTTCATCCTTTCCGATAGCAGTGAGCCTGCAGGGTTAGCATATTGAGCAAAGCTGCGGAGTCTGAAAGGTCATACAATCGTCAGTTGCAATAACAAAAGAAAGCCAATGCTAAGACTATAGACAAACATTAAGGGTTATTTTGTTTAATGAATTAAATTCACAGGGTTGAAAAAAAAAAAAAAAAACAGTGACTCTCTGAAGCATTCCTAAGTAGAAACTTCTCTTAGGGGACAGCCAGAGAGCTCTCTCTAAGAGATCCACCGATGAGGTCACATTATGTATTGAGACACTGCATTCTCTTTTTGGCTAATTACAAATGTTGTTCTTTGAAATTTATAACTTTTTTTTTATCCTATGAGATTTAAAATTTTGATTTTTATTCTTTTGAATCACAAAAGGCAAAGATAATGACTCTTCTGTGTATTTGCTCCCAAATAAAATTGACAAACTAATCTTCCAAGGTGATCATTAGTCTTACTTCATGAAATATGGTAGCAACCATACTTGGGTAAAAACTGCTGTTTGAATTTTAACCCTGCTATTCTGGCTTCTGCACCTGCTTAAACATAGGATAGTTACCTCAGCTTCCAGATGGAGACCTGGAGGCTAAGGCAATCTTCCTGTGCCTGGGACTAGAACTACAGGAGATTGATTTCCACTGACTCAGTAGCTTCAGGGGTAGAAACTGTAGATAACCTTTAGAGATTAACCTATGAGCTCTGCTTCTGTATTATCGGCTATCACAAGATAGGGCCACATTCCAATGTCCAGCAGGATGTAACTGGGAACGACTCTGTGGGCTGTTCCAGGCCTTTAGAATTAGAATTCAGAACAGAGGAAAATTCTTGAGGTTTGGACCTTTAAAAGGACTGCTTACACCTGAAACAGTGCGCAATGGTGCGTGAGTGTGGACTCCACCTGCGTGTGGTGCTCTCGCGGCTGTCCTGGCCAGTTTTCAATAAATCCTTGCCTGCTTTTTTAATCACTCATCGGCTTCCGGTGTTCTTATTTTGAACCCAGGGTTCGACCCCACAACACTTCATATTTAAGTACACTAAACCTTATAAAATGTTGAGAATGTGTGGAAGTCCATACATGTAGGCATTGTCTTGTAGACCCCGGGGCCTAACACTATTAGAATTGCTAGAATGCATTAGGTGGTGCAATGGATAATACATTTAAACTGCTTTGCTTTCTTTTTGCTTTCCTATCCTGGTTATAGGAAGAGCGTATGTTATTTTCCAGGCACTGTGGCAGTGATAGGAATCACCATGGAGAATCTGATATAGATGAAGCAGGGATTTTAGGAAGAAATAGGCAGGCTTAGGGATATTTTAGAATTGGCTTCCATTGAAAAGCAAGGAGCTGCAGACTGGGAGAAGGTACGTTTCCATAACACAAGGAAGCCAAGTGTAGTTACATCTCCATAAGTCAAAGAAGCAGCAACAGTGACATTTACATAAGACAAGGGAACTGCAAGTAGCCAGGAAGAGTCTATATTTACAAAATAAAGAGAAGGAAGTCATTCAGATGGAAAAGAAGAAAGCCCGGAGGGCAGGAGGAGGGAGAACCTCACATGTCAAAGGGGAATATTGACCAATCAGAGGGGATATCAGGCACCAGGATCTGCAGTGTTTATAAGCCATAGGGAAAGGAATCCAGGGGCACTCTTCTCCTCCCTACTTGGGAGTCTGTCCTGGCTCTTCAATAAATCTCCGTCTTTGCTATACCACTTTCTGTCTGTGGATTCATCCTTCAATTCTGGCGGACAAAGAATCTGGGTTCCAGTCCAAAAATCCAGTATCATAAAGATAGAGAATGATAAATACAATTGTGTGGGTAAATATGTACGCTTTTGTGGAGACATTTAAAAAATACGGAGGAGTTCTGAGAGTTCTGGAGAGCAAATAACATGGTGCTGTGACCAATCTGTGACCAATGGACGCTAAAGGGCAGGTGGATCTTGAGTAAGGAACAGTCAGTTCACAGTGTTTGAAAGTGAGAAGTGAAGGCGGAGTGATGTAGACAGGGTGGAAACGCAGGGGTCTTATAAACATTGTTAATACAGACACTGGTATATACATAGAACAACAGGAATCCGCTGACTTTTTTTGAATGGGGTTGGGCGATAATGATATCGGTCTTTAGAACAACAACAAAAAATTTATTGAATTACTCTGGGAGGCTTGGGAAACGATTATATTTACATATTCAAAAGATCACTGTTGTTGCAGAACATTTTAATGTTTTGTTGTTTGTTTTGTTTAGCTTGCATTCTGGGAACAGAGCTCGATTATTTGCAAATTAGTGAAGGGAGTTTTCAGGGGTAAAACAGGCAGGTTTAGAGAGGTTTAGGAATTAGGAGGCCCATGGGGGAGGGAGGCATAGTTGGCTGGGGACTTGGAGCTGCCAGAAGGCATACATTCACAAAGTACAAAAGACACCTCAGGATAGGGGAGAGGAAGACACGTTCACAGAAGATAAGGGGAAAGCCATGGGGAATAGAAAAATGCTGACAAAAGTGAGAAAGAGGAATGCAGATTTTCACAGGAGACAGAATTCTACCACTGAAGGGGGAGAAAAAGAAGGGTGCCCCAAGGGGGCTTTGAGTTTTAAGCTGCTATAGTGACCAATAAGAAGGGAGCATTAACAGACAAAGCACTGCGGCCTTTATAAACCTCAGGAAAAAGGAGCTTAGTGTGCTACCTCCATTGGGACACCCGATGTGGGAGTCTGTACTTGTTTCCAGTAAATTTCCACCTTTTCATACACCACTTTTTGTCTGTAGCTTCATTCCTCAAATCCACCTGGATCAGAACCTGGGAAAGAAATCACCTTTGCATCCTGCTCAGAAGAAACCACATGTTTCAGTTTGGTTCTGGGTTTCATTAGCAAGCCCTACCTGTCACTCTGATGTCTGCTAAAATTTGAGACCCTTGGAAGGAGACTTTTATTTGCAACATTTGGTTCTCATCCCTGGCTGTGCATTAGAATCACGTGGCAGTTTACTGAGCTCACTTAAAGAAAAAATTACCACTGACCCTTAATTGGTCTGCAGTGGAACCTGGTTATCAATATTCTATATAACAAAACCCTAATATGCAAATTGACCAAATGGCAGAATGACCAGTGGAAAGACTGGTCACTATGATGTGCACTGACCAAGACAGGAGCTGCCCCCTGGTGGTCAATGCGCCTCTCACTTTGGGATGCTCAGATAATCTCATGTGGGCCAGGGAAACTCCAAACACAGTCAGAATTAGATAGCTCATAAGATTATGATTAAAGGGAGTATTAATTCTCCCAGAGAATGAAACAAGATTGTTTTTCAAGCAGTAACAGTAGGGCCTATGACACATTTTCAGCAGCAACAATAAAAGCCTGGAGATATTAGATGACTGGTGAGTCCCTAGTGGAGACTTGAGCCCCAAGCCAAGAGGGTCCTTGGCTTCCCGCAGGAACAAATTCAAGCATAAGTCACACAAGTAGTAAGAGTGGAAAAGCAGGTCTTCGGGCAGAGAGGATAGCAAGAAAAGCCACTCCAGACAGAGAAGTGGCCTCTCCTCACCAGAGAAGGAAGAGAGAGCCCAGCTATCTGTAGATGCTGAGCTTTTATCTGTTTGTAATTTCTATGGGAAATTGCAGGTGTTGGGAAGTACAACGCCAGGATTAATTTTTACTTTACAAGTGAAAGGTTCTCCCCCTCCCAAACTGGTGGGCGGAGTTTGACACATGACCCCTTAGGGCTCCCCCCCTCCCAAACTGGTGGGTGGAGCTAACAACATGACTGACACCTGCCAAGGGGACATCTCCAAGACAGTGAACCACCAATTAACACGGGCCAAGGTGCCCTTGGGGCCCATCCCTTCCTGTTCCACCCTGGGCCCAACCCCCTCCCTTTAAAAGGAACTCCAGGTAGGACACATGTGCTCTTTGGAGGGGCACCTCCATTGGCCCGGCTGGGTTCCGATTTCCTGTCCCCTCTCCCCTACTTCTGATCTTTACCTCGGTGATGGCTCCTGCCCATTACCGGGGAATAAACTCTCTTTAAAACTCCCTGTTGTTCTGTTTCCCGTTTCCTTTCAAACCTAACAACAAGCTGCATTTTTTGTTTTCTCTTGATGGTATGGGTAAAGGATCAGGTGCAGGTGAGTCGCTAGGAACCAGTCTTTGGGGGAATTCTCTGTCCTGAGGCTCCTTGTGTCTGTTTGCACCTCTGGTCACCTGAGTTCCTGTTATACAGCATGTGGCAGGCCCCTGACTTAACTTTGTTTGACTTTAGGTCGATATGTAGTTCTCCTGCCCCTCTCCTATAAATTAGAACCACATACTCAAACACAATTATTATGCAAGAAATACAAAATATAGTCATTTTCATGGGCAAAAGTCACTCTTTATCACAGATTTGATGTTAAAATATCAGGAGTTTTTTTAAATCATCAAGAAGAAAAGTGATTTCAGATAAAAAAAGATGGGATACTAGAAACATGAGCAAAGAAACTGACAAAATACAATAATTGTGGGTGTTTTTGTTTGTTTTTTTTTGAAAGGTATAGAACAAAAATTCTACATAACAGTAATATGATTTAGGGCAGAGAGTGAGCCTTTCTATGAACAAACTGACAAGATCTCCATCTCTTATCTGGAGAATAGACAGGACAGTGGCCTTATTTGAACAAACTTATTACAGGTGCATCTTAAAAATAAGTCTGATCACAGAAACCAAAGGCAACCAATAGCCTAAAGATCGGGAAAAGGAAAGAAAGGGAGTAGAGGAAAATGTCTTAATAAAACATAAGGCAGAGAAAACATTAAAAAGCAAACAAAACGGATGGTAAAGAGACAACACAAAATGAGCAGAGAATTTATTTCTAAATCAGTGAACACATTTAATGTACATGGATTATCAAGTTGGATAATAATAATATAATGTAAAATGACAACTTTATGTTGCTTATCATATACCCATCCAAAGGAAAAGGACATAAAATATATAAATGATAGGAAATATATATATATTAGCTAAATACCAATTATAATTAAAAATTTGGAATACTAAAATTAATAACAGAAAGAATGTATATTAAAGCAAAAAGCACAAAGAATTAAGCAAAAAGAATTAAGATAATTCCTATAAAACAATTTATCAACATGACATGAAAATTTGAACTATATACAATAACAGTATTTTAAAAAGAATTTTAAAATTCCATAATCATAGTAAAATATTTAAAATATATTGGGTAATAAGCATGTATGCAGATAGAGCAATAAAAGTTAGGACAAAAAGTATTGAATTACAGTGAATTAGCATGATCTAAAAGATGAGATTTTATAAACTATAAATGGATAAAGGACTTAAACATAAGATGGAAAAACATAAAAATCTTAGAAGAATTCATAGGCAGCAAAATATCAGACATATGTTGTAGCAATATCTTTACTGATACAGCTCTTAGGGCAATGGAAGCTAAGGAGAAAATAAACAAATGGGACTATATCAAAATAAAAAGCTTCTGCACAGCAAACAAAACCAACAAAACAATAAGAAAACCCACTGCATGGGAGAACATACTTGCCAATGTTATCTCTGATAAGGATTTAATCTCCAAAATTTACAGAGAGCGCATACAACTTAACAAAAGGTAGATAAACGATCCAATAAAAAAAATGGGCAAATGACCTAAATAGACACTTTTCAAAAGAGGACATACAGAAGCCCAAAAGATATATGAAAACATACTCAAAGTCAATAATTATCCTAGAGATGCAAATCAAAAGGACAATGCGGTACCATCTCACACCTGTCAGAATGGCTATCATCAACAAATCAACAAATGACAAGTGCTGGGGAGGATGCTGAGAAAAAGGAACCCTTGTGCACTGCTGGTGGGAGTGCAGACTGGTGCAGCCACTGTGGAGAACAGTATGGAGTTTCCTCAAAAAACTTAAAATGGAACTCCCATTTGACCGAGTGATCCCACTTCTAGGAATATATCCCAAGAAACTAGAAACACCAATCAGAAATAATATATGCACCCCTATATTCATAGCAGCACAATTTGCACTAGCAAAGATTTGGAAACAGCCTAAGTGCCCATCAGTAGATAAGTGGATTAAAAACAGTGGTACATCTATACAATACTATGCTGCTGTAGAAAAGAAAGAAGGAACTCTTTTCAATCTCAACAGCATGGATAGACCTGGAGAGCATGATGCTAAGCAAAATAAGGCAGTCGGAGAAAGGTAAATATCACATGATCTCTCTCATTTGTGGAATATAATAAACAACATAAACTGATGAAGAAAAACAGATCTAGAGACATAGAAGCGTCAAACAGGCTGTCCAAAATCAGAGGGAAGGCAAGAGATGGAGATGGGAGGGAAGGGGGCAAGAGATCAACCAAAGGACTTGTATGCATGCCTATAAGCATAACCCATGGACACAGACAGTAGGGAGGTGAGGTCATGTGGGGGGTAGGTACAGTCGGGTAGAGGTCAATGGGGGGAAAAGGACACATATGTAATACTTTAAACAATAAAGAATTTAAATACAAATAATACCTTATTCAATATTTATACAAGATTTTACTAAAATAAGTATTTCCTAATATAAAGCAATTCCATAAAATGTAATGGAAATATCTTGTTTTGTACTATTTTTGTCTTTATTTGTTTTGAATACATGTACTATTTGGAAATTAATTCAAACTTTACAGTTTGTTTTATCTTTTAGATACTAGTATGTACTGAAATACAACAAAAACATTTCCTACTTAACATGAGCAATCTGTTCTAGATACAAGGACTAACCAAAAACCTGTTTGCCACCATTTGAAGAAATTTATAATGAATTAGAAGTTAACCCTCCAAACTCTTGCATACCAAATTTCCAGTTTCTAAACTACTACTAAAACACAGAAAATGTGTGTGTATGAATGTATGTGTATATAATCTCATAAAAAAACTTTATCTCCGTATAATTTTCTCTAACATGTTTTAGTGATTCATTTCAAAACAGAATTTAGCAAAGGCTAAATTTTTAAAAGCACCCATAGAAAAGAGATCAGAACCAAAAGCATGACAGAGTGCCTCTCAGAAAAACTGATGTGATGAAACTGAACAATAACAAACGGGGTTTGGCTCCCAGCCCCATAGAAAGCTAAACTCAGGGGCAGGTGCTGATGCAAAAGGAAAGAGGTTTCATTCAGGAGTCACAGGACCTGGGAGGATGGTGGACTCCCATCCCCTTCCTGCTCCAGCTTGTGGTTCTTACATGGATAGTTTTATCTTGATAGTTTTTGGTGAATTAGGGTTTATCCATTCACCCTATTAACTTTTTTTCTGCTCAGTCCCTGTCCTGTCCATTCAAAGTTCTAGCTTTTAGTGAGCTCAGTATAAGAAACTCTCCAAGTGGGGAAGATTCCTGGATGCTCTGACTGTATAGCAACAATACCATTCACACTCAAGACTCTAGTGCAACAATACCATTCACACTCAAGCACAGTTTCTCTTTTCTGATATTCAACTCAAGATTTTTATAGGTGGTTCAGATGTCCTTTTACTCATTTTTTAAATTAAATTTATTGGGATGACATTAGTTAATAACATTATGTAAGTTTCAAGTGTATTCTAAAATTAATTATAAATTGCATTGTGTGCTCACCAACTGTAGCCTAATCTTCCTTTATAACCATATATTTGACTGTTTACAGTGTGTTCACCCTCTTAACTCTTCCTCCACTCCCCTTGCCCTGTGGTAACCTTCATTTTGTCTGTCTTTATGAGTTTGTTTGTTTGTTGATTTATTTCTTGCCTTCTGTTTTATATCTTACATATGAGAAAAATCATATGGTCCATCCTTTTCCATTTGCCTCATTTGGCTTAGTGTGATGCTATCAAGATCCATACACGTTTTCACAAATGTCAGAATTTCACCCTTTCTTGTGACTCAGTTAGTATCCCATCATATATATAACTTGACCCCCCAAAATGTACACACACACTTTGAATAATTATAAAGGCAGCATTTATTAAAATACATCTTATTTTCAAAATTGAGCTACCAGCTGTTAAAGTGTGTATACATTTTGGGGGGGACACCCTGTGTATGGAAGGACACGTCTTTATCAATATCGTATTCATGACAATGAGTAATATTGCAATGAATGTAGAGGCATATATATCTTAATTAATCAATATTTTCTGATTGGATTGATACCCAAAAGAATGACTGCTGCTTTATATAGTAGCTTAATTAATGTTTTTGGTTTGCATTTATTTGTTTGTTTGTTTTTATTAGTATTTTAAGGAGTCTCCACACTGTTTTCCATATTGGCTGCTACATTCCAATCAGCAGTGAATAAGTGTTTTCTTTTCTCCACATTCTTTCCAACACTTGTTAATTCTTATTTTATTGATAGACTTTCTAACAGGTATGAATGAGGTGGTATATTATTGTGATTTGGATTTGCAATTAGTTTACAGCTAGTGAAATTGAGCATATTTTCACATATCTGTTGGCTATTTGTATGTCTTCTTGGGAAAAATTTCTAATGTCTTTATTTTATTAAAACATTATATAGAGAATATGGGGCATAAATATGCTTTTTCCCCTTATTAAGTTCTATAAAGTTCAGATATTAACAAGCAAAAGCTATTCCATAGGCCAACATAGCACAAATAATCTAAGTGATATGCATCTAGTGATGTTTACAAGCAGAGTACAACTTGGATGATTATATATAATTACTTAGAAATGTTTCAACATTAACTACAGTTAATATTTTTTTCATCTTATGATTGCACAATTTATTAAGGAATCAGTAGATATGCAGAATATATATGCTATGTTATTCTAATTTAGATAAATATTTTTACATCAACGAATATCTTACTTCCAAAATGACTTTAAAAATCACTATTGGGTGACTGGTGAGAGAATATGAATTTTTTAAAAAATTTCATATAAACTTGATTTATAAGCTTGCAAGGCATTTTTATTTTAGTCCATTTTCTCCACATTTAAAATGTGTATAGCCAAAGCATTGGTACAGTCATTATACTTAAATGTGACGGATTAAACATGCACATGTTTCTCTCTGCTCCCTCCATGAATTCCCAACAAATGGACAGCAAAGGAATTAAGTCCACAAGGACAGGAGAATTGAGGAGGAAAGAATGGAAGGCAGATGAAAAGTGTCAAAAAAGGTTTAGAAGATAAAAATTGGTGTATAAGCAGCTGCAAATTTATGCCTTAGTCTTTGCAATCAATTAAGTGCTCAGGGCAGGATTAATAGCTAATCTGCAGTCTTTCCTCTAGCCTTAGGGGTGCCGAGGGAAACCCTCCTGGAAAGACCAAGCAAGGAAAGTACAGGGCGTGCTGTCTCCAACATGAAGGAAGACGTTGCTGAGTTTGCTTTGTAGCAGACTAAGATTCTGAACCTGGTCATTAAGATTATTTATTAAACACCCTGTTATTGATGAGTAACCCGAAATTGACAAATAAGCTGTAATTGAGAAGTAATGTGCAACTGATGAGGTGTAGTTTCACCAGGGAATGAGAGCTAGTCAAGTACCCCTGAGAGTGATACATGGCTAATGAGGTATAAATACACCTCGAGTATAGCTTTCCTGAACCTCATCTCACATGACTGATTTGCATCCAACAGGGAAAGACGAGGACATTTGGAATCTGCCCCTGAGAATCATGAGACATCTGCTACCTCTTGCTGTGCATCCTCTCCTCCCTATCCTATACTCCTTTTAAACTCGGTAAATACCAGATAGACTTCATGGTGCCTACTGAATTTGATTGCTAATTCCAACTTAAAACCATTGTGATGTATCAAGCAAATTTTATGTTCAAGGCTGAAAGAAGGAAGGGGAAGCAGAGAGGTTAGTCTGTGTCACAGACCACCAGAAAGTACAAAAACTCGGAAACAATTGCTTTTCAGTGTAATAAAAAGGGAGGTTTGTCTGAAAAACATTTAAGGTATCCATGTATCCCCATACTTACAGACTGTACCACTTTATGCCCTAGAGAAGGCCTACAGGTTTTACTTTCTAGAAACAATGCACTTTGTTTATATAAAAACAATGTCTCTCTCCAGGATCCCAGAAAGAAAACAGACAGAGATGCTGAAGAGGCCTTGCAGGGTAGGTCACTGGGAAAATGGAGGGAAGAGCGAAGCACCACAGTGAAAACAAAGAGTTTATGGAGAAGCCTACGCTCAATGCTGTATTCTAATTTCTCTCCTTACTTCCCAAAAGGTAGGTTTCAAGATTACACAAGATTGGACGAGAGATAATCACTTACATTTCATGATATATGGACTTTCCCCCAACAAAACTAACACATCTCAAGAGATCATCTCACTCTGCATGACCTGCCAGGGCTAACAGAGTTTCTAGAAACTTTCACTTTAGAACCCGTACAATTAGTCAGACGTCCAGGAAACAGGGGTAGGAGAGAGAAGGAGGAAATTTTCAGGTTGATGGGGAGGGATATTGAAAGGAATTTTTAGGGGTTAAAAAAAAGCAGGTTTAGGGAGTTTTAGGAATTAGGGGGTCCCTGGGAGAGAACCCCAGTGCTGCAAACCTGGGAGCTGCCAAAAGTTATAAATTTACAGACTAAAGAGGAAGGTCACAGCGAATAGAAAGACAAAAGGAGAAAAACATCACGTGGAGTTTGGGCTCTGAAGCTGCTATAGTGACCGATCAGAGGGGATATCAGGACACAGAGAACCGCAGTCTTTATCAACTTTAAGAAAGAAGGAGTTGGTGGGTCTCTCTTCCCCTCCCCACGTGGGACTCTGTGCTTGTCTCTCAATAAACTTCCACCTTTTCCTGAACCATCTTTTTCCCGTGACTTCATTCTTCGAATCCAGCTGGACAGGAACCCAGGAAATCACCTTTGCATCCTGTGCAGAGGTAAAACCACAGGTTCTGGTTCAATTTCTAAGGTTCCATATGCTGAGCTGAATGCTCTGCATCTGGCCTAGGGGAACAAACAATTGGTACCTATTGGAGGAGAAGAGAAGAAAGAAACTAAGGAGAAAAGATTTCGAGAAAAATAAAAAAGCCTCTCTTTCCCGACCTGGTGGAGCAGGAGGGGCCGTCACGAGAGCCGAGATCTGCCACCACGATGACTGAACGTGTCTGCCAAGGAGCCAAGAGCCAGGACATCTACCCACGGCCCTCGGTCAGCTGTACAGGTTTCCAGCCAGACAAGCCAACTCCCCCAACTGGAGCTGAGAGGCTGCGCATAAGTGGCACCAACCAGTCACCTGTCCTTTCCTTGGGTCATTTGGAAGATGATGCTTTCTGGCTAGGAGAGGAAAACCGCTGTGGTTGAGGGACTATTACCCATGAGGTGGGTATCCTGGAGGTGCCCAACCTGAAGGTACAGTATGTGAACTTCATGTGAGCAGCTGCACCCAGAGCCTCATCCTCAAGCCTGGGGGCAAGATCTTCACCTCCAACCAGCAGCTGTGGCACCCACTATCCTGCTTTCTGGTCCTCACAAGGGCTGAGAGGTGGAAAGGCATTTCAGCAAGGCTCTGGATGCCCTCGCAGCCACACCAAACCCTGCCTGCCATCCAAGGGCTGGAAGTTCAAGTGCAAAATAGGCAAACTGTCCCGCTGTGGCTGCAAAACTAACCCGGTGCCTATCTTCTTATTTAAAAGACTAGAACCCTGGTGCATGAAATTCATGCACGGGTAGGGTCTCTGCTTGTACCCGCCTTGGCCTGGCACTGCCCACTTGCTGTCCCCCCCCTCCCCCCCCCCGCGGCTGCAGGTCAGGACCTGCAGGCTGGGGGCAGCTCCACTGTTGAGTGTCTGCCCCCTGGTGGTCAATGAGCATCATAGGGACCCGTTGTTTTGCCAGACATTCCACCTTTTGGTTGATTTGCCTATTAAGGTTTTATATAGATAGAATATTGGATTTTTTTTTTTGCGGGGGGGGGGAAAGGTGCAAATAATTTACTTGATATACTTAGTGATATTAGGATAAACGTTTTATTTGAGAGACTGGAGACATATTAGTGATAATAAAAAAGAAAAGCCAACAATGTAATTAATTAATTATTAACTTGAGACAAAACACAAAGTTAATAAAAAGTAAATTTCATCTGCAATATTAATTTAGTTGTATGAGAAGATAATAATATTGACTTAATTAAAACTGTAATATAGCTGTAGTGGAAGGCCAAGAGATGGGTTTTTACTATTTGTGGAGAGGGAAATGGAATTTAATCCTTGTATTCTATAGCAGAAAGACCATAAATAAAGGCTATGACATTATTTAGAAATATAGAAGTAAATACAGCAGATATGGCTAAATACGTTAAAAATGGTTGTTTCTAAGGGGGGACATGGGGAGGAGTGTAGAGTGAGAAAAGGATTACCTTTTAGGTTACCAAATAGTGTGTAAAAACATATTCACTTGATAAACTACTAACAATTAATAAACCTAAAAATGAATATTTCCTCCAATTCTTCCTTCAGAGATCACACTTTTTTTTTCTTTTTTTTTCTTTTTTTTTACCATTTGCATAAATTCTGTGCCTACATCTAAGTGCAGTTTGCCTAAGCCACAGTCTGGCCTCCCTCTGCAGAAGGCGACCCACTGCCACCTGAGGTTCATGCATTAGTTTGGAAACTCAGGCTTCAGGGATGACTTACTTTCTTCTTATAGGCAAATAGATGTGCAGACTAACTTTATAAAAGTAAAATTTTTATTTAGAAAGCATTTTATACATAAATCTCTACATGAAGAAGGAACACATACACCTAGTGCACAAATTACCAGTAAGGGGGACCTCAGCCCCCCGTTTTCCATTCTGGGAAAACAGGTAAGAAGGGCAAAAATTATACCATCTTGTTAGTTATTTCCATACACAGTTTTTCAAGTAGCATTACTATTCCTTTGTTGGTATTTTTGTGTGTGTTTTTTCCTATGTGGATTAGTTCAATCTAGCTTTGACTTTATTTCCAACTTCCTGATAAGACCCTGGAGAATGTTAGAAAGAATAAAGGCTCCTCAACTTACACCAGCCCCAGATTTCAGGCCCTTCATACCCGAATGTTCTATGAGTGTTTTCCCAAAACAGTCTTGTCTTCTGTGTTCTTTCACCTTTTTATTTTGCTCTATTAACCACCGCAGGAGAAGATGTCCTATAGGATGCTCTGCAAGGTTAAGCTGTCCCTCCTTGCTACCGAGATGCAATTTTCCTGCTGCTAAGCTGGTTATGACATTCAAGGCAGGTTGACTTTTTTCAATGGCACTTCCCAGAAAGCAGACACCAGCACACATGCAGACTTACCCAGCACCACTTCTTGGACATGTCCCTGCAGGTAGCTTAACAAAGCTGGAGCTGTGGGCTCTAAGAGAGCTCTGTGACGGACCTCTGTATCTTTCTTCCTGTGTGTGTTTCCATCTCACAGTTCTTCAAAAGCCGATTTTCTCTGTTCTTTTTTAAAATATATTTTATTGATTTTTACAGAGAGGAAGGAAAAGGGATAGAGAGATAGAAACATAGATGAGAGAGAGACATTGATCAGCTGCCTCCTGCACATCTCCTACTGGGGATGTGCCTGCAACCATGGTACATGCCCTTGACCATAATCGAACCTGGGTCCCCTCAGTCCACAGGCCAACACTCTATTCACTGAGCCAAACCGGTTTTGGCTGTTTTCTCTGTTCCTCATTGCCATAATTAATATGACACTGGATCACATGAGCAAATGCAATGTCTCATTTTTCCTCGAATCAGCTGCTACAAATCGCTCATCAACTTCACTCTTTTTCTTTGTCACAGTCTTTTCTTAAGATTCCCCCAAATCTGTTTTGCCTGCGCAACAGTGTCAGAGTTGGTTTTATCACTGAGTTGTCTGCTGTGCTTCAGTTCTTTTTGAGATCATCCCATTTCTGTTTCTCGGGTGCTAATCCATCACTTTTACAGTCTGTCTGAAATTCTCTCTTCCTGTTGACTTTACTTGCCTGCTGGGATTCGTTCTTTGATATTTTACCCCTTGCTGCTTATTCCTGAACTGCGTCACACTGTTTGCCTGGTTGTAGGCACTTTCTTCTAAGTTCTTAGATGTGATTCTTAGGTCCACCTCCCTTTAACATTTCTTGGGAACATCTTTGAATCATTGTTTTTGTGAAATCTGTTTTTGTTTTTTCTTGTGATTTATTTATACCTTTTCTTGTGATTTTTTTCTTCTTCTCTGAGTTGCATGAGAGCAACGTTGTGGCCCAGAGAGATGCAGCTCCTGCTGCCACTTCCTCTTTAAGTTAAATTTTTGAAGTGTTTTATTTATAGGAGCAGATGAACTATGTGCTACTATCAGCTTGCTTATTCTAGATGCAGTTAAGAAACTTTTAAACTAAAACCTATTCTCCTCAGACTATTCCAAAAAATCAAAGATGAAGGCACACTTTTAAGCTCTTTCTATGAACCCAGCATTACCCTAATCCCAAAACCAGATAAAGGCATTACAAATAAATAAATAAATAAATAAATAAATAAATACAGGCCAATATCCTTGATGAACATAGATGCTAAAACCCTCAACAAAATTCTAGCAAATCGGATTTAACATTACATTAGAAAGATCATATACCATGACCACGTGGGTTTTATTTCATGGATGCATATCCACAAACCAATAAATGTGATACATAAAATCAACAAATTGAGGGACAAAAGTCACATAATCATATCAATCGATGCAGAAAAAGCATTCAACAAAACCCAGCACCCTTTCTTGATAAAAACTCTCAACAAAGTGGGAATAGAGGGATCATACTTCAACATAATAAAATCCTTATATGACAAACCTACAGCCAACATCATACTCAATGGGCAAAAACTAAACTCATTTTCCCTGAAAACAGGAACAAGACTGGGATGCCCACTTTCACCACTCCAGTTCAATATAGTACTGGAAGTGCTAGCCATAGCACTTATCAGCTTGATTATTCCAGTTGCACAGAAGAAGAAATAAAAGGCACCCAAATTGGAAAAGAAGAAGTAAAACTGACCTAATTTGCAGATGACATGATACTGTGCATAGAAAACCCCAAAGACTCCATAAAAAAGTACTAGACCTAATAAATGAATTTGGCAATGTAGCAGGATACAATATTAACACCCAGAAGTCTATTGCCTTTTTATACACCAATAATGAACTTACAGAAAAAAAATGAAATAATCAATCCCATTTTATCATTGCACAAAAATATTAAGATACCTAGGAATAAACTAACTAAGGAGGTAAAAGACCTGTACTTGGAAAACTACAGTGCATAAAAAAAAACAGATAGAGGAAGACATAAACAAATGGAAGAACATACCATGTTCATGGATTGGTAGCATCAATATCATTAAAATGTCCATAGTACCCAAAGTAATCTACAGATTCAATGCAATCTCCATTAAAACATCAATGGCATATTTGAAAAATCTAAAACAAACTCTCCAAAAATTCACCTGGAATAAAAAAGACCCCAAATAGAAACAGCAATCCTGAGAAAGAAGAGCACAGTTGGAGGGATTACAATACCAAATATCAAGCTGTATTACCAAGCCACAGGTCTTAAAACTTCCTGGTACTGACATAAGGACAGGCATGTAGACCAATGGAACAAAAGAGAGAACCCAGAAATTGACACAAGCCATTATGCTCAATTAATATTTGACAAAAGAGGCAAGAACATACAATGGAGTCAATGCAGTCTCTTCAATAAATGGTTCTGGGAAATTTGGTTAGATTCATGCAAAAAAATGAAACTATATCACCAACGTACAACTCAGACTATTCCAAAACAAACACAAAAACAAACTCAATGGCTTAAATGTAAGATGGGAAGCCTTAAAACCCTACAAGACTACATTGGCAACAAAATAGCATAATATGTTGTAGCAATATTTTTACAAACATAGCTCCTAGGGCAATAGAGACTAAGGAGAAAATAAACAAATGGGACTACATCAAAATAAAAGAAAAAGAAACCATCAACAAAACAACAAGAAAACCCCCTGCATGGGAGAACATATTTGCCAATGATATTTCAGGTAAGGATTTAATCTCCAAAATTTACAGAGAACTCATACAACTTAACAAAAGGAAGATAACCCAATAAAAAATGGACAAAGAACCTAAATACTTTTCAAAAGAGGGCATCAGAAGTCCCAGATACATAAAAACATGCTAAAAGTCACTAATAATCCAAAAAATGAAAATCAAAACAATAATGAGATACCATCTCACACCTGTCAGAATGGTTATCATCAAGAAATCAACAAATGTAAGTGCTGGTGAGGATGCAGAGTAAAAGGAACCCTTATGCACTGCTGGTGGGAATGCAGACTGGTGCAGCCACTGTGGAGAACAATATGGAGTTTCCTGAAAAAGTTACAGATCTCCCATTTGACACAGAAATCCCACTAATGGGACTATATCCCAAGAAACCAGAAAACCAATCAAAAAGGATATATAGCACCCCTAAGTTCATAGCACACAATTTACAATAGCTAAGATTTGAAAATAGCCTAAGTGCCCATCAGCAGATGAGTATATCCTCCCAGAATCTTATGTTTATATATGACTATGTATCTTTTTTTGGCAAAATGAGATTATACTCTATGTGCTGATTTATAACATGCTTTCTTCAGTTAATGATCTCCATTATTCCATGGCAATATATTTTTCCTTATATCACGCTCATTTCTGCAATCAAATTTCCTCAAAAGTCCCTAGCATGTCCTTTACAGCTGGTTTCTTCTAAAGATAATCCATTCCAGAAACATATATTCCATTTGGTATTTGTGTTCTCTCAGCTCCTTTTCCCCTAGCAGGTCACTTTTAATGACACTCATTTTTTTTATTGTTTAAAGTATTACAAATAGTAATACATATATCTCCTCATTTTTCCCCAATTGACCTTTCCCCAGCCTCCCCTACCTCCTGGCACATGCCCTTTTCCCCTCCCAGTGAATGACCCTCATTTTTTTACAAGACCTGGTCTGATGTTCTGCAGAAGGTCAATTCTTCTGCATTTGTGTGCTGCCTCCTCATGGCATCATGTATGTTAAACAATTTACATGTAAGTTAAGCTAAGCTTTTGTGGATCCTGAAATCTGAAAGCTAGATCTAAAGGCTAGAGAATTTAAGTTAAGTAAGTTTTCTAAAATACATTCTAAGTGATATTGTTTACTTTAAATATATTTTTAATTGATATTTTACAGAGAGGAAGAGAGAGAGATAGAGAGCTAGACACATCAATGAGAGAGAAACATCGACCAGCTGCCTTTTGCACAGCCCCTACGGGAGATGTGCCCACAACTAATGTACATGCCCTTGACCTGAATCGAACCAGGGACCTTTCAGTCCGCAGACCAACGCTCTACCACTGAGCCAAAACGATTTTGGCGATATTGTTTACTTTATATCTCATCTCATCAAGAAACAGATGTTACCTGGTTTCTGCCACCATTTATACCAATGATACTGCTGATCAAAATGATGACATTCTGAGCCCTCAATTGTCCCCAAACATCACTACCCTTGCAACTAGAAGCTAAAATGTGGTATAAGTTTTTGTATCAGGAAATGATTTTCCAGTTTTATCATCTACCATATGCCCAATGGAGTTGACATCTATTCAGAGTCCTTTTTTGAGTTAATATATCCATTAAAGGAAATTGTAGAATGATAATATTTTGTTCTTACTTATGGGCTGTCATTCTGTAAAATAGTTTTTCCTCATCGTGGGTTTATTTGGTTATAGTTCTTAATTCAAAATTAGGATACTGGCCTTATCTTCTTTTAGTTACTGATATCAAAGAGCTGGACTGTTTTATTGCTATCTCAAATGGCAATTGCTGGCTCCTATTATCTTTTTAACATTTTGGACTCATATAATGTCATTGGGTTAATGTTTCAATTGACTAATTTTTTTCTCAAATGTTTTACAATTTAAATAGTATAATTCAAAGTTGATAAGCCTTGACAAGATGGTTGTTGTGTCCTCTTAACTCAGCTGTTACTGTCTCTTAATTTTTGTTTTGAAATATTTTAAACATATAAAAATAGAATAGAAGAAATAACTCCACCCTGCTCTGCACCAAGCCTCCACAATTATCAGCACACATCCAAATTTGTTTCTTCTACAGTTTTAACCACTCCCCTTCTTATATTCTTTGAAAGCAAATTCCAAATATATAATTTCATTTAATGCATAAATATATTCTAAAAGACAAGGGCTATTAGGACAACTATCAAATCTCATAACATATCTAAAAATCTATGAACAACAATTCTTTAAATATTATTAAATATCTTGTCAATGGTTAAATTTCTGTCTTTTTAAAAATTGTATTGAATTTGTTAGGGTGACATTGGTTAACAAAATTATAGCTTTCAAGTCATCAGCTCTATAATACATCATCTGTACATTGAATTGCATTTTCAACAACCAAAGTCAAGTCTCTACATCACCATTCATCCCCACTTTATACTATTTCCCTCTGGTAATCACTATATTGTGTCTATGAGGTGCTTTTGTTTGTTTGTTTTTGCTTAATCCCTTCAATTTTTCACCCCATTCCTCCTCATTTCTGATAACTGTCAGTCTGCTCTCTTTATCTATGAATCTGTTTCTATTTTTGTTTATTTTTGTTTTTATTTTGTTTGTTTATTCACACTTAAAAGTGAAATCATATGGTACTTGTCTTTCTCTGGCTGGCTTACTTTTACTTAGTATAATATCCTCCAGGTCTATCCATACTCTCCAAAAAGGTAAGAATTTTCTCTTTTTTATGGCCAAATAGTAGTCCATTGTGTACATTGCTATATCTTCATTATCCACTAATCGACTGATGGCATACTTACTGTTTTGCACAGTGGCCACACCAATCTTCACTCCCACCAACAGAACACATATGTGAGTTCCCTCTGCTCCACTTCCTGACTAACACTTGTTTATTGATTTACCAGTGATAGTCATTCTGGCAAGTGTTTGGTATCTCTTGTAGTTTTACTTTGCATTCCTCTGACTACTAGTGACATTGACATCTTTTCATATGTACATCCTCTTTGGAGAAGTATCATTTCGGGTCCTTTGCTCCCTTTCAGTTATTTTTTTTAATCATGATTTGTCTAAGTTATTTATAAAATCTGGATATTAACACCTTATCAAATGTATCATTGGAAAATATGTACCCTCATTCAGTGAGTTGTCTTTTATTTTGTTGATAATTTTTCTTTTTGCTGTGTAAAAATGTTTTATTTTATTTTATTAAATTTCTTTATTGATTAGGGTGTTACATACATGTCCTTATTCCTCTACTGCTCCCCGTATCCCCAAATCATGCCCTCACTCCCCCTGTTGTATGTGTCCTTCTTTAGGTTTATGTGCATGCATACAAGTCCTTTGATTCATCTCTACCCCCTGCCCCCACCCACCCCTACCTTCCCTCTGAGGTTTGATGGTTTGATTGATACTTCTCTGTCTCTAGATCTGTTTTTAATCATCAGTTTATGTTGTTCATATATTCCATTAATGAGTGAGATCATGTGATATTTATCTGACTGGATTATTTTACTTAGCATAATGCTCTCCAGTTCCATCCATGCTGTTGCAAATGGTAAGAACTCCTTTTTTTTTTTTTTTAACCATAGTGTACTATTCCATTGTGTAGAATTTTAATCCACTCATCTGCTGATGGGCACTTAGGCTGTTTCCAAATCTTAGTTATGCTGAATTTTGCTGCTATGAACATAGGAGTGCACATATCCTTTCTAATTGGTGCTTCTAGTTTCTTGGGATATATTCCTAGAAATGCAGAAACTTTTTAGTTTGATGTAGTTCCTTTCATTTTGTTTACCAAAGGAGATATATCAGAAAAAAATATTTCTACAAGAACTGACCAAGATTTTACTGCTTGTGTTTAGTTCTAGGATTGTTATGGTTTCAAATCTTACATTTAAGTCTTTAATCCATATTGAGTTGATTCTTGTGTACGGTGTGAGGGGGTGGTCTAGTTTTGTATGTATCTCTCCAGTTTTCCCAACATCATTTATTGAATAGACTGTCTTTACACCATTGTATGTTCTTGCTTTCTTTGTCAAATATTAATTGACTATAAAGATGTGGGTTTATTTGTGAGTTCTCTGTTCTGCTCCATTGATCTATATATCTGTTTTTATGCCAGTACCATAATTCTTTTGGTTACTATGGCCTTATAGTATAGGTTTATACCAGGTATTTCTATATCTCCACCTTTGTTCTTTCTCAAGATTGCTGTGGCTATTCACAGTCATTGTGGTTCCATATACATTTTGAAATATTTACTGTGATTCTTTGAAATACATCATTGGTAGCTTGATGAGAATACTTCTGAATCTATAGATCTGATTGGGCAGTATAGACATTATAATGATGCTATTTTAGAACGTGATATATACTGGTACTTTAATTTATTTGTATCTTCTTCAATTTATTTCTTCAGTATCTTATAGTTTTCTGAGTACAGGTCTTTTATATCTTTCTCTAAATTATTCTTAGTTATTATATTTTTAATGCAATTATAAATAGGATTGTTTTTCTTAGATTCTCTTTCAAATAGTTCATGATTTATTAATTAAATGCAACTGATTTATGGATATTTATTTTGTATTCTGATAATGTACAGAATTGATTTATCAGTCCTAGTAGTTTTCTTTTTCTTTCTGAAGAATCATCAGAGTTTTCTGTATACAGTATCTTGCCATCTATAAATGACAGTTTTATTTCTTTCTTTCCAATTTAGATGCCTTTTATTTCTTCTTGTCTGATTGGTATGGCTAAGACTTTAATTACTGGGTTGAATAAGAGTGGTGAAAGCAGACATCCCTGTCTTTTTCCTGATATTAAGGGAAATGCTTTCAGTTTTTGCCCATTCAGTATGATGTAGACTGTTTTTCATGTATGATCTTTAGTACATTAAGGTATTTTTTCTCTATTTTTACTTTGTTGAGAGTTTTTATTCTAAACAGTGCTGGATTTTTCAATTTCTTTTTTCTGCATATATTTAATGATCATGTGATTTTTATCCATCCTTCATCTTGTTAATGTGGTGTATCACATTTATTGATTTGTGGCTATTGTACTAACTTTGCATCCAAAGAATAAAACTCACTTGAAAATGGTGTTGGAACTTTTCAATGGATCGCTGGATTCAGTTTGCTAATATTTTGTTGAGAATTTTTGTATCTATGTTCATAGATATGTTCAACATATCTATGTTGGCCAATAATTTTTTTTTCTTTTTAGTACCCTATATCTGGTTTTGGAATTAGGATAATGCTGTCCTACTAAATGAGCTTGGGAGTTTTCTCCCCTCTTGAAATTTTGAATAATTTGAGAAGGATAGATGTAGTTCTTCTTTGAATGTTTTATAAAATTCACCTGTGAAGCCATTTGGTGTACGACTTTCATTTATTGGAGGGTTTTCATTTATTTTATTTTTTTGTGTGTGTATGTTTTTTTGTTTGTTTTTTGTTACTGCTTAAATTTCAATTGTTTTAAACTGTCTATTCATATTTTATGGTTATTCCTGATTCATTTTTGGAAGATTGTATGTTTGTAAGAATGTATATATTGTGTTCATACTGTGAAACTTGTTGGCATATATTTGTTTATAATATTTTCTTATAATTCTTTGTATTTCTGTTGTGTCAGTTTTTAGTTATCTTCATTCATTACCGGTATTATTATTTTGGGTCATTTCTATTCTTTTCTTGATGAGTCTGGTTAAAGTTTTGGCAACCTTGTTTAATTTTGAAGAACCAGCTCTTGGTTTCATTAATTTTTAGACTCTATTGTATTTATTTCTGCTGTGATTATTATTTTCTTTCTGCTACTCACATTTGTCTTTGTTTATACTTTTTCTATTTTCTGTAAGTGTAAGTTAAAATTTTTTTGAGATTTTTATTAGTTTCTTGAGGTAGGCCTGAAATGCTATTGTGCTGTGTCCCATAGATTTTAGAGTATTGTGTTCTCATTTTTGTTTGTTTCAAGATTTCTGTTTATTTCTTCTTTTCTCTCATTCTTAACCCACTCATTGTTGAGGGATATGTTAATTAGCCTCAATGTCTTTCTGTGTTTTTCAGATTTTTTCTTGTGATTAATTTCTAGTTTCATACCATGATGGTCAGATGATTTCAACCTTCTGAAATTTTTGGCCTAACACGTGGTCTATCCTAGAAAAGGTTTTAAATGCACTTGAAAAGAATATATAGTCTGCTGCTTTGTGGTGAAATACTCTGAAAATATCAATTAACTCCATCTTCTCTATTGTGTCATTTAATGCTGCTTTTTTCTTGTTGATTTTCTGTCTGAAAGATCTACCCATTAATGCCAATGGAGTTAAAATTCCGACTATGACTGTATTATTGTCAGTCTCTTCCTTTATGTCCATCAAGATTTGCTTTATATATTTAAGTGCTCTTATTTTGGGTGTATAAATGTTTATAAGGGTTATATCCTCTTATTGAATTGCTCTCTTTATCACTATGTAGTGTCTTTTGTCTGTTATTATAGCTGTTGTTTTAAAATCTATTTTGTGCTAAAACCGGTTTGGCTCAGTGGATAGAGCTTCGGCCTGCGGACTGAAGAGTCCCAGGTTTGATTCTGGTGAAGGGCATGTACCTTGGTTATGGGCACATCTCCAGTGGGGGGTGTGCAAGAGGCAGTTCATCGATGTTTATCTCTCATCGATGTTTCTGACTGCCTATCCATCTTCCTCCTTTCTGTGAAGAATCAATTAAATATATTTTTAAAAAATCAAAAATAAATAAAATCTATTTTGTCTTTTATATCTACCTGAGCTATTCTTTCATTTCTATTTCATAAATATCTTTGTGCACCGCTTCATTTTTAGTCTGAATGTATCTTCCATTCTGAGCTGAGTCTCTTGTAAACAGCATATTATAAATCTTATTTTCTTATCTATTCAAGCAACCTTATGTCTTTTGATTGGGAAGCATTTCAGCCATTTACATTTAAAGAAATTATTCATATATATTTATTTATTGCTATTTTATTATTTATAAGTATGTTTCTCTGTTTGTTTATTTCTTCTTCTTTTTCTTCTTCTCTTTCTTCTTTTCTTTCTTCTCCTTCTTCTTCTTCTTCTTCTTCTTCTTCTTCTTCTTCTTCTTCTTCTTCTTCTTCTAAAGAAGTCCCTTTAACATTTATTGTAATACTTGTTTGGTAAAAATTGACTCCCTAAGCTTTTTCTTATCTGGAAAGCTAATTATTTCTCCTTTAATTTTAAGTGAAAGCCCATAATAGTTTTAATTATAAGTGTTTGCTTTCTAAAGCTTTGAATATTTCATACCAACCCCTTGTGGCCTAAAATTTTCCTGTTGAGAAATTAGCTGACTGTCTGATGGGAGCTACCTTGTAGGTAACTGTTTTCCTCCTGCTGCTTACATAATTCTTTTTTGTCTTTCACCTTTGTTGTTTTAATTATGATGTGTCTTTGAATGGGCCTCTTTGGATTTATTTGAGATTCTCTTTGCTGTCTGGATTTGTGAATATTTTCCTTTACCAGGCTAAGAAATTTTTCAGTTATTTTTTCTTCAAATAAGTTTTTGATCCCTTGCTCTCTTCTTTTTCTGGTACTCCTATGTACATAATTTGTTGAGCTTCGTATTGTCCCAAATACCCCTTAAACTTTCTCACTTTTTAATACTTTTTTCCTGCTTTGATTGGGTGGTTCCTGCTATCTTGTCTTCCAAATTGCTGATCTGAACTTCAGCTACATCTAACTTACTATTCATTCCTTGCTGTGTATCTTTCATTTCAGCTATTGCAGTCTTCATATTTGACTCATTCTTTTTTATGGTTTCTATATCCTTTATCATGCTGTTGAATTTCTCACCAAGTTCTCTGAGCATACTTATAATCACTTGGACTCCATATCTGGAAAATTTCTCATTTCCATTTCATTTAGCTCATTTTTTTTTTGAGATTTCTTCTGTTCTTTTGTTTGTGTTTTGTTGTTGTCTGTTGTTTTTGTGTGTGTATTCCTGTTTTGGTTGTCTCCTGGTGTTTGTTTCCATGTTTCAGCTAGAACTGTTGTGTCTCCCTGTCTTGGTATGGTGGTCTTAAGTAGGAGGTTTCCTATGGGACCTAATAATTCAATCTCCTTGATCACCAGAACTGGGTGCTTTAAGAACATTTCTTTTGTAGGTTTTGCAAGCCCTCCTGTTGTAATTGAATATATTTTTATCGTTTTTTTTATAGAGAGGAAGAGAGAGAGAGAGAGAGAGAGTTAGAAACATCAATGAGAAAGAATCACCAATTAGCTGCCTCTTGCACACCCCCTACTGGGGATATGCCCACAACCAAGGTACATGCCCTTGACCGGAATGGAACCTGAGACCTTTCAGTACGCAGGCCAATGCTCTACCCACTGAGCCAAACCAGTTTCGGCCGTAATTGAATCTTGATCACTATTGGCCCAATCATAAGGGGGATTATCCCTCACGTTGGCTAACTATGAAGGATCCCCCCCACCCCCCACAGTGTACAAGCTCCTGTGTAGGTTCAGTCCAGAGAAGCAAAATTTGCTTCAGCAGCATCTGGTGCCTGCTAAGGTCTCCTTTTACATTTATGCTACTTGGGAACTGGATCCTGCTCTGATGTTGTCTAAATCTGAAAACTGGGTATATTGATTATGGACACTCTTGGGAGGGACTCTGATGCAGGTAAATGACAGACAGTTGTCAAAGAACTGTCCTATTTAGAATTCAAAGCAATCCACAGTTTGCAGCTGGGCCTGGGTATGCACAGAGAGGACCAAGATGCACACCAACCCCAGCTTCCACCAGCACTGAGCCCAGAGGCAGGTCAGCAAAAGGTGGAAGAAACCCTGAGATTAGCTTCTGCCTGCCTTTGCCTGTCGTGTGTCTGTTAGGCTCAGACACTGGAAAAGATTTGCTGGTGTTGGAGTTGCATAGGTAGGTTATCAGTGAGTCACAAGATAGGAAAGAGGGGTGTTCACCACATTTAAACAGATTTAAACTCAGTGTCAGTGTTGGGTCTGTGGCCACTTAACAAAAGTTCCAGGATATGCTAAGTTTATCAGCCATCTGCCAAGTGTTTGCAAATCTTTGTTACTATGCAGCCTCAGCAGAGTTTATCAGGTTCAAACAGACCAAGATTTGGCCATGTAAAGGGAGGGCTCTACACCAGTCAGGCATGTGAGAGAAATGGCCCCTGTCTTAGACTCGCACAGCCTTGTCACTTTCTGATTAAGCTCGGACCTCCCTATAGGAGGTCCCAAATTCAGCAGGGAGGGACCACCATGAATTAGGAGGGAAGGGCAATTGATCTCCCAAGGGGGATGGGGGGAGGTGCTGATCAGGCTCTCAGTAAGGTGGCAGCCTTGGTCCCTAACCCTAACCCTAACCCTAACCCTAACCCTATATTGGAAAATCTTGAAGTTTAATGCCATTCAAAATAATTACTTCTTTGGCATATCTGACAATATAAAGAAAATGGTTTAAAAATAACATACCCATATTGTTAGAAGTAAAACTTGGAAGGAAACCTTGAAATAGCATATTTCCTTTTATACTTACACAATTTTTTACTATGGCGGTAGAATCAAACTTTCCTGTTATAAAGTCATTGAGAACAATACTTCTATTGCATAATTATATTTGAAAATAGCTCTTAGTAGAAGGCCATGAAGAGAGAGGACAGCTTAGGCTCGCTTCCCTGCTTGTCTCATAAAGGGCTGCCTCTGTTATGTCTATAGTGAAATGGACAGTTCTTTGAGCTATGACAATTACCGTGTTTACCCCAAAATAAGACATCCTCCGAAAATAAGACCTACTTCTTGGAAACATAATACATCCCCTGAAAATAAGACCTAGCGCATCTTTGGGAGCAAAAAGTAATATAAGACACAGTCTTATTTTCGGGGAAACAGGGTATTAAGACTGTGTTTCTTAAATGTTTATCCTCTTTCTTCTCCATCACTTCCAGCACCAATCCACTATCTAGCCTTCTTCTACTTTGATATGTCCACAGTACTGCCCACCCAGGCCGGGCAGCTTCTTCTGGCAAAGGTGTGTATTTGCTTGTGTTCTAAGTCCATTCTTCAGGTTCCCTTAGCACTTCTGGATTGCCTCCAATGTGTAGGATTTACCACTCTACCACTAACCCACCATATTGTAGTTTCCTGCTCTTATTTTATTGGTTTGGGGACATTTCCCACAATTCATACAATTTTTGGTTTCTGTGACTTTTGCAATTTACAGTAGGTCCTCAGGTTATGTCAGAGATCCATTCCTAGGGTGCTACATAATGTTATTTTTGCCATAACTCGGAACCCACCTAATAAGCACCTACATCACTCATATGACTCACATGAAGCACCCACACAGCAGTAATGAAGTGAAACAGTAAAAAAAATAAAATTAAAGATAACAATTTCTGACCTTTATTGGTGGTAAATTTAATAAAAAACATAAAGCACATATGTACATATGTTGAAATGACAGAATTTATTTTTTTATTAATAAATGGGAGATGGAAATGTAACCACAAAACAATGTACATCAAGTCTGATGCAATGCGAGGACTGTTTGTATATCCATCCAGTATCTGTGAATATGTAAATTGTGGGGGCTTCATTTATTCCTCTAATTATTTCAAGGATTTAGAAAGAGAAATAAAGAGATCTGTGCTTGGACTTATGCCAAATTACTACTATAACTCACAACCTTTAGATTGTATTTGTTGTTAACAACTGAACCCAAATTCATTTGTTGGGTTACAATTTTGTTTGGATTATAAAGGGCTCTGAGGTTATTTATTACACCTGTGGTTAATAATCTATACTAATAAAAGCCTAAGTGTTCCTTGTGCCCTCACATAATGCCCTCACATCATCACAAGATGGCCAACACAAGATGGCCAGCAGGGGAGGACAGTTGTGGGCAATCAGGCCAACAGGGGAGAGCAGTTGTGGGGGACCAGGTCTGCAGTGGAAGGGGGGCATTTGGGAGTGATTGGGCCAGCAGGGGAGGGCAGTTGTGAGTAATTGGGCTGTTAGGGGAGCAGTTAGGTGTCAATCAGACCAGCAGGGGAGCAGTTAAGGAGCCTTTAGGGGCAATCAGGCAGCCAGGCAGGTGAATGGTTAGGAGTCAGCAGTCCCAGATTGTGAGAGGGATGTCTGACTGCCCTGCAGGATTGGCCTACAATGACAGTCAGACATCCCCTAAAGGTTCCCAGATTGGAGAGGGTGCAGGCTGGGCTGAGGGACACCATCCCCCATACACAAATTTCATGCACAGGCCTCTAGATGAATATATTAAGGAAGGAGAAACTAGCTTAGGTATGGTTTGTAAATGTGTGTTATACTGTTCTTTGGGAGTTAATAAGGGTAGTCTAAGTTTCCAAAAGTCTATGATACATCTCTCTTCACTGAATAATTAATATATCTCAGTACATTTATGAGGTATTAACTCTTGAACCCTATTTTTTTAAAAATTAAAGATGGTAAGAGGCAAGACATAGGAGGCAATTTGTATTAAACATTTGATTCAAGTACTCTGGTTAAGTTTTCCAGTGAGAGCAAAGATAGGCAGGCATTATACCCATGACTCTTAAGCAAATAGACTTTACCCATTTTATTTTATCCTCATCACATTTTGGGGGGATATAAAATCTCAATAATTGTCCTTTGAACATTTTCTCTTCAAAAGCATCCCAGGAATTTTAAAATATATGCCATCTCTGTTAGTATCTTTACTGAATCTCACATTATCCTGCAATGCTATATTTTTTCTTGGTGAATAAGACATTCTCTTTCAATTGTAATGCTTTTATATTTATGTATTTTTAAAAAAATATAAAATATTTCTAAATATAATTTGTAAAGCTCTCATAAGCTATACAAACTAGAGGCCCAGCGCATGACAATTGTGCACTGGGAGGGGCTGTCCCTCAGCCTGGCCTGTGCCCTCTCACAGTCTGGGACCCCTTGTGGCATCTCTGCCTGCTGGCTTAGGCCTGATAACCCTTGGGATCAGTCTAAGCCAGCAGTCAGACATCCCTCTTACAGTCTGGGGTTCTTACAGTCTGGAACCCCTCACTCCTTACTGCCCACCTGCAGCGGAGGTGAGAGAGGCTGCTACACTTACCAGATGTGAGCCCGACTTCTGACTAAACAGCACTCCCCATGTGGAGTGCACTGACCACCAGAAGACAGCTCCTGCATGGAGCATCTGCCCCCTGGTGGTCAGTGCATGTAATAGTAAATGTTTGTTTCACCATTTGGGCAATTTGCATATTAAGGTTTTATTAAATAGGATGTTTTAATTTGATTATTTTTCCATTATTTTAATAAAATTTAAAATTCATATTTTTTAATTATCACATCCTTATTATAATTAACTAATGTATTTGGATGCATCTTTCTACCTAATGAGTTTCCAATATATTTTTACCATTTTCAAACATATTTAAATTTTGTAATTCATAAAGTAAAATTCTGCTTTAAAGTATGTATTTTTTTATTCATGGTTGTTTTTTAAAAAAATTCTATTTTTTCTATCACAAATAATTAAAATATAGGCATTTTATGCTATTCTAAGTAAAATTATTTTACAGTTGAAAAGCAAATCACATCTAAGATATTTAAAATATGGAATTCACAAAGCTAAACCCAGGGCTGTTTGTGAGAGGGCAGAACTGGTCCTGTAGCTAGAGGGCGCTGTGTAAGTAGGGAACAATGAACAGTTTGTCCAAGAAGGTGAGAGGTGTGACATTTAAAAGATAAAGATAAATTTTCTCAAATAGGCATATTTGAGAATGTTGGCACAAAAAGTGGCCAATATTTATTCTCACACATCTGAGAATTTCACTGAAGTGAACCTATTATAAACATTGACTATTTTTCATTAGAAATATATTTATCATTTTTAACATGAAAATACAGGGTAAAGCAAAAGTAGGTCCACAGTTGTGAGTATATGAAACAAAATTGATTCTTGTATTATTTTTTTAATCAATTATTATATTACTAGAGGCCTGGTGGATGAAAGTCATGCACTGATGGTATGTCCCTCAGTGCAGCCTGCACCCTCTCTAATATGGGATCCCTCAAGGGATATCTGACTGCCAGTTTAGGCCTGGTAGGATCAGACCTAAATGGGCAATTGGACATCTCTCTCACAATCCAGGACTGCTGGCTCCCAACTGCTCACCTGCCTGCCTTCCGGATAGCTCCTAACCACTTTTGCTTGCCAGCCTGATAACCCCCTAGCCACTCCCCTACCAGCCTGATTGATGCCTAATTGCTCCCCTGCCAGAGTGATTGCCCCTAAGTGCCCTCTCCTGCAGGCCTGGTCACCCTTAGCTGCCCTTCCCTGCAGGCCTGGTTTCTCCAACTGCCTTTCCCTGTAGGCCCAGTCATCCCCAACTTCTCTCTTCTGCTGGTCTGGTCACCACTAACTGCCCTCCCCTGTAGGCTTGATCACACCCAACTGCTCCCCTTTGTAGGCCTGGGTCTCTCCCAACAGCCCTTCCCTGCAGGCCTGGTTGTCCCCAACTTCCCTCCTCTGCTGGCCTAGTGATCCCTAACTATCCTCCCCTGCAGGCTTGATCACCCGCAACTGCCATCCCTTGTAGGTCTGGTCCCTCCCCACTTCCCTCTCCTGCTGGCATGATCACCCACAACTGCCCTCCCTTGCATGCTTGGTCCCTCCCAACTGCCCTTCCCTGCTGGTCATCTTGTGATGGCCATCTTGTGTCCACATGGGGATAGGATCTTTGACCACATGGGGGCAGCCATTTTGTGTGTTGGAGTGATGGTCAATCTATATATTACTCTTTTATTAGATAGGATAGAGGCCTGGTACATGGGTGGGGGCCAGCTGGTTTGCCCTGAAGGGCATCCTGGATCAGGATGGGGGTTCTCTTGGGACATGGGGCAGCCTGGGTGAAGAGCTTGTGGTGGTTTGCAGGTAGCCACACCCCCAGTGACCCAAGCAGAAGCCCTGGTATCTGGGATTTATTTATCTTCTATAATTGAAACTTTGTAGCATTGAGCAGAGGCCAGGGCTGGCCAGGAAGCTTGGCTTCCTCTATCACCGGGGAAACCCAAGCCTCCTGCTTACTCCATGGTTGCAATCATCTTGGTTGGGTGAATTTGCATGCTCACTCGTGATTGGCTTGTGGGCATAGCAGAGGTATTGTCAATTTGCATGTTCCTCTTTTATTAGTATAGATTTTATATACAAAAATGATAATTCTACTTTTGTCTCACCCTTTAATACAATCCTCCTATCTAATAAAGAGGGAATATGCTAATTGACCTTCACACTGTTGCAAAGAATGCGGCACCCACAGCCAATAAGGAGGGAATATACTGATTGACTGCCTTGCACTCAAAGATGGCGATGCCCCAGCTACAAGATGGTGGCGCCCAGTCCCCTCAGCCCTGCCAGCTGCCCAGGGCTGACCTGAGCCTTGCACTACCCAGTCACCCAGAGCTACCTAAGGCTCAGGTAACCAGAGCCGGGTGAGGCTTGCGCTGCCGGCAGTGACAGCAGCAGAGGTGTAATGGGACATTGCTGTCCCCTGATTGCTGGATCCACTCTTGCCCCTGAGGGCTTCCGAATTGTGAGAGAAGTCTGGCCGTGCTGAGGGACCCCACCTTCAGTGCATGAATTTTCATGCACTGGGCCTCTAGTTGTATGATATTTGTGAAAACATAAATAAGCGAAGATAAGTACCGTATTTGCCTGCGTATAAGACAATTTTTTGGCCCTGAAAAATATGCCTCCAAGTGGGGGGTAGTCTTATACGGCGAGTATATAACAAACTCTGTATTTTGAGTGGAAATGTTAGGGGGTCGTCTTATATGCCGGCAAATACGGTAAATAAACATTTATACAACCTTGCAAATCAATCACAAGCAGTTTATACATTTTATGTGCATTTTGTGTATGTGTGGAAATATACAGAGGTAGAGATTTAAGGTTTTTCTCCCTGTAATATTACAAATTACTAGCTTTCTTTGTTGAAATATTTGCAAGCCATATTTTAGTATATGAATTATGTGAACATACTGTGACTGAATTAACCATTCCACTATTATTAAACAATCAAATTGTTTCTAGTTTTGTTTGTAACTATTATTTTGAATAATATATTATTAAAAACCTTTTAAAAATTATATATTGGATTACATAACTGATCAGTGATATTGAGATACTGATGGGTTGGATATGCCTGAACTCTTGAGGCTATGAGAGGGACTGCTCATTGTCCACCCACGTCCACTCTCTCCACGCCCGCAGACTGTCACGCGGACAGCCGTGGCGGTAAAACATAACTGAAGATGGACCCACGGAAGGTTCTGTTCAGAGAAGACTGGCCCTCTTGGCACTGTTCCCTCTGGCTTTTAGCATTGGAATGTGACGAAATGTTGTCACAGGCCGAGTTTCAGCAGCTGCACATGGAAATAAACAGCCCCCGGGAACGGCTCGGCGTGCCTGCGCACAGAGGAGCTGCGTGTGGGCGGGAGAGAGGCAGAACGGGGAGTGGAGCGTCTTGATAAGCAGCTGCCATTCCATCCCAGATTCCCCATCTCCAGGTTTCTCATTATGTGAGACAGTCAAACACCTAAATCCTGTAAGTCACTGCCACTTTAGCTTTGCTATGGACAATTTAATTCCTCATTTATCTAACGAGTAACCGCCTTCACCAGAAGCACATCCCACAGCTGCATGTTAAACAGCCCAGTTCACTGCGCTCCTTCCGCCCCTGGATGTCTTACCTGGCAACCTTCTGTTTCTAATTTCATATGGAACAATACATTTTCAGTTAAACTTGTATTTCTTTGATTCCTACAGAGATTAATTTTTATTTCAGAGTTCAGCTTGTTATTGAATGTGCTACAGAAGAGGGTTAGTCAAAAAGCCCAAAGCCCATGTCATCAGCAGCCTCCTCAGATTTTCTTTCTTTCTTTAAAAAAAAAAAAAAAAAAAAAAATATATATATATATATATATATATATATATATATATATATATATATAATTGATTTTTTTACAGAGAGGAAAAGAGAGTGATAGAGAGTTAGAAACATCCATGAGAGAGAATCATGGATCAGCTGCCTCCTGTACACCCCCTACTGGGGATGTGCCCGCAACCAAGGTACATGCTCTTGACTGGAATTGAACCCGGGACTTTTCAGTCATAGGCTGATGTTCTATCCACTGAGCCAAACCGGTTTTGGCAGATTTTCTTTCTTTGCCTCCACTTTCTTCTCCTCAGCTGAGGCAGTAGTGATGGGGGCAGGACCTCCTGCTGGTGCCACACCAGCTGCTGGGGCAGGTCTGCATGCCTCTCCATGAAGATGAGCCTCCCGGGCCATAGATCTTGTCCTCGATCACATCATGCAGAATAAGGGCCCAGTAGGTGCAGGCGAGCTCCCAGCCGGAGGCCATGTAGCGGCTGAGCGCCGCCCAGCAGGGTGCTAGTCTGCCCAGCAAGGTGCTAGCCGCAGGGTCAGGCGAGGGCCTCACCGCAGCGTGGCCTTAGCTTCTCGGGGCCGAGCACCTCCCGGCAGCTGGGAGAAGCAGAGATTTCATATTTAAAACATGATCATTGACCATTTGTATGTCTCCTTTGCCTGTTTCTATTGGGATGTTTGCTTTACTAAATTTATAAAGGTGATGTTGTTGGTGTTTTTTTTTTTTTAATTGAGACTATCAACTTTTGATCTTCCATATGTGCTCTATTTCCTATTTCATCATTTATTACTTACTGATTATTGCAATTTTTACTTTGCAATTTTATTTGTGTGCAAATTTATTACTTTCTGTTTGTTGTGATGCCTGTTGGTGCGTTAATGCATGAAAAAAAATCATTGAAATGTTTCTGTCCCCAAGTCAAATACTGACATGTCTCTCTGGTTGTGTATTAATGCCACAGTATTTCACTAAGTCTGCAAGTTAGCTGAAATCCATTTCACATAAGGAACATATCCAACTCAACATTTTTTCTATCAAATAACTTATTTTCCCCTTTATCCCATATCATCCTATGTGTTATTTTGTGTTTCTTGATCAGCAACATCACAACACTGTAGATGTCTATTATGTACCAGAATTGCTGCCAATAGAACGAAACAAACATCTTACCCAGAAGGGATGAATGGTTTACTTTGGAAACAGGCAAATAGTTCATTTCAGTGAGATGTGATCGGGACAGGGAAAGGGATCCTCCCTGGGTACTCTGTCTTTTTCCCTTTCTATCCTACTTGGGTTACATGTGAAAGCAATCTCTCACTTACTTCGTCGTCTCTATTATTTTAGAAAATGCGTACGTATCAGCGAAGGGGCAGCAGTTCCAGTGGCCTGGCTTGTGTGATGTCACTGGTTTGTGTGATATTACAAGGCGTGCCCTCCACTGTGATGCGCCTTCCTGGCAATTTCATCCTCTTGCTTTTACATGCCCCCTGGCTCGGAGCATGGCTCCGGAATGCAGGGTGCCCTGCTGCCTCTGGCACCCTCTCTGGGATTTATCCCTGTGCCCCTGGTTTAGTCAGGTCACGTGCAGAAACGCCTGTGTTGGGTCCCCCGCAGGAACTGCCTGGCAAGGAATGACGTTCCCAGAGAACATAACCAGGCCATCAAAAGGTTCTCCGCAGGCTCAGACTTTCAAGCAAGATACAGAAGACGGCAAACCGTCAGAAACCCAGCATGGATGAGTCTGTACGAAGCCAATCACAATGCCACCGTCAGAGAACTCTCCTGCCCTTCTTCTCTTACTTGAAAAAGAAACAAATATAAAAGTTTTCAGAACTTTGCTTTATTTTTATCATTATGTTTTATTAATCCTTACCCGAGAATATTTCCCATTGATTTTTAGGGAGAGTGGAAGAGAGAGGGAAAGGCTGAGAGAAACATCGATGTGAGAGCCACATATGGATTGGCTGCCTCCTGCAGGACCCCAACCAGGGCCTGACCAGGGAGAGCCTGAAACCCAGATACGTGCCCTGGATTGGAACTGAACCCAGGACACTCTTTGGTCCACAGGCGGACACTCTATCCACTGAGTTAAACCAGCTAGGGCATAGCTTTGCTTTGTTCCTTATTCCAACGGCAACAATGTTCCCTCTTATGGTCAGATTAAGTTAAAATTATATTTTAAAAGGAATTTCTCTGTTTTATTTTACCTTGACCTCTGGGCTGTCACTTTGTGAGATAAAACTTGTAGACAGAGGAATGTCGTGACAGTTTCCCTTTGTAAAGAGTGGTCCCAGGCAGTGATTCCAGAGTCAGGGTAAGCTGGGAACCATTTTCAGGTTGAATATAAAAATAAATAAAAAAAGGAGTACAAAATAAGTGACAGGTAATTCTGAATCCCCAAGAACTCTGCCATGGGTTTCAGAGATGTACATATTTCTCATAGTTTACCTGATGTTTGACCCTGGACACCTAAAACTTTACTATTTGAAAAAATTAATAAGCAGAAACCTAATTTAAAATGGAGTAGGGAGCCTGGAAGAGAGAATGCTCATGCACATGTCAGCTCACTCCTGACCCCTACAGCCAGAGATGTGCCTTGCATCTCTAATAGGAAGTGGCTCTACAGTACTGTCTGGGCAGGAAGAAATAAAGGTTTCACTTTGCCCTGTAACAGCCCAGCCAATGGCAGCTGGCCACAACTCAGCCAATAAGTCACTACACTCTACATTTTTTATTTTCTCCTAAAGACTCTTGATTTACAAAAGCCCCCGGCACATCCATACAAAAGCCTTCCTCTCCTTTGTGTCTTTAGACATGCATGTGGCTCACCATGAGTCTCCACATTGTTCCTGAATGAACCCATTTGGCTGGGGAAACACACACTATCTAATTGTATAAGCTCAGCAATTCTGATGCCAGGTTGAGAACACTTAGGCCAAAGCTTTCTCTTCTGCCTCGGTCATGACTCACAAGGCTTAAAATGAAGGAGAACAGAAATGAAATGATCAAGTGTTTGCCAATAATTCCAACCCATTTATATTTCTTCCTCTCAACAGGGAAATCCCTAACACTGAGGCCCAGGTGTCTGCGAGCCACACTGCTTACTGGTTCCCGCAGGTGCGCATGGGCATTTCTGGCATCTGAGAGGCAGTGATGGGGAAGGCCACACGGCGGTGTGTTGGTGGGGTTGAGACTCACAAAAATCCAGAAAATGACGGAGAGACACACAGAGAGAAACTTTCTTTTGATGGATTTGTTGACTCGTTAATATTTAGATGTAATAATATATACTTTTTAAAAATGAGGTAGACAGGATTTGCCATTTTCTAAGTGCGTCTATGAACATCACCACCTTTTGGAAGCTAAAAAATATTGCACAGTGAATCTATATCACAGATGTTACCTCTATCCCTCGATGCTAGCATTATAGAGATTAGAGTGGTTCTCCTGTGATCAGAAAGTCACTTTTTTAAATTTACTAATTGAAATCACCTAAGGTATTATGTATTATGAGACTCTTTTTTAAAAATATATTTTATTGATATTTTACAGAGAGAAAGGGAGAGAGATAGAGAGCTAGAAACGTCGATGAGAGAGAAACATCGACTAGCTGCCTCTTGCACACCCCCCACCGGGGATGTGCTCGCAACCAATGTACATGCCCTTGACCGGAATCGAACCCGGGACCTTTCAGTCTGCAGACTGACGCTCTATCCACTGAGCCAAACCGGTTTCGGCATGAGACTCTTTTTTAATAGGTGAGAGATTTTAAGACCACATCATGTTTATTTGGTAATTAACATCTAATTCAATATAACCCTCTAATGAGGAAAAAACATTTAGTAACTACTTCTGCCATGGTTACTGTTCCCTAATCCTGGGCTCTTGCCACCAGACAAGGGTGTCCACCTGGACTTTCCCACTTTTTCTCCTTGGTTCATTCATTCATGCATTCAACAAATTCACTCACTTAACAGAAAGCTGAATCTCTCCAACCCCTCTCTTCTCACGTCAAGCTCACACACCCCTGCTCTGTTCTCTAAATGTGCATTTACTTAAGCCCAGTGGAGGAGCTAGAAGCCTTAACAGAGTTCCAGGATTCGCACATGCAGTGACCACATCAGGAGCAGACACCAGGATAAGGCCGCTGAAGTCTGGGTATGTCACCAGTGATGCTGAATCATCATTTCCTTCCTCCTGCCTCATTTGAATGTAGGGATCTCAGTGCCCACCCAAACCCACTATATTTGTTTGTTTATTTATTTTTAGATAGAGATGAAGGAAGAGAGAGAGAAACATCGATGTGAGAGAGAAACATCAATTGGTTGCCTCCCGTATGTACCACAACCAGAGGTTTAACCTGCAACCTAGGTATGTGCCCTGACAAAGAATGGAAGTCACAACCTTTTGGTGTACGGGATGATGCTCCAACCAATTTAGCCACACCAGCCGGAGCACTATATTATTTTAATCTAACATTTTTATGTCTTTGGTGGATGTTTTTTTTCTTTTCTTTTTTTTCCTTCTGTACTTTGATGTGGTCAACTATATTCTATCTCCAATTTTGCTCTGATCTTTAGTATTGTTTAGTTTCTGTCACCTCATCACCCTGTTTGTTGTGTTCTGGATTTCTGCTCCATATTGTGGCCAAAATCTGGGAAGTTGGGTTGATATTTGGTCCTGCATCAGGGACAAGTCATTTCCTGCATGCCCTTCTGTTGTCCGTTACCCTTCCTTGGATTTATTTCCTGGATCGCTGCTTGACTTTGTTGTTTTTGTTGTTGTTGTTTTGCAATTTTCTTGAATTTGTATAACAGCAATACATAAATTTTTCATGACAGCCACCACCATTCCCTATCACCAGCTAACACGTACCGAATTCTTACCCACCGGCAAGCATGGTGTAGATGACCTAATATTTATTACCTCACTTGGTCTTTCTAAAATCAGTGAAGTAGCTATTAGTACCACTGTCCCACATCAGGATTGGTACTTACTAGACTCCTAAATATTTATTTCTTTAAAAAAAAATATATTTTGCCGAAACCGGTTTGGATCAGTGGTAGAGCGTCGGTCTGCGGACTGAAGGGTCCCGGGTTCGATTCCGGTCAAGGGCATGTACCTTGGTTGCAGGCACATCTCCGGTAGGGGGTGTGCAAGAGGCAGCTGGTCGATGTTTCTCTCTCATCGACATTTCTAGCTCTCTATCTCTCTCCCTTCCTCTCTGTAAAATATCCATAAAATATATTAAAAAAAAAATATATATATATATTTTATGGATATTTTACAGAGAGGAAAGGAGAGAGATAGAGAGCTAGAAATGTTGATGAGAGAAACATCTACCAGCTGCCTCTTGCACACCCCTCCCCCCTCACCAGGGATGTGCATGCAACCAATGTACATGCCCTTGACCGGAATAGAACCCAGGACCTTTCAGTCCGCAGACCGACACTCTACCACTGAGCCAAACCAGCTTCAGCTAGACTCCTAAATATTTCTAGAATGACTGATGAACGGATCGATCTTCATTCTACAATAGAAGAGCCTGGTGCTTAGGAATACTTTGTACCTTCCCTCAAATTAGGCAACTAGTAATAACAATAGTTACCTTTTATCAGAAGCTAACTAGATGCCATGTAGTATTCCAAGTCTTTTATGAGTATCAGTCATTCTGTTTATTTTTTGTGTGCTTTTTTTTTTTGTGTGTGTGTGTGTGTGTATGTTTTCCGCCTCATCATCCCATGAAGAAAAAAAGGAAAAAGAAAAAAACAACAAACAAGAACGGCTTTTGTTCTCTTAAAAGAATGGAATCCGGACTGTAGAGAATGAAAACCTTTTCCCCTATCTGCCTAGGATTGATAGCCGAGTCTGTGAAATACCTGAGAGCAGGCAGATTAACAGGAGGAAAGGTACATACATTTATTATTTTTAAATGTTATGTACACAGGGGGCATCACAGGAAGAAAAAGGAGTAATACCCAGAACAGCAGTGAGATTTGGGAACTTATTAATCATCTTAATAGGGGAAGAGGAGGAATAATATAGGCAATTTAAGGGAAATAAATACTTTTTAGGAAAGATGAATGGGTCCTTAGGAGAAGAGATGGGGCATGTGATTGTTGGTGATAAAGATTGTCTGGGTGCCATGTCAGCTTTGTTTCCTCTCCTGTGATCAGAGACAATCTTCCCTGATGAATCAATTTCCTGAGAAGGGGCTTGATGACAATTGAGTTTCCTTTGTTGTTTGTTTTTTGTGGCGGAGGTTCTGACTTTACTGAGATAAGAAGCACTCAGAGAAAGCCTCTACCTGCATTACTTCGTGTGTGTGTGTGTGTGTGTGTGTGTGTGTGTGTTTCTGCAAATTCTCTCCATGCAAAATAATCAATATGCTAAAGCGGCATATTTAGGAGAAGCATGTCCTGGCCTGTTCCAGGACAAATGGGCATAGATTTCAGAGAAGTGGTATGTTCAGTGAAAGCAAAACTCAGTATAAGCCACTTCTTATCCTAATGATACTTTCCACCAGGATACATCCAAGCAAAGATGTGCCACTGCTCTCCAAGGTGCTGTGGAGGGAAGCCCAGCACATGTTGGGAATTTGAAGAGTGATATCTGTGCTATTTTATTTGAAAAGTTTCTTGCCTTATGGCAAGACACCTGGGCAAGATAAACCTAAACGAAAAAGGAGACATGATTGGGCATCCGATTCTTCCTTATTAGGTTAGAAAATATGGTACAGAAAACCCTAATGGGAGAAATCTTGAGTAAGTAGAAATTCAGGTTATTATGAAGAACATTTGTTACTTTTACAAACTACTCTTTTCTTTGATCTAAATCCCATCATCCCAATTACAAATGTATTCACAGAAATTATTTTTCCACTCAAATTCCTCAAGCATCTTTCATTAGTGCAACTAGAGACCCTGGTCTTCTATGTTGATAATTTTCCAAACTTCACAATTTGATTATGTCATGGTATTTGCACCCTTCAGAAAATATCTTGTATTTATTTTTTTAAAACTTACTATATAGTGTTTGGACCTTGCAGTAATTTCTTGGATCAGAAAACACAACTTAATAAAATAGAATGAATTTGCTGCACCTGAATTTAATAAGCAGTCAATTGAATGTTATTTCAAGGATTTTTGCATATAACACACACACACACACACACACACACACACACACACCAATTTTTACATTTTATTTTGGTCAAACTTTACAAAAATCAATATATGTAAACACTTAATACTTTCTTCTTAAGTGAGTTTCCAAAGAAAAGTTTTTTTATTCAAGTTATAATTAATAGGATTTTTCATCTTGTTTTTAGCAAACCTCTTCCCTAGGATATACCTAAAGCTTTGAAACAAGATAGCGAAAGGCATCTGAAAATTATATTTTACATTGGAATTCTGAGATGAAAACATAAGGCAATGTTTACATAAATGCTGGTTATGCTGTCTAGTATTTTGCAGATTAGGTCATATTCTATCCAAAGCTAAGCTGCAAAGTGTGATGGAAAGAACCTGCTTTTTGTTTCTTTGTTTTATTTTATTGGGGTGACTCTAGTAAATAAAATTATTGAGGCTTTAGGTGTACAATTCTATAATGCATCATCTATACATTGTATCGCGTGTTACCGTCCAAAGTCAAGTCTCATCCCATCACCATTTCTCTACCCTTCACCCTCCCTCCCACACCTCCTTTCCCTCCGGTAATCACCACACTGTTCTCTGTCTATGAATTTTTGTTTGCTTGTTTTGCTTAATCCTGTCACCTATTTCACCCAGCCCTGCAACCTGCCCGCGTCTGACAGCTGGCAGTCTGTTCTCTATCCTTGAGGCTGTTTCTGTTTTGTTAATTAGTTTATTTGTTCATTAGATTCCACATATGACTGAAATCATGTGGTACTTGTCTTCCTCAGAACCTGGTTTTGGTTTTGAAGTTAGAGAACTCACTGTGCTCAAGTTCTCACCTGCCACTGGGTGACACAATCAACTCCTGTTACTTAGACTGATTAACTCCTCCCCAAACTATGAAATGGCAGTGATACATACTTCACCGGGTCATTCTAAAAATGAGTAGAATAATGTGAAAATGTTCTTATATTTATTCAAGAAGCATTTACTGATACTATGCCATGTTCCAGTTTACTAAGGATATACAGACAAATTAGTAGCTTAATTAGTAAAATTTAAAGCAATATACACATTATGTAGGTTTATTCAAAGGTCTTAGTTAATACATCATTGCCTGATATATAGTTTAGTCCTAATATTTAACTCCAAAGTTTCAAAATAATATTAATATACTATTCTGAGCAGATCAAATGTGATCTGATTTGCAAAGGAGAATCAGGTATAGCAGCCTCCTTTATCTGCATCTTCTCTTTCCACAGTTTTCATTATTGTAGTCAACTGTGATCCAAAACTATTAGATAGAATATTCTAGAAATAAATAACTCATAAATTACTCACTATTTATGTGATGAGTAACATAATGAAATCTTGCTTCATCTTTCTCTGTCCTGCCAGGATACGAATCATCCCTTTGTCCAGAGTATCCATGCTGTAGCTACAGCACAAGGTATTTGGAGAGAAAGAAAAACCACATTCACATTGCTTTTAGTACATTGTATTTTATAGTTGTTCTATTTTATTATTAGTTATTGCTGTTAATTTCTTAGTATTTCTAATTTATAAATTAAACTTTACTGTATGCATGTGTAGGAAGACAGCATAGTATATATAGGGTTCAGTACCATCTGTAGTTTCAGACATCCAGTAAAGGTCTTAGAACATAGCCCTGGGGTAATGGAGGACTACTGTATATAATTTTTAACAATCCCCACCTTCAGTCCTGCCATATACTTTTTTCTCTGTATTAACTTTCAAAGTTACTTACAAAGTACACAATGTTCCTTTCTGATCTTGCTTTTCCTTATTATGCAACTGTTTTTGCTTTCTCAAATTATATGAATTGGGATGAGGATGCTTCATTGTTGTGCTTATTCTGGAATTAAGCTGCACAATGACAGAAAGACAACAAATTATCATGGTTGTGGATGTTAGAGAACAATTGATGCTTGCACTTCAGAAGAGGAAACGTCTCCAATGGCTATAATAAATGCAGGAAATCAAACCATTTAGGAGTCTCAACTAGCAAATCCATCATGACACATTTGTTGCGAAATTGTCTCTGCTGTTCTATTGATGTTTCTAAATGGCTGAGAAATGACTTCTCAAAATCCGTGGTGTGATGAGCGCCAGGTAAGAACTATTTGGCATCTTTCTTCATGGATCATTTTCATGTGGTAATTGGAGATGCCAAGCTCACCCTGTGTTTCCTTTTTCAAAATTAGGGAACTCCTTGTGCTGCACATTTAGCATTGTATTGTCTACCTGTTACCTGAAAGTGCTGTGCTGAGCCTGTGGCCTAAGGACCCCAGGGGGCCCTCCGCAGGTTCTGGAAATTGAGGAGTGGGGAAGGCTGCTCATATTTGATAGAGGAAGTCATTTAGCTAGGTAGTTTAAACACAGTTTTATTCAGACACAATAGGTTGTGTCCTGGCTTTGCCTTTGTTTATTTGTCTTCCTAAGCGTTAGTTTCTTAAATTATATAATAAAACTAGAGGCCTGGTGCACAAAATTCATGCACTCGGGAGAGGAGGGTTGTGTCCCTCAGTCTGGCCTGCACCCTCTCACAGTCTGGGAACCCTCAAGGGATTCTCTGGGAACCCCATGGAAACACCAGACATCCTTAGCGCTGTTGCCCACGACAGCAGTGAGCCTGGCTTCTGGTTGAGCAGTGCGTCTCCCCCCACTCCTCCCCCCTGTGGGAACACACTGACCATCAGGAGGCAGCTTCTGCATTGAGTGTCTGCCCCCTGGTGGTCAGTGCACATCATAGCAATGTGTCGTTCCACTGTTTGGTTCATACCGTATTTGCTGGCGTATAAGACGATTTTTTGGCCCTGAAAAATATGCCTCCAAGTGGGGGGTAGTCTTATACGGTGAGTATATAACAAACTCTGTATTTTGAGTGGAAATGTTAGGGGGTCATCTTATACGCCCAGTCGTCTTATACGCCAGCAAATACGGTATTTTTCAGGGCCAAAAAATCGTCTTATACGCCGGCGAATACGGTATATTACTCTTTTATTATATAGGATAATCTTGATCCATACTTTAAGTGGTTGTAATGAGTATTTAAAACCTCAATGCAAGTAATGAAATGCTTACCATGTCTGATATTTAGCAATACCTCAGTACATGTAAATTGTTCTTTACCACAGTCAAGATTAGAAGTATCTTGGCAGGGCCTGTGACCTGAGGATAACAAATTTATCAGATTTGGGAACACACAGGAAGTGTGCAAAAATACAGAAAGAAAAAAAGAAGAAGCCACCCAATTACCAAAGGGAGAAGAAAATGTAGCACATGATTGTCTCATTAAATTGAATTCTAACAAACCTTTTAAAGAAAAAAAAATTGTATGTAACTTATTTTAACAAAAAAGAATCTGAGAAACAAAGAAATTAAACAACATACCCAAGATTACATTGCTATTGTGGTGCAGAGTTAGCATTTGATCCTGTGTCTGTCTGACTTAAAGTCTTATTTTTCCCCCCACACAAGCCAATATTAAATCTCAGGCATGCTCAGATTAGGAAGCTCTAGGTAATGCATATGCATGTAGGCTCATGGCAGTGACCAGACTGCATCATATCTATGATTCTTCAGTAAAAATTATTTCCACAGGAAATCCTTGGGGATTCCCACCAGGGTAAGACATGAATGTCAGGGTCTCAGCTCGTGGGTGTTTGTACAAGTGACCGTGGGCATCCGGGTAGAGAAATCAAAGACTGGTGTTGACAGAATACGCCCAAGAAGCAGAGCGCCAGGGACTCTCAGACCGTCTCAACATCCACGAAAGCAATGTAAAATAGATAGGCACTGTAACAGTAATGGGGTAATCATATTTATTATAGCATTGTGCTTCTATTTTAGACACTGTAAAAATGCCTTCCTCGCAGGAACTCTAATTTTTATAATAACCCTGCAAGGCTGATGTTGGTATTCCTATTTTATAGACTAAAATTTAAGGTTCTAAAAGATATTATAATTTGCCCAAGGTCCTGTGATTAAATAATGGCCAAAAAATCACATATATTAGAAATTAAAGAGGCTTGGCCAGGAGGCAGGGCAACTGAATCTTATTCGTAACTGAGAATGAGTAAAGCCTTCAGTTGACTATTTTATCTTTCAATATATAGCAGCATGACATAAAGAAAGAGCACTTGACACTGACAAACTATTCTTTGTCTCTAGTTTTGCTTCATGTTATAAAATGCAGCCTTGGACATAGCATCCAATTAAACTATTTGACCCTCCGTATCCTCAGTTGTAAAATATGAAAATAATATTTCCTATATCTTCCACTGTAATGGAATAATGAATGGGAACTACATAAATTCAAAGATAATATGCAAATGTGACATTATTTTCGCCTATCTCCCTGGAGTTACATTTGAATAAAATAAGTTAATACATATGAAAATACTATCTAATTCTAATGAAAAATCAAGAATCATTAAGGATAAGTGTAACCATTCCTGTAACATATATAGATGTATGAATATTTATATGGAAAGGTAATTGGTGTGCTTTATGTTTTTACTGTTATACAATCAAAGGATTTTTAAAAACAATTATATTTATCATGAATTCTATATTTTTAACATAAAGAAAACAATGGGGGACTTTCACTCAAGATGGTGGCACAGGAAAAGGTGGTACTCACATCCTTCCACAACCACATAAAAATTACAACTACTCTGCAGAAATGCCATCATTCAGAATTGCCTGAAATATAGCCAAATGAAAGTGCTATAACTAGGGATTTGAAAAAAGAAGCCACCCCTCGCTGGTTTGGCCTAGTGGATAGAGTGTGGACCTGCAGACTGAAGTGTCCCAGGTTCGATTCTGACCAAGGGCACATGCCCAGGTTGCAGGCTCAATCCCCAGTAGGAGGTGGGCAGGAGGCAGCCAATCAATGATTTTCTCTCATTATTGATGCTTCTATCTCTTTCCCCCTTTTCCCTTCATCTCTGAAATCAATAAACATATATTTTTTAAAAATTAAAAAAGAATCATCAAGACTGGCAGAAGGGACCTTGAAAAGGCTAGTCCAACACCCACATGTGGTGGATAAACATTGGGATGGCTATATCAATTATGGAAGTCCCCCTTGAAGAGTGAGGGGATCTTATCCACACACTAGGGCCCCCAACCCAGAGTCCAAGTACCAGGAAGAGAAGTTTCTACAACTTTTGGATGTAAAAACCAGTCTGTGGGAATTGTGGCTAAGACAGAAGAATGCTGGAGCCCCACGCAGTTCCTCTTAAAGGCCCAGCACACAGACTTACTGGGACTCATTCCATCAGAGCTCCAGTGTGGGGGCATATTTTTCTCCCTCTACCTAATATTAATTTTTTAAAAGGTGAAGGGATTAAGAAGTACAAATTGGTTGTGAAAAATAGCCATGGGGTTGTAAAGCATAGCATAGCGGATATAGTCAATAGTATTCTAACAACTATGGATGGGTTAGATGGGTTCAAGATTTATTGGTACCATTACTTAATAAGTTATATTTAATCACTAGGATGTACACCTGAAACTAATATGATATTGCACATCAACTGTAATTGAAAAATAAAATAAAGTGATTAAAAAATAAAAGAACAGCAGGGACAGCTGACTTATTTAAGCGATAAATTTAGCAATAAGAATCAGATTATAATTCAGATTCTACTTGACAATTTTATTTCATTTCCCTACATAAAAGATGGATTTTTATATCTACTGGGAAATGGTAGAAAAATTAACCTAGCTTCTTCTTCAGAGTATTTCTATTTTAAGAGCCATCTTTCAACCTAAAACTTAAAACAACAACAAAAAATCACTTTTAGCCAATTGTTCTGGTTCTTTGATGAATTATATGACAAGTTTTCTTTGCTGCTTTGGTGGATCTGATTTCTGTTCTGGATTATATTCTTGAATGCTCACACAGCAAATGGGCCCAACGTTCTCCGGATTCCAGACTCCCTTTTTTAGTTCTCTGGCTAGTAAGCCCAGGCTATGAAATAACCACTTTGCTGTGGAGTTCCTCAGACCAGACTGGGCTGTGTCCACGTGGCAGGAGGATACAGAGAAGTAAAAACAGTGAACACCCCCCCCCCCGGCAGAATTTTCTGGGCCACAGTTTCTCTGGTTGGAAAGAAGCACTCTGTGTGTCAGTGTTTCCTGTGCCTGCGTGGTTACTGCCACCACAGAATTGTAGCGCTGGGAGCAGGACTGCCCAAATGGACTAACCTTCCAGTTCATTGGCCTTAGAACGGAGCTTCTCTTAAAGATCATCCAACCCTAGGCAGATGCACACTGATGGCTTTTTTCTGCCTTTAGTGGTAGGCTGGAAGAAAAAGGAGCAGGGAAATAGAGCAGATATACAAGTAATTTACCATCCCATAATTCATACTGTTAAAGAGTCCCTCCAGCAAATATGTTTTGCACAGGTCTCTAGTTAGCTTAGTATCCATCCCTAAGTCTGATTCTGTTATAATTATTAGAAAGGCCCAGAACAAAAAGACTTAGAACTCTGATATATAATTCACTAAACTAATAGTTTTCTTGTTGAGACCTAAGGAGTCAGCATATTTCCCTGGGTGACATTCTTTTGCTCAGGTTCAACAATTCCTTTTTCAATCTCTAAATTTAAAATTTATGTTTGCAGCCTTATTGAGGTATAATTGACATACAACATTTTTAAGTGTAAAGGTGTAGAATATGTTTATTTAATACACTTATGTATTGCAAAATGATTACTACCTAATGTTAGCTAACATCTCCAATACATTGCTTAACTGTCTTTTTTTATGGTAAGACATTTATCAATCTACTCTCATAGTAACTTGCAATTGGGTAATATGGTATTAGCTATAGTCACTGTGTGCATTAGATGCCCAGAACATACTCAATTTATTTTAAAAAGGTGCCCACTTTGACTATTATTCCACACATACCCTAGTCTTGATAACCAATAGTTTATGATTTGTTTCTATGAACTTGACTTGTTAAGATTCCACATATAATTAATATTATACAGTATTTGTCTTTCTCTGACATATTTCACCAAGCATAATGCCTTTAACTTTCATGCAACTTGTAGCAAATGGTAAGATTTTCTTTTTTCTCATGGCTGAATAAGGTTCCATTGTTTGTGTATGTATTTGTGTGTAGGTGTATATATCAGATTCTTTGTTAATATATCCAAAGATATACACTAAAGCTAAACAGACTACTTTGGCTATTGTAAATAAAACTGCAATAAACTCGGGAGGGCATATATCTCTTTAATACTGTATTTCATTTATTTATTGCTTTTACTTATAAATGGGATTGTTGGGTCATATGGCAGTTTTATTTTTAATTTTTGAGAAAGTGACATGCTATTTTCCATAGTGGTTGCACACAGCACACAAGGGTCCTCTTTCCCCCACATCTTTACATATACCTGTATAGCTTGTCTTTTTTTATGACAGCCATTCTAATAAGTGTGAGGTGCTATCTCATTGTGGTTTTGATTTGCATTTCCCTGATGCTTAGGATTGTCCCACATATTTTCATATACCTGCTGGACATTTGGATGTTTAATTTAGAAAAAAGATCTATTCACTTTTTCTGTCCATATTTTCCAATTATTTATTTAGTTTTTGGTGCTTGTGATTTTGATTTTATGTCCAAAATAATGTTGAAAATGCCTAACATATAAGAGGTTTCCCCATGTTTTCTTCTAGGAGTCTCATTGTTTCAGGCATTACATTTAGGTCTACTCCATTTTGAATTATTTTTGTGAGTGTTGAAAGACAGGGGTCTAGTTTCATTGTCTCACATGTGGATATCCAGTTTCCCAGCACCATTTGTCTTATTGCCTTTGGGGATTCCCTTGTAAGGGACTTTTATTTTCACTGCTGCTTTAAACATTTTTTCTTTGTCTTTGATTTTAGACAGTTTTAATTATAATTTGTATAGAGATACTGGTTTCAGGTTAAGGTTTTTGGGATTACCTATTGATTTCATGTATTTTGGGATTACCTATTGATTTCATGTCCAAATCTCTCCCCAGGGTTGGGAATTTCCCAGACACTCTTTCTTTCAGTGAGCTTTATACCTATTTCTCTCTCTCTTCTTCTTGGACTCCAGTGACGCTTACATCATTTCCGTGCTGGTTTTCCATAAGTCTCATAGACTGTCTTCATTCCTTTCTGTTCTTTTTAATTATTGCTCTTTTGCTTGGGTAGTTTTAATAGAACTTTCATATAATTCATTGATTCTTTCTTCTTGTTCAAGTCTGGTGTAACTCCCTATTGAATTCTTCAGTTCAGTCATTGCATTCTTCATTTCGTTCTTGTATTGTTTTTCTGATATTGTTAACTGTTTTTCTGTGTGCTATCCTAGCTTTCTGATTAGGTTTAAAGTAATTATTTAATTTTTTATCTAGCAATTGCTGTATCTCCATTTCCTTGGAATCAGTGACAGACTTTTCCCCCCTGTATTCCTTTAGTGGAGTCATTTTTCCCTCATTCTTTTTGATCTTTGCTATCTTGCACAGTTTTATGATACCTCTTCTGTAGTTTTTGGACTGACTTCAGTAAGGGAAGCCTTTCAGCTGAAGGGGGTGGGTATGCAGGGACATGGCTCTGACCACAAGTCTGGTGCTGCAGTTGCACCATGTGTGGGGATGTGATATCTCTTCAGCTTAAGCTGTTAGGGTCCATAGCATTGACAACTGTGTGGTTTTACCAAGTAATGTAGGAAGTGTGCAGTGATTGCAAAGACTGATGGGGTCCTAGGCATCTCTTCCAATACAAGTGGCTAGGAATCAGGGCAAACAGAATTGGTGACCAGAGCTAGTGGTGTGCACACACTCAGGTGCAGGTGCTGTGTAGTGAGGGGGACTGGTTGTAGGAACACAGGAAGCGCTGTGCCAGGGCCACCTGCAGGTGCAGAGGTCCTGGCTGTCAGCAAGCCGTCCTGTGGTTTCCCACTCTTCCTTAAGGTGCACACTCTGCAATGGAAGCTGTTGATGGGTATTGGACTGGAGGTAAGCAATAGGAGGGGCTTAGCACAGGTGGGCATGGTAGTGCTGGCCAATAACAGAAAGCAGGGCCAAATGGGAGCCCACGAGCAGCTGCAGGGATCCTGGTTGTTGGCTGCACACTTTCCCGCTGAGCAAGTGCACTGCAGTGGAGACTGATGATGAGCATTAGGCTGGTGGGATTCAGATGCACAGCTGGAGGGGCTAACCTCGAGTACAGCACAGCTGTGACGATCAGCCTCAACTGTGGAGGCCAGTATCTTGCACTTGCAAGGCCACAGAGGCCTGAGTAAATGCTGCTGCTTTGTGGCAGGGATAGTGAGGTACTCAAGTGGCCAGCTTCTGACCCCAGGATAGCCCAGAGGATGGCTGCTGGTGTGGTTCCCGGGCTCCTGAGGGGCAAGGTTGGGAGGAGGGATTGGGGAGACTCAGGAAGCTGGAATCAGTGGCCCAAATAACTATGGGGCAAAAATGGGTGAAGTCTGCAGGGGGTTCACAGTGGCTGAGTTTGCTGTTGGCTTAGTCAATGGTGAAATCTGCTGAGTTTGTCTACAGAGCAGGCTTCTGTGAACAGTCACTCCTGGTGCATGTGTGCTGATAAAAGTTTCTGCTTTTCTTATTCCTCCTCCTATACATTTCAGCTGCATTAGTCTGGGTGGGGAGAATTCGAGAAGACTTTCATTCAGTACCTTGAACTGGCTGGGGAAGCTGGTAATTCACTCAGGGCTGCCTATCCTGGCGAGGGAGACTCTCTCGGTCTGAGGAGTTCCTTTGTGTTGTTGAAATAAGCCAGCTTGTGAGGTGGGGTGATGCAGACCAAAATATAGTTATCATCCTACTTGGGCAATTATTCTCAGTTGTCTTCATTCTATTATGATGCTAAAATTTCCAAAGGGAACTCTGGAAGTTTCCAAAGCTGTTTTTGTTTGCGGGTAGCTATCCAATCATTGGTAGGAGACTGAGTTTACTTATGTCACCATGTTGGCCTTCCTTTGCATTTCTTATTCCAGTAGCACTGGAAGCTCTCTATGTCTGTTTTCTTGTGAACTAGAATTTCACCCACCACATTTACCTGTACACCTGTTAGTATTTGGTGAACTTTTATACCAAGATACAGCTGGGTTTAATATGCAAAATTGTGCTTCAAGAATGTAAACATTTTAGAAGAGTAATTCCTAACTGGAAACTTGACAAACAGGCCTTTGTAACTAAAAGTAGATAATAATTATGACTTTTTTCCTCTGGTTGAGGTTGGTTATAAGGTCTAGGGTGCAGAAGGTTGTTATTTTGAAGTGAATTCAATATTTATGAAAATATTTATACCCCTTTAACCAGAATGAAGTATTTATTGTCACATATACCAGTAGCAAATCATAAAGCCTTAGGAAGACACACACACACACACACACACACACACACATATTATATATTATATATATACATATATATATAATAAATGATTTATATATATAATATATAAATTATATATATAATATATATTATATATAAAAAGAATTTTATATATTTTATATGTAAATATATAAAATACTTTATATATATATATAATATTTTAAAGACATTGAAAAGTTATTATAAGATTATCCATTTGAAACTCCTTTCTTTGTAAATATCAGGTAATCAGTCAACCACATTGAAATGAAAGCTGTTTTACTACTTCGTTTTCTTATTCAGTAAACACATAAGGACACTCATTTATGTTCACTTAAAATCACTTCTCAATTGACAACCATAAAATTGTAACTTTCTCTCACAGGAAAAGAATTTAATATCCACATTTCAAAAATAACAACTGTTATATATCTTATTCAGCTGACTGGTGGGTCAAATGAGTCCTATCTGGTATCTTGAAAAAGATAGCTTTTTGCTTGATGATAAATGGTAGCTTCAAAGAAAAAAAATCCATCAATAAACTTCTACCATTAGCTAATGCTTCTAAATGTACACTTTTTGTTTGGATTCTAACAATGTATAAAAATCTTACATACTTTAGAAGGAAATAAATAGAGGTAGTAGGTACTTAGATTAGAGAAAAGATGATCGATGACTTATAGATAGATAGATGATGGATAGATAGATAGACAGATGACAAGTGATGAAAGTTAAATATTTTTAAGGAAGTATCTTCCCCAATAGGCACTGACCTAGGGAAACATAGGGAAAGATTCCAAATGATTGAAGACTGACATAGGCATTACTCATGAAAGAGCCACATATTTCAGAAAGAGGGAAAAATAAAGACTGCTGCTAGTGATTTCAAAATCACCATAGCATTAAATATAATAATACCATGAATACAGTACTTTCTTGGAATAAGACTGAGGTTATCTCATTAGTGTTATTAACAATCCACATTTTGTAGACACGTTAAATGAAGTTCATTGAAGTTGGGTCCATCTTCCAATGTCACACAGAAACTACACATTTTGATAGGATTTTGATGCATGTTTTTTTTTTTAAAAAACTCCAAAGCCTGGGAGTTCTTTCCACTGTTCTATGATGCAAGAGTCACAAGGGAATCAAATCCTGGAAAGTGGAAAGGTAGGGATAAAAATTAGAGTAAGAGCAGAAAGAATATAGATGCAGCGTAAGCAATTTGGAAGTGTGAAAAGCAGACAGATGTCCCGACATCATCTAGAAAGTTCAGAAGTTGAGCTTGTCTTTAAAAAGACTGATGTGAGTACATTGGTTCAGGGCTGGGTTGGATAATAATTACCGTAAAACAAAAACTTGTTTTAGATGATTCTCTTAAGTAGTTGAGCATCAGGAACAAAAGGTGGCACTGATATCTGCATTTCTGCCAAAATGCTTCTCCCTTTTTTGGTTATCTTATGACAGAGGGAATGTAAAGCTATGGATCATATGCTTTAGCTAAAATAGCTATTATAGCAATAATATTTTATTATTTAATTAGTCGCATTGTATTTTCTCAATATTGTTTTTTCTTTTTTAAACAAAGGAGGAAAACATATTTTCTCTCTACCTATTTGAGTTCTTAGCTGAAACCTTCTGTAATAAAACACAGATTAACAAGAGGAAAGTGAACAAAAGTTTATTAACATGTATACTTCGAGTACACAGGGGAGATGCCCAAGAAAACTGAGTAACTCCCTATTTGTCCAGGCCACCATCTTAAATGTCATCTTCAGCTGAGACAAAGGACAGAAGTTGGCACAGGAGGGAGTGGCAGTGTGAGACATTCCCAGGGAAAGCATGGTAAAGGAGGATAGAGTTTGTTATGCAGATGTAAGTCACCTTCTCTGTTGATCAGATTCTCTTATGATTTAGTCAGCTTTTTCCTTCTGGCAAAGAGAACGAGAGAGAGAGAGAGAGAGAGAGAGAGAGAGAGAGAGAGAGAGAGAGAGAGAGAGAGAGAGACCCTTACATATAGAAATTTTCTTTATGAATGCAAGGCTCCTTACAAAAGATGACCTCTATCTACAATTTCTCAAAATGATCCTTATCCAGAAAAGCACATTCTGGGCTGCATATTCTGGTACTCTTCACTTTCTTCCCATTTCTCAAACACATTGAAGGCCATATCTAAAATGGATTCTAAATAATCTTCCTGCCTAGCGTGTTAAACTCTCAGTTTTTCTCCAGCATTAGTGTGTACATGTTGTCTTTAAATCAGCTTCCTAACTGTCCACTTACCATTTAGCTTCTCAACTCAGAAAGCTGAAAGGGGCCCCAGGCTCATCCTATGAAGGCTAAGATTCAGTGCTCTCCTAAGTGATTTGTGAGAATACATGTTATTCAGTTTCTCTGCTTTCCCGGTAATGGCTCCTCAGTTTACACAGCTGAGGTCTCTAGCAGATCGCATTTTCAAGAAGAACTGTCCTGTGTTCTGGTTGTCTCTGGTTTTTAGAAATTGGTCATTATCTGTTTTGACAAAGAAAAACTAGTCTTTAAATACGACTCTTAAACATGTTTTAAACTTGGCAGTATCTAAGTTGCAATGTCTTATGCTATGTCATCTATCTTTGAATGTTTAAGTATTTCTTTGTAGTGCTAATATCAATGTAAATTTAACTTGCTTTAAATAATGCTCAAAAAATTGTGTTGTACTTTTGCAATAACATGAATTTTTTTATTTTGAAATTAAATTTAAAAATGATCATTGATTGAATATTGTGTATAAGACACAGGATAAAATCCTACTCAAATCCTGTATGATTCTTCTAATCTCTTTGAACACACTGGCTTTTTTCTTTTCTTAATTCCCACAGATTGTTTTTCACATAAAATCCTATTTTCTATGTTTTATGGCTCAAAATTATAGCTCCAACTATGCTAAGAAAATCTGGCATTGTTAATATTAACATATGCTTGTATCAGAAGCATAAAATATTTGGTTCCTTAGTAACATACACAGTTGTCAAATGTGAAAAATAATGCACATTTCCAAAATGTGCAATATGATTTCTAATTTATTTAAAAATGAAATTGCCAGTTTGTGATCAGAGCATGCGCTCCACAGATAGAAGAGTCCCAGGTTTGATTCCGGTCAAGGACACTTACCTGAACAATCAATGGGGGGAAATATCCTTGGGTGAGGATTAACACACACACACACACACACACACACACACACACACACAGGAAATGGCAAAAAACCAAAAATAAATAAAATGTATTTAGTACTTAAAATAAGAAAACTATTTCCCAGTAGCTTCTTTTGGAACTCATAACCACATTTGTCTAAATTTCCACACGCTGCATCTTCAGTACACAGCACAAGTGGACTAATAGCGAGTTCACTATCAACTTACCTCATCCCAAAGATTAGGCTCTCATCTTAAAAGCTGCAATAAATTCTCACATTTCCACACACAGCTTATCCTCAGTTTGCTGAATCAGCATTCTGGGTTATGTCAGCTTTATTTCCAGAAATATGCATTTCCAAAGCAGTATTTCCAGGTATGCTGAATCAGCTAGCTGAAAGACAAGGCAACTCAGAGATGTGTCTGAGCCCAAGTCTATCAGTGGAGATAGTATCCAACCTGTACACAAAACATGCAGATGGCAAGAATCTTTTAACCTAATACTAGTTATGTACGTATTGTACTTGTAGTTTTTTTTAAATTTTTTAAATTTGATTAGAGAAAATCTTACTACCTGTCTATAAAATACAGGCAAGGACAGGCTATAAAACCACAAAGCATTTTTTCATAATTCTCCAAATTCGATGCATTAATGTGATTATAAGTTTTACAAAGTGATCTCTGCTATTTTTTCCTACTTAAATAAACTTTTATCTGTTATGCTACCATATCATTAAAATATATTTATTTGATTTTTCATGTCAATTTCAGAAATCCATGGCTATTGATTGGTAAGGCAACCACTTATAGGAACTCAAAGAGCTGATGATCATTCATGCTTACCTAAACTTATGATTACAAAGAAATTAATCTTGAGATGGTTATAGCTAACAGTTTTGGAATTGTTTGTGAGCTGTATCAATTTCTGACTGCTGTCACTATAAAACAGCATGTTGAAAGGCTTGATCATCAGATGTCCATCTCATGCCTGGTTCAATTCCCTCACCAAAACATAAACACAATAACACATTTACGAATTCATAATGGCTCAAATAGTTTGCATTAGTATGTTGTTTTCATTACAGGATATCTTCAAAATTTCCAATTAATATGTCTGAAGATCTTCAAGAATCTTCAAAACAAGCATATAGTATACAATTTTTAAATTTTCTGAGCCAATTAAAGAATCTTATATTTATTAAATAAGGCCATACATTAAATGAGTTGATTTATCCAAGACCTAAATAATTTATATGTATATATTAATTTTATGTAATTAATTCTCTACCACAACAAAATATTTTATCCATCTAATGGAATTTTATAATCATTCACAAAGATATGGAGACGTAAATCCCATAAATGCAAAGGGTCAGTTAAAGTCACACAAATCTATTGGTTTTTTTTGTGTGTGTTTTTTTTAACCAAATGTTCAAGCTCTATTTGTTAGATATTAATATTCATATCAAGTCTATTTGACTCTGCTGTTCCCTCTAGTTCCATTCCTCAGAACAAAAAATGGTTTCTCAGAAATAATTTTGGCAATTATCCTCCTTCTACACCCTAATGTATAGAGAGCCAGGGTCCATAATGTCCAAAACGACCCAACAGATGATCGAACGCCAGGCTGTACATACAGCAAGCTCAGGTGGGCGGGGACTAGCGAGCAGGCTGAACTGCTGACCTCTTGGGCCCTCCTGGGTCCCCGCCACAGATGCTGTGGCAACCCCACACTGACTGCCACCGCCAAGGTGGGTGCCATATGATTGGATGGGGGCCCTCCATCGCCTCAAAGAGGGAGGCTTAGGCTACCTTCCTGGAAGCAGTGGGCAGGGCCTCCCTTTGTGGGGTGATCAATCGTGGGGCTCCCAGCCTGGGAGAGGGTGCAGGCTAGGCTGAAGGAAATACAGGATTTTATATGTTTTATGGCTCAAAAGTATAGCTCCAACTATGTACACAAATTTAGAATAGACCCATCGAGTGCACAAATTTCATACATTGGGCCTCTAGTGTATTTATAACTTATTAAAGTGCCCCCATTCCATTCCAACCCAACCTTATTTGATTGCGTTGGGTCCCTTCCATATAGATTTCTTGCTAGAGGAGGTGGTGGACCAAACAGAAGTTACAGAAATGATGCCCTCTTGAAGGTCAGTATATTTAAGCATATCTAAATCTGTATCCAAACAACTTCAGGGTATTTAAATAAATCTTGATATTCAGTTTTCTTTTAACAGTTTGTCAAATCAAATCTTATGAATACCAACATATTAAGTAGATAAAAATGGAATAATGAAAGACTGAAGGGCAGGTAAAGGTGTGTATGCTTGATGCTCCCAGCCATTGATCACCTGGGTCTTGAGGCACTTGTACCAAGTCCCGGGCTAACTCAGCACAGTAATTGTTGAGACACTAAAATAGAGAATCCCTAAAGTTTCTTTTAGTTCCAGAATTTTAATTTCAATTATTAGATTTTTTTTTGTAATTTCTGAATTTAATCTAAATTTTACATTAACTTTTATTGTTTAAAATGTGGCTAAAATACATTTAGCATAAAGCACCATGACATTTTTTCTTCCTCTGTAGACTTGAAGATACTTTTATGTATTCTTCTTTTATCTTCTTTTTTTTCCATCACCATTTATCCCTTCTCTGCCCTCTTCCACCTCCACCCACCCCTCCCCACCACAATCACCACTGTTGTCCATGAGTTCTTTTTTTTTTTCTTCTTTGCTCTATTCTTTCACCACCCCAACAAAATCATCCCACTCTCACTCCTCCTCAACACACACCAGAGCTGTCTGCCTGCTTTCTATCTATGAGTCTGTCTCTATTTTGCTTGGTAGTTTAAGTTTTTTCATTAAATTCCACATATGAGTGAACTCATATGGTACTTGTTTTTCTCTAACTGGTGTATTCTGCTTGGAATAATGTTCTCCAAGTGCATCCATGCAGTTACAAAGGGTAACCTTTCCTTCCTTTATATGGCCAAGGAGTATCCCATTATAAAAAAGTTATTTTATCCACTCATGGGCACTTGGATTGTTTCCAAAACTTGGCTATTTTACACAACACTGCAATGAGCATAGGGGTACATAGAGTTTTAAATTAGTGTTTTGGATTCCTTGGGATACATTCCCAGAAGTGCAATTGTTGGGTCATGAGATAGTTCCATTTTAAATTATGTGAGGAAACTCCGGACCGTTTTCCACAATGGCTGCCCGAATCTACGTCTCCACCAGCAGTGCGTGACCATTCCCTTTTCTCCATATCTTCGCCAGAACTTCTTGGTGTGAGACTTTCTATTATAAGGTAGGTTTTTTAAACTTTTTAGATTTTGGTATATGCTTCATCCCAATTAACAGTTGTATATTTTTATCTTTGTTGGACAAAATAAAAGTGAAGAAATGGTTTCCTAAGCACCAGTATAATAAGTGAAGGGAACACAGTTCTATTATTAGAATTTGCTTATTTAAAAAAAAATACCTATGTTTTCTTAACACAAAAGAGAGAGGAGGAAAAGAAGCTCTAAAACAAAAACACTTTTATTGTGTATGTTTAACTGATTTAAATTTGACTTGGTCTATACTTCTTAATTAATGAAAATATGAGAAACCCTACATAACGCACAAAGGCAGGAATTGCCATCTTTCTCTGTAAAGCGCCAGATAAACGTCTTTCAGACCACAGGGGCTCTATTGCAGTGCCCAGCCCTGCCCTCGTAGCACAAAGGCAGCCTTGGACAACACATGCACGAACAGGCAATATTCTGTTGCAATACAATTAACAAAGGAAGCAATCAATGGGTTTGGACAGTGGGCTGTAGTTTGGCAATTTTTGCTCTGCGCAAAAAGAAAAGCAGCTACCATTTATTGTGCATCTATAATACAACAGCTGTTGCATTCCAGAATATAAAATTAATGTGAACATTTAAAAATTAAAAAAAAAACAAACTTTTTTTTTCATTTCGGACAACCCTTTGGCTAGCTATCCTATTGACCAGCCTGGTAGCTAGTGTGTGATCTGGAATGTTACAATTGTAAGGCCCTGAGCGGCCTAGCTCAGCACAGCACCGAAGACAGGAGAAGTGCAGAACAGACCTGTCCTCGCCGGAGTCAACAGAAAAGAACTTCAAGAAATGGAATACAGGGCAAATGCTATCTGGAAAAGGAAATATTTTGAATTGCTAAATTTTTATTTAAAAGTTGAAATATGGCTTCTTTCTATCACAGTAACAGACTTTCAGCTTACTAGCAGCCCTGCCTTGTTTACCCATAGGTACATTTATGGGTAGTTTTTAAAAGCCTTAACAGCAAATGCTTAACTTTTATGTTTGTGGAAGGAATACTTGTAGTTGAATCCAGAAACTTTGCTTTATAAATTCAGTTTTGCAAAGTTTCCTGTTACAATATCCTTAGCCTCTCCGTTTTTTGCATTCTTGCCCTTTGCAGTGCCATCAAATGACATGTAAGATGTCTTCAATCCTTCAGAAAAAAAGTTAAATGATTTAACATTTCCTAAATAACAGCACTTTGTCTCATAAATTGTCCAAAGCAATGACATGTTTGGTAATAGTCTAGTTTATGTCCAGTCTCATTTAAAGAAAAGTGGATATTTATAACATAGTTTGAAAAATACAGTTTGAGCATTAGGTTAGCATCAGAGAGCTGTATAATCTCTAGAAATTTAATTTGAGAAACTTCAAAAGCCTTGGGGATATAATTTTAAAGATTCTAAAGTTTAAAACCAAGAAAAAGTGAAAGCAAACAATACACTATATAATCTAAAAGTGAGCAAACAATCCCATGATCAGCGAAGGGCACCAAAGGCTTGAGAATTCTGAAGCGTGGTCCTCCTGTGCATGTGTCTGTGGCATCTTTCTTTTCTCAGTAGAGGAGTGGGAGACACTTGAATATGGGATTTCTAACTTGAAAACAATCATGTCTAGTAAAAATAGAAAAGTACCGCCTCACCACACTGCCTAAAATATTAAACCTCCATATATCTCTGCCGTTCTTTCTCTGCACACTCTATACTTACCTTATTTCTCTTTTTTTCCATAGCACTTTGTAATTTTATCATATACTTATAGGTTTATGTTTGGTTTTCTAGCTGCTTTTACTAACATGCATGTTCCATGGGCATTACTTGTTCTAGTTTTAGATTTTACTTATTTCCATCTTTATTTTCCCAGCACAGATATGTGAGATACTGAGGTCTGGTGATGTAATTTATAAAAACCTTCCTTCTTACACTCTAGGGCAGCAGTGCACAAACTATGGCCCATGGGCTGGATCCGGCCCGTTCAGCTGTTCTATCCGGGCCCGCAGAGCCAAAAGAGCGGAGGGTTCTCTTGCTCTCCCCTCCGCTCCTTCCCCAGCAGCCCAAGATGAGAGTGCCAGCATGGTCAGGTTGCTTTTGTTCCGGCCCTCCGGTCCAGTTTGAGAACCCATGGTGGCCCTCGAGTCAAAAAGTTTGCCCACCCCTGCTCTAGGGGAAGGCTTCCCAACTTCAGCACTGTCGACATCCGGGCTGGCTGGTCTGTACTTGCAGGATGTGTAGCAGCACCCCTGGCATCTTCTCACCAAATGCCTGTCCACACATTCTCAGTGGTGACCACCAACAGTGTCTCCAGAGGTTGCCAAATGTGCCCTGGGGAAGCTATACAGGATTTAGTTGAAACAATTTAGTTGACAATTATTAAGAATTTCTCGCCAAAACCGGTTTGGCTCAGTGGTAGAGCCTCGGTCTGAGGACTGAAGGGTCCCAGGTTCGATTCCGGTCAAGGGCATGTGCATTGGTTGCGGGCACATCCCCGGTAGGGGGTGTGCAGGAGGCAGCTGGTCAATGTTTCTCTCTCATTGATGTTTCTAGCTCTCTATCTCTCTCCCTTCTTCTCTGTAAAATATCAATAAAATATATTTTTTTAAAAAGAATTCCTCTATACCTGAATTCTCAAGCAGTGAAGAGAGGGGGGAAAAAAGGATCAGAGGAAAAGATCAGATTGAGACAAATACACTCACACCCACAGGTAAATGGGCTTGCTATAGGATACAGGTAAAATGCAATCTGGAAAATGAAACATTTTGCTACTCTTTGACCCAAGATCAAGCAGGCTTAATGCTCTGACACAAGCAGTCCTGGAAGCACAGCCCTCCATCCCGGGGCAGTCCTGGATGGTGAGAGGGATGTCCGACTGCCTGTTTAGGCCCGATCCCGGTGGTTTAATATAACATCCCTTGAGGGGTCCCAGATTGGAGAGGGTGCAGGCTGAGCTGAGGGCCACCCCCCCCACACCCGGTGCACGAATTTCATGCACCTGGCCTCTAGTTTTTGAAATAAGACTGTGGGGGATTCAAAAAGTGGAAGGCTAAAAGATTGGAACACATTTTATTTTGTTTTGTAATGGTAGAAAGTTCATTTATACATTGTAGTTGAGTGACTCACCTCTAAATTTGAACAATAATGTGAAAGGCTAGCAAAAAAATAAATAAAGGGGGGACTCAGCAAAAAGATATCTGTGCCAGATTCCCAGCTTCCCCAAAGTGCCTTCAGAGAGAGCTGCTTCTGCTCAGACCCCTGGGAGGCACACAGCCCTGATTCTTTGCAGCACTTGTCTCCCTCTAGACTGGCTCTATTGCAGAATAATGTATTGTATTTACTGTTAGGTCTCAAACCCACTTGTGAATGTGCTGTTAGCTCATGGGCCCATGAGTAATATCTAAAATAATAAAAAACATAATATGCTAATTAGATTGTATGTCCTTCTTCTGGACAAAGCCACAGTGGGCCAGGGCTGAGGTAGAGGTGGCAGAGGCCCCTCTGGCCCCAGCGGGCAGTGGGTGAAGGCCAGGGCCAAGGCCCTTGCCTGAATTTTGGGTATCAGGCCTCTAGTATTCATATAAAAGTGATATCCCAGAAATCTTCAGTTATTCATTTTTTTTTTTGAGCTTCACACATGTAGTGCCTCAGAAAAGAGTGCCCTCATTCCTTCAGTTTTCATTAAGTTTCTGCTCTATGCCAGAACCATTAGAATGGTCTAGAGGGAGAATGAAAGAAATAGAAAAATAACCCTATGAGTTCTAAACTTAAAAGGTATGAGGGTTTTCATTTTCCCTCTCAAACTTAAGAATGAATATAACTTGAATTTAAAAATTCAAAATGTTTTATTGGACAAATACCACCACAGACTTTTGCTATTTCAGAAGCCTTGCTTGACAGCAGACATCAGAAAGTAATCATGGAACATTTCTACTATTCCAATCGTGATCTCAGAAGCTTTCACAATACAATAAACTAAGAAGTTATTATCAACTGATCAAAGAAGACATCCAGAATAAAACAATTCTCCCATCTCTGATGTAGATCCGAATAAGCAGTGCATTGTGAAAATCATTTGAAGGCTCCAGGTATGAATGAGGTACAAGACCCCAGCCAGATCAGCCTGTAGATTGTTGATTCTTTAGAAAGAATTACCTACAGCAGGATTAGACCAGCAACTTCAGAAAATATGAACAAAAATATTTTTATTCATGCACCAGGCAGCTTTTGTCTCTCATGTTAGGTAGGGGCAATTTGTCACAAGATTGCTTTTACACTTGGGCACCGAGGCAGGATCTGGAAAAGTGCAGAACCGTTAAAGGATATGATAATGACCCAGCCTTACTCACTGGACTTACTACACAGTGGGTAGAAGAGAGTCCCCAAGTAACATGCGAAATGACCCAGTCAAAACAGAGATGTAAATCATAGCAGAACTCTAAGCCATTCAGCTGAAACCAGCAAAAGTCCCTAAGAAGAGGCAGAGTCCCTAACAGTAATATCTGAGCCACGGTAAAGAATTTTAACTACCAATAAGTTTCATGTGAAAGCAAATTAAGTTTGTTTGTTTTTCCCCATTTTCCTATGTAGGCAGATGTCACCAGATCAGAGGCTGATTAACATTCCGGAGATGACTAATCAACAGAGACTAACTCAAGAGATCTTGGATTTCCCCACGGGGTAGCATGACTCCATAAGGCTTACGTGGGTGAACAGAAGGAGAACATTTTTATAGGCTTCGCCTCAGGACACTCAAAGGAAAATCACATTTCACTGTGGTAATTGCATTTGCAACACAGAAAACAAAAGAAAAGAATGTGACAGGTTGCACATGAAGCAATCTTGCTACCTATAATGTTCTTGTCCTCAAGGTAAAATCTAACTAGTCATGCAAATTTCTTACACTTCTCACTTCGAAACACTCTCTCTCTCTCTCTCTCTCTCTCTCTCTCTCTCTCACACACACACACACACACACACACACACACACACACACACAAAACCTATATATATTTAAAGTCCCTGAGTTAAAAATAAAAATGACAGAAACAAGAAGGAACAATTTTTTAAGCAACTGCATAGTCACGTTCCCAGTGAAAAATGCTTTGACTGGTACTAGAATAGCATGTAGGCTATTGAATCAGGGCCTTTCCTCCTCAGGAAAAGTGAGTTCACAGTTGTGAGTGTATGAAACAGACTTTATTCTTGCAGCTCCATCTTCATCCAGAAGGTTGTCTGGTCTAATTAGCATTTTATGCATTTATTATTATAGATTATAATTATCACCACCTCTAGTAGAAATATACCAAATTTACTTTTTTTTAATTTTCAAGATGCCATAAATATTTTGATTCCTTTTAGAAATTTTTGTAGGAAGTTAAATTTTTAACTGGTTTAATATTAAGAATTGATGGGTTCTAGGAAATGGTCAACTGGTAAACTTGTTCTAAAAAAAAAATAACCTTCATTTGTAAGTTGTTGTTTTCTTCAGATTACTGTAATTTAAACCCTTCCTCCGTGGCCAATGTCACGTCACTACATCAGAAATTTGCAAGACATGCACAGTCGGGTTTCATAGACCAGTAACACTGGCTCTAGGTTAATTAAATAGTAGCCAATTATTAGAATGGCCAATTCACTAAATGACAAACTCAGCAAATGATTAACTCATCAAATAGTAAATATGTTAAATAACTGATATACAAGATGGCAAATTTATTAAAAGCCAATTTTCCAGAAGGTAAGTTGCTAAATAAATAAATAAGTGTGCCATACAATCAATTCACAAGTGACAGTGCTTACAAAACATATCAAATATCTTAAAGAGTAACTAGGACAAATCTGTGGCCATTGTGTTTTTAGTGATAAGCAAATGCAGGGGCAAAACAAGAAAACCTTAAAATATAAAGAAAGATAGGTACTTGCACATATAGGAAAACCCATTGGAATATAGAATATGCTACCTGGAATATGAAACACACATGATCCTGACATTAAACCAATTCAGACTCAGAACTATGTAGCTAAAATGCTGAGTGACAATGAATAATTAAACTTTGAAAATAAATCCTAAGCAATTTGGCAATCAATTAACTTGCTATTTTAATCAACGAGCAAATCTATTTTTTAGTGAATCATCTTTACTTATTCTTATCATTCTTATTATATTTGTGTTTTACATCTGACTATCCTGAAACACAGAAACTATGAATAATAGCAAATTTAGTGATTTTAAAAAATATATATTTAATTATTTAAATTTATATTGAGAGGTAGAGAGAGAGAGAGAGAGAGAGCGATAAATATCAATTTTTGTTCCACTCACCGAGGACATAAACTTTCAGCCATTTTCAAGGTCTATTGTGAAATAATTTGTATCTAATTATTGGTTTACTGTCCACCTACAACCATCTCGGCATGATTTAACTTACATAAATCACTTTGAACACAATTATTAAATATAGTCTGTCAAATCTCTACCCCTAATTCCCTGTTAGTGGCCATCATACAGGTTTATGCTTTCTTCTACTTACAAGCTTAAACACACCCCCTCAGCTCAACACATACACTGTACTTCCTTCTCAGCTTAATTAGCCTCAGAAAATGTCACGTTAGAAAGTATCTTAGAAGAATACATACTGAGAGATCTGAAACAAAACTTCAGCATGTCATTTAATTTAAATTGGATTTTATTAGTGGTGAAACTAGATTCCAAATAAGTGAAGTGATTTACAGAAAGTCCTAGGGAAGTGAGTGTATTCATTAGAATTTCACTATGGATAGAATATTTATGCTCATCACTTTTTATAGCTACACTCATACAAAAAAATGAGCTGTTTCTTTATCCTCTTGAATCTTGCTTCATCTTGTTACTTGGTCTGACAAATAGACTAAGAAAGAAGTTGGGTTGTGTAAGTTATAGAGCCTACGATTCACAGGCCTCTCAGGCTCTGCCGTTTCCCTAGTATAAGGTTGCCTTGAGCACACCAGGTAAGAAAGGCCCTTAGCCAGCTGGAGAGACCACAGGAAGGAGAATCTGGACCAGCACCAACTTCCCAAAATAGCCGTGGGCCATCCTGGCCGGTCTAGACCAGCTGAATGAGGTAGCATGGAATGAGCCTGGGTGAAGCAGCAAAGTAACTAACCTTTGGAATTGTGGGAATCAATAGATTCCCAATTTTTAAGTCACTTTTTGAGCTGGTGAGGTACATAGCAGTTAACTGATTTCCCAAAATAAGGATATTTCAGGTGACCTATAAAAATGTGTACACATTTGCAAATACAAGGCAAACAATTTAGAATATCAAGATGAAGAAAACAGCAAAGATAGTAATAAAAAAAAAGGATGGGTATAGATAGAGAAAAATATAGACTCATATCCAAGCGTATGGTTAACACTGGGCCTAAACAAAAGCATATGAGCTACTCAAGAGAAGTCAGGGGCACTGAGAGATGCTATTCCATGAAGAAGGGATACTTCTCCTCCTGAATGTTGGAAAACCATTCTTCCTGGGGTTCTCACATTTCTTCGTGTTTTACTAGAAGAGCACTGCCTTTGTATTGGACTATATTTTCCCCAAAAATTATTTATATAGTGAAGAGCTTTGGAAGATAGAGGCAATATTCTCTTAGAGGAGCAAAGGAATGCTTGCTTACAGTGAGTATAAATATCCGGTTTACTTAAACACAGGTTTCCATTTCTGTAAGACAACCCACATTGTGTGCAGAAATCATCTGCTCCTCTGAACTGAGGCTAAGGAAACCAGTGTTAAACATGCTGATAATGGGTGCTTGCTGTCCATGAGTAATAAAGTCATTTGTCTCTGGCCCAGGAATCTTGTGCCATCTCTAAGTATCCATGAAACTCCAGCAGGCTAGCTTGTTAGCTTGTAAAAAGAAAAGAAAGCTCAAATATTTTGTAGTTTTAACAATGAGATCTGTCCTGGTTGGTTATAGCATTTTCCTGATTTGTCAAGGTTGCAGGTTTGATGCTCAGTCAGGGCACATACAAGAAGCAACCAACAAATGTATAAATAAGTGGAACAGCCCTGACTGGTATGGCTCAGTGGATAGAGCTTCGGCCTGCAGACTAAAAGGTCCCAGGTTCGATTCCTGTCAAGGGCATGGAGCTTGGTTGCGGGCACATCCCCAGTGGAAGGTGTGCAGGAGGCAACTGATCAGTGTTTCTCTCTCATTGATGTTTCTAACTCTATTCCTCTCCCTTCCTCTCTGAAAAAAAAAATCAATAAAAATATATTTTTTAAAATAAGTGGAACAACAAATCTCTCTCTCTCTCTCTCTCTCTCTCTCTCTCTCTCTCTCTCTCTCCCCCCCCCTTAAAAAATACACAAACAAAATGAATCCAATCAAACATACAATGAAGTCTTCCAAAACATCCTATCTAATAAAGAGCTAATATGCTAATTAGACCACATGACAGAACAACCTTCTGGAATGACCAGTGGGTGGGGCTGTGGGGCCACAAGGCAGCTGGGCTGTGAGGGCCGAGGCCCTTGCACAATTTCATGCATCGGGCCTCCAGTATTTATAATGAACACCAAAGTAAAATCATTTGCCTTGGGAAGTGTGTTTGTGTGTCATCCATTATTAAGAAAAGGGGGAGAAAATAATATAGATTACTGAACCCCATAGTTTTATGTTTTATTATGCATAGTAGAAAACATAATGATAAATACAAAAATGCTAATAAATGGTAATAGTTTAATTCATTATCCCTTTCATGCTTTGTAATTTGTAATAAGAGAAAATGCCTTAATCCAAATAATAAACAACCCATGGGTAACTTCAGGATTAAGCAAATGAATGAGAAAATATTTTATGGCAGAGATTTCAGACTTCATACAGTTCACATGCTTCAGCCAGCTGTTTATCTCAGCTGCAATATGGTAAAAAGTTAAGAATTTGGCTTTGAAGTTAAAGAGACCAAGTCCAACTGTGATTGAAGAACTTCTAAGTTGTGCATCTTTGGGCAAGTGATATAGTTTTAATAGTTTCAGTTGCTTATCTTTAAAAAGGTGATAAAATGTTGAAGTAACAACACAAATCTGACTGCATTATTTTGAGTATTAAAAAATGTGTGGCTTATTTTACATATTCATATAACTCAATGAATGAAAGCTTCCATTATCATTTCACAAATAGGTATTACTGGTTCTTTTTGGCAAAAATGCACAGAGGTCCATGGCCTCTAGTTTATCACATTTTACCAAAGGGGAGACAGGACATGTCTGTGGAGCACACAGTGACTTCATAATTAGACAGTCACTCCAGGAGGACTTGAATTCTGCCCTACACTCAGGCATCAGGGCAATGCCTAGCACATGGAAAACACTTGGTAAATATTTACTAAATGAAATAGTAGATAAATGGCCTGGATACTCTGGATTTTAATTCCAGGAGTTTTGAGTATAAAAATAGGAGACAAGATTCAAATAAATCTATGATAGATATCACTGAATTCATGCCCCTATGACAGCCACGGTGGCCCAAGGATGTCCTGGGGCACGAGAAAGTAGGTGTTACCGCTGAGGTAGAATCACTGGTGGGGACAGTATAGACTGCAGCCCAATCAGAGGAAGGACCTTTCTGTGCTCATAATTGCCAAAGGCCTGAGTTATGCAACCATAGTAATGGGATGGAGGCCACAGAGGAATTGGAATTCAGATGTCTCTTAGGTATACCTGAACACAAAATAAAGACAGATCATATAACTCAGAAATTAAAACATTATTCTTATTTAAATATTTTTATTGCTTTTAGAGAAAGAGGAAAGGAGAGGGATAGAAACATGGATCAGCTGCTTTCTGCATGTGCCCCCCCCCCGGGGACTCGCCCCCCCCCCCCCCACTGGGGACTGAGCATGCATGTTGGGCATGTGCCCTGACCAGGAATGGAACCAGTGACTGTTGGTTCATAGGTCGACCATTGAGAAACACCAGCCAGGCAAACTATTATTTTTTACAAAAGGAAAATAAATTGTATTTTTAGTATTTTTGTTATGTTTAAGCAACATAAACTTATTGGTTCAAAGAATGAAGGAAAAAAATAGAAAGAGAAAAGAGGAAGGGGAGGGGAGGGGAGGGGAGGGGAGGGGAGGGGAGGGGAGGGGAGGGGAGGGGAGGGGAGGGGAGGGGAGGGGAGGGGAGGGGAGGGGAGGGGAGGGACCCTAAATCAAGGGGAGAAAAAATAAGAGGAAAGAAGAGAATAAGTTATAAATTTCACCTTCTTGAGATAAAGTCTCTTAAGGATCACTGAATTGTAAAGATTTCTGAGCTTTATCTACTTAAAATCCTGTTTTTACAAATGAAGAAGGGGAAGCTTGGAGAGGCTGTTACTTCCACAGTCATATTCCAGCTCCCTATCCATATATTGATGACTGAGGAAGTAACTGACAGAAGTGTGCTTACCAGAAATGCATCTCCAGCTGCCGCCTGGGCTCCTCCTGTATGCTAATCAGCTAGCATTGATCCAAAACTGTTCAGGCCAAAACTTTTTCCAAAGCTGAGAGTCCCAGTGATTTTGACTTTTAAATATCAACGTTAAAAATAAACTTTAGAGGACTTCACACAGGAGTAAAACCCTTCACATTTGGCACCTTCCGGGCAAGCGCAGTCTTCTTCGCAGAGCTCCAGCTCTGAGCTGCGGCACCGACATCCCTGCCAGACTGAATGCAGCACAGCGGACAGAAAAAACAAGTCTGAAAACACTCTTTTATCCTCGTAAAATGGAGAAAAATCAGAACCAGGAAGTCATCAAGTGTATTTAATTTGGATCCAGTCATCATGTTTGGAAAGCCATGCTATTTGAAATCATACTGCCTTGGCTCTCAGATGATTCACAGGGTTTGTTGTCTAAATGTCTGGCAAATACTCCAGGCCATTGCTACTGGCATGCATATCTAACAGATGTTAAAAATGAAAGGCTGACAGTTTTTACAGCATAATTAAATCTCTCCTTATTTCTCAAGTGCTATTTAATTTAATTTTAATCAAAAGTAATAACCATCCATACGTGTGTAATAGCGGCATTGATGTTCCATGTAAGGCATTACCTATTGTGCTTCAGGAAGAAGTCTCGCAATAAGGAAGTCACTTGATAAAGTGGTTTTAATACTTTCAAAACATTTAGGAGCAATGAACATACTCAAGGGAGAGAAAGCCTGAGTTTGCCCCATAAAATGTTAAAAAGTCCACGTGGCCAATGCTCCAATATGACAGTGTGCCAATGTCCTGCCTTCATAACCAAAATGGGAGGAGAGTTTTTTTTCTTAGAAAGACTAGCTTATGAAATTCATGTACTAGAAAGAGGCAATTTGTATTCATCAAGGCTAATGAAAGTAACTGAACAGCTGATCCAAGGCATTGATTGGTCTCTGTCTTTGTCTATTAGAATTGTTACGGTAAAAGAGCACAGACTGGGTGGCTTAAAAACAACAAATTTACTTCTCACAGTCTGGAGTGTGGACATTTAACATCAGAGTGTCCATATGGTCAGCTCGTGTGCCTGGTGATGTTCTGCCTCCTGGTTTATAAATGGCGTGTTCTGGCTGTGTTCTCTCTTTGCCGAAGTGGGAGGGGATCTCTTAGGCCGTTTTATGAGGGCCCCAATCCCATTCTTAATAAGATCACTGAGAGCATAAAGTTCTCAACGTATGAATTTTGGAGGACACAGACATTTAATGTATAGCAGTCACCGAGAAGTCACTGAGTTTAACTTGTAAATATTTATTCCATTGGCTTGGTTATGAGCATGGCATAAATAGACACAATGCTTAGGATAAAATGGAATCATACATTTCAAAGCTAGAAGTACATAGGGTATAAGCTGGTCTAACCTTCATATTTTACAAACCAGGAAGGTAGAATCCAGGTGGTGAATTTGATTTAACCAAGTAGCCATAACTAATGAGTTGAAGAAACAGAATCCTGGTGTTATGATTCCAAATCCAGTAGCTCTTTCATCTAACTACATTTTTTCCCATTAATGATAGTATAACTATGTTATACTTTCTTATGTATAATTCCATAATTAGGATTTTATTTTAAGTAGAGGAAGTCTCCATCTCCCTCTTAAATTGGTTTCTATCTGACTCAAAACTTTATTGGAGTTATGATAGAGGCTAGTATACTGGCCATTGTTTGGAATTAATTAATACATTTTAAGTTCATTTAGGCACAAGTCTGTGGTGTAACTTATTTTAACATATCAACAAGAAAGCTGTGTACTTGAGATAGTTGTTACGTATTTTCTGGCAATAACTATGTTTCATATAGTAAATTGTGATATTCTTGTTGGCTTTTCACTGGTTGACTATAAAAGAAATCCATTTAGGACAAATGTTGATAATGCTAGAGTATCATATGAGTCATTCTTATAGAACATAAAATTCTTATATATAATCAAGCCTGAAATGGTAGTTGGGCAAGAGGTACTATAGTTTTGAATCCAATATTAAAGATGTGGAATTTAGAACCTCTGTTATATGCCCACGGTTATTAGAGTGGGGAGCCTAAGCACAGAGCATCTGGCACTTGTTGGAGGCATGACACAAACATCTAAAGACTGCAACATGCCACCCTCATAGTCAGGGGAAATATATAAATCAGATTCATCTTAAGTGGATATACCTGATAACCTGATTCCTGAACTTTTCCCTGAGAACAGATTAGAGTGATTAGAGGTAAAAAAACATTGAGTAGTAGATATATGGGAAAATGTGGGGTAGCATTATTATTTGAGTAGGCAAAAATGAAATTAGGAGCTAGGTAAAAACTGGGAAAGCCTTTGAACAATTCAAAAAGAGGATGGTTAGAGCTATTTTGGGAGGCCAAAATATATTGTTTTAAATGCAGTAATTTGGCCTGGATATGAGTGTCAACCATTGAAAGAAAAGATAGAAGGACTTAGTAATTTTTGTGATTTGGTATGGGGCATTGTAATAATAAAAACAAGTAATATTTTATAAATATAATATTAGACAATATGAGAAAAAAATAAAATTAGAAAGTCAGACAGGGAAAGAGTCATTAATTAGCACCATTTTATAAGGAGATAACCTTTTAGAAAAATAGGGACTGTATAATAGTCATTATAAAAGTTATTCAGAAGGCGTATCTATGACTTAGTATTTAGGAAAATTAAATACCTCAGGCTTAGTTATTATAAATCAATAGATATGCTTTTGTAAATTTAGTAGAAATTATACTGATAAACAAACTAAAAAATTAAAATGAAAACTATTTAAATCTCTCTCACACACACAGGATATAAGACTATTTACTTCCTTGTGACTCCAAATTGAGATTATCAAAATACTCAGTGACTGTTGAATCAGAGTTGCTCTCTAAGCAAAAAATCGCACTGTGGCACTATGTTGCTAATTGCATAGCCAATTGATAACTCAGATTATGTTAAATAACATTATATATATATATAGAATAAGAAGAGAAGAGGCAGGCATGGAAATTGTGTAGCTAGCTTTTTCTTGGAAGAAGATTTGAAGGGGAATTTAAGAAGAAAGGGACCACAAAAATTAAACCATAAATAAAGAGAATTTTATGTTGGGGATGGTGTTAAATTAATTCTGTATGCCTGAGGCAACTTCTGGTACCAGATATTTTTTCTTTTATTTCACCTACTAACCATTTTTCTTCATTTGTGTGATCAATAATTCATTCTATTTTCTTGCAGCACTGTTCAGAAAGGAACTCCAAGTATGCAAAGTGGAGGAAGCTCTTTCTCTGAGTGGTCTGTTAAAATGACTGGAGATTAAACCTACTGATGTGGCTCATGACTTTGCTCTCCCTGTCATTTTTATGATGGACGGTTTGCACCCAGTTAGAGGAGGTATGAGAAAAGAATAAGGAGCAAATGCTGCATTTAACATACTTAGATAGTGATTTTTCAACCAGTATGCCCCAAGAATTTTTAAAACATGCAATACCTGATTGTTTAGTGAGGGACACTAACCTTTTTTGCCTTAGATTGTCAAATAAAAAAATGACAACAGCTAACATAATGATAGCCATCTGGTATAAATGAATTAAAATTATATCTTTTTTTTATCAGATATGCAAAAATATATTTTTTTGGTGTGCCGCAGAAATTTAGTAGTTTATGTGTGCCATGAGATGCAAAGGTTTGGAAATCGCTGATATAGACTATATTAATATTGAAAAAGAGTTAAAATCAATATAGTAAAGACATATCCTATCTAATAAAAGAGTAAAATGCAAATTGACCATCATTCCAATACACAATATGGCTGCCCCATGTGGACACAAGATGGCCATCACAAGAATGCCAGCAGGGGAAGGCAGTGGGGAGGGACCAGGCCTGCAAGGGAAGGCAGCTGGGGGTAATCAAGCCTGCAGGGGAGGGCAGTTAAGGGTGAACAGGCTAGCAGAGGAGGGAAGTTGGCAGGGACCAGGCCTGCATGGGAAGGCAGTTGTGGGTTACTAGGCCTGCAGGGGAGGTCAGTTAGGAGCAATCAGGCTGGAAGGAGATCAACTAGGAATCAATCAGTCTGGCATGGGAGCGGTTAAGAGGTGATCAGGCTGGCAGGCAGAAGCAGTTAGGGGCAATCAGGAAGGCAGGCAAGGGAACAGTTGGGAGCCAGTAGTCCTGGGCTGAGGGACACCCCCCCCATGCATGAATTTTGTGCACTGGGCCTCTAGTCCTATATAATAAGAGCCTATTATGCTAAGTGTCCTTTCAACCAATCAGCTGTTCAACTAATCAAAACATAATATGCTAATGATATGATAAGGCCAGTTAACCATTCACTATGATGTGCACTAACCATCAGAAAGTAGATGCTGCTGAAGCCGGTTTGGCTCAGTGGTAGAGCATCGGTCTGCGGACTGAAAGGTCCCAGGTTCGATTCCGGCCAGGGGCATGTACATTGGTTGCGGGCATATCCCTGTTAGGGGGTGTGCAAGAGGCAGCTGGTTGATGTTTCTCTCTCATCGACGTTTCTAGCTCTCTATCTCTCTCCCTTACTCTCTGTAAAAAAACCAATACATATATATTAAAAAAAAAAAAGAAAAAAAGAAAAAGAAAGTAGATGCTCTGACATGTAGATTAGCTTGCTGCTGGGTTCTGGCTGATCAGGACTGAGCGAGATGGGCCGAACATGACCTGGAGCCCTCCTTTGGTCCCTCCGTGGTCCCAATCGTGCTACAGCTGGGTCAGTTGGCCTGGTGGGCACTCTCTTTCAATCTGGAACCCCCTCAGGGGATGTTGGAGAGCCAGTTTCAGCACAACCCCACAGGTCAGGCCTCAGGATCCCACTGCTGCAAGAATTTGTGCACCAGTCCTCTAGTGACTCGATAAGATTTGCTACATATGAAAAAATTAAAAATGATTAAGAATTACTGATGTCATAAAAATATGGGGAGAAAATTATTTTTAAAATTTTGCACAACCCAACAAATCAACAAATGACAAGTGCTGGCAAGGATGTGGAGAAAAGGAATCCTCATGCACTGCTGGTGGGAATGGAGACTGGTGTAGCCACTGTGGGGAACAGTATGGAGTTTCCTGAAAAAGTTAAAAATGGAACTCCCATTTAAACCAGTAATCTCACTTCTATGAATATATCCCAAGAAACCAGATACATCAATCAGAAAGGATTTATCCATCCCCCTAAGTTCATAGCAGCACAATTTACAAGAGCTAAGATTTGGAAATAGCCTAAGTGCCCACCAGAATACAAGTGGATTAAAAAACAGTGGTAAATTTACACAATGGAATACTATATAGCTATAAAAAAGGACTCTTAACCATTTGCAACAGCATGGATGGAACTGGAGAGCATTATGCTATGCAAAATAAGCCAGTTAGAGAAAGATAAATATCATGTGATCTGACTTATTTGTGGAATATGATGAGTAGTAAAAACTGATGAACAAAAATAGATCTAGAGACATAGAAACATTGAATAGACTGTCCAACCTCAGAGGGAAGGCATAGGAGAGTGTGTGTGTGGGGTTGGGAGGGAAAGAGATCAACCAAAGGGCTTGAATGTATGCATATAAGCTTAGCCAATGGGCACAGACAGTAGGGGGATTAGGGCATATGCTGGAAAGGGAGTGGGTTGTCAGCAGCAGGAGTGGAAGTCAATGGGGGAAAAAGGAGACATATGAAATACTTTATACAATAAAGAATTTAAATTTTTAAAAATATAAAACATGAAATTTGTGCACATTCACTGTATTAGTTTTATATCACTGTATGTCAAATTATCCAGAAATTGAGTGCCATAAAACAACAAATATTTATTATCTCATAGTTTCTATGGATGAGGAATCTGGTCAAGGCTTAGCAGCATGCTTTTGGCTTAAGGTTTCTCATGAGTTCACGGTCATGAGGATTTGAATGCTCACCTGGATTTGTGGAAGGAGTGGCTTCTAAGCTCATTCACATGATTGTTGGCCACCCTCATTGTTGGCTTTTGCTGCATGGATCTTTTCAGAGAGGTGTCTCATAATTTGGCAGTTGGCTTCTCCCAGCATAAGAGAGCAATGAAGGGGAAAGCACCCAGCATGGAAGTCATAGTCTTTTGCAACCTAATCTTGGCAGTAACATTCTGTTATACTTGTCTACTATATTCTACTCTATTCCTGATATATGACCCATCATTCGATTCTTACTACAACCTTATATGGCTAATATATCAACTGTTCTTATTTTGTAGATGTGCAATGGAAAACAAACCCTGAATAATTCAGTTTTTTACTCAGGTTGTACAGATTTTGAGTAGCAAAATCAGGATTCACTTCTAGTCAGTGGATGCAGAGCCTGTGGCTTAAATGCCATGTTATACAGCGTCTGCGCATCTTAGTGTTCAAAATGAAACACAGACGATAAGTGTTCTTGATGATGTGAGAAAAGGCCATGTATTTGTCTTAATTAAAACGTTCCAACAAGAGAACATCTTCAAGATCTGTGTTTAAAGAGAAGTAAGAAACTTAAATATTTGCTAGGAAAGAGTAAGAAATGTTATTGGTCAGTGAAGTGTTAGTGTTCAAATTCATAGAAGGAATGGGATATGTAAGTTGTATTAACACAGGATATAATGGAAGATGTAGAAACCCTGATATCACAGATTAGCATCCAATGGTTGGATATACTTTAGCAAGAGAGGTGGGAAGGACAAATTCGGTCTATCTTGCATATATTCTGATAAATGTTTCAGCTCCTCAAGATCTGATGAGTGTAGTTTGTCTCTGAATATTTTATCTTATATGTTACTATATTCCTCATTTCAACTATGCTGTAGACTTCCCCAAAAAACATAAACCCATTTTTTTTTCAATTTCTATGCTTACCACTAACTATATTTGCTTGAGTTTATATTTTATATAAATAACATTATGGAGACTCTTCTAACTTTATTTGGCCACTTCTCAAAATAACTCAATCTGCACTCCACCGGTCAACAAGTAATATTTTAATAACTATATATTCAAACAATCAAGACAAAAGAGAGTGACTTCTTGGAAATGTTAAACTCAATTCTGATGCTACTATTTTTCCAGTTCACTCAATAGAAGATATGTGTTAAAATAAAATAAAATAAAAAGAAATCATGCTTTCTAAGCACATATTTTCCAGGTTAGAAATCATTCTGCATGATGAATTTGGGCTGTGGAAGTTTAGTTACTTTTCATAAAATAAAATAAAAGTGCTTTGGTGAGTGTAGCAGAGATTCAATAGCACATGATAAATTCACTGGGTTGAATAAATGAGAATAAAGTTCGTTCACTTTACTTTGCTTTACTTTCCTTCTCAGTGCAAACCATGCTCAATAAAACTAGCACTCAGTTGGTAGTAACTAGAGCTCAGTACTACCTTAGCTATGCAACCAATTAGTTGAACCTCAGTTAAGACCACAACCTTAATTTTGTAGTGTGTAAAGGGAGGCATCAAAATAGACATGACCTTAAGTTTCTCTTAGGTTTACTGTCCTCTGATTTTATTAGTTTTCATTTTCCACACACCGACCTTTCCACTTCATTCAGACTTTTTCCATTTTCTGCTCTTTCCTATTATTATTTTGAAACATTTTTAGGAAAATTAGATAAAGCTCATCTGATCAATACTTTTATTAGTAGTGATAGAAGTATTTTCCAAGATTCAACTGGAAATTATTTTCACATTGTCATTTCTGCCAATAAACATTGAACTGGTCATGGAAAAACCATGCCCATCTATATAATAAAAGGGTAATGTGCTAATTAGACCAAGCATCTTCCAGACGTCCTTCCGGACAAAGCCACAGAGGCAGGGGCCGAAGCAGAGGTTGTTAGGGGCATCAGGCAGGCAGGCAGAGTCAGTTAAGGGGCTATCAGGCAAGTAGGCAGAGTGGTTAGGGACAATTAGGCAGGCAGTCAGGTGAGCAGTTATGAGCCAGCAGTTCCAGATTGTGAGAAGGATGTCCGACTACTGGTTTAGGTCCAATCCTGGGATCGGGCCTAAATCGGCAGCTGGACATCCCCCAAGGGGTCCTGGATTGCAGAGAGTGCAGGCTGGGCTGAGGGACCTCTCCTCCCATGCAGGAATTTCATGCACCGAGAGTCTAATTATTTTATTATTGCTGAACTAGAAATTTATTCTATAATTCATATGAATACTTAAGAATTGAATACTTTTTCTGTTAATATATTTATATTTCAATACAATATTAATATTCTTCAAATACAATATTAATATACAATATTAATACAATATTAATATATTAACCTATCTAGTAAAGAGGGAATATACAAATTGACTGTCACACCATCAGAAAGATGGCAGTGCCCACAGCGGAGGTGGGTTTCCATAATACAAGATGGCTGCACCCACAGCAGAGGCCAAGTTCCCATAATGAGCCTTAATGAGCAATCATCAGGGACCTGAGATTTCGTGGCACTGGGCCAGAGCAGGGGACCTGAAGCTGCACCCCCCACCAGGTGGGGCTTGACAGGAGACCTCGGGCAGCACTCCCCAACCCTGCGCCAGGCCAGGGGACCTCAGGCTGTGTCCCCCGCCCAACAGGGCTTGACAGGGGACCTCAGGCGGTGCCCCCTGCCCTGCAGGGCTTGACTGGGGACCTGAGGCTGCGCACCCCATCCAGTGGGGCTTGACAGGGGGCCTGAGGCTGTGCACCCCACCCAGTGGGGCTTAACAAGGACGGGGCCAGCTGGGTCTGAATTTCACCCAATGGGGTTGGGCCGGCTGGGTGGATCTGGGTCTTGCATGATTTTGAGGTACCACGCGTGGGCAGATACTTGACTCCAGGTCCCATGGCACACCCCAGACTCTGACAGGAGGAAGATTTTCCTATACTTTTTACTAATTTTTTTTCATCTCTGACACTTCTATTATAGAGAAAAGGAAAACAGCAATATTAAAATATTTCCTCTAATTAATCCTCTTTTAATGTGCATGAATTTCATGCACTGGGCCACTAATTACTTTATGAAAGAGTTAATATTTAGAAAATAACAGTAATTATAATGTTTAGGATAATTTTATGCCTACTTTAATATCTTGAAGAAATAGATTTCAATAAAAATATTTTTTCTGATAAGCATCACCAATTTTATAATTTTTAAAGTTCAATAATTAGATGAATTAACTATTTCTTAGTTTTGAATTTTTATTTCTTATTTAATAAAACTTTTTACTTAAGACAATTGAAAATTCCCCTATAGTTCAAAAAAAAAAATACAGAAAGTTCCATTGTTTCTCCCAATGGTAACATCTTTCAAAACTAAGTACAATATCACAGCAAGGATATAGACATTGATATATATGGTCAAGTTGCAGCACTTTTCAGTCACTGTAAGAATACCTCTATTGCCCCTTTATAACCATACTAAAGACCCGGTGCACAAAATTCATACACAGGTAGTTATCCCTCAGCCCAACCTGCACCCTCTTCAATCTGGGATGCCTTGAGGGATGTTCGACTGCCTGTTTAGGCCTGATCCCAGTGGAAAGTCAGACATCCCTCTCACAATCCAGGACAGCTGGCTCCCAATAGCTCACCTGCCTGCCTTCCTGATTGTCCCTAACTGCTTCAGCATCCTATGGCAGCCTGTTTTCCCCTAACTGCCCTCCCCTGCAGGCCTAGTCACCCCTAACTACTCTCCCCTTAGGCCTGGGTCCCCTCCACCCCTCTAACTGCCCTTCCCTGCCGACCCTGTCTCCCCCAACTTCCCTCCTCTGCCAGACTGGTCACCCATAACTGCCCTCCCCTGCAGTCTTTTTTTTTTTTTTTTTTAATATATGTTATTGATTTTACACAGAGATGAATTGAGAGGGATAGAGGGTTAGAAACGTTGATGAGAGAGATACATCAACCAGCTGCCTCTTGCACACTCCCCACCAGGGATGTGCCCGCAACCAAGGTACGTGCCCTTGACAGGAATAGAACCAGGGACATTTCAGTCCACAGGCCGACACTCTATCCACTGAGCCAAACCGGTTTCGGCTCTCCTGCAGTCTTGATCACCCCAAACTGCCCTCCCTTGCAGTCCTGGTCCCTCCCAAAAGTCCTCCCCTGCTGGTTTTATTGCCCACAACTGCCCTCCCTTGCAGGCCCAGTCCCTTCCAACTGCCCTCCCCTGCTGGCCATCTTGTGGTGACCATCTTGTGTCCACATGGGGGCAGGATCTTTGACCACATGGGGCCAGTCATATTGTGTGTTGGAGTGATGGTTAATCTGCATATTACTCTTTTATTAGATAGGATAGAGGCCTGGTGCATGGGTGGGGGCCAGCTGATTTGCCCTGAAGGGTGTCCCAGATCAGGGTGGGGGTTCCCTTGTGGCAATGGGCGGCCTGGGCCAGGTGCCTGTGGTGGTTTGCAGGCTGGCCACACCCACTGGTAACCCAAGCAGAGTCCCTGTTATCTGGGATTTATTTATCTTCTATAATTGAAACTTTGTAGCCTGGAGTGGAGGCCTCCATCTCTGGAGGCAACTCAAGCCTCCTGCTCTCTCCAGCTCTGTGGCTATCATCATTTTTGTTGGGATTTATTTATTTTCTATCATTGAAAGTTTTGAGTGGAGGCCTGGGCTGGGCAGGGCAGGCAAAAAGCTTGTCTATCTCAATTGCCAGGGAAACCCAAGCCTCCCTCCTGCTCTCTGTGGCTGCAAACATCTTGGTTGGGTTTATTTCCATAGTCTCTCTCCTGATTGGCTGGTGGGTATGCTTGTGGGCATGGCTTGAGGGTGTAGTGGAGGTTCAATCAATTTGCATATTACTCTTTTATTAGATAATATGCCATTTGTTAATATTGTAATGACTGCAGTAGTCATTAATCATTCCCAGGATTGTTCTCTGCCACTTACCATCTAGGCTCATGAAGAGACTGCACTGCCTGTCTTTCTGTGGGTAGATAGGACCATGTGCATTCCGGCCAATGAGTTAGGTGCACAATTGATGAGTATTATTACTTCCTAGCTATACAATTAATTGCCAATTGTGAGATTTCGGCACTGTTCCCTCTGCCACAAATTGGATATGATAGATGGGAGTTCTTTTATCAGTGTAGATTCTAGAGGAAAGATAGTAAAGATGTACAGCAGAGCCCCAGCCCATGAATCAGAGGGTAGGAAAATGAACATAAATAAACATTTGTTGTTTTCATTTGTTTAGTTCTTATTTGTCATCACCACATTACTAACCTATTTTGACTAATAAAATAACTATTAGTATCTACTATATTTACAAACTCATGCTGGGGATACAGTTAATCCTTTCTACCCCTCCAACTGCAGCTAGGAATCAGAGGGGAAAGCATTTTTAAAAATTAAGATGTCACCAGATATTTTTATTGGAAACTTAAATAGTAAACCTCTTTCTACAAATATTTTTAAAATTTGTTTGGTTGTATTATTCTAGTCAAAATATTAAGATATCATACCATTAGATGTATTTCTTTTTAATTATTTTATTTGTATCTCTTTCTAACTTTCTATTAAGGAAATCGAATTGTTCAAATTTACTGAGTATTTACTATGTGTCAGACACAATTTTAAGCCCTTTAAGTCTATTAATTAATTTAATTCTAACAGCCATCCTATCAGATATGTACTATTAAGGTCCCTGTCAACAGTGAAAAATAAAGGTCTAGAGATGTTAGGTGAAACCCCCAAGGCTATCTAACCAACAAAGTGTGTAGCTAATACCCAAATCCAGATAGCTTAGGTCTAGAATTTGCACTCTAATCATTAAACAAGATCGTACCACAATCTATTTTATTTAAGATATAGAAAGGATTCATAGCTTTTGACTGGGGGCTGATAATTACTAATTGAATTTTTGAGGGGAAAATGTTATATATATATATATATATATATATATATATATATACACACACACACACACACATACACATATATGTCAAAATGTTTTTCCAAAATCTGAATGCTTGAGTATTTATAAGTCTCCTTAAGTTTCTGAAGAATATGCTGGTAAAATAAAGATAAGAATAGATTTTTCCAAATAATTGCTCCTTTGAATCAAACCAAAGGTGAAAATTCCTATCACATCTAAGTGCAGAATGACTCCCACTTACTGCATAAAGCAACTGAAAAACCTAGTTCTAATACAAAAACAACTACTGAAAATACTGGAGAGCAAACAAAAACGGAGAGGTTGGGGCTGCACCTCCTCTTTAATGAAGGCAGACAGAGGACAACACAAGTAATTTCCTAAGTCTACAGTTTTCATCAGATGCTAAGTATTTCTGCCTTGCAAGAAAGTGATTTGCTTTGTGATTAGGGACCAGAAAAGTGAAGCTAGAAAACTGTGTACACTGAAAGGAGTGGAGAATACAGGATGGAATGAGCCAGACAGAGAATCCAGACTCTTCCAAGCCACACCATATTTTATTTGAAAATTGGGTTAATATAAAAATAATCAAAAAACAAGTTCAAGTGGGGAGATTCAGCTATATAAAAATGTATTTTTGGCCTGGATAGAGCCAAGAGATCAGAAAACCCTCTCTAATTTCTCTTCTAAATCATATGTCTAAAGACTGATGAGAGAGAGAGAGAGAGAGAGAGAGAGAGAGAGAGAGATTATTTATTTATTTTTAAATCTGGCTGTTATTACCTTTATAATTAGTACCTCCCAAGAGAATGGATTTTGGTTTCAGACATGTGCTAATAATATATATATATATATATATATATATATATATATATATATATATATTATATAGGATCACACTAATATAAGTGACATTATTGTGGAGACAAAGAAAGGCTAAGACATAGCTTACTGTTCTGATATGTTCCAACCTAAAGGAGAGCTAAGAAAAAACAACACAAAACAAAACACAATCAAACAAACAAACAAAAAAATACCATGTCAATTCTACCCCCATCACAGCCAAATTTCTACCCCTAACTAAGCAGAATGTCAAGCTATTTCTTCATTTGAGTCCTCAGTTTCCTAATCTAAAACTGGAGTTATTTGAATTTGATAAATTTTTAAACAGCTTTCCAGCTCATCCTGAGCCTGAAAAAGTTGAGTGTAAGTGTCATAGAGACTAGTTAGTGCCTAAGTCAAGATTTCCCAGAATTTATATTTCATAAAAGAATACAGTTTGAAAATCACATTTTGCTTAATTAGTGTGGCCATATTTTACTTTTGTTCAGTTAATAGATTTATGAAAACTGTAGAATAAAAATAAATAAAGCTATCAAGTATCATCTAACTTCCTTATGGAAAAAAATGAGAAAATTTTAATGTTAAAAAAAGGAATAAGAAATATCGGAATAAAGCACATAGCTTTAAAATTAAATTTATGAAAAACTTGTAACATTTGGCCTTCTTTTATTCTCTGGCCAAGAGAAATTTTAAATAAAAGTGTTTGGAACCTTTGGCCAATTCTGTTGTATTTCTCCTACTTATTCAAACTTGGGGGAGAAGCTATTGTGTTCATAAGTCAGAAAGCCTGTTTCTTTATTACAAGATATATCATTTTTGTCCCTCTCCTGATAGTCATCTAGCCAATATGAAAAATACTGTTGGTCTCTAAGAACAAATCAGACTAATATCTAGAATATCAAATGTAGACAAGGATATATACAACTGGAACCCTCATATATTGTTGGGAGAAATGTAAGATGTTACAATTCTTTGAAATTATTTGCTAGTATCTTGTAGACATGGATCTACCATGTGATTGAACAATGTCATGCCTGTGAACTTGTTTACCTGAGAAATAAAATAATGTAAGAAAAAATACTTGTATTCAAATATCCATAGCAATTTTATTTAAGATAACTTCAAATTGGACAAAATAATTACCATCAACTGGTAAACAGATTGTCACATTATAATATATCTTACAATGGTGCAGTACTCAGCAGAAAAATAAACTACTCATCATACAGCATCTAGAACAAACCTTGCAAACATTATTCTGGGCAAAAGAAGGCAGATATAAAAGAATACATCTTATAAAATCACACTTGAATGAAGTTAAGGAACAAAAGCAACCTATGGTCAGAGGAATCACATCAATGGTTGCCTGGGGTCGAGGGCAATGGTGGTTGATGGCAAAGCAGTGGTTACATGAGCATATTGGTCTGTCAAACTCACCTGCCTATCTATTTAAAATGTGTGAATTTTATTATCTGTAATTATTATTTAATAACATTAGTTTTGCAAAGCAAAATAGTGCATATTCAAAATTTATACATTTCTTTCCCAAAGCTTGTTATATCAGTTTTCACTTAGATAGGGAATAATTACACTATTAAATTACTTCACACTTAAAAAATTAGTCAGAAATGGAAAAAGATGCAAAGTGTATATTCAACAAAGTTAATTTAATACATGTAGTCATGCCTTTTCAGTGTGGCTCAGTGTTTGAGAGGTGACTAGGAGGTCATGTTTTGATTCCTGGTCAGGACAAATCCTGAGTTGTGGGCTCAGTCCCCAATGTGGGGTGTGTAGGAAGCAGGCAATCAATTATTTTCTCTTACCATTGATATTTTTAGCTTCTTCTCCTACTCCCTTCCTTTCTTAAATCAGTAAAATATATTTTTTAAAAACAAACAAACATGTAGTCATTTCAAGATGACTGCTTTGAGGCAGGAGCAAGATACGGAGCATGATATGCATTTAATATTCTATTTTAGTTGTTTTGTTTTGTTTTTTATTTAAATTCAGTTTAGCTAATGGTAAAATTTGTGTTTTTCTTTAGGCTACTTTTACTACCTATCATATGATTGTTGTTATAAATGTACCTATAATTTATTAGTGTGTAGATACATGTTATTGAAACATTCTTCTAGCTACCTTAGGGAAATCAAGAATGGGTCTTATTATTTACCAGAAAATACCTAGAAGATCGCCTTGCATTATTGAATATATTGAATTGCATTATGTTGAGCTAGTTTTTGAGCCCTGGCTCAGCTTATATATAAACTCGAATGAATTATTTCATTTCATTAAACTCAGTTTTTCTCAATCACTGAACAGACATGTCAAGTCCTACTTTGTGTTCAAAACCAAATGTGTAAGTTAGGAATAATAGATCCATGGAAGCCTGGCCCCCGACATGATGCAGATGACAGTCAAATTAAAGATACATAAATGCACCAACCATAAGTCAACACTGGGAAGTGCCCCGATGAAGAATGTGAAGAAAGATAGGCATGAGATGCTAGAACCTGGCCTAAAACAAAATCTGGAGAGGTCACAGAATTGAGAGTCACTCTAGATTTTATCACTTGTATGTACAGGTGGAAGCCAGAACTATCTTTCTATATAAAGGAATTGCAGCCTAGAATAGAAAATTAACAGATGCCACAGATGTATTATATGTTGGAAGAGAGCAAGTCTTATTATCCTTTCTATCATGTGAGATAGAAATGCAGCAGTGATGTCAATGCCAACCAGAGGGAGGTGGGTCACTTCAGGACTGTGCCAGAGCTTGGCTGGGGTGGAAAGTTGACAATGGGAGCAGATGAAAAGGCCTACTGTTGAGTCTTCCCTCCTCTCAATCTTCTCTATGCCCAGAACTGGACAATATCAGCATAGGGTAGCAAGCTATAGAAAAAAGATTCTGCCTTTTTATAGTGCTTTCCCATTTCTTCTATTGTATTTTCTGTGTTGTTTGCTAATTTAGAGGAGTTCCTAGTAAAGTAAAAAAAATAGTAATTTCTCATTTGTAAGCAATGTCCATATCTTCTTAACTATCCACTCTTATGATGATTTTACTTTTGCTGTCCTTTGTTGAACACAAATATTTTACCAGTATTCTTTCAAGTTCATCAAATATTTTTTCTAAACATCATGTTTTAAAATCTGTTAAATTCTTCCCAATTTGTATGTTCTATTGCTATCTTTATTATTTTGCAGTACTCATTAAATTCTTTAATCTATGTGGAGACAAACATTGCCTATGCCATGGTGTAATAATCAATTTTGGTTGTGAATCCATTAAGCTTATAGGTGAATAGGGAGAAAATTTATATCTTTACAATATTTAGCCTTTTTACCCATGAACATGGCCTGTATCTACATCCTTTAGATACAGTATTAAATAATCAAATATATTCAAAGTCCGAATACAAAAACATACTATTAAATTTTTACACACACACACAAATGGTTAAATTAAAAAGATTGATATTATTAAGCATTGGTAAGAATTTATAGCAATAGGATTTTCATTCACTACTAATGATAGTGCAAATTTATTAACCACATTGGAAACTAGAATTATTTACTAATGTTGAATATATAATACCCTAAGCATATAAATTTCAATTCTATGTGTATATTTACATCTATACTAAAATAATTATATCATTTTTTATGTGTCATGCTTTAAAGCTGAAAATAACCTTATTAAAATGGCTCGGTAAGGCTTTGGTCAAAATGACAGTGTAAATGTGACATGCAAATCCTTCTACAACCATATCAAAATTACAACTAACTACAGAAAACCATCATTCAGAACTACATGAATTCTAGCTAAGCAGAAGTCTTACAACTAGGGGTACAAAAGAAAAAACCCTCATTAACATTGTATGAGGTGAAGAGTCACACAAAGGGCTGTTCCCACACCACATGTGGCAGATAAAAATTAGGAGAAATATCTAGGCTGCAGAGGTCCTCTGTGAGGGGTGAGCCCAGGGTTTCAATGCCAGGAAGAGAAGACCCCATAACTTCAGCTTAAAAACCAGTGAGAGTTGTGGATTAGTGAGAAGGAGGGAGCCTGGAGTCCCAGGCAGTTCCTCTTAAAGGACACCCACATGGAATTACTTGGACTCACTACTTCTGATATCCCGTGTTGGGGTGGCAACTCAAAGGGCACCAGGAACACATGAGGAAGAATAGAAGTGTCTAGAATCAGAGTGAGAGCTGGAGAGATATCTTTATCCCAGAAAGAAGTGCTAGCAGAGGTCATTATTCTTTCTCTGAGACTACTCACCACAGAGCTGGCAAGCCAATGATTCCTTGAAACCACAGATCACCAAAATTGTGGACCCACTCAATTTATTTCTAGTGGATTTTCCATACACATGTCATTCCTTGACTCATGCTTCACATTTGCCTAAAAGTTCTCAAAAAAGCAGCATTTGGCCTTGGCAAGACCCATACCTCTCACTAAGAGGCCCCAGGGATGGCAGTAGTGGCAATCAACCTAGGTTTGCAGATTGCCCTTTCCTAGGCACCTCCAAGTCCAGCACAAGTAGCAGCCATTGCAGATCATTTTGTAGTTCATGCTATATGGCCTCAGGCAGAACACAGATAGTAGCTGAGTTTGTCCTGCACCTACTAGTAGACCCCAGATTTAGTGAACGTGGTGGACAGCTTCAGACCACATTGAAACACCACCCAGCCACATCTACAGTCAACCCACTAAAGGGGTGGACTCAGCAGGCACCTGAATCCTGAAGATGCATGTTCAATGGGATGGTCTCAGCTAGTCCATGCAGCTGATTCACCTTAGGGTAAATCTCTCTCACCAACACGACAATAACATTCAAGGCTCTACTACAACAGGAGGGTGTACACAGCCCACCTGGGATAGGAAATAGAGGAGGAATGGGAGGATGCACATGGAGTACCCAGTTGGTGTGATTGGGAAGGCTATGCCATGGGACCCTACAGAACATTTACTGCATAAGTCAATTTTACCAAGCCTGGGAGACATAGCAGCTCCATTTAAAATATACGAAGAAACACAAGGAGGCTGCCAAAGTGAAAAAAGACAAAGAAATATGTTTCAAATGAAATAATAAATGTAAATAAATAATAAATTAATTAACAATAATAAAAAGAGCTAAACAAAATGGAGACAAGCAATCTACTGGAAGCAAAGTTCAAACATTGATTATAAGGATGCTCAATGAATTTAGGGGATGAGTGAATGAACTTAGTAAAAATTTCAACAAGTAGGAAGCAAAAAAAAAGAACCAGTCAAAAATGAAGAATACATTAACTGAAATGAAGAATACATTATGGGAATAATAGTAGAGTAAATGAAGAAAAGGATCAAATCATAGATGTGGAACATACAGAAGCAAAAAACAAACAAACAAAAAGCAAACAACAATTAAAAAGAAAAAGAATCAGAAAAAGTAAGGATAGCATTAGGAATCTCTGGGACAACTTCAAACATACTAACATTCACATTGTGGGAGAGCCATAAATAAATGAGAGAGAGCAGGAAATTACAACCCATGTGAAAAAATAATGACAGAACACTTCCCTAACCTGGTGAAGGAACTAGACATACACCAGGAAGTGTAAAAATCCAAAAGAAGATGAACTCAAAAAGATCCACAGCAAGACACATGATAACTAAAAATGCCAAACATTAAATACAAAGAGAGAATCTTACAAGCAGCAAGAGAAAAGCCATTAATTATCTACAAGTGAGCTCCAACTAGTTACTAGTTAGTTATCTTCAAGGGAAAAATACTGTCAGCTGATTTCTCAATAAAAACTTTGCCTCTCCTGCCTCCAGGCTAAGGATGTCCAATTGATGTACATCCCTCAAGGGCTCCTGGACTATGAGAAAGTGCAGGCCAGGCTGAGGGACACCCCCTCCCAAATGCAGGAATTTCATGCACTGGGCCTCTAGTATAGATATCTACACTAGTAAAGGAGAAACATGCAAATTAAGCATCACTCCAGTTCTCTCTCTCTCTCTCTCTCTCTCTCTCTCTCTCTCTCTCTTTCTCTTTCTCTTTTTCCTCCTCTCAAACCTCTCTCTCTAATAAATCAATATAACATAACTCTGGTAAAGACTACAAAAATAATTAATTAAAAAATTAACAGATATTCAACTTCAACATAATTGGGGATTTTTCAAATTAAGCCCACAAAGAAATAGCATTGTACACTTGACAGTTGGTTAAAACTAATTCTGGCAATATATAGTGTAGGTTAGGATTGAGAAGAATACTAATATATGGCTAGTGTGAGAGCAACTTGAAAAACAAAAAGAAATAAGCAAAAAATCTCAGGGGTAAAATTCCATTAAGTTTGAAAAATTAAAATATTTAAACCATGATATCTAGGGATTTCACTTTTATTTTCATACCATTGAGATACTTTTGTGTATCTCATAATATAGGTATAGGATCTCCATTACAGCACTGTATATAATAGTAAAAAAATTGAAACACCTCAAATGTCCATCAATAACAGGCTAAATAAATAACATATATTCATAGCATGCAAAACTACACAACAGTGAAATAAATTAATTAAACTGATTCCTGATAGCATGGATTGTTCCCAAGAATATGATACTGAGTAAAGAAAACTATATCTGCATAACTCTCAAAATTGTATAAAATTAAATACATATTATATTGAAATATAAAAATGTACCATGAAACTTAAAAAACAAAAATCAAGGGGAGCCAGACTGGTATGGCTCAATGGTTGAGCATCAACCTATGAACCAGGAGGTCAGGATTCAATTCCTAGTCAAGGGCACATTACTGGGTTGTGGGCCCAATCCCCAGTTGGGGGCATGCAGGAAGTAGCTGATCAATGATTCTCTCATCATTGATGCTTCTATCTTTCTCCTCCTTTCCTCTCTGAAATCAATAAAAATATATTTTTTAAAAAATCAAAGGGAAAAACATTTAAGGAGTAAAAAGGAGAAATAAAAAATTTATAATAAAATGCCATAGAGAGGAGCCTATGAGTATTTTTATTAACTAGGAATTGAACCGTGACCTCCTGGTTCATAGGTTGATGCTCAACCACTGAGCCATACCAATAAACTGAAGAGTGTCATTATTACAATCCCACATAACTGATCACACAGAGAATCACAGGCTCCAGTGGGAGCACAGAAGAAAGCATCAGCCCAGCCACAGAGGAGAAGGTGCCTTGTATTTTCATTCTTCTCATCCACTTTATCCCCTTTTCCACCTACACACCTTGGGCAATCCCAGAAGATGAGGATCTTGGGTATGGAGTAACCTCCATTTATAACACTTTAAAATTCCATAAAATGATGAGTTCAGATAACTACCAAAAACAGAGAGTATAGAGATGAAGCAACGCCAATACTCACTGTATTCCATGTGTCCAGCAAGTTCTCAAATCGTATTAAGGCCTGGAAAATATGAGGGACATGATTTATGATATTTAGTTTTTGATCAGGAAAAGTTGAGTCTAATATTTATATTCATTTGATCAGGAGTGGTTAGAGAAAAAATTGCCCTCACCCATCTCTCCAATCCTATTGCTTTTTCTTTGGATTGGGCATATTCACAGTGGGACCACTGTGCTGTGGCTTTTTTTCAGGTCAAGGTCAGTAGTAGTGGCCTCTTCTTGCAGCTTCTAAATGTAGAGGGTCCCAGATTTTCTATGATTCAACTAACAATCTCTTTACTTTATGGTGGTGCATATGTGATACACACTCATTAGAAAACATGCTAAACATGCTTGAGATTTTGAGCTTGCCTTTCCCCAGGTTAGTGATGTGCAGTGTAACACACGTGCTGTGATGTTGGGCAGCTCCCAGTAAGCCACAGGATCAGGATGGTGAAAGCTGCTACTCTGTAATGTACTGTGTTGACATCACTTTTTTCTCTTTGATATTGTGCTTTGTGTTTTGCATCTAATCTTATCTACAAAATGCCCTTCCTGTTTTGGTGAAAACAGGAAGGCAATTATTCTTAAACTGAAACTCAAGATTATATTGCCCCACCTTATGAGCACCTTTAAGATAAGTTAGGCTAAGCTACTAGTATGATACTGAGTAGGTTTGGTGTATTAGATCCATTTTCAACTTACAATGAGTTTCCTGAGATGTAACTTCAATCGAGGAACATCTGGAGAGTGGATTGTGGTAAACTGAGGGAAAGACATTCTCATCCTCAAAGCTACCTACCCTTCACTGTTTGTGACTCTGAGTTGTCAGGTTCAATGAGCCCTTCACTCTGAGGACAAGATGGATGCCTCTGAGTTGTATGTGTATTGCTGTGCCTGCTGTAGCTCCTAGGCTATGTGTCATTCTCCAGTTTTGAAATCAATTGTTGAGACTGAATGTGACAGATGTGTGACATCAGCCATCTGGTCTCCCATGGAGGAACAGCAGACTTCAGACTGCTCCCTGCATTTTCCCCTGTGTAATCTTTGATCATTTTATTTTGCATTCTTTTTCTATCCACAATTCTTTACCTCTCCCAACCCCTAGTGGAGAAAGAAGGGCAAGGAAAGAATGTTTCTGTAGATAAGATCAGCCTCTAAATCTACTGAAGATTTTAAGTTTTATAAATCTACTAGAGGCCTGATGCACGAAATTTGTGCAAGGGGCTCAGCCCTCACAGCTGCAGCTTAGTCCAGAAAGTCATTTGGCTGTGGGTCCAATTAGTATATTATGATTTTATTATTAAAGATATCAGGAACAAATTTCTGCTTTTGAAATCCTTTTGTAGATGAAATAGATTAATTTGTCCCTTCTTTTAAATCTTCCTTCCTTCCTTCTTTCCTTTCTTCTTTCCTTTCTTCTTTCCTTCATTTCTTTCTTTCTTTCTTTCTTTCTTTCTTTCTTTCTTTCTTTCTTTCTTTCTTTCTTTCCTTTCCTTCCTTCCTTCCTTCCTTCCTTCCTTCCTTCCTTCCTTCCTTCCTTCCTTCCTTCCTTTCTTTTTTCTTTCTTTCTTTCTTTCTTTCTTTCTTTCTTTCTTTCTTTCTTTCTCTTTCTTTCTTTCTTTCTTTTCCTTCCTTCCTTCCTTCCTTCCTTCCTTCCTTCCTTCCTTCCTTCCTTCCTTCTTTCTTTCTTTCTTTCTTTCTTTCTTTCTTATTCTTTCTCCATCTTTCTCTCTCTCTCTCTCTCTCTCTCTCTCTCTCTCTCTCTCTATCAGTGGGGTTGCCCTTTGTGATCCCATCTGTTACTGGTAGAAGTGGAGCTCTTGGGATGCCACAGGGAAAGGCACTTCCTGAAGCCCCCCTAGGAAAAGCTTTATGGCAGAAACCTCTATTTCTGTGGAATTAAACCCCTGGGTTTCCATTGTTCCATTTCCCTCTGTTCTGTCATAGAAAAAGTCCCATGTGGTCTTCAGCAGGGCTCATATCAAAGCCAATGCCCAGAACTCTGCTCCATATTAAAGTCCAGCTCAGTCCAGTATCCAGGTAGCATAGCTTGTGTCCCCAGCTGCAGTCCATCACTTGTAGAATGGAATGGCCATGGGTCATGTGGCTGCTAAGGGCCCATGGCTATGGAGGCACATGGGTAAATGCTGGTCACAGAGCCATCAAGGAACAGGAGTGTAAGAGCAAGTATGAGAGCAAGAACTCTTTGTCTCGGGATTATAACTAGAAGCTTAACCAATAGCCCTTCCTGTGCTTGCAGTTGCTCCACTCCCATGGGGACATGACAAGCCAAGGTGAGGGGCTGAGGACTGTTTTCAGGGTGGCCACACCACCTTCAGGGTGGGGGGTCCTTCAGGGGTGCCTGGACAGCCTGGGTGGGGGACTGATGGCTACTTGCAAGTTGGACATGCCCCCCAGCAACCCAAGCTCCAAGCCTCTCTTTTTTTACTTTTTCTTTTTTTGTCAGTGCCTCCTTGAGCAGAGTCCATGGCCAGCTGGAAGCGAATATCTGAGATTTATTTATCTTCTATAATTGAAACTTTGTAGCCTGGAGTGGAGGCCTGGGCTAGCCAGGGTGGGTGGGCAGGAAGCTTGGCTTCCTCCATCGCCAGGGGAAACCCAAGCCTCCTGGTCACTCCAGCTCCATGGCTGCCCCTATCTTTGTTGGGTTAATTTGCATACTCGCTCTGATTGGGTGGTGGGTATAGCAGAGGTACAGCCAATTTGTATGTTTCTCTTTTATTAGATAGGACTAGTGACCTGGTGCATGAAATCATGCACATTAAAATGCAATTAATTAGAGGAAATATTTTAATATTGCTATTTGCCCTTTCTCTAAAAACGAAGTGTCAGAGATAAGAGAAAATTAGTAAAATGTATATGAAAATCTTCCTCCTGTCAGAGTCTGGAGTGTGCTAGGCAGAGTTAAGGCTCCACGTGCACCTTGAAATCACTCCAGACCCAGACCCAGACCCAGAAGGCCTCAACCTTGTCAAGCCCCACTGGGTGGGGGTGTGGCCTCAGGTCCATTGTCAAGCCCTGCCAGGGCAGTGGGCATAGCCTCAGGTCCACTGGTCTCACCTTGGGTCTCCCAGCCCAGGCACAGGTTCTCTGGCCCCAGCATGAGGCCGTGAGGCTGTAGGGCACAAGGATATGAGGGCGCAACAGCCATTTGCATATTAGCTCTTTATTATATGGCCTGGTGCATGAAAATTATTGCACTGGTTGTGGGTTCCTCAGCCTGACCTGCCCCCTATCAGAATCCAGGAGACTTCAGGTGATGTCCTACTGAAGGCTTAGGCCCACCCCCCACAGGGAGCAGATCTAAGTCACAGTCTGGCCTCCCTCTGCAGGAGAAAACTGGACTGATCAGAGGAAAGCACCACCCCATCACCCTGCTGCTGTTGCCACTGCCTGCTGCTGTGGCTGCTGGCCCTCCTCAGCCCTCACAGCCACTGCGGCTTTGTCCGGAAGGACATCGGGAAGACATCCAGTCTATTTGGTCTAATTAGCATATTACCCTTTTATTGGTATAGATAGCTTCCTTGATGCTTTCCTGGGAAAATCATATTTGTAATAGCCACAGAAATAAAAAAAAAAAGTCATATTATAATCATTTATGTATTAGGAAAACATAGTTAAAATAGCCTACACACTCAGTCATCAAAACACTTTCCCAAGTTGCTTCTATATGTGACTCAAATCCATTCTTTTTTTCTCCTCCAGCCTCTTCATTTTTAAATTATGTCTTCTCAGCTTTTTTTAAAAATTTATTAATGTATTATCTGTGTACATAGTTTACCATTGCCCACCCCCCCCTCCCATAGATGCCCTCCCTCCCCAGAGTTTTGTGTCCATTGGTTGTTCTTATATGCAAGCATACCAGTCCTTCGGTTGATCTCTTATCTCCCCCAGATCTCCCTACCCTCCCCCCCCTGCCCCCGGTGTCATTTGACAGTCTGCTTGTTGTTTTACTGTCAATATATCTATCTTTCTGTTCATTCATTTATAATGTTCTTTAATATCCATAAATGTGTGAGGTCATGTAGTGTTTCTCTTTCATTGACTGGCTTATTTCACTCAGCATGATGCTCTCCAATTCCATCCAGGTTACTGCAAATGATGAGAATTCCTTCTTTTTTATGGCAGCATAGTATTCCATGGTGTAGATGTACCATTGTTTTCTGATCCATTCATCTGCTGACGGGCACCTAGGCTGTTTCCAAATCCTAGCTATTGTAAATTGTGCTGCTATGAACATAGGTGTGCATATATCCTTTCTGATTGGTGTTTCTAGTTTCTTGGGGTATATTCCTAGTAGTGGGATTACTGGGTCAAATGGGAGTTCCATTTTCAGTTTTTTGAGGAAGTTCCATACTGTTTTCCACAGTGGTTGCACCAACCTGCAATCCCACCAGCAGTGCACGAGGGTTCCTTTTTCTCCGCAACCTCGCCAACATTTGTTGTTTGTTGTTTTGTTGATGTTGGCCATTCTGACAGGTGTGAGATGGTACCACATTGTTGTTTTGATTTGCATCTCAATGTATCCTCTCTGCTTCCACTTACAATTGTTTATCTCTCCTACTCTGAAATGAAAAAAAAAATCAAACAAAACAATTCTATGAATTTTTCAATTCCACTAGATATCTGATTTATATTTGTCCTTTTAAAAAGGCAGAACCATAGTATCCTTCAAGATTTCAAAGGATGCTAGTCACCCATTAATGCTCATTTATTTAACTGATACAACTGCCTAGGCTCAGGGAAAGTCATTCCTCTCCAAGGTTGGATGGAGATTCCTCCTGAGATTGCATGTGCTTGCCAGGGTGCACACAGACCACCTAGGCAATAATGTGAGGTATAAAATGTTCACTCTAATCTTCACACATGCCTTCAAATTTCATTTGGAAGAAAAATTATAAAATGAACCTCCTTGTGTCAATGTTTTTACTACATAATTACCCCCTAATTGAATTCAATCTGGATACTGTATTGTGTAAGAAACGAAGCATCCCATTGAAGTTTTGCATTAGAAACTGTCAGAGATATTTGTATTTGGTATAAGCTTATTGTAAACAACTGATCAGGAAGTCAAGAGAGAAAATTTTGGCCATTTCAAAAAAACATAGTGAGGTTTTTAATCGTATGTGTAAAGTAAAATGTGATTGCAGGCCACGAATCCTATAGTACTAACACTGGGTTTAAAATTAGGATGGATACAGGTAAGATATGTTTATTTCCAAGATATTGGCTCTAAACAACATTGATTTGTTCTTGAAGAATAACTCCCTTTTTGGTTTTATAATTTATCTTTCCAAAAAGGGGCTAAGATAGTCCTTTTCCCTCTGCTTGCTACTCCATTCAAAGGATTTCACACTAGTATGTCATAATTTCCAATCTCTCCTGTGTTTTATATACAACTAGAGACCCAGTGCACGAAATTCGTGCACAGGATAAGGGGATGTTCCTCAGCCCACCCTGTACCCTCTCCAATTTGGGACACCTCAAGTGATGTTAAACTGCCCATTTAGACCCGATCCTGGTGGATGGGATAGGGTCTAAATGGGCAGTCGGACTTCCCTCTCACAATCCAGGACTACTGGCTCCCAACTTCTTACCTGCCTGCCTTCCTGATTGCCCCTAACTGCTTCTGCCTGCCAGCCTGAACTCCCCCTAACCACTCCCCTGCCATCCTGATTGATGCCTAATTGTTCTCCTGCCAGCCTGTTTGCCCCCAATTTCCCTTGCCAGCCTGGCCACCCCTAACTGCCCTCCCCTGCAGGGTTGATCACCTCCAACTGCCTTCCCTTGCAGACCTAGTCCCTCTCTACTGCCCTCCCTTGCAGGTCTGGTGCCTCCCAACTGCCCTCCCCTGCTGGTCATTTTGTGGTGAGCATCTTGTGTCCACATGAGGGCAGGATCTTTGACCACACATGAGGGCAGCCATCTTGTGTGATGGAGTGATGGTCAATCTGCATATTACTCTTTTACTAGATAGGATAGAGGCCTGGTGCATGGGAGGGGGCCAGCTGGTTTGCCCTGAAGGGTGTCCTGGATCAGGGTAGGGGTTCCCTTGGGGTGTGGGGCGGCCTGGGTGAGGGGCCTGTGGTAGTTTGCAGGCCAGCCAAGCCCTCTGGAGACCCAAGTGGAGGCCCTGTTATCTGGAATTTATTTACCTTCTACAATTGAAACTTTGTAGCCTGGAACAGAGCCAAGCCCCCTGCTCGCTCTGTGGCCATTAGCCATTTCTGTTAGGGATGCATCTTCTATAATTGAAACTTTGTAGCCTTGAGTGGAGGCCTAGGCTGGCCAGGATGTGTGGAAATCTTGTCTTCCATTGCTGGGGAAACCCAAGCCTCTCTCAACTGCTCTCTGTGGCTGTAGCCATCTTGGTTGGGTTAATTTGCATATTTGCTCTGATTGGTTGGTGGGTGTGGCTGGTGGTCATGGCTTGAGCAGAGTTATGTTTAATTTGCATATTACTCTTTTATAAGGTAGGATTTGTTATTAACTTCTCTAACCTCAAACTTTCTCCATATCTTCTGCTTATAATTTTCATTCAATTCACTCCACTGTACACTATTAATCTTTATGGAGGTGTATATTAAAACCATAATTTAATCAATGAAATGTACTTTACACACATGGTTAAAATTCAAATTCCTGATTAATATTCATGAGGATTTGCAGCAAACAGTATGTTCAGACCTTACTAGTAGTATTGTAAATGGTACAACTGTTTCTGAAAAACTATTTAACAGTTTCCAAAAAGTTAAAACTGTAACTATCTTATCATTTAGCAATTCCAGATCTAAGTGTTTCTTTAAGAGAAGTGAAAAAAACAGGTGTGCATTAAAACCCATGGGCAAGAATGTACTAGACATAATACAAATGAGCATCAACAAAAGAAAGGATACATTTTCATGTATTCAATGGAACAAAGGGATAATCTCCTGAAATATACAGCAAGAAGAATGCATCTCATTAATATGTTCAGTGAAAGACGATACACAAAATAGAGTGCACTATCTGACATCATTTATACAGATTCCAAGAAAGAGTGAAACTAATTTATGGCAATATAAATAGGGCGGTGGCTTCTTCTTGTGAGCAGGATGCTCACTGGAAAGGGCATGCAGAAACTTTTTTCTAAGATGGTTGTGGTGGGGTTATTCAGATGGATCCACTGAACTGTACTCTTAAGAATGTACATTTTGCCAAAACTGGTTTGGCTTAGTGATAGAGCATCGGTCTGCGGACTGAAAGGTCCCGGGTTCGATTCCGGTCAAGGGCATGTACATTGGTTGCAGGCACATCCCTGGTAGGGGGTGTGCAAGAGGCAGCTGGTCGATGTTTCTTTCTCATCGACGTTTCTAGCTCTCTATCTGTCTCCCCTCCTCTCTGTAAAATATCAATAAAATATTAAAAAAAAAGAATGTGCATTTTGCTGTTTATAAAAGATATCACCATAAAGTATTTTGAGCTATGACATTAGGTTCCAAACTTGTCTTTCAATATTCATTTGTATCAACATGCTGGAAGGGAAGGTTTCTTCTTTTGCTTTCTACCTAATAGAACTGTCCAAATAATCATTTCTTAATAAAGATTCAAATATTACCTCTAGTAATGACCACTTACCACTGCCTCAAAATGCAGTACACTCACATCATAACTAGACTGGAGAACTTCACTTCTAGTCAATCTGATCCTGAGAACAAGCTGTGGGAGCAATCCCTAAGTTACCTCAGAGTTGCAGACAGAAAACTGCTGACAGAGCCAGCTGTCCATCCCTCAGGAAGGATTGACCTTTTTTTCCCCCCTCAGAAAAGTGCTATGAGCAAGAAGCAGGAAGGAAAAGAGTGTGCCACAGTGGGCCCTGAGAAATCAAAATAAATAAGAAGCAATTCCTCTCAGGATCCATAACCTATAACACTATGACTGGACCCATTGCTAATGGGACCCAATGATTAGCTTCTGAGAGACAGAGACCTAGAGTGTTCATATCAGTGCTCCTCCTCCATTGAGGGTGAATAGGAGAAATGTCCTCACTAGTGATGGAAGAGACTGTGGTTCCTCTGCCCAAGCTGATTAGAAGAATTCAGTTCAATATGGTGCATTTATATAATAAAATAGATAATAGCTGCCCATTGCCTTCACTAGCAGAGAGGTGTGGACAAGGAACCAGGAAAGCTGGTCAACCCTGAGGCTCTGGCAAGGGTCAGAGCCACACACTCACTATTGGGTGGAGACAAAGGGAGCTGAAGAAACTTCCACCTTTTATTCTTATGTAAATCCTTGCTGATGGGCTATCACTGAACTATTACTGGAATTGCCCACTTAAGGGCTATGGGTGTGTCCCAGACCTGAATCAAAGGGATAGCAAGGCTGAGAAAAATGGAGTCATCCCTTGGGCTTCCACCTGGCCAACAATTTCCAAATTATTATCTTGTCTCTTTCATTTGGGTGCAGCCTCCTCCAGAGCCCAAACCGAAACCCTGAACCTGAACCCTGAACCACACAAGACTTGGGGGGGGGGGAGGTACAGTCTCAGAAAATCACTGAAATTTGTGTTTCTAAAAAAATAAATAATAATAAGTTAAGAAAGTACTAATATTGTGTTATTGCCAGTATTTTTAAAACAACTGTAATACCAGTTATACTGTAAAAAACACCATTTTATACACACACACACACACACACACACACGTCTACCAAAAAATGTATACACACTTTGAATAATTTTAAAAGCAGGGCTTATTAAAATACATTTATTTTTCAAAAGGTAATAGAATCAGCCCAGCTGTAGTGGCTCAATGGGTTGAGTGTTGTCCCATGGACCAACAGTTCCCAGGTTCGCTTCCCAGTCAGGGAACATGCTCGGGAGGTGGGCTTAATCCCCAAGAGGCGGGGGCATGGAGGAGGCATCCAATCAATAATTTTCTCTCATCATTGATATTTCTCTCTCTCTCTCTCCTTTTCCCTTCCTCTCTGAAATCAATAAAAATATATTTAAAACATGTAATAGAATCAACAAAGTGGGTATATCTTTTTGGGATATCCTATATAATAAAAACCTATTATGCAAATTGTCCCCTTGGGCAGTCATTGGACAGGGAGTTCAACCACTTATTATGACATGTACTGACCGCCAGGGATCTGTGTGGACCATGGCGGGTGTCAGCGACAGGGTTCTGGCAGTGGGTAGCAGTGGAGATGCTGCCAGCCCCGAAGGGCCTCAATGAGAGAGGGACCATGGCAGGATGGTGGAGCAGGTGAGTGGATGGTGCTAGGTCAAGGTGAGTATGAGCAGGGCACCAATGCACAGCTGATCACCCCGCAGACAGTGAGACAGTGACGCGTGGAGGCAGTGGGGAGCGGGTCTACCGCCCAGCTCCTAGGTGCTGAGAGAGCTGGGTGGAGTGCCCAGCCCTGATCAATTGTCCCACAGGCAGGGTTGTGTAGCAGTGAGAGGGCAGCAGCAGGCCAAGGCAGGGTGTCAGGTAGGGCTGCAAGGCTAAGGCACAAGTCAGGGCCCGATCTCCGCAACCCATCTCAAGGGACCCCACCAGTGCATGAATTTGTGCACCAGGCCTCTAGTTTATACTAATAAAAGGGTAATATGGTAATTGGACTGGACATCTTCCAAATGTCCTTCGAGATAAAGCAACAGTGGCAAGGGCCAAGGCAGAAGCAGTTAACGGCAATCAGGCCAATAAAGTAGGGCAGTTAGAGGTGACCAGGCTGGCAGGGGAGGGCATTTTGGGCAATCATGCCAGCAGGGGGACAGGTAGAGGTCAATCAGGCATGCAGGCAGAGGTGGTTAGGGGTGATTGGGTAGGCAGGGAGGGAGGCAGGCGAGTGGAAAGGAGCCAGCAGTCCCAGATTGCAAGAGGGATAGCCAACTGCTGGTTTAGACCCAATTCCAAGGGAAAGCTTAAACCAAGGATAAGACCTAAACTGGCAGTCAGACATCCCCTGAGGGGTCCCACATTGCGAGAGGGTGCAGGCCAGGCTGATGGGACCTCTGCCCCCAAGCATGAATTTTGTGTACCAGGCCTCTAGTATGTATATAAATTTGCTTTATATATACATACTAGAAGCCCAATGCATTAAGATTTGTGCTAGAATGGGCTTTTCTTTCCCTGGCTGCTGGCAGCACCTTTCCACTCTGGCCCAGCCCCTTTCCACTCAGGTCCCTGAGCTGCCTCTTTCCACTCTGGGAGCCTCCTCTTTCTGCTCCAGCCCCACCTTCCCACGCTGCCCAGAGGCCCTGAGAGACCAGGGGTCAGGCAGAACACCATGTCATCGCCATTCGATGATGCAAGCATTCCACCTCAGACACTGGGTGCCTGTGTATGCTAATTAATGGATTAATTTGTTGGGTTAATTTGCATACACTCCTGATTGGGTGGTGGTGTAGTGGAGGTATGGTCAATTTACATGTCTGTCTATTGTTAGGTAAGATACTAGAGGCCCAGCGCACAAAATTTGTGCACAGAAAGTGAGTCCCTCAACAAAGCCTGCACCCTCTCCAATTCAGGACCCCTCAGGGATCAAGCAAAAAATGGACAGTCAGACATCCCTCTCACAATCCAGGACCACTGGATCCTAACTGCTCACCTGCCTTCCCCTAATTGCTTGCCTGCCTGCCTGATTGCCCCTAACCACCTCTGCCTCAGCCCCTGCTGCCACGGCTTTGTCAGAAAGGATCTCTGGAAGGTTGTTCAGCTGTCTGGTCTAATTTGCATATAATGCTACACACACACACACACACACACACACATATATATATATATATATATATATATATATATATATATATTACACTGTTTTATTTACTCATGTAAATGTTAGGATTGGTCATCTATGGGTTCTATGTATTATTTTTATATTCCTTATATTTCTGTATGTTTCAAATTGTTTATTATAATTAATTTGGTTTATATAAATCTAACGAATAAATTAAACAGACCCACAAAAGCTTAATCATACATTTAAGAGTAATTAGAAGATAGATTCCTAAGGCCTCTGGGAAAATATTAAATTTTGTAGAATAATACAACAATATAATCATCATCGTTATCATCAAAAAAGCAATGGCATCCGATAGTTAGTCACTGAGAAAGCAAAGACATACCTGCCTAGAGGACTAAGCAGCACGTGAGGGGAAAACTGAGCACAAACAGAGACACTGCTTTGTCACACGCAGTAAGTGTTGTGCAAGAAGTGCAGACAAGAATGATAGGAATAAATAAAATATTACGTTGGTTCTGCAGTAAAAAACTTTCCAAAGAAAATTTCAGTGTGAACATGCTTCACAAATGGTTAGAAAGATCGCCAAGGAGAAGGGAAAGCTTAAACCTTCCAAGAGGCAAACTGGCATTACAGACCCTTGCCACCAAGGCCTGGTTAGCTATGTGCTCCTCAATGTGAACATGGCCCAAGGAAAGAAATGGCATGGGAATGGCCATCTGGAATCCCATTTTACGTGTGGAAATCCATGAGACACATTAAGGGCCTTAGAATTCCCTTCAACAAGTTAGAACTCATCGCTAACACACATTAATAATTAAAATGACTCCTGTTTGTTTGTAAATTGCTTTGCTGTTGTCTAGTAGATATTTATATGAAAGGTTGAAGAAATAATGATAATATCTAGGTTCCTTGATACAGATCACCAACGTGGCACAATAAGAGAAAATATTTAGGTTTTGTCTGAGAGAAAAAAGAAAATAAGAATAAAATTGAGGGATAAATCACACGTTCCCTGATCAGTTCAGAAGTAAATGACATGAGTAAGTCTGAAAAAGAACCAAAATTTGTGTCCTGCCATTTTCAGTTTCACAAGAAAAAAAAAGGGGGTGGGGGGAGGGTGCATTAGTTAGGGACTTGCAATTCTCAGTGCAATGGTTAAAAAGTCTTATTCTCTTAGGATAATGAAAATGGTCATATTAGCAGCTACTGTTTTTCAAGTGCCAAGTTCCATTTTCTATGTTTGAATTGCTGCAAATTGTATCTTTAATCTTTACAGCAGTTCTGGAAGGTAGGGGTCATTTTGTTCATTTTGCAACTGAGAATCCGTGGCTCCAGGAAATCACTATCTGTTGTGCATGGAGCCAGGGATTGAGCCCAACCTATCTCATTCCAGAGCCTTTTCTCTAATACATCGTCCTTATTGCAGAGGAGGAAAAAGGTGTCAGTTTCTCTAGAAGAAGTACTTGTGTCCAGGTACAAAGCATGCAGATAATACAATTAAAAAGCTGAAATAATTAGCATCCACTTTGTCCCCTGTTTTCCTTTGGATAATTTTTTATATCTCTCAAGAAATACTATATATTTAGATGGTGTGCTTTAATTTATATGTCCTCTGCATTTGTGTCCTGCAGGCATTTGGCTGCCTGCATATGTCAGGCCCCAGGCTGTAAACTTCAGAGCAAATTGCTTTGAAATGGTCTCCCTGCAAAGGTCCCTTGTCTCACTTCCGTAAATCTGCTCCGTCGCTTTCCTGACGTGACTTATGTGGTTTATGAGTTTTTACACACCAATATTGTTCAGTGAGTGAGCAAAAATAGTTTGTTAGAATCCCCAAACTCACTTTTTTCCTCGCTCTGCACATGTTTTATCTTTGGCTGGTTTGCGGACATGAATAACCAACAGTGTTGACAATCTGTGTATTCCCACTTGAGGGCCAGCATATTGGCAGCATAACAGAGAGGGATTGTGTGTTTCATGCTAAATGAGAGAATTGTTGAGTCGTAATAGATATTTTATGCACTGCAAATCTCTGAAAAGTTCTGCATATTATTCAAATACACGCACACACAATTCTTTGTGGGTGTTTTTTTTCTGTCTCTTACTTATTGTCATTATCTCTATTTTACATTTTGACCCAAAGATAGAAGCCATGAGGAGAGAAAAGCTTATTTTGTATATACTCTATTTTGCTTTACAATATCTCTCCAACAAAGCATTCTATGATCCATAGTTTTTTTTCCTCCAAAACTCCCATAGCAATTTTGCTCTGAGTTTTACTCAATGAGACATCTGCCCTCTGTTAATAATCATTACTTAATTTAGATTTTAACTCATTATTGGTAAATCCAATGTCTCCTTTGATTTGTTTTTGCAGAATCAAATACATCGATTCATTCTATGAGCATTTAGTGAGCACCTACTATATGCTACCTCTTGCTCTGTGTGACATGAACACAAATGAATAAGATGATCTCTATTTTCAAGGAATAAACTGTGATGGTAAAGATGGCCAAAGAAGGATTAGAGAATCACAAAGCAAGAAGCTCTCAACTGTTCTCCAGTTTGGGTGAGGATGAGGAAAGTTTTTATAAAGCATACATCTTAATTGGTCTTGGTGGAGTTAGCAAAGCATACAAAGAAAAGTAGGGCATTGTATGTGAACAAGCAGCATGTGCAAAGATATGAAGTCTTGCAATAACTCACATGTGCAGAGAAATGCAGGCAGTTTAGTGTCAGTAAAGATAAGGCCAGTTGAAGAATTCCATTCATAGAGTCCAGTTTGGAGTCTTCATATGTCATTCTAAGAAGTTGGAACTTTTACATAGACAAGAGATTATCTAGCTAGCATGTTGTCATATTTTTGTATGTTCATTTTTAACAATAATTTAGAAAACAATATGAGCACTTTACTCTTTTCCATACACAAATCCTGATCACGGATGTTCACACATGCAAATACTGAATCACCTGCACAAGGACGATATAAGTAAGTACAGGCATAGAAAGACACTACACTTTGCGGGGAATGAGACTATTACTTGCAGTGAAGCAGAAGTAAATTATCACTTAAAGTGACAACATTTACTATCTTATCAGGGTACTTAACTCTTATTAGTTTAATATATCCTAATGGGAAAAAACTATCCCATTCACCCTCATATGCAAAATTAGTTACCTTAGTGATAAAGCTTTTTTTCTTTTCTACTAACAGTGTGCAGTTGATCTTTTCACATACTTCAGACTTCAGTTACTAAACTTAATAAATTGAGATTTTTTTAAATTTCGGATTATAAAACTGTATAATGGTTTGGAATACTTTTCTTTCATTGGTTCAGGTTATATCAAAACAAAATCAGGCTGGTACCTGAATGATGGTTTGTTACACCATACCAAGGACAGATGACGACAAATAAGGATGCCACCTGAATGCAGGCCCTCTGTAGTCAGTGTGGAGATCATGGTGGGGAGTGGAGAATCTGATGATCAGATGAGGTGTGGTGGATCACAACAACCTGTCTCTTGCACAAAGTTTTATATTTATATGAGTAGCCCGGGACACAAAATTTGTGCATGGGATGGGGGGATTCCCTCAGCCCAGCCTGCACTCTCTCCAACTGAGGACCCCTTGGGGATCGGACATTCCTCTCACAATCTGGGACTGCTGGCTCCTAACTGCTCACCTGCCTGCCTGCCTCATCACCCCTAACTGCCTCTGTCTGCCTGCCTGCCTGCCTGATTGCCCTTAACTGTCATCCCCTTCTTGCATGATCTTGCCCCCAACTATCCTCTCCTGCCAGCCTGATTTCCCCTAATGGCCACTGCCTTGTCCCCCACCACCACGGCTTTCCCCGGAAGGAAGTCGGACACCCAGAAGATGGCCAGTCAACCCCATCTAATTAGCATATTACCCTTTTAATATTATAGATAGATTATATAGGATAAGACTGCTTAAATGGCTGGGGGAAAGCCTTTTTCATCTGGAGGAGATACTCTTGATAGACAAAAATACATAATCCCTATATCTGGACTAATAGCTAGTTATATGCACTATACTGCCAAACTGGTCATTAAACAATTGAATTGCTTTCTTACACTTTACACCAAATAGCTGTTGCTCTTAAAACCCCTCCTTAGCCCCCACCTTAGGTTCTGCCTTTGCAGTTTAGGTTCTGAATGGTTGGTTTCTAAACTAGTCAGGGTCAAAAGCTCCGCCTCCTAGGCAGCCATTGGCTCCTTGCACTTCACCCAAATTTGGTTCTGATAGGTCAGTTTCTATGCCAGTCAGCATCAAAAGTTCTGCCACCTAAGCAAGAATGGTTTCTCACAGTTCACTCAGATTTGGTTCTGATTGGTTGGTTTCTATGTCAGTTAGCGTCTCCAGACTTACCAAAGGGCCTGATCAGAGAGGTGAGACTGATCTGCACCCCTAGCAGAGCCCAAGAAAAAGAGAGGCCAGGCCTGGAGGGAAAGAGTGAGGCAAGGGCTGATCAACAGCTACCACGGAGACTATGTATCAGACCCTAATTCTCTCTATAGGCCTCTCTTCAGGCCTGATCCACAGCCCCTTCGGCAATCAGTGTTGGGTCATTACACCTACAGGGGCAGGCAGTCAGTGCTGCATCGCCACGACAACCCAATACTGACTTCTGGTTGGTCAAGACTTTGGTCGTTTTGGATGTCACAAACGCTGGGTCTATATATATTAGGATTTAAGCCTTCCTTTGCCTTATGATAGATGACATAAATAATAACACTGAATAAAAATAGTTAAAATTGAATCTTATGTTTTTTAGATATTTGTATTTATTATATTATTTTGGTTTTAATAATTTAGTAAGACATATAAATATCAGTAATTTATACTTCATCCTTACACATATTTAAGTAACAGTGTAAGTAAATCATTTAAATATAACTGATATATCTGTGATAATTATTATTTAACTAGAGGCCATGTGCACGAAATTCGTGCATGGGGGTGGGAGGGTTTCTCAGCCCAGCCTGCACCCTCTCACAATCCAGAACCCCTCAAGGGATGTCCAACTGCTGGTTTAGGCCCAATCTACCTGGCAGTTGGACATCCCTCTCACAATCCAGGACCGCTGGCTCCTAACCACGTGCCTGCCTACCTGCCTGATTGCCCTCAACCACTCTGCCTGCCTGATTGCCCCTAACTGTATGCCTGCCTGCCTGATTGCCCCTAACCACCTCTGCCTTAGCCACTACTGATGCAGCTTCCTCCGGAAGGATGTTCAGAATGATGTCTGGAAGGTCATTTGGCTACCCAGTCTAATTAGCATGTTATGCTTTTATTATAATACTAGTAGATTGTCCATTCAGTACTCAAGTTTGAAAAACTAATAGGCAATGGGAAACCACTGTGACTACTTCATAAAAGAGGTACCTAAGAATATTGAAAGCTGGCATTTATCATGTCCAAAGATCTTGGTTCACAGCTTTGCTCTCTAAATTTTGTGACCCTCAGTTTTTAATCTGTTTCCACATATTGAAAATGGAGACAATGATATCCGCCTTTCAAATTTCAATGAAATTATGTGTGTAAAGTGTCCAGCATACTACTTGCACCTGATAATGTTAACTTCCCCTTTGATAGATCTAAACTCTAATTTTCTCATCTATAAAATGAAAACATTAAAACGCGACTCACAAAAATGTGTAGTGTGATGAGGTATGTAGAATCATGTTCTTTATAAAGAGAAACATAAAATTTGTTCCAGCTGTTGTTCCTTTTATAGAGTTAGAGACAAATTATATTTTCCATTATGAAGCACAAATCATTTGAGTGACTTCTCAGCAACATTCCTTCAAGAAAAATAGGTACAGATTTTCCTAAAGGATAGGTATGTAAATAAGCACTTTTTGTTATGAAGGCTTAGGTATTTATGTGGAAGAGACTTTAAAAGGCTCTTCATCCTCTCACCTATTGGGAAGCAGAGCTTTGGAAAGGGGAAGAGGGGTGAGCCAATTTCCTTAAGGATCTCAGCAACCTAATAAAAGGAAAGGATATAGACACCAAAACCTTCCTCAGAAGTGTCAAACTCAAAGACACTGGGCAAAGTGGAGTAAGATAGCCCTTGCTCAACACTGATGAGGAATGGTGAAATTACCATGAGTAAAGAAAAAGATTGTTATAGCGACAATATTATCTAGCAATTATTAGAAAATTCTGTATGTCAGAAATGGTCCTAAAGGCTTTAAAATCTGTGATGCATTCTGTTTATATCTATTTTATAGGTAAGGATATTGTGGCATACAGAAAGTTAGGAGACTCTTTCAAAAACGCACAGCTCATAATAGCTGGGTGGTCAACATTTGAACCCAAATGAATCCAGAGCCTATCTTTTTTTGGTATTACACAAATCTCCTTTTTCCCCCATTGACCTTTCCACAGCTGCTCCCCACTAGCACACCCCACTACTGTCTGTGTCCATTGGTCATATTCATATGCATGCATATGAGTTTTTTAGTTGATCTCTTATCTCCTCATCCCCCACCTTCTCTCATAGGTTGGGCAGTCTGTTCAATGCTTCCATGTCTCTGGTTCTATTTTTGTTCATCAGTTTATGTTTTTCCTTATATTGTTAGCCACTGTGTAGATCTGTCTCTGGTGCATCATACCAGAGAGTGAGCTTTTGTCTGTATAGACAAGGAGAAAAGTAATCCTTGCTCTTTGAAGGGATCAATTATAGATAATGCCCTAATATGGCAGATGAATTCTGGAAACCATGTTATTTACAAGAGCACTTTCCTGTGTTAAAACCATCCCCTCAGGCCATGAAACAGAGCCTGAGCTTGTTTTTAAATTGATGAAGTAGTAGTGAGAATGAGTAGCCTGTGGACATCCCGGACACTGATGGGTGCACAGGGATCCTTAAGCATATTGGATGGGAGCCATCTAGATGAAGAAGATAGGGTGAGTCCTTGAAAATTGAGGCATGTGAGGGCTCAATCATGGGACCTTGATTAACTACTGGAATGAGGCAATTGGTATCACCATAGAAAAGTAAAGTATCACCCTTAATTTACACATACAACATCATTTTATAAAAGCAATATTATTCCATAAATGTTAGTATTCCTTTACTTCCACTTGCCTATATGCATGGGCATACATGTATGTAATAAAAATGATCACTTAATTAGTAAAATGTGGGGGAAATAGTAGGAGGAACATTAATATAATCAAACTTAATATCAGAAAGAGGGAGTTCTGCCGGGACTGGTTTGGCTCAGTGGATAGAGCGTCGGCCTGCGGACTGAAAGGTCCCAGGTTCGATTCCGGTCAAGGGCATGTACCTTGTTTGTGGGCACATCCCCAGTAGGGGGTGTGCAGGAGGCAGCTGATTGATGATTCTCTCTCATCAATGTTTCTAACTCTCTGTCCCTCTCTCTTCCTCTCTGTGAAAAATCAATAAAATATATTAAAAAAAAAAGAAAGAGGGAGTTCCAATATGCCCTTGGACTGCATGTTGTTCTTTCCATCCTTGCTCAAGTCCTAGAACATGTTCCTCTACCTATTTGGTCAGTGTGAGACCTGCTGTGATATTTGCTGAGTTGTGTGTTCTGAGACTCCTGCTGAATTTGCAAATGGTACCGCACACACCTCTGAAGTCTATGTTCTCCACCATATTCTCTAGTCCTCAGGCCCATGTCCTCTGCAACCTTTGATCCCCCAAGACAATGAACTCATGCTATAGGCCAAGATGGATGCTCAGAGTCCTAGAACTCTGCTGCTTTCTGAGTTCTGGCTGGATTCTGGGTTGCAGTTATCTGGAAAGCTTGTTACAGTCTTACAGATGAATGACTGGAGGGCATTGCTTCATTTTTCTGAGTCTCAATTTCTTCATCAATGTAATAGGATTAATAACATCCACTTTTCAAGATTGGTATGAGGAGGGGATATATATGTGTATATGTATGTGTTTTTACATACATATGAATATACTAGAGGCCCAGTGCATGGATTACTGCACTCGTGAGGTTCCTCAGCTTGGCCTGCAGGGTTTGAGCTCTGATATCCCTTGAGGAGTCCCAGATTGCAAGAAGGGTCAAGCCAGGCCAAAAGACCCCACTGGTGCACAGGGCCAGAGAGGGTCTATGCAAGGGCTTCAGGGCATGTTCGGCCCAGCCTGATTGCCCCTAACTGTCCAGTCCTGATTAGCTGGACCCCAGCAGCAAGCTAACCTACCTGTAAGAGTGTCTGCCCTCTGGTGATCAGTACAAGTCATAGCAACTGGTAAAATGTTTACACAGTTGGAGGGACAATTAGCATTATATATATGTATATTAGATGCCCAACGCATGAAATTCATGCAAGGGGTTTGGCCCTCACGACCTTGGTGGCTTGCCTTGGCTCTCACAGCCCCAGCTTTGTGCAAAAGGTCATCAGGAAAGACGTCTGGAAGGTCATTCAGCTGTCCATTCTAATTAGCATATTATACTTTTATTATTATAAACTAGAGGCCCAATGCATGAAAGTTGTGCAAGAGTAGACCTTCCTTCCCCCAGTTGCTGGCACCGGCTTCCCTCCAGCACCCAGGACCTGGGCTTGCCTACATCCCCTGGCAGGCACCCAAGACTCAGGCTTCCCTCACAGTTCCAGCTTGGTCTGGAAGGTAATCCAGAAGGATGCCTAGTCTAATTAGCATATTATGCTTTTATTATTATAGACTAATGGCCGGTGCCAGAAATTTGTGCATGAAGGGTGGATTCCTTCAGCCCAGGCATCACCCTCTCCAATTGGGGACCCCTTGAGGGATGTCCAACTGCCAGTTTAGGCCCGATCTCTAACTGGCAGTTGGACATCCCTCTCCCAATCTGGAACTGCTTGCTCCTAACTGCTCACCTGGCTGCCTGTCTTATTGCCCCTAACTGCCTCTGCCTGCCTGCCTGATTGCCCCTAACTGCCCTCATCTACCTACCTGATCTTGCCCTAACTGCCCACCCTTATGGCCTGATTTTGCCTCCAACTACCCTCCCCTGCTGTCCTAGTTGTCCCTAACTGCCCTCCCCTGCCAACCTGATCTTGCCCCAATGGCCCTCTCCTGCCAGCCTGGTCTTGCCCCAACTGCCTTCCCCTACTGGCCTAATCTAGTCTCCAATGGCCTTTCCCTGCTGGCCTGATCGCTCCCCCAACTGCTGTGCCTTGCTGGCCTGATTGTACCCAACTGCACTCCCCTGCCAGCCTGATTGCCCCTAACTGCCTCTGCTGCCCAATCACCCATAACTGCCCTCCCCTGCCAGTCTGTTCTTGCCCCCAACTGCCCTACTCTGCTGGCCAATTTTTCTGATTGGTCAGTTTCTATGCCAGTCAGCATCTCTGGACCTATCAACATGGCCTGATAAGAAAGGTGGAGTTGATCAGTAGCCCTGGTGGAGTCCTGGAGAGAAATGGAGGCACAACTGCTGGCCCACCTCAGAGAGAAAGAGAGAGGCAAGTGCTGATCAACAGCTGCCCCCACATGCTACAGATCAGACCCTGCTTCTCTCTTCAGGCTTCTCTCTGGGCTTGATTCCCAGCCCCTCGGCAGTCAGTGCTGGGTCACTGCACCTGCAGCCACAGCAGGCTGACGGCAGCACTGACTTCCAGTTGGTTGAATCTCTGGTCATGACAGACCCAGGGTTTTTATATATTAGTACTAGAGGCTCAGTGTATGAATTCATGCACTTTGAAAGGAACTGTGGGCTGCAAGGCTACAGTGGGCACAGGGACAGGTTTCAGCCCATCATCCATGCCCCTGCCTAGCCCCTCCCACTCTGCCCCCTTGTTTGCCAACAACCCCACTCTCATTGCCACCACTCCCATGTGATGATGGTGTTGGCCCTGCTCACACCCACTGATGGCACCCAGCGATTGGGACTGGCACCAAGAACCAGCTGTGGATGTGAGTTGGGCTGGTGCTGGCAGTGGGTGCGAATGTGGCTGCCAGCCTCAATCGCCCATCAAAAGCAGGGGGAGATGGAGAAATGCTAAAGGTCAACTGAAGCTGGCAGTCACTGATGGCACCTAGCGATCAGAACCTGAGCTGGGAGGCAATAGCGGGTGTGAATGGCTGCTCTGGCACCAGCACAGGTGAGAGCATGGCTGGCACTGGCAGCTGGTATGAGTACCTTATGCGACCACAGTGTGTGGGAGCAAAGAATTTTCATTAATTATCAAAGGCTCATCCTGATGACAGCAACTGGTGCACCGCCTTGGTCTGGCTCCCCCACTCACCTGCTCCACCATCCCACAGCAACCGATGCTCACCATATTCAGTGCTCTCCAACCTTGCTGCCAACACCCACCATGCTCCATGTGTGCTCCCTTGTGGTCAATGCACATTATAGCAACCAGTTGTTCAGTTGTTCCCTCATTTAGTCTAGTTGCATATTAGGGTTTTAGATAGATAGATAGATAGATAGATAGATAGATAGATAGATAGATGGATGAATAGATAGATAGATAGATAGATAGATAGATAGATAGATAGATAGATGATAGATAGATAGATATACTGACATATCGACATACACATATATAAATTATATATAGTAAATGCCCAGTTAATGGGTGTTTCTATAAAGTTTCTTTTTTATACTGATTCCTAAAGTCATTCTTTACAAACAGCACAGTTTTTTATTTGTATTTTTGTAAGTAAGTATAGTTCCATTTGGTACCAACAAAGCAAAGGACTGTCAAAGGGACCATGGTAATAGGTGAGATGCCCCATGGTCATGCTACATGCAATGTCACTCCCTTCTTCCCCCCAATATTAAATCAGACTGAGAGTGAGGAAAGTTCACAGATAAGTTTCTGAAATAATTGATTTCTATCTTCTTAGTTGAATGAAAAATCATTTAGTATAATCAGATAAGACTTCAATAGCCATCAGAATCAACCTTAGCTTTGGTTATGCTCATAAAACCGGTCACATACTTTCAGGGGGACAGAGCCATAGGGGACCCGTTTGCACAGTCCTTTTAAATTCTAATAAGTTTCTCCCAAGCATATTTCAAAATAGCGGTAGTCCCTCCCCACCGCTTCAGCAAAGGCTCAGAGGCAAGATTCCTTTCATCTTCAAAACACTTCAAAGTTTATTTTTGAAATGGAAGTTTCTTTTCCCATTGAATTCAGAGAGCTTTGTGGGCTTCTGCAAGGGAAGGCGCTCCTGGAACTGAGGAATGCATTTAAAATGTCCGTGATATCTCAGTGCCTCCCTGATAGGCTGCTGACCTCCCAATATATTATTTTTGTGTGTGTTTTAAAAATATATATTTTATTGATTTTTTTACAGAGAGAAAAATAGAAGGGTAGTTAGAAACATCAATGAGAGAGAAACATTAATCAACTGCCTCTTGCACACCTCCCACTGGGGATGTGCCCGCAACCAAGGTACATGCCATTGATCAGAATCGAACCCAGGACCCTTCAGTCCACAGGATGATGCTTTATCCACTGAGCCAAACTGGTTTCGGCTATTTTTTGTTGGTTTTAACCTTCCTTTTTTGGCTGGCTTTATCAGAAGTTGAGGGAGGTGCTTAGGGCCTAAGAGGTACTGGTTTGTCTAATTTTTTTTTTAATGCTGCCTTTTATTCTCTACCTGTGGATTATTGAGAGATTTTTCAATTAAGTTAAGAAAGGAAGGAAAGATGGGAGATAGGAGAAGGAAAAAATAGGAGAGAGAAAAAGAGAGGAAGGAAGGAGGAAAGGAAGGAAGGAAGGAAGGAAGGAAGGAAGGAAGGAAGGAAGGAAGGAAGGAAAAAGCTTTCCACCTGCATACCTTCTGTTTTTTCCCCTAGACTGACAGCAATCAAACGTTTTAGATTTAGGAGCCCAGCTTTTTGCCCTTCTTTCTTTTGATTTGGATCCTCCAGAGACAAGAGTTTGCCTTCCAGGAGTCCATCAGAGGCTTTGGCCAGGCCCTCAGCTGTAATTAAGGCAGACGCTGGGGCTGGGAGGGCAGCTTTAGCCCCGGTCCCTGGGTTTAGCCAGTCACAGCATGGGCCTCAAGGTAAAAACTCTGCCACTTCTAAAACAACAGACTTTTGAAGCTCTGGACAGATGTGATTCATTTTCAGCATTGTCGTTGAAGGTGGTGAGGAAGGGAGGTTAGAAATTTCTTCTTGGGGATTTTTCAAACTGGCACACAATAATCTGAACTTGCTGAAAGCTTTGCACCAGGCACAATAGGACCCAGGGTGCCTCACCCATCTTCATGTGTCTTGTTTCCATGTGCTTGTACCGGGCTGTTATCTCTCCTCAGTCACTGCGTTGTTTGCTGTTTTTCATGAACATACGTTCTCTTTCTCCAAATGGATCTTAGGCACTTCCACAAAACTCCTTGCATTCCTTACATTTTACTTTGCAGTGATTTACAATAAGTTCTTGACAATAATTAATGAATTGGGTTTTGTTTTGCTTAAGTTAGATGAATTGTAAATTTGCATGAAAATCTGCTTCCAGAGGAAATCTATGAAAAACTATGTCCCTTTTTCGGGGTGCTGGTGGTGTGTGTGAAATAACTTTTCAATTTTAGGTTTTGTTTGCTGATTATCATGTGGTGTAAAAAAATACAAGAAGTCATTGAAACTGTTTCAAATACAACATACTGCAAAATATAGAGATGGATTCCTCAATATTTCCCTTTATTTTTATTAAAATAGTTGAAATCTTATATCTAATATGAGAACTTCTGGAATTATACTTAGCATAATCAGACTGTTATTAGACTTTCAATTCTTTAGCTTTTCTCTATTCAGATTTGGGTTATTGGGAAAATGGACCAGTCCCTAATTATTGTATGTAAGTGCAGTATTTTAGAACTGAAAAGAGCTTTTAAAGTCCCATGGCTAAATTCCACCACTTTTACAAATGGAGAAATGCAAAAAGGTTGAGAGAGTTGCCGATAATCATATAATCACACAGTTTATGTGGGGAAAATCAGAAAGATAGAGGGAGAAACCAAGGGAGGGATAGAGAGAGGGGGAGAGAGGCAACTTATGTGAACAGAATTGGCCTCGATCACCATTTTCACAAAGCTGACTTCTTTGGCCAACACCATGCCTTTGCCATTAGAATTTTTATTTTGTATTTTGCTCTCCTTGTATACATTGTGTTTAATGGATATACATTTGGTTTAGAAGCTGTAGGCCAGCTTTTGAAGGTCAGCTTTTGATTGAGAAATAATCAGTATGCTTCTCCCCTCCCCCTGCCCCGCATAAAACTGAACTAAAAATATCCCATTCCACCTGAAACAGTGCCCCACCCAAACTCATTAAGTCAAAGCTGTATGTATCTACACTCAAATGCCCACTGTCTGTTGGCCTTCATACGTGTTTACATAGATCCCTTATCCACAGAGGATACTATCCAAGACCCCTTGAAATAGCAGATGGTAGAGAGCCCTACAGATACCATGTTTTCTTCCTATGCACACATAAATATATACATACCTATGACAACATTTAATTTATAAATTAGAAACAATAAGAGATTAACCACAATGACTCATAGTAAAATTGAACAATTATAATAGTACTAGAAGCCCGGTGCATGAAAATTCATACACTGGAGTCGGGGGTCCCTCAGCCCTGCCTGCCCCCTCACACAGTCTGGGAGCCCTCAGGGATGGGAAGGCGACTCCCCATCACACCTCTGCTGCTGGCATTGCCAGCAGCACAAGCCTCGGCTGGCCCTGGTTACTTGAGCCTCAGGAGGCTCTGGGTGGCTGGACAACTGCCATCCGAGGCTTGCCTGAACCTTGGGCTGGCTCTGGGTGGCTGGGGGCTGAGGGAACTGGGAGCTTCAGAGGTAGGCACTCCAGCGGGCTGAGAGAACTGGGCACCACCATCTTTGAGAGAAGGGCAGTCAATTAGCATATTTCCTCCTTATTGGCTGTGGGCATGGCCATCTTTGCATCTTTGCAATGATGTAAGGTGAAATATTTCCTCTCTATTAGATAGGACAATGAAATTAACCTCTTTCAAAATATTGTACTTGCCGAAACCGGTTTGGCTCAGTGGATAGAGTGTTGGCCTGCGGACTGGAAGGTCCCGGGTTTGATTCCAGTCAAGGGCATGTACATTGGTTATGGGCACATCCCCAGTGGGGGGTGTGCAAGAGGCAGCTGATCGATGCTTCTCCTTAATCGATATTTCTAACTGTCTATCTCTCTCTCTTCCTCTCTGTGAAAAATCAAATATATATATATATATATATATATATATATATATATATATATGTATGTATATATATAATCGTATTTGCCAGCATATAAGAGGATTTATTGGCCCTGAAATATATGCCTCCAAGTGGGGGGTAGTCTTATAAGGCGAGTATATAACAAACTCTGTATTTTGAGTGGAAATGTTAGGGGGTCGTCTTATACGCCCAGTCTCTTATAAGCCGGCAAATACGGTATTTTTCAGGGCCAAAAAAATCGTCTTATACGCCGGCAAATACGGTATATATATATATTTTTTTAAAACAAAAAACAAAAACAACAAAAAAATCAAAATATTGTACTGTACTCACCTTTCTTCTTGTGATGATGTGAGATGATAAAATGCCTAGTTGATGAGATAAAGTAAGAAGAATGATGTAGGCACTGTGATGTAACATTAGGCCATTATAAGGGCTACTTGAATACAAGCACTGCAATACTAAAACAAGCAATCTGATAATCAGGACATCTACTAGGTGACTAATGGGTAGATGGTATATACAGCCTGGATATGTTGGACAAAGGAAGGATTTACTTCCAATGTTGATGGAATAGGATGATGTGAACTTTCATCACACTACTCAGAATGACACTCAATTTAAAACTTATGAACTATTATTCTGTAATTTTCTATTTAATATTTTCAGACCACAGCTGACCACCAGTAAATGAAGTTGCAGAAAGCATAACTGCAGATTGGGGATACTACAGTGTACAGTTATATTGTGCCTAGATCTTTTAAAACAGATACTTATACTTAAGCTCTTACATACCGTTTGTTATAGAGATAGGTATAAGGCTCTGTGATTAACATTTCCAGTAAATGAACTGCTCCACATTGATATGTTTCAGCTGTAATGGTGATTTCGACTTAGAAGCAGTCAAGAAAGAAGACTCTGAATGAAAGGAAGCCTTACAGACAACTGATGGGCCTTCAGAAGACAAGCCCTCTCTCTTGGGTCTATATCTGCTTGGGAAAAAAGTCTACTTTGCCCAGGTCTGGCTCTCTTCTCTTTCCCTGATATTCTATAACCTATGGTTCACACATTATCACCGGAGAGTCTCTCCATCTCTTCTGGCCAACCCAGAAGCTGGGAGGTCCTCTGAGTGCCCTGGAAGGAGATGCCCCCGGGTCATAGGATGACTCCATCTACATCCATCGACACCTTTCTCCTCACCCCCTGGAGACCAAGCTGACAAAGACTCCGGAAGAAAGGGGGCAGGCGGTGCCAACAACTTTCCCAGAAGCTTATTTGAGATTATTGTCATTTCAAAGTGACAGCATCTCTGATTTATGGATAAATCTATAAGAATCCAAAAAAAGTCAAGAGTTTCTCTATAGAAAAGGACCAAAGAGATATCAGACCAAATTTTCCAAAGTGATCCATGCCAGATTTTAAGATTTAAATACTTCACTATAGCATCTAAGTCCAAAGAGACTGATTTCTGAATAAAGAGACAATTAAGTTTAATGTGAATGAAATGAATTATTATGGTTCTCAAAAGAAGCTATACCTGAGGCTCACTTCGAGAAACTAAATGTGTTGGGGTGTTCCAATTTTGAGTAAAACTGTTGCATGTCTGAGGAGAAATATGTCTTTGGACCATTCACCATGTATAAATCACAGCCTAGTCACAAATGACATTATGAGAGACAGAGTTGAAATAACCTTTACCCATCTTCATTTTGCTGATTACATTCAATTGGGTTATTGGCCAATTATTGCTGAGTTTTAAGGGTTCTTTACATATTCTGGATACTAGGCCATTTTTTTATGATTTAAAAATATGTTTTTTCCCTTTCTCAGGATTATCTCCTCACTTATTTAAAGTGTCCTTTGAAGCACAAAAGTTTTTAATTTTAATAAAAATCAAATTTATGTATTTTTCTTCAGTTGTGCTTTAGTTATTGTATTATACAAACCATTGACTGACTAATCCAATGTCTCATGAATTTATATTGATTTAAAAAAATAACTTTATAGTATTAGCTCTTACACTTTTCATTCATTTTGAGTTAATTTCTGTATATAATATAGGGTGTGAGGTCCTATGTTATCCTCTACTATCAGGTTATCTAATTGTCCTGCACTGTTGGTTAAAAAGACTGTATTTTCCCCCATTAAGTTATCTTAGCACTTTTGTAAAATATCAATTGACCATAATATGTGTATTTATTTCTGGACTCAACATTCTATTTTATTGACTTATATATCTCTTCTTGTGTCATTACCATGCACTCATAATTATTGTACCTTTTTATTGTTTTTAATTCAAGAAGTATGAATCCTAAAACTTGGTCTTCTTATTTAGTATTGTTATGGCTATCTGGATTCCTTGGATTCCACTTGAGTTTTAGGATTGGATGGTCGGTTTCTAAATAAAGATAGTTGAGGTTTTCATAATAATTGTAAAAGAGATTGCATTGAAGCCGAACCTCAATTTGAAGAGTTCTAACATTACTTATAGCAATTTTTCCCCAACTCAATGAACATAGGCTGTCTTTCCATTTATTTAGTTGATTTTTAAATTAATATTTATAGTTTTTGTGTATGCCATAAAGTTTTTTTGTTAAATCTATTTCAAGTATTTCATTTCTTTTTATTCTACTGTAAATGGAAATATTTTTGGCATTAATGTTTGTATAGTTCATTGACAGGATATAAAATGTATTTGATTTTTATATCTGGCTGTGTATCATGACACCTTGATGAACTTATTTATTAGGTTTTTTTTTAAAATCCTAACCCGAGGATATTTTCTCATTGATTTTTAGAGAGAATGGAAGAGAGAGGGAAAGACAGAGAGAAATATTGATGTGAGAGAAACATTGGTTGCCTCCTGCACATGCCCTGAACAGCGCCCAGGCCAGGGAGGAACCTACAAATAAGATAGGTTACCCTTGACCAGAATCGAACCCAGGATCCTTCCATCTACAAGTCAATACTACATGAGCAAGACTGGCTAGGGCTTCATTTATTACCTTTAATTGTGTGCATGTGTATATTTATTAGAATGTCTCCTTATATGCAAATTAAAATAGCTTTCTTTATTCCTTTTCTTTTTGGATACCATTTATTTATTTTCCTTGACTAATTGCCTTAGCTAGAACTTCACACATTATAGTCAATGGAAAACAAACAAACAAACAAACAAACAAACAAACTACAAGCATTTCCTTTAAGATCAGGAACAAGACAGGGATGTCCACATTCATTACTCTTGTTCAATATAGCACTGGAAATCCTAGCCACAGAAATCAGACAAAAAAGAAGAAACATAAGGCATTCAAATGAGAAAGGAAAAATTAAAATTATTAATATTTGCAGATAACATGATATTGTATATCAGAACCCTAAAGATTCTGCAGAAAGTGCTAGAACTAATCATTGAATTCAGTAAAATAATAGTATACAAAATAAATATCCAGAAATCAGTTGCATTTTTATATACCAATAATGAACTATCAGAAAGGTAAACTAAGAAAACAATTCCATTCACAATTGTTTCAAAAATAATAAAATATCTAGGAATAAATTTAATCAAGGATATAAAATACCTGTACTCCAAAAATTATAAGATGCTGAAAAAAATTAAAGATGATACAAATAATGAAAGCATATATTATGTTCTTAGGTAGGAAGAATTAATGTCATTAAAATGCTCATACTATCCAAAGCAATCTACTATATAGATCTATAGATCCATGCGGTTCCTATCAAGATACCAATGGTGTATTTCACAGAACAACAACAAATATATATATATATATATATATATATATATATATATATATATGGAACCACAAAAGATCCCAACTAACAACAGTCATCTTGAAAAACAAGAATAAAATTGGAGGAATAATGCTACCTGATATCAAACTATGCTACAAAGACATAATAATAATAGCATGGTGCAGGCATAAAAAAAGATAAACAGAACAGAAAGAAAATCCCTCAAATAAATCCATGCCATTATAATCAATTAATTTTTGATAAAAGATGCAAAAATATGCAAGCTCATAAAGATTGTATATTCAGTAAATAGTGATGTAAATATTGGACAGATAAGTGAAAAAAATGAAACTAGACCACCTCCTTACACCATAACACAAAAGAAACCTCAAAATAAATTAAAACCTTACATGTAAGAGTTGACCATAAAAATCCTAAACGAAAACATAGGCAGTAAAATCCTAGTAGCAACATTTTTTTCCCCTGATCTATCTCCTAGGGCAGTGGTCAGCAAACTCATTAGTCAACAGAGCCATATATCAACTGTACAAAGATTGAAATTTCTTTTGAGAGCCAAATATTTTAAACCTGAAATTCTTCTAATGCCACTTCTTTAAAATAGACTTGCCCAGGCTGTGGTATTTTGTGGAAGAGCCACACTCAAGGGGCCAAAGTGCCCCATGTGGCTCATGAGCTGCAGTTTGCCTACCATGTTCCTAGGGCAAAGGAAACAAATGGAAAAAAAAATAGACTATTTCAAACTAAAATGTTTTGCACAGCAAACAAAATCATCAACAAAAATGAAAAGGCAACCCAGTGAATGTGAGAACATATTCCCTGAACATCTGATAAGGATTTAATATCCAAAATTTATAAAGAACCTATAAAACTCAATACCAAAAATACAATCTAATTAAATAAAGGACTTTAATAGACACTTCTTCAAAGAGAACATACAGATGGCCAATTAACTTATGAAAAGTTGCTCAATGTCATTAATCCTCTTATAAATGTAAATTAAAAACACAATGAGGCATCACCTCAGACCTCTCTGAATGGCTATTATCAATTAATCAACAAACATCAAGTGTTGGCGAGCATGTGGAGAAAAGGGAAACCTGTGCAGAGTTGGTAGGACTACAGATTGGTGTTGACGCTGTGGAAAGCAGTATGGAGTTACCTCAAAAATAAAAAAATAAAAAAATAAAACTGCCTTATGACCCACTTCAGGGAATTTGTCCAAAGAAACCTAAAACCCTAATTTGAAAGAATATACACACCACTGTGTTCATTGCAGCATTATTTAACATAGCCAAGATTTGGAAGCAGCCCACTTGTCTGTCAGAAGAAAAATGGGTAAAAAACTAGTGGTACATTTAGACAATGGAATACTACTTGGCCATAAAAAAGAAGGGACTTTTACCCCTTTCAACAGCATGGATGGACCTGCAGAACATATGCTATGTGAAATAAGCCAGTTAGAGAATGACAAGCACCCTATGATTTACTTATAGGTGGAATCTAAAAAACAAAATAAACTAGTAAATAAAATAAAAGCAGACCCATAAACACAGAGATCAGGCTACCAGTTCTCAGGGTTTGGGGGCTGGGTATGGAAGGTTTGAGTAAAAAAGAAAAAAAAAAGTAAGAGAAAACAAGTGGGTACAACAGTATGGTGATCAGTGAGGGTAAAGGGGGAGGAGGTAGAGTGTATAGGGGAAATAAATGGTAATGGACAGAGACTTGATTTAGGGTGGTGAACACACAACACAGTTTGCAGTTGGTGTGTTATAGAATTGTGCATTCAAAATCTGTATAATTTTGTTAACCAGTGCCATCCCAATAAATTGAATCAAAAGGAAATAAAAATGTTTCTGTCTTTGGCTTTAAACAGTTTGATTATATTGTTTTTAATGGATCTCTTTGAGTTTACCTACTCAGATTTCACAGATATCCTTACCTGTAGCAGATTTAGGTTTTTTATCAATGTGGTAAGGTATCAGCCATTATTAAAAATATATATTGTTTGTACCATATTCTCTCATTCCTCTTCTTCTGAGATTTCACTATGCGTATGTTGGTATGCTTGATATTGTCTCACTTGTGTCTGAGGCTCTGTTCATTTGCATTCATCCTTTTTTTCCCCTTTTCCTCAGACTGAACAATAATAATTGATATATTTTCCAGTTCAATGGTGCTTTCTTCTGCCAGAACCAATCTGTTATCTATCCTCTCTAGCAAATTTTTCATTTCAGGTATTTTAAATTCAGAATTTCTCTTCTGTTATTACTTTTATATCACTTTATCGATACCATCATTTGGTAAGATATTGTCCTCTTCTTTATTTTACTTAGTTAAATATATAGATTCCTTAGATCTTAGTTATTTAAAATAGCAGACTGACGGTCTTTGGTAAGTCTAACATTCAGTTTCTTTAGGCCCAGTTTCTACTGGTGGTTAATTTTTTCTTGTATGGAAGCTATACTTCCTTGTTTCTTTACGTGTATTATACTTTTTATTGAAAAATATTCATTTAAGCCCTACCCTGTTTGGCTCAATAGATAGAGTGTTGGCCCTCAGACTGAAGGGTCCAGGGTTCAATTCCAGTCAAGGGCATATACCTTAGTTGTAGGTTCCCGGGCCCTGATTGGGGTGCATGCAGGAGGCAGCTAATCAAAGTGTCTCTCTCACATGGATATTTTTCTTTTTCTCTCCCTCTCCCTTCTACCCTTCCTAAAAATCAATGGGAAAAAATATCCTCAGGTGAGAATTAACAAAAAGAAAAAATATACATTTAAGTAACATAAAGTGACAAATCTGGAAACCATATTCTCCCTTTTCCCCAGCATCTGTTGTTGTTTCTGTTTGTTGTTGTTTTTTAGTGACTCTACTGAACTGATTGTTTACAGATTTTGTATTATTAGTTGTGAGTGGCCACTGAAGTTTCCACTCAGCTTATTAATCAGCTAATGCTTGGAGAGATTTTCTTTATATCCTGGAATCAATACATTTCCTAACCTTTTCTAAGGACCTGTCTTTGCGTGTCAGGATACATCTTCAACACTCAAACCAGCGGTTTACAAGTCAATTTAGCCTCAACATTCTGCTTGCACAGCGTCTCAAGGACAGCCAGAGGCCTTTCTTCTGGTCTTTCTCCATCATGTGCATAGCGCTGTGTATGCAACGTATGCACACAGCTTTACACATGCGTGTGGTCTTCTAGATTTTCAGGAACATATTTGAGTTTTAAAGTCTTCATGAATATCTCATTGTTCAGCTTTTCCTTTTAAGTTTTCTCAGTTAGTTTTTTGTTTGCTCTAACTATTAACCACTGTGTCAGACTATTACAAAGTGAAACAATTACTGTAAATTTCTTTTTTTGAAAATAAGCCCTAGAGAAAATATTTCCCACTTACTGAGGTCAAACACAGGTCAAATAAAAAGAGCCCCGTAAGTGGCAACTTCCAGGAAAGTACCAGGTGAGTCTAATGATGACAGTTCTCTTGGAATGAGGCTTTGAAAGAACTGCAGTCCTGCTCTCCCCCATCCTCCTCAGTGGCTTCCAGGCTCCTGGGTTTTACTGTTTGTGAGCCCTTGTTTATCAGGGTTAGCATGGGTACAGGAGAGACAAGAGAAGTTGTAATACTATAAAGAACACTTTTTTTTAAAGCACGCCTCCGCCAATTTTCTTGAATAAATGCTTGCATTATTGCTTTCCCCTGAGATATTCTTTTGAAGCCTCTGGTTAATTTCCAGAATTTTGTAAACTTGACTTTGACAGTTTATCCAGTTTTCTCTTTGCTTTTATTGAAGAGAGAGTTTTCAGAAGTTTTTACTCTACTATTTTAGTTGTTGACTGCCTGAAGACAAGGTTTGATTCATAGTAGATTCTGCTCTTAGTGTGTGACTATATGTAAGAAATATGTCTAATGTCAAATGTGGAAAATAGGCTTTATGCATTCCACAAACAGTGATTGAGGACCTATTTTATTTGAGTCTCTCAGCTAGATACTGGTAATAAAAATAAAATACTTTTCTTGACCTAAAAAGAGCTCACAATTTGGGGTAGAGAAGGCAAGCATATAAACCATTGAATTTCAATATGTTCATTAACAAAAACAGCAGGAGAAGCAATCATAGTATGAAAAAGAAGATTCACGTGGGTTGGAAAAAGAAATATTGTGAAAGTTGTGTGTGTGTGTGTGTGTGTGTGTGTGTGTGTGTGTGTATGAGTAGCTATGAGGATTAGAGGATTTTGAAAGATAATTGAAATTACCAGACTCTATTGGAAGGAAATTTGTATATTCTATATAGATAAAGAGATAATATGCTAATTGGTCCTAAAGGTGTCACAGTCACAACTGCTAAGGAGGAGGCTACCTGTGTGTGCATAGCAGGGTGATTCTCCCTGAGACAGGGGGAAGCGGGGAGGTGCCAGAGGAGGCCCATGCCAGGGAGGGTGGGGATAAGAGCCTGTAGCACCCTCCTCACTGGTCCTTCACCACCCACCACTCGCACTCAGAGTGCTTCTCCACTGCTCAGCTGTCTGGGGAAGGAGCACAGTGCAGCAGGCAGGAGGTTTCCATGCTCTCCTCTGGCACCATGATGGGGTCCGGGCCAGGCATGCTGGAACTCTGTGTGGAGAGATTAGGGTGTCAAGGGTGGCGGGTGGGAGGACAGGTTGTGCAATTTCATGCGCTGGGCTCCTAGTTTTATACTAAGCAACATAGTGTAATGCATGGAACCATAAGCTCTGGGATCAATCTCCTTGGGTTCTAAAACTGGCTTTGCTACTTTTAGGTCACTGAATCTGAGCCAATCGCATAACTTCTTTGAGTCACAGTCTTCTCTTTGATAAATGGAATTCCTATAAGTACCCACTTCTAGAGTTTTTCTGAGGATTAAATAAATTAACAAATCTTACATATTACTGTGCCTGCTAATAGTGAGTTTTATGTAAATGTTAACTATTATTGTTATTTACATATAAAATATAGAAGTTTAGAAATTATAAAAAAGAGATAAGCACACATTTAATAATATGAACTACAGTAAAATTAACAACAAAATCTTGTCATTTGGTGGGTATTCCCAAAAGAAACCATGATTCTCATTGTTGGAGGTGAGGTAGATACTTCTAGGATGCATTAAAGTCTTAGGTTGAAAGCACACGTTTGTGTGCCTTGAGTGTATGAAGGTGGAGAAGAAAGTTCTATAAATCATGCCATTTTCAATAAATTCTACCAGCCTCTCTAACCTTTAACAGCCTGTAGACTTATGGAGCCTTTCCTTAAACAAACCATCCATGTCACACCAGGAGTCAAATGTTTTGACTTTTTATTGTACACATAGATCAACAGGTTAACTAAGGGCTGTCACAGTGAGTCAGGAACCTCCCAGCTTCTCATTTCCCATAAGCATCAATTCCACACCATTCCTAAAACTAGTTCTTGGAATAAAATCTTTCCAGTCCTATAAGGAAAGGTAGATCCTTCAGTTATGGCAGTATCAGGTTGCTGACTTGGCAAAGAACTCACATTAGACTCTGAGACAGCGGACACAGGAGTTTGTGACTGGAAAAAAAAAGTCTGATATTTCTCTCCCATTTTTTTCCTCTCCCAGTTTTAGTTTTTAGGCAGAAGATAATAATTCAGGAGAAAGATGAATTCCATCATATAAACAAGTGGCAGTGCTGAAGCCTTAAGTTTGTTTTGTAACTTGGGGCAGCCTCGGGCTTTTTCTTCCCACTTAGCTAACAGTTTGATGGGGTGAAATGGGAAGAGGCAATGCATGATTGGACTAGATTTTTTCTAGACAAATATACTTTTTATTTTAACTTTCTGTGATGGAAGAATATAGGTCCAGAATATATGGGATCACTTAGGCCAGTTGTAAATGATGTATGAAATGAAAAATCCTCAGAGCCATGGTTTGCAAACACTGTCATGCAAGGCCATTCACAGCTGTATTAAGCTTAAACAAAGCAGAAAGATCAAAGATTTTCAGGCCAAAAAACATACCTGCAAGGATTTGCAGGTCTGCATATGGATATGTACGTGCACACATGAAAACACACAAAATAAAAACCAATTTGAAGAGTGTTATTTTTTAAATTTTCATTCACAGAAGCAATTATAGGAGCTTTTTTTTTCCTTCCAGGGCATTTTCTTTCATATTTATCTTATATTCACTTGCAAAAAAATCCTATGAAAAATAATTGAATTCCTAAAGACCTAAAATGTATTTTTGATATATTGAATTACAACAAAAATAAAACTAGGCAAACATTAAACAGAAAGATGCAACTGGGTAATTGTTTATCTAAATTATTTGAATAGAACATAGTGTTAATGAGGCCAAATACACAATTTATTTCCTAGAAAGTCTTTAAGAGTTTATAGTTTTCTTACCATACGGCCTAATTTGCCTTATACGTAGGGATGGTTCCAATGCATGCAATGACAGAATAGAAATAAGTCAACCAAAGCCTGACTGGTCCAAAGGGCTGAAACCTACCTCCCCTAACGCTCAAGTTCCTTTCACTCCTCCCTCACTTCTAAGAGCTGATTCTCCCAGTGAAGTCTCAGCCTCAGTTGCAGATTGTGTTACTGGTCCAAAGCCCACGTGCTCAATGCTTTGAAAGCCTAAACTCAAAATATCAGTGTTTGGAGTAAGGAAAATTTTATTGATCAAGAAGGTGACAGCTCACAAGGTGAGTGCCGGGAGCCATAAAAACAAGAGTTCAGTCTCACTTCCTGGTCAGCCCTACTTCCTGATTGAGCCCACGCGCGCCAAAGGCCAGACCAATCAGCTAAGGACAGATTCCCAGTCCCCAACCAATCACCCCAGGACAATCCCACATCAGAATAACCAATCAGCTAAGGACCGATACCCAGTCCCCAACCAATCACCCCATGGCAACTCCTTATCCTGTTCCTCCCCTTCCGAGCATTTTAAAAACAGCAACGCTTCAATAGAGAAACGAGGCTTGATCAGAATCCTGTCTTGCCCCCATTCTTTCGCGCTCCTCGTTTGATTCTTTCTCTTAGGATATTTCTGCGTGCCCTTGTTGTTGCCCCGCAGGCCGGGGCAGGTGAGAGCACTAATCCTCAGATCCACCTTAAGAAAGTACAGAGTACAGGCTTTTTTATGTCAGGAGAATGAAAAATGGGCAGGGCTCTTTTTGTAAAAAAATGCAAGCCCAAAGCCCAATTCCTCTAACGATGAACACGTCTACAACAGGAGCTATTAGCTTGAAGGCATCAGAACAAAGCGAGCTTAAACAAGATGGAGTTAGACTGGCATTATACTCTATTACATGTGAAATGTAATCAACTACAATGAACCCTCTTTAGGGCAAAATGTTGCCATATCTGAAAAAGTGCCGTGCCATTGAAAGGAATTTTAGGAATAAAATAGGCAGGTGTTGGGAGTTTTAGGAATAAAGAGGGTCAATTGGGGAGGAAGGCATAGGTGAGGGCTTAGAGCTGCCACAGAGCATATATTCTGAGAGAGAGAAAAGGGTGCCAGGGGTAAGGGAAGATGAAGACATCTATTCACAGAAGATAGGGAAAAACGACAGGGTGTGGGGAGGAAGAAAAAATAAACTTTCACAGAGGATAGAGAAATGCCGACACATGGGAGAAAGAGGAAAACAGATTTTCACAGGAGATGAAGAAATGTTACAAGAAAAGGAGGAGAGGGATAGGGGGCACAACCTGGGGTTTGGGCTTTAAAGCTGATGTTCTGCAAAAAGAGTGACCTATTAGAAGGGAGAACGAAACAACAAAGAACTCCAGCCTTTATAAACTTTAGGAAAAAGGAGCTTAGGCGTTTACTCCTGGGAACCTCTTCTCTACGTGGGAGTTTATATTTCCTTCCAATAAATTTCCACTCTTTTCACATAACACCTTTTGTCCCTGGCTTCATTCTTTGAATATATCTGGACCAGGACCTGGGAAAGATATCACCTTTGCATCCTGCTCAGGAAAACAACCCGGATCACCATTATCTTGATACTCCAGTAACCATTGCCTTTGTATGTGATGCTCTCAGGAACTGTATAATCGAATAATCCCTTTCTTAGAGTATACTCTAAAATTATGTTAGTTCTTCTACTCTCAACAATTCATGATTTAGCGATAAAAGTCAATGAAAAATACTATTACCCATCAAATATTGTTTATGCTACTCTAAATTTTTCAGACTTTATTATGGTAAAATGTATTTTAAGTGCATATTTATATTTTTAAATGTGTAATTAACATTTTAAAATAGATTGGGGATGCTTTCAGTCATTAGTTACTTGAATATTTTTCTTAGCTTTTTCCCCCCTCTTTCCTCTCCTTTTGGCGGATCTATTCATTTTGTTCATTCATTTTACTCTCTGTTCTTTGGATTGCAAAAGCCATTTCTTTCCATTTTTAAGTATACTAATTATTTCTTCTGCAAGTTCAATTCTAATATTAAGGCCCTCTAGTGAGTTATTTATTTCAGTTATTGTGCTTTTTATTTCAATTTGGCTTTGTTTACATTAATGTTTGTATCTATTTATTGCTGTTCTCTGTTTTATAAGCTCATCTCATCATGTTTTTCTTTATTTCCTTAAGTATAGTTTCTCTTGTTCTTGGAACATATTTATAATGGCTATTTTTAAATTTTTATTACTAAATCATATATCTAGATATTCATGTAGATAATTTCTATTGCCTGCCCCCCCCCCAAGATATGGGTCAAAATTTCTCCTTTCATTGCATGTCTCATTTTTGTAGTTTGGTTGGATTCTAGACATTTTAGATAATATTTCAGCAACAATGTTTTTGCTCCCATATGTGTATGTGTGTGGCACAGACATTTGTTATATACTTGTTTATGTGTTTATTGACTGAATTAATATCTTTAGTGCAGCTTAGCCGCCCCCGTCCTCCCCCAGCAATATGAAGTATGATACTGTGAAAACAGGGTCCTCTCTGACTCTTTTTCCATGCCCACTAATTGCTGGTTGATTTCTCTATTGTATTTAACAATTCTCTGGGCACAGTGATGAAAGCAGGGACCTATAACCAAGATTACTCTACCCTACCCAGCAAAGTTATCATTTAGAATCAAAAGACAGATAAAGAGCTTCTCAGGCTAGAAAAAAATAAAGGAGTTCATTATCAAACCAGTATTATATAAAATATTAAGTGGTTTTCTTGAAGAAGAAGAAAAAGAAAGATAAAAATATGAACAATAAAATGGCAATAAATGCATATTTATCAACAATTGAAACTAAAAAAAATATATAAAATAAAGGAATAATCAGAACAGAAATTGACTCATAGTTGCAGGGAACAGGTTGACAGTTGCCAGATGGAAGAGGTATTAGGGGGATGGGTGAAAAAGGTGAAGTAATTAAGAAATTCAAATTGGTTGTTACAGAATAGTCATGGAGATACAAAGTCTAGCATAGGAAACACAGTCAATAATATTTTAATAATTCTGTGGTGTCAGGTGGATGTAAGCTTTATATTGAGATGACCACTTAGTAAATTATATAATGTCTAATCACTGGGGTATACAACTATAACTAATATAATATTGTATGCCACTGTAATTGAAAAATTATTAAATGGCAATATTCCATTGCATGGATATGCTATTTGTTAATCTGTTCAAAAGTAAATAAATATAACAAGTCACAGAGGATTTTTAAAATATTTCACAAAAGACAAAGATTTTGAATGGCCAAAGCTAGCTTTGCTCAGTTTACAGTACATACCATGGCTGGTGTGGCTCAGTGGATTTGGCATAGTCCCTGGCACTGAAGTTGCTAGTTTGATTTCCACTCAGGGCACATGCCTGGGTCGCCATCTCAGTCTCTGGTAGGGTGCATGTAGAAGGCAGCCAATCGATGTGTCACTCTCACGTTGATGTTCCTTTCTCTTTCCCTCTCCCTTTTTCTCTCTAAAAATCAATACAAATATTTTAATAAAAATAATAAAAATAAATAAACTCTTATGAATAAACATGATATTACATTACTCTACTCTTGTGCGCATATGTTCTGTCTGCCAGTCTTGTCTCCTTTTCCATTGGGAACACCTTTCCCATTTTACCTACTGACACTCCAGCCCCTTCTATCTGCTTCCATACCACTGTTCTTGCTTGGACCATTGAACTCTACCTCCTTCTATTAAAATTTCTAATTTCTTTTTTTTTTAAATCACCCACTAACTTTATTTAAAGGAAGGAGCTGTGTCAAGTTTATAACGCAACCACAAGACAAGTTTATAACGCAACCACAGTAAAACAATAGGTATTCTGCAAATATTCATTGAGAATTACTTAATGCAGATTTTCTTCAAAATAAAAATATATGTGAGAATAAAGATTATTCCAAATAGTGTACCTTATCTAAATACAGTATTTCTCATGGCTTTTATCCTCCAATGTGTATAACTGGCTTGTTTGCTAAAGTTATTTTTCAGTCCAATCTCTTGAAAGTTATACATAGTGTTTGGAAAATAATTGGCTTCGATTTTATCATTTTACCTGATATAATTAAAGTGGAAAGGTTTCACTTCAGTGACACTAATTTGCTGGTCCTGCTTTATCCATTGATAAGAATCAGTTTAAGAAAAACAAAACAAAACACATTGCTATAGGAAGCAGTAATTTGCCACATCCATCATTTCCTGTCTGCTGTGGAGCATAGTTGCCAAGGTTTCTAAATGAATATGATGAAATTGGAGTTAACTGTAATTACAATATTTGATATCTTCCTCCATCATTCTTCATCTATATCATTCCATTGAACTATCTGAGAAAAGGAAAGCCTACTATTCTTTGTGTGTTATTATTTGCTAGCAAATTGATTCATTATATTTCTCTTTCCTTCACAATTATAGTTACCCGCCTTTCCCATCAGTAAAAGTAGAAACAATATGTCTTTGGCTCCTTGACATCTTTTATTTCTATGCAATATAAAGCTTTTATAGCTTGTAGGTTCTCAATCAATAGATAATGAATGAACACCTATCAAATCCAAACATAATAGAAAATCTGATAGCTGTAAAATGAGCTACTTAAGAGAAGGGAGGTTAGAGTCCACGTAGGAAAATGAAGCGTGCATTAGAAGCCTATATATATAAAAGACCAATGGGTATGAAATCTTAAATATGAGGGGCATCCGAGGGGGTTCATGGGACAGAAGTTTCAAATAAGAACATGATGAACGGGTGTTTATAGGCTAAGTACCAATGATTTTAGCCAGAGGTGAGGGGATGCCATGAAGAAGGAAAAGGTAGGAATGAAAAAGGTAAATTTTAGGGAGAGGGAAATAGTTTGAAGTCTAGAACACAGAGTTTATGTAGGTGCATGACCAGAGATGGAGTCTTTTAAAAATATATATTTTATTGTTTTTTTTACAGAGAGGAAGGGAGAGGAAGAAAGAGTTAGAAACATTGATGAGAGAGAAACATCATTTATTTTTAATTAACATTTTTTAATATTTTTGTACTAAGATGTTTATTTTGAGATTCAAATATTGCCAGAAGCCATTTAAAAGCTTACCCACCTTTCCAATCTATAAAAGTAGAAACCTATAGAATGCATATGCTGAGCTTACATATCTAGCATTCTTACATTTTCTAGCCATCTGAAAACATTCTTATCAGATAATACTTTCAAGTTTTCTAAATATAGTTAATATTCTTGTTATATATTCATGACAATTCTCTCTACTCATAAAATTTATTAACATGTCAATTTTGAGGAAACAACCTTTTTTCTAGATTTTCTTTCATATCTAGCATCAGAAGAAAATGGAGCAGTATTTTTATAAAATGAAATCTCTATTATTAGTGACTATAGGAATTAAGAAGACTAAGATACTGCCATAATAATGAAAATTGATTTTTAAAGTATATTATCTTGTGTTGAGTTTATAAATTGTGATAAGAGACAAATAGATATAAAATTTTAATTCAACTAATGTAGATTAAAAATAAATTAATTCAAAACATTTTGGCTTAAGTCTTGGATCATTAGTATGATTTTAAACTTGATCTTTATAGGTCTATGACCCAAAATTCACATTGCCTGTTAATAGAACCTTTAATATACATAGGAGTGAGGATGATGCATTAAATTAAAAATGACACTCCAGTTCGAGGTTTTAAAAAGTCATCAGCTGATTGTCAATACTGGGTTAGTCTTACTCCACCCCAATTGAAATATTCTCTATTGTTTTTAATGTTTCTTTTCTTATTTCCCTTTTTCCTTTTTCTCACACTTATTCTATCTTTCTCTAATTCTCTGTCTCCCTTCAACCCCCACCTCTCAGTGTTTTAGGAATCTTTGAATTTATGGTAAGCCATAGACCATGAATTCATAATTATAGAAATAGAACATTATTTATAATAACTTATAAATATGCAATTTCACTTAATAAATTGATACTGACTAATTAATAATCTACCTATACTAGGAAATAATTAAAAGTTGTATCTTACATAGAGAGGTCTAAATCAACAAAGGATAGAACCACTGGAGTGTGTTTCTAATTAAAAACCATTGTGAAAACATTTTAAATGAATCTTCTAGCATATGGTTATAACAATTGCTACTGAGTACATTATAATTGTGCAAAGTATTGTTATTCCTAAAAATTTCTGCTAACTCAATAACAGTTTGGTTTTGTTGTTGCTATTTTTTTCTGTTTTTTTTTTATTTTATTTACTCTGACTTATACTGATCATTTGGGCTAGTTTCCAAATTTAAAAAACAAACAAACAGTATCTGTTATTCATATTTTCCCCTAAGTTTTAGAAACTCAAACCTGACAAAAATACTTATTTATATATAATAAATTAAATTCTAAAATATCTGAGATATATTATTTCAATTAATGTCCTAGAGAATAAAATATAAGATATAAAAACAATCAAATCAGTAATGTATAGAAATTAAGAACACATATTCATTATTTGTTTTTTCTTAGCTACATAATTTATGGATTCTGAATATGTTGGGAATCATTCCAAAGCTGCGGAGACTTCTACTTTGCAATTATATGTCTCAATATCAACATATTGCCCAGTTCTCCTTTCTCTCAAATAAAGAAAATATTTGCATTGGATAGAGAAATAAGTCAAAATCGCTTTCAATTACAGCGGGTCCCTCTTATCCATGGGGATATGTTCCTAGGCCCCTGAGAATGGCCAAAACCATGGGTGATACCAAAGTCTACATATATGTTTTTTTCCTATAGACACCTATTATAAAATTTAATTTATATATTAGGCACAATAGATATTAACAATAATGGCCAATAATAAAATTAGACAAGAGAACAATAAAACAATATATAATAGTAAATTACATATCTGTGGTCTTCCCCTTTCTCAGAATATCTTATTTACCCTACTCTCTTTTCCTTGTGATGATGGAAGATGATAAAATGCCTCTATTGAAATGAAGTGAGGTGAATAATACAGACATGTGGCAGTGTTTGGCTACTATTGACCCTTTGACCATACCTAAGAAAGACGATCATCTACTTTGGGTGATCCTGGATTATTGAGCCATGACTTTGGCATAACTAAGTTGTCAACATCACTACTCTTGAGCTTTGGGGTCATTAAAGTAAAATAAGGATTGCTTAAATACAAACACTTAATGTATGGCAGCTGATAAGATAACTGAGCTGGCTACTAAGAGACTAATGAATAGGATCTAAAATGTGGGTACTATAACAAATGGGGTGATTCAGATCCAGCACAGGATGCAGAGGGATGCCTACAAGGTTTGATCATGCTACTCAGAACACACAATAAAAAGTTCAAATAAGGGTGGACTACTATACTAAGTTTAGTTCCATTCAATGTGTGTGTTATTAAAACACATTGGTATCTACTGTAAGCAGAAGTATTGCTTACTCTATGGTTCTTAATCTTCAAATTAGAAATGAACATTAATACTCTTCTTTAGAACTTTGTTGTTTGGTTCTATGAAACAAAATGTAAATGTTATATTTCCATGCTGGATGCATACAATAGAAGGAACTTTATAATGACCAAAAATGGCTACTATAATATTCTACATTCACATGTTCCTATGTCTTAACAATGATAAATGTTTTAAATTTGTGAGATATCTGGACATTTATACTTTTGTGATACTGAGAATATCAAATTAATAAAATTGATGTGCCCATAGTAAGTTTCTCTTCCCTTATAGCCACATTCCTAGGCACAACTCTGAGGAGCCCAGTAATGCTAAATTCATATCCAGTCTAGTTTGTTATGAAAACATATGTCAAGGTAGGAAGATGGGATATTATTCTTTAACAGGTCTTTTTGTTTAATATGCAAAATATTTAAATATAGGGTTTGAGGCCTGTGCTAGTTTACTAGGGCTGACATAACAAAATAACACAGACTGGGTGGCTTAAACAATAGATATGTATCACAGTTTTGGAATCTCAAAATCCGAAAGACTTGGTTTCTTCTGAAAACTCTCTCCTTGGCTTGGAGATGTGCACATCATGCCTGGTGTCTCTTGTATGTCGATATTTATTCTTCTTAAAGGACACCAGTGTCAAAGATAAATAAAGCCAGACATTAAATGAGTGAAACCAGATTTTATTCAGTAACTACTGAGGGGGGGGGGGGATACTAAGATCCATTCTTCCATTCTGGTTTGCCCAGAGGTTACTGGGTTTTTAAAAGGAAAATAAAGATGGAGGAGGAGAGAGTAGGGACTCAAGTAAATAATTACAAAGGCTTGGTCAATGTAAATGAAATTGGGGCAGCTGGACCTACTATGGCAAATATGGAAGTTATGATTGTAACCTGCCCTCCCATGGAAACTGGGGGACTGAGGCCCTGTCATTTCTGATGATCACATTTCAAGGAATGGAGTCCAGGTTCCTAAGAAAGGCACTCCGGAATTGTCGGAGTTACACATAAACTCTAAGGGACAGAGTAAGAAAGGGTTCTCAGAGCATTTACTATTGTGAATTCAGGATTAGCCTCAGGTGTTGCTGGAACAAACAGTAAGTAAGTTCTCCTGGCAACTTTGAGTCGGTTTCTCAGGCAGATTTTTAAATAGGTTTCTCAGGCTGGTGTTATTCACAGGATGTAGCCTTGTGCTGCTAGAAAAGCCGGGTTAGAGTTTGGTGGAATCTCACTCAGTGCAGAGGTTCTGGCAGAATCATTCTGTGCCCAGAGTTCTGAAGTTTTCACCAGTCAGGTGAATTAAGGCCACACTAAGGGCCTTGCTTTAACTCTGAAGGCCTAAGCATGAATGCGTTCCTTGGCACCAAAGCAATGACTATCTGTCACAGTTAAGCACATTGTCACCTATTGGAGGGGTATCTAAGAGGAAAACATCAAATGTGAAGTGAGGAATGATTCCTGACCTGGGAACAAGTTTTACACATGAAAATTAAGTAACAACACTATTCTATATAATAAAAGGGTAATATGCAAATTGACCCTAAAGGTGAAACAATGGGGAATGACTGGTCACTATGACCAGCACTGACCACTGGGGGGCAGATGCTCAACACAGGAGCTGCCCCCTAGTGGTCAGTGCACTCCCACAGAAGGCGCTCCGCTCAGCCACAAGCAGGGCTGATGGTTGCAAGTGCAGCAGCTGTGGCAGGAGCCTCTCCCGACTCCCCAGCAATGCTAAGGGTATCTAACTGACATCCCCCAGGGGCTTCCAGGCTGCCAGACAGCTGTCTGACTTCAGCTTAGGCCTGATCCCCCGGGGAGTAGGCTAAGCTGGCAAGTGGACATTTTTTGAGGGGTCCCAGACTGGGAGAGGGCACAGGCCAGGCTGAGGGACAGCCCACCCACGAGTGCATGAATTTTCATGCACCGGGCCTCTAGTTCTCTATGTAATGACTTCTCAAAATTAGTAGTAAAGGTCATGAACATATAGAGATGGACAGAGAAACAATATTATGGTAGTGTTTTTGTGTTGTTTTTATATTAAAAAAATTTGAGAACTTAACTGAACCCATTCAGATGGGATATCAAGGTGGCAATACTCTTCCCATTCCTCAGTGAGAACAAGCCAGGAGCAGTGTCAAGATTTGAGCAGACTGATGTAGATTGATGTACGCAGGACAGCTCGATTCAGGTTGTACATGGAGAGTACGTAACAAGTTCGGCCTAGATTATAATTTGGGAACTGAAACCACCAAAACAGGTAAGGGCAAAAAAAGTTTGACCCAAAATTGCTAAAAAAAAATGTTTTTCAAAATTGAAGCAAAAGTGGTTATTAAACCCCCAGCTGTCTCAAAAATGGCTAGACTTGAATGATATAATAATTTTGAGCAGTTGGACGGGCAAACAGAAATTCTAATCACTGCCAACCCCCACAAACATAATTTTATATTCACTGGGATTTTCATCTAATGTTCCTCTATTATTTTCATCTGTATTAAAAATAAATTAGGCAATTTGCTCTGTTGCCCTTCCTCATTTTCTTCAGCACTTAATTTCCTAAAACAAATGAAAATATGCTGTGATCACAATGCATGACAACGTAACTGAAAAACAGAAAGGGAGCATATTAACCGACGTTTAAAGTCCTTTGATATTTCATTTACAAGAGGAATGTTTCTTATTTTCCCTTGAATGTGTTTTTGTGAAACCTAAATAAATAAATGGCCCTTCCATCATTAGTTCATCATTACCTTCGGTTGAGAACTGAAAATAAGCTATTCCTTTATATCTCACAAAAACCTGGCAAAGCTTATATGCTTTAGCAAGTAATGTTCTGTATAAATTTAATTTACCAACTTATTTTTCTCATTTATAAAGATAAAGCAAATAACATTACCTAGATAACTTAAAAAATTATGCCAAATGAAATACGTTATAAATAAACATCTTTTACATATATAAGAAAAAGAGGGAAAAAATAAATCCTTCATGCTAATTACAAATACCAAACATTCAGTTCATTCATTGCCATTTGATGCCCCTGTACACAGGCAACCCGGGGAAGGAGGAGCTAACCTCAAGTCAGGGCTCTAGAAGGACAGTGGACACAGGACTCGAGAATCCAGAGAGGATCTGCCCTAACCTGAACAACTTAGATGTCCTCCTTTTCTCTATATAATGTGGACAAATAAGCACTGTTTAAGTTTTTTAAATTAATGGAACCATTGAAAGCAGTTCCATGTAGCCTCAGCATAGAAACAAAGGTGAAATAGGAACTGCGTTAGAGGAATCCAGGAAATGACTCAGAGTTGATCTATCTGTCCTCTCATTTCCCTTCCATTATAGAACTTGCCAAATTCTGAAAAGTTTCTTGGAATTGACTATTTCTTTGACCCTTTACATTTAAAAAAAAACATATGAACAAAATTCAAGTGCATGCTGAATAAAACCACTTGTTCCGGTGATCTCTTTTCACCCACTTCTCTTCTTTTGTGTACCAAAAATGCAACTTCCCTCACTTTTATTTGTTCCAATTATTATATTTTCATTTTTTCGTGACACTTCTTTTTGGATAATCTCAATATGCCAACTAAAATTCTGGCCCCTTCTTTTCAAGTATCAGGTAATTTAATCGTGCTATTTACCTGGTTCAGAGCTCTTAGAAGACACATCTGCTTTGTGGGAATCCAATACAAACACCTGATTTGCACAAGAAGGTAATACTCTGTCTCAAAATTCTACCTGTAAGCTTATTGTCAAAAGCTGCCCCATAGAAACATTTCCAAGCTTTGCAGACTCCGCTGCCCCAGAATTCCACCTCCCGGCTTCCCCCCAGAGATCAGCCGTGGTGAAACCCCTCCGTGTACTTCGCATTGCTGTCCACAGCGAGCCCTTGGGCCTTGTCTCCTTCAAGCTGTTTGCAGACAAAGTTCCAAAAGACAGCAGAAAACTTTCTGCTCTGAGCACCGAAGGGAAAGGATTTGGTTAGAAGGGTTCCTGCTTTCACAGAATTATCCCGGGATTTATGTGCCAGGGCGGTGACTTCACACGTCATGACAGCACAGATGGCAAATCCTTCAGCGGGGAGAAATTTGAGGATGAGAACTTCATCCTGGAACTTACAGGTCCTGGCGTTTTGTCCATAGCAAATGCCGGATCCAGCACAAATGGTCCCCGTTTTTCACCTGCACCTCCAAGGCTGAGTGGTTGGATGGCATGGGGTCTTCAGCCAGGAGACAGAAGGCATGCATATTGTGGCAGCCATGGAGCGCTGGGGCCCAGGAATGGCAAGACCAACAAGAAGATAACCACTGCTGACTGTGGACACCTCTAATAAATTTGACTTGTGTTTCCTCTTAATTCCACACTATTCCTTCTGTAGCTCAGGAGAGCACCCCTGCACCCCCATCTGCTTGGAATGTTCCATAATCTTTGTTCTCTGGCTGCAGTTCGTTGGGTTCCATAACTTTCTTACCCATAAGGATTGCAGAGTTATGATCCTATATAATAAAAGGCTAATGTGCAAATTGTCCCCTTGGAAGTTCAACTGGCCGGGAGTTCCACTGCTTACCATGACACACCCTGACCAGAGGGCCAGGCCTAGAGACCCATGCATGCATGAAGTTCATGCCCCAGGCTTCTAGTCATAAAATACAAACTGAAAACAACAACAAAAGAAATATCTCCATTATAGATACATGCCCCTCATATTCACAAACATGCTTTACAAATTTCCATGTCCCTAGATCTGTCTTTTATTTATGTCTCTCCATATGAAGTATCTTACTGCAGTTTTCTCACTTATCCAAATATAAAATCTGTTTCTAGTCAAGATGCTTTTTATTTCTGCTTTGAATATAAGCCCATTCAAACGAAGTGAAGTAATAAGTGACAGGGTTATTGTTAGTATAAAGTGATTTCACAATAGCAAAGAACCAGGAATAAACGGCAGTCAAACAAGTGCTGTGAACATGTGCCACACTCCTCTTTTCTCTCTTCTCTGCTTCTCGTTAAGCATCTACTCAGATCACATGGCCCAACACGCCATCAGAGTCAACTCTATGTGGTGACTTTTTGCCTTTACGCCAGCATCAGTTCTTACTTGGCTCAGATCTTTTCTCTTTAAGGCCCATTAAAATCCCCGGGCTTCCTCAAAGTCACCCATCTATCCCTGAAAAGGCTGCCATGGTCTCTAAGCCATCTTTGCAGACACTAATAAATTTCACATAACTCTTACAATTACTTGAGTCTGAACTATTTGTATTGAGAATAGCAACTTGGTTCATGAACCATAGCTTAGATGCAACCCCAAGATTGCTCTCTTCCATAATTTAATGGAAAGTGTTTACCAGTATGCTCAAGAGAGACATTTTGTGATAGATAAAATGTATAGATAAAATGTAATAAGATAAAATGTATGTCTTTTAAAATGTATTCACTAATCTTAGGACAGGCTATTTCCCACAATCTTTCTTCTTACTATTTAATCTGTTCAAATAATTTATCATGAGATAGTTGGACCTAAATTCATTAGTAGTAACTTTAGAATTTGGTATAGGCAGATGGGTTTACATTGGATCCTAAAATTATAAGTTTAATAAAACTAGTTTCATCATTTCAAATATAGCTATTTACTGTTGGGTTCCAGGACAGGCTGCTCCCAAATGGCATACTAATTTCTTTGAATTAAAGTTATGTGACCTTGACCATGAACCAGTGCAAGAAAGGCACATGGACCTCCCTTGTCTCCTTGCATGCAGGAACTAAATATCCCTCAGCGAAAGGTGCCCTCCTTGCTGCAGGGCCTGAGAGAGACTTTACCACCAGAACTGAGGAAACCAAGGCCAAAATCTATCTATCTATCATCTATCTATCTATCTATCTATCTATCTATCTATCTATCTATATCTATCTATGGAATATGCTAATTAGCCAGGCAACACTGCTCAGGAGGAGGCTGCATCATGACCACTCAGTAGGAGCTGCGAGCAGATGGGCAGGAGGGGACTGCATTCTGCCCCCAGTCCCAGCGGCTGCAGGGAGGCTGGGGCTGGGGGTGGGCCAGAGCAGAGACACAATACACAGGAGTGCCTGCCCCCAAGCCCGCAGACACCATGCAGCAGGGCCAGCACTATGCAGGTCAGGATCCTGTCCCGGCCCCCTGCGGGGAGGCAGGGCGCCATCTCACAGGATTTCAATCATATGCTGGGCCTCCAGTGTTATATAAAAATAAACCTTGTTGCTTATTGACTAATTTACTACGAAGCCCAAATTCCTAATGCATATCCAAACCTAAGTGTCTTTGCACTGCTTTTTCTTCATAGTTTTATTTTCTTTAAAGAAACAATGTTATGTTTTATGTTAAAAAGTATAAAAGCTGGCTAGTGTTTTATATATATATATATATATATATATATATATATATATATATATATAGCTGGCTGTTTCATCATTTCGGGGAACAGAATCTCCTGTGTGTCTGTATTAATTGGCTATTTTCCTGCTGTTCTGATCTTGTGTCCATTTTACATTAGTCCAGCCATAAAAACGTAAGAAGGATAGAGGGAGGAATCTCTCCCCCGCCCCCTTTCATTACCTAAAGATTGTGTAGCATAAGTCAGTGAAAATTTTCAAAGGTATGAACATTAATTGGAAAAACTCCAGTGTGTAGGGAATATTATAAACTCTATCCCATGCTGGATAACTCTGAACTGCAGAGATGTTTTCTAATCCCTGTACTACATTACTAACATATGATATTGTCTTCATAGCTTTTCAATAATTGACATTAAGCAATAGAGATGATTAAGTATATTGTGTGTGTTTTTTTGTACAGTGGGCAATTAATTTTGCTTCTTGTCTATGTGTATCCGCACAGCAACAGCATCTACAGCTACTCATTTTCCTACCACATTTCTAGTATGCACCAAATATGGATTATCCAACTTGAGATTTAGATGCTTTTGAAGAGAATACATTTACAGTTCATGGAGAAATGCCTCGGGCTATATTTAGCAAGGGGAATTTTTGACAAAAGAATAACTGGTATCTCTTACACAAATGTTAATATCAGTTTACCCTCACAAGACCTGTGAATGGATACCGGAGGCATTGGTTGCACTATTTGTGTATTTCCTTACAGAAAACAAGAGGAAGAATGACCCTGACAAGCAACAAGTACATTGCATTAAAATGTGCACTTTCTCAATAGTTTATTTTTCTTAGATTAAAGACAAAAATCACCCAGAAGTGGTGCATTGACCAACTGATGGGGACATGATTGCCCTGAACTATGGTGCAGATGTTTGTGTCCCCTCAAAACTCATATGTTGAATTGCTAACCCTAGAGATAATCGATCACGAGGATGTATCCTCATAATTGGGATTAATGTCCTTATAAAAGACACCCCAGAGAGCCAACTTGTCCCCTTCTGCTGTGTGTGGTCACAGTGAAAAGGGGAAGCAGACTCTCACCAGACACTTTCTCTGCCAGCACAATGATCTTGAACTTTCTTGCCTCCAGAATTGGGAGAAATAAGTATGTGTTGCTTGTAAGCCACTCAGTTTATAGTGTTCTTGTTATAGCAGTCCCAGTGGCTGAAAGCAACCTGGGATTTTTATTATTATTTGCATTTAATGAGCTAACTATTTCTTTAGAACTGTTTATGAAAATTTTAAGTAGTGAAGTATTATAAATTGTTTTTTTTTCTGTTTCCTCAGCACATTAATAGTCATCATTAAATAATTATTTCTTAAATGAGTGAAGGCAAAAGGAAAGTAAGAAGACATTTACTTCATATAATTATTTTCAGACTGCTTCACAAGTACAATAGAAACACCTCTATTTAAAGAGACAGCCTCTGAACAATGCATATTTCCTTTACAACTTGCCTTTATCTAAGTGCAGCACATCTCTATAGCTCAGTCTCCTTGCTCTGAGGAAGAACAGGGGTTATTCCTTTTCTTAAAGTTCATTTTGAATTTCAGAAAATTGTGATGAATGTGGTCACTAATAATAAGCCACAGGCAATCAGCCCCTTTATCTCTTACCAGGCTCAGCAACTCCCTAAATCAAATTGGAAAGGAGGTAGGAATTCAGAGAAGTAGCCACCTCCTTTGAACCTCCTTATAATAGATTCTTATGTGCAGCTTTTGTATTCTGCTAGGAAAGTCTTTATAAGTCTGTCCTTTGTCTTCAGAGTGGAACAGTAGTAGCTAAGGAGGCACAAACAAATTTTGTTCACAACTATTTCAATAGGGGAAAGAGAGTTCAGCATAGAACCAGGCTCAATTACAAAGGCTGCAGCATGGACAGATGGGAATTTATAGCCAAGGAGCAGAATGAGGATCAAAGGATCAAAATCACTAAAAGAAGACATCAAGGGTAATGGAAGATTCCAGCCAAACCAGCCCGACAGTACTTTTGCTGAAGGCAAGCCCGGTGATCAGACATCACCAAGGGTGTGGTAGGAGATGAGGAACCCAACTGGATATTCAGAGTGAGCAGATATGGAGGATGGGGATTCTAGGTAAAGTGAGTTAGCAGGATTCTCACTCAGAGAAAATGCAGAGGTGAACACGCAAGTCCAAAAGTAGAGCCCAGTAGAACGAGTTTAAGGATGACTGAGTAGAGTTTGATCAAGGAGAGACTCTTCTTTATCAGAGATTGACTAATGGTCTTGGGTTTCCCTTGAAATGCTAGTAAACAGGGATGAGCTTGTAGGTTGACTAAAGGAAAAGGAAACAAGGTAGTCATTGCTGGTTATAAATTCCAAGAGGTGTTATTTTCAGGTCTTCTTTTTATCACATTTCTAATTATGTATGCAAAAAGTAAACTGAATGCCTTAAAATGTATGGTTAAAATATATCTGTATTAGGAACACAAAAGGCCTAAAGAGAACATTTTTAAAAAAAATATGTTTGAGACAGTGAAATAAAAAAGGACTAAAGCAGTATTAATTTTTTTAGAAATATTTTGAAAATACAAATTCAATCCTAATTATATTATTTTGCTTTCAAAATAAGTGAAATTATCTCTCAGTTTTTATTCAACCACTGCCAAAATAATTCCTTTACTACTAAAGTTCATTAATTCTAAATCATGTTTTTGGTGGTTTTATTGTTTTACTTTTCACATCTTTGCAGCTCTGGATGCAGTTTACAATAATTTTTTTTTATCCAGGTGAAGTCATGATATAGTTGTCATTTTTTTTTTTTGCACAAGTAATGCACAGTAAAACCTGCAGGGTGTGTATTAGAGGAATTTGAGAGCATACTGTGAGGACAGACTGCTCCTCAAATGCTCTCGATGGAACAAAGCAGGAGGACACTCTGCGGAGAAACATGGACATATAACCACTCAGATGCAAAACAGTATTCAGAAGAGTTGGGTTTTTGTGACAGTTTTAGAAAAATCTTAATTTATTTTGTATAAATTTTACCAAAATACTTAATTTTGTCTTTCACACCTATGGCTTCTTACTATTCAATCAACTGGCTCCAACGAAATTGCCATACTTTAAAAGAGAAGCTCCACTGGGAACTGAGGCAGATATTTATGTATTTTTTATTTTCCATAATAATAAAATGTATATAAATGTATATATCACTAAATACATTTTATAGCTGCCTTGGGACATAGAGAAGATAAATGGTCCACAGCTAATAGCTAATGAACGGTGGTTCTAGAACTTAGAGCCTAGGTCTTTCAAGCTCCATCTTTCAAGGAGAAGCAACCATCCATTAATCTTCTATGTAATTAATTACTGGTCGGCACCCTTAAATTAATCAAACACATAATGTATTCACTTACTCATATTTGATGACTTTTCATTGAGTGGCTAGTATCTTCCAGCATAACTCTGGATGATAGGTATACAACAATAAGTAAACAGAACAAACATTGTACATGATGGAGCACATCACAGTAAAAAACAGGCAACATTGAAACCAAGCAAATAAGTGTAATGAATGATCTTATGGATGGAGATAGATTCTACAGAGAGACATAGAAAAGGGAGGGTGCAACAATATTCGACAGGATTGTAAAGTAAGGTTTCACTGAAAAAAAGAGCATTTGAATAAAGACTTAATGAAAACAAGAGAAAAAAAGATTGGACTTATCTACGGAAGTGTGTTTCAGGAAGGGAGAAAAGCAAGAGTAATGTCTTAAAATAGGGCAACTGACATATTTGCAAAACTATAAGATAGAAGTGTGACTGGATAAGGTGAGTTAAAACTAGTTATAGAAATAATTTGAGAACAGCAATGGAGCAAGACAATTCATAAGGACATTCTTTGGCTTTTACTCTAAGATTGGAAAGTATTGGAAGGTTTTAAATAGATTTGTGTCATGAATTGACTTAAGTTTTACAAATATGACAACAGCTCCTACAGTGTTGAGAATTAGAATTGATTGAAAAAGGACAGGGGAAGAATCACAGGGACTGTGGAGATTATCACAGTAAACCAGGTGAGAGATTGATAGTGTCTCTCAGTGGAGAGATAACAAGTGAAGATAATAATAAGGGATTGGATTGTGGACATATTTTGAGGGTAGAATCTAAATTATTTGCTTATGCATTAGATGCTGAGAAATGGGTGTAAGAGACATAGAAAGGTCAAGAATTGCACTAAATATTTTTACCTGCACAAGTGGATGATGAGAGATACCACTTATGAGATTACTGAGATGAACAAGGTTATAGGAACAGCAGATTTTGGGAGTGGGTAATCGGAATGTCAGTTTTTAACATGTTAACTTTAAATGCCTATTTGATATTCAGTAAAGATGTAAAGTAGTTGATAGAATAAAAGAAAACTTTAATTAATGGGAATCATCTAGGTAGGCATATAAATTTAGAAGTCATTGGAAGATAGAAGATTTGTAAGGATTTAAAACGAGGGGAGATCTTCAAGGAATCAGTGTGGAAAGGTGTTGAGGCCCTATTTATTTAATGATGAGAAATGAGCAGGTAAATGTTAAGGAGACTAAGAAAGAAAACCTGGAGAGATGCCAAAAGAATATGGCATCCTTGAAGCTAATTGGAAAATGGATTCAAGCAAGAGAAAATTAACAGCTATAACATATAGAACTGATAGGTTAAGTAGGAGGAGGATTTAGTATTGAACTTTGGATTTAGCAATGTGCAAGCCATTGGTGATCTTAATAAGGTAATTTTGTAAATGGTGGCCACCAAAGCCCGATGGGACACGGCCCAGTGGAATACAGGAGGGGAGAAATTGGAAATAGTGTGTTGAAAAGTCTTTTTAAAGTTTGTGTTGTTGTGTTGTTGTTTTTTATTTTTTAACAAAAAGAAGAAAACTGAGACACTATCTGGAAGCAAAGTGGTATTAGAAGAAGGCCAGGGATTGTGTGAAATTGGAGCTATAAAGATGTGCAGGACTATTATCAGTGAGCATAGATAGAGTTCTAACACCTACCTACAGCCCAGGAGAAAGTTGTGTCTTTGTGAAGGTAATAATATAATCTACCAAACAAATAAATGTATTCAATAGGTGGCACCCAGAATGAAGGAACAGTTGATATGGGGAACTGGAGAAGGGTGGCCCAAGTTAATTCCAAAAACTTTATGGGAGAGGTCAACCAGGCGCTAAGCACTGCATTCCAGCCCCAATGCACAAAGGGATGCACAAGCAGTTGTAGCAGTAATTTTTTTCTAAAGTTATTATACGGCATTAAAATGTGTGCCCCTTACTCTCACTAAAAGACAGTGATCATTCCTCCCGCTCTCCACGTTTCCTGTAAATTGCCCGCTGCGATTCACCCGAGGCCCAGCATATGCCACTCCACCAGGCAGGTTGTGAACATGGCAGCTGCAGGCGCCGAGAGCCTTGCACGAAGCCAGTTCCCAGAGAAAAGATGCCAACTCTCTCCAACAAGCCAGGCCTCGCATAACAAGCTGAAGCCAGCGCTTGAAGTTAATCTCAGAGTCATTAACTGACTTACCCCAACTTGAGTTTAAAGGATTTCTGTTAGTTGACTTCACAGACATTTTCTTAATTCATTTGACCAGTTTAAGAGGCATCTTCCTCATGACTCAGTTCCTGCTCCAGGGGAAGAGATGCTTTCAGGACATTGACAGGGGGAATTAACTTCTTGTCACAGACATGCCACCAATTGGGAAACACGCTGCTGTTTGGATTTGCTGCCTGAAAGGGTAGTTTATTTTTGGAGAAACTGAGATTAGCATATAAATTATCACATGTGATGATTATAAAAAGGCTTGACAGCTGGCATTTGGATAGGCAGAATAGGTGCCTGTGTGAATTGTATCATTTGAGTGGCACTGGTTAGATTACTTACCCAAATCCTCATTTGCCCTCTCCCAGTGATATTGCCTGAAGCCTGAAGTGACCACCACCCACACTGTTCCTTAGCACACCCATTATTCACTTGGTGCATGGCCTCATTTCTTTGCCATAGTTGGGCCTGGGCAGGTTAACTACATTAGCATGAAAATAAAAAAGGACTCAAACCCAATAGCGTTTATTGGGTAGCAATTATGTGATCAACATGTAAAACAAGAAATTTGGAGGACAGAGTTATTGCCCTCAGTTAATGATCTACTTGGAGACAGCACTAACATAAAATTGTCATACAATCTATAAGAGTTTATAAGGTGAAAAGAGATATTGCTTGCCAATTTCTGTAATTTGTGAGTTGACACAATGGCCAGCAGTTAGAACTTCTGGGATGATCTCAGCTGCCAAACTAGTGATGTGAGATCAAATTATCTATAAGGGGATCTTTATGCTGGAGATGTAGCTGCCTTTATCAAATTATCTACTGTATAACGAATGTTTATAAGAGTATTTTCTTACTCATTTATGTTGCAGTATTCAATTTCAAAACAAGGGCGGGCAAAACAAATAATTTCAGAAAAATGCTTCTAAGACAAAAGAAGGCCAACATACCTTCACTACATCTAAAGTTCTCAAGTTGAATTACTCTCTAAAATAGACATTCTAGGCTTCTGGGGAAGGTGCTAAATACTTGGTTGAGTTATTTTGGTTTTTACTAAGCCTGCATTGATGTACCATAGATCCATTCCAGTGTGCAGTGGTCACCTGCATAAAGAAAGCTTTCATAGTCCTTTGGGCATTTCTAGGAGTCTGTTAAGATAGTCATCCCACAAAAGGGAAATGGAGAGACCAGTGATGTGAATTTTCAATGCAACTTAATCCCTTTTACTACTGATTAGAGAAAGTCTGAAAGTAATGTCATTGCATAAAACTTAGCTGGCTTAATTTTTTGTTACAACTGTATCCTAATTACTCTTATTCATAAATTGTAAATATGACATTGTTATCCTCATTTTATGAAAGAAAAGGTGAGAAATGGTAGCTGATGGATTAAGCAATATTTCTGATGCTCATAGAAACAATTAACTTCCAAGTGACAATGGTTTTTCTGGTCTAGTTTCAGTCTTTAATGGTCAAGAAAATAGAACGACTATTAAATAATATTGGGTATGTAGCTTCTGTGCTGTGTGTGTGTGTGTGTGTGTGTGTGTGTGATTAATTCTCAACAAACTCGCCCCCCCAATGGTGAGTGCTCCAGTGAATTATCTCTAGGCCTCCACAACTATTAATTTTTTTTATTTCCTATTTCTCAAATGGAGGTACTTGTAGTCAATAGGGAAAACAAAAGTTATGTTAAGGTATAAAGCAGAGGTATCTAAAGTTTTCCTATAAACAACAAATTTTTATTCTCTAGTATCTTTTCCTTGTCATATAATTTAGGTGAAAGAAAACTCTTCTCTTTTTTGTCTCTGGCATCTTAGGACTTGTTTCTCTGGCATTGCTAATGTGCCCATGAGGATGGGGTCTCATTTGACGACTTAAAAAAAGGAAATATAATTTCTGAGCACTAAACATATATCGTCTAAACCAGATAGCAGTGGTGAACTAGTAAAGATGAGCAACAGAGAGAAGGAAAAGAGAGAAAAACAAAGAGAAGGAAAGCATGGAGGGAGGAAAAGATTTAAAAAAAAAGAAGAAGGAAAGAGAAAATTTTAAAAAGGAAGGAATTGGGAAAGAATTGTCAAGTTCACAAGACTTGACTTCACCTGTAAAGGTAACAGCTACTTTCAGATGTGGATGGACAACGGGCAATGTATTACTTGCATCGACAGTGAAAAGAATAAGCCACACATGCTTTTTGAGGTCCTTGTCCAGCAACCCCAAAAAGGATCACATGAAGCAAAAGTTTATTGCCACACAAATTATGGGACATGCCCATTAACTGGAGTCAAGTCTAGATGGTAGCTAAATGTATCATTTTTGTTTTTGCTTAGAACACCCCCATCCCCCAGAGATAATGAGAAACTGTCTCATAGCAGCTTCCAACACAAGTGAGGGGGGCAGGTGGGGAATGGCCTCCTAGCAGCTCCTTGCAGCCCACCCTCCTCCCCTGTCCAGGGAGGATCCGGTGCTCTCCTGAGGTTCAGAGGAGCTGTGGTTTGAAATGTGACTACAGGGGACTTGCAAAGTATCTGGGGTGCACTCGGGGCCAGTTTTTCCCAACAAAGATCAGGGCTGTGATCAAGCCTATTTTAGTTATTGAGCCTCAAAGTAAAGGTCTATTACCTCCTTCATATTCATCAACTTTTAGTCATTCAATGCAAAATTATTGATTCATTTACTGACCATACACTGTGCCAGTCATGGTGCTTGGTATTAAAAAAAATAAAGATAAGCAAGATACATTACCTTTTCATCATGAAGACAGAAGCGTGATGAAGGAGGTGGTCGGATAGTGAGTGCTGTCACAGAATTGCTTGGGAGCAGAGAAGGCCACACTGCAAGTCAATTTCTCCATAGAAAGGTTCATGGTCAAAGCAACACACACTGTTTCAATCTTGAGATATGGAACGTTGTGCTTTAGTTCAAAAAGGTAAACAAGGACAAAATCCAAGACACAGACTAGGGGGTGGGGAGTGGAGTTCTAATTTTATTTCCAGTTCCTCCACATGGAAGTGCATAGCACACAGCCACCCACATTCGAATCCACAAGACTTTTCACAGGCATCTGATTGAGTAATTTTGAGAAACTCAATGTGTCTTAAATTCAGAATGTTTGGTGGAGAGGGAGGGACAGAGTAGATAGACATGAGGTGGGGAAGAGGGAGCAGCCCATTGGTTTACAATCACGGTCTTTGTGTGCCCTAGATTTTTGTAGCACTTCGTGAAGGTTTTAAATAGCCACCAAAGATACTGAACAGGAGGCTGGTATATTTTGACATAAGTGTCATGTTTGCACATCACTAGTCATGATGAGCAAAATGGTTCAGAGATGAGCAAAATGCCCTGGAGGTCCAAAGGCAGATTAGAAATTTTAAATGAATACAAAAAGGAAGGTATGGGAAATCAGATTTTAAAGGGAGAGACTGCAGACTAAATGTGAACCTCATTAGGAGGCAAGTTGGGGAATATTGTAATTCACATAAAAAAAACCTTCTCTTTTGGACTCCTACAGCTTAGGACTTGTTTTTCTAATATCGATATTGAAATTAACAGTTTAATTCACTTTTCCACCCATGAGATAAATGCTCATGTACTATGGTGCCATAGTGACACTCATTTGCCTTTGGGTTTAATTTACATTGACGGCCTATTTGACTGTTTTTAGAGGAATTGAATTAGGTTGTACATGTATAACACACAGTAAGTTTAATGAGGCCTCAGACCTGTCTCCCAAAGCTACCACAGTGTAAACAGTGTTTCACTTGGGAAATTAGACTCTCTTGGCCACCTTCATTAATCTGCAAGGGGGTTGGCTCCCCTTCCTGTTACGTATCCACACAAGTGGAAACAGGATGATAAACAGAAATCTATCAGTCTCCAAGACAATTTATACTAAATCAATTATGAATTTCTAGTTCCATTTCTAGCTCCTCCACATGGAAGTGCATAGCACACAGCCACCCACATTCGAATCCATAAGACTTTTCACAAGCAGAAAGGCTTTTGGGTAACTATTGCACATTAACCAAAGTGGGAAGGTAAAACCTATAAAGCCAAGGAAAACAATCTTGGACACTTAATTACTGGGTTAGAAAAAGCAAACATGGCCTGCAAATCTAATGAAGAAGGCTTATTTATTAGTGCTCTCTCTCCTTCAATCACCTGATACATTTTAAGGCACTCTCATAGACTTTATCCTGTGAGAATCTAATAAAGACATATAAGGTAGCTCAGGCAAACCATCTATCTGAGAGATTAGAAAATTCCCCAAGTGCACTGTCTGAAGGGAGGTGCTCTCTTAAAGAGTCTGTGTTTGTGTATATAATTGAAGTAACTATACTATGCAAGGGGCAGAAGTGACTATTCTCTTACAGAGAATGGAAAATCTACTTCTCATAAGTTTACTCTAAAAGAAAGAGATTCATGGCATCTGATACAGGAACCCAGGCAGATACTACGAGCCAATTTTCTTACCCACAAACACTAGCAAGAGGCAGCCATTAATCATGGTTGTGTAAGTCTACCTACACAAAGGGACAACTAAGAAAGCTGGAAGCCATCGCCTGTAGGCAAATGGCAAAATTAGATTTGTTTGCATTTCTCTAGCCCTACCTGCCTTCCTCCCCTAGGATATAGAAGGAAAAGTTTCTTCTTTGGCTAATGTCTCCCTGCTTGTCTTTTCAAAGCAGATTGAGGCTAAAGGCCATTTCAGGCAAAAGGCTTGTTTGGATTGGAATGAGTCAGTCCTACATGCCCCAAAACAAGGTGCTAACTATTTTGCATTACCTGATTTATGATTTCTCTAAAATATGTTTTATGTTGCTATTTTTAGGTAATAAAATGGAGATTCAACTAGTAAGAACTTATGTCTGAATTCATCTGGTAGAAGCTTTTTTTAAAAATATATATTTTATTGATATATTTTATAGAGAGGAAGGGAGAGAGATAAAGAGCTAGAAACGTCAATGAGAGAGAAACATCGACCAGCTGCCTCTTGCACACCCCCTACCGGGGATGTGCCCACAAACAATGTACATGCCCTTGACCGGAATCAAACCTGGGACCCTTCAGTCCGCAGACCTATGCTCTATCCACTGAGCCAAACCGGTTTCGGCTGGTATAAGCTTCTTAAAGAAGAAAAATGAGATTCATTTTCAATCACAGAACCACCAAATCTGGTTCTTTTGCCAAAATATGTGTTCCCAATCCCAATTAAAATCAAAGAAGGTGGGCATATTCATAATGGTGAAATGAAAGTAATTTATGATATGGGTTTGTTTTAGGAAGCATGCCACTATTAGTGATTAAAATCTATTTGTGCAGGTTTGGCTAAAAAGGCTACATTGAGCGTTGGTAACTGTGGTGTTGATATCTGCTAACATTGTTTCAGACAATGGCACTTTCACCAATATTTTTATATTGGAAGAAAGGCTGTTGTAGTAAAATATAGAAATGTTTGAAAATGCTTTAAAAATGTCTAAAAATGTTGGGAAGGTTTTGAAATGTTTCCTTGAAACTTAAAGTGTGATATTAAGGACACATTCCCCACTGCCCTGAAGCGTGTGTGCCCCATAGATAAAGATTTGAACTTCAGTTACTGACTCAGAGTGACTTGCCAAGATAACCATGTGTGTGAGTGAGGTACTCCCCCTAGGTAACCACGTGTAGCCCCTCGCCCCGTGTGAGATGAACATGTGTGCATTGACGTCATTCATTGACAGCCACCTGCACTGCTGCGGGTCCGGAACAGGCTTTAAAAATAGATCCGGCCAGCTAAGGTCTCTCGCCTGTGCAGACAGCCACAAAGGCGTGTCCTTTAGTCAGTCTGGCAAGTAACACAGCTCCACGTTCCTCTTCTTCCCAGACAACAGAAGAACGGCTAGTACCTCCTGATCCAGACGTGACCAAGCTCTCCGGTGAGGAACGCCAGCCCCCTGCATTGTAACCAGCCCAGCTGCCGGACCCCAGAGGACAGCACCGCCGGGATCCCCATTAAGCCTGTCCCCGCAGCATCAGGATCTTGTGTGAGCAATAAAGTGCTGTGTGATTTGCAACTGCATATGTTTCATGTGGTGTAATTCCTCAGGCAGTTAATGGAATTATTTTGCTTATGCTTAAAATTTAAATTAAAGCTCTGGTCTTTTCGGTCCTAGGCCTGCCCTTGGTCCTGCTTGTGTAGAGTAGTTTCTTTGCTAGCTACTACTTGAATGTCCCCACACCGGCCAGGTTCAGTTTATCAAAAGGGATGCCTAGCCGAAACCGGTTTGGCTCAGTGGTAGAGCGTTGGTCTGCGGACTGAAGGGTCCCGGGTTCCATTCTGGTCAAGGGCATGTACATTGGTTGCGGGCACATCCCCGGTGGGGGGTGTGCAGAAGGAGGCAGCTGTTTCTCTCTCATTGACGTTTCTGGTTCTCTATCTCTCTCCCTTCATCTCTGTAAAATATCAATAAAATATATTTTTTTTAAAAATTGGTACCAAAATGTACTTCTTACATTCATACTCTTCTCTGAGAGCACTCGCCTCTTCCATGTAGCTACTTTTTGGATGCAGATGATAACCAGAAATTCGCAGGTATGTCACATTGCTTAATACTTGCCTCGATATACTTTCAAAGCATTGCTTGCTCCATTGTCCTCCTGGAGCTTTTCGTAAAGAATTGCCCAGGTGTTGGGTACATTCACTCCTTACGAGCATGCTCTATAGGCATGCCTCTCTCCCAGGAGTTCCTGGGTGTCCACTAGTTTAACAACACCCCAGCAACCTCTCCCTCTTCTGCTGATGTGATATGTGGTCTGTGCTGAATGCTGCTTCTATTATGACACTAAACACAGACCCTTACATTTGAGATTTTCAGCTTCAGTAAGTGAGGACTCCAGGATTCATTAGCTGCCCTTGGAGCACTTGCTTAGTGTTTGTGCTATTGACATCATCTTCTTGTCTGCTCTGGCCAACATTAAGATGCCACTGCTAGCAACTTTATTGTCAAAACGTTATTGTATTTTCAGCCAAATTCTTTCTGTAGATCACATCCACAGAGAGCCCTGCCTCTCTTTAATTTCTGCTCAGCTCCAACTTTTTGCTGCAGCACCAGGAGACAGGAAGCCACAGGCTTTCAAAACACTTCAGATACATATGGTTACCAATCTCTGACATGCAAAAGTGTTAAAAATCTCAGCACTTACACCCCGGGGAAGCGCGGCTAGACTGGAAGGCAGGAAGTCATTGAGAATTCACAATTCATTTTTCTGAAATGCCAAGAACAAGGCTGTTAACTCTCACAAAGCACAGAGGCAGGCCCTCCAAGGGGAAGGGGGTGGGAAGCATTCAAAACGGAGCCTCCAAGAGATGAACCAACAGCGTTGTTCCAGCGCCAACCAAGGCAGAAAGACACGCACCCATGGTTTTCTTCTACCGCTTTGCCATACTCTATTGACTAAGTTGCAGATTGATTTGGGGTATTTAAATGTAAATCTTTTTATATTTTGCTTTCCTAACTCAGGGAGAAAAGGATACATGTTTATCATAAAATACATTAAACCATTAACAAGTACAAAGAAACAAACCAAAAAGCATAACCGATAGTCCTTCTTGTCAGATAAGCAAGTGCTGGAGGTCTTTATGATAAAATTTTTCCTTTTTGTTATTGTCACACTCAATTTCTCCAGCCAGTCCTGAAACCCTGTGGCTAGTCTACCCAAACACCACTATTTTATGCTGCTCTCCCATATACACTCTTAAATTTTTTTCTGTTTTGTAGGGATAATGTCTGTACTCCATTTAAACATTTTCCACCTTTCCAAATGCCACTTACATTTAATAGAATCATTTAAAATTAGATCTATTGTCTTCTAATTCCTTTACATATTTGATTCATGCCTTACCATTTCTTCTCTCATCTTAGTCTAGTCCCTTCCAGAATTGTTTCACTTTTCTCTAATTCCATTAAGAAATAATAATAAAAAAAACTTTTAAAAATGAAAGCTAACTTAAAACCACAATGATTTATCAGCACATTACCACCGGAGAGCTAAAAATGAAGACATTGAACAAATTGTTTCAGTGCACGTTGAACTCCTGTACAATGCTGGTAGATATAAAATAGTACAACCACTTTGCAATATAAGTAAGATGTTTCTTTTAAAATTAAACGTACATCAACTTTAAAACTTAGCCACTTTACCTGCAGGGATTTACCCAATAAAAGTAAAAATAAAATATATGCCTATACAAAGATTTCTATAAGAATGTTCAAGACAGCTTTCATTGTAATAGCCAAATACTAGAAATTGCCCCAAAATCCATCAAAGGATCGACAAATGTTGGTATACACAAGGTGATGTGGAAAATACTCAGCAATCTAAAAGAATATTGATATATGCAACAACATAGATAAATTTCAAAATAATGTAGGAAATGGACCTCTGTGATCCATCTCCAGCATGGTTGGCTTTGATAGAATTTGCTGAATTTCTCCAAGGCAAACAGAATGTAGGGGGGAAGGAAGAGGACCCACATGGGCCAGCATCATGGTGGAAATGGAGCCTGCCTCGGCTAGACAGGAGGTGGAGGCAGCTAGTGAAGGCCTCAGTCCATTTTTTTAATGGCCCAATGGAAGACAGCAAGACCTACACCTATGAGGAAATAGGTGACCCCATGGTGCTCAGCCAATGAGAACTGGAGGAGGGACTGAATGGACTGTGTTTGCTGCCCCAGGTGACCCGTACAATGGGATGGATGCCTGCTCTTAAGAGCATATTAAAAGTCTCATTTTTGACATACTTCTGTCTCTGAGTATGCTATTTGAGTTCAGACAAGTGAGCATTTATCACAATGTGAAAGAAGACAAATCCCACCAAAAAAACAACAACATACCTATAGGATTCCATTTATATAAATCACTAGAAAATTAAAACTAATCTCTAGTGAGAGAAAACAGATCAGTGTTGACTGGAGAATGGGGGATGGAGATTGATGGGATGGCATTGGAGATAGAAATTCCAAAAGAACATAAGGACACTTAAAGGGTAAATAAATATATTTATTATCTTTATTAAAATGATGGTTTTATGAATAGTATCTATGTATGTTAAAACTCATTGAAATGTATATTTTAAATGAATGCAATTTATTGTAAATTATTATACTTTAGCAAAGCCAAAAATCAGTTAAAAATTAAAACAAAAAACAATCACCTTCTATTTATAACTGCAGATTTTACTCATCCAATGAATAGAACCCCACAGAGAAAGTAAGGCACAAAGGCAGGACAGCCCTTCAAATAGTTTAAATATTTTGGGCTCGTGAACTTATGAAGGCTGAGGGTCCATACATAAGGAATTTTCAAATGACCGAGATCTAGGACATATGCTAGATGAAACAGCATGCTGCTGGAACTAGGGACCAAATGTCCTTGGTTTTAGTAGATGCCAGAAAAGAGATTAGTCCTGACAGCAGGCACAGAGAGCAATTCATGAGATTCTGAGCTCACACAGCCAGACTCGGGGCCAAGTGGTGCTGGACCAATAGCCAGCCAATCTTTAGCACCAGGGCAGCACATCTGGGCCAGCACAAGCTTCCCGTAGACTGCTTTACCCAAAAACACAGAACCCTAGTTATTGGATGATGGTACTTGTACTCATCACCATGGAGAGAAGGCTCATCGGCAGACATTACACTTAGAACCTCATCCAACTTCTGAGGGGTTGCCTTCTGTCATTTGTACATGGTTACTCTCATAAATGTATGGTCTCCAACTAAGATATCAGACAGCAAGGCTGGAAAAGTCATAATGTGTATGGAGTTGTAGGCAAACTTAAGATCCTGTGGGGACTTCCCATCTAGATACCCTATAAATCTACTTTATACAAACAAACCCTACACACTTAAATTTCTGCCTTAATTACCAAGCTTTTCCAGATCAATATTCTGTGGCGTTCCCCATATATTTTTGCAAAATGTTTTGAGCCTTTTAATTTCAATCACAACTCCCAAAAGCTATACCTTTTTCTTTTAACTCCCCGATACTATGTTATCTGTATTATTCTTATGTTACTTCGTTATATATGTCTTACTGTGCTCTTTAGACGGGGAAACTGTGTCTCTGTGGACAATGAGACAAGTGGGCTATAAGTTTTAAAAAGACATGATTATAATCTTATAGCATATGTATCCTCAAATTAATTTTATAGAGTAGAGTCACCTGTTATGTTTTGTCCTAGATTAAGATATAAAAATATTAGGAAAGGCCTGGCCTGTGTGGCTCAGTTGGTAGAGCATTATCATCCTAGGCACTGTGAGGTTGTAGTTTTGATTCCTGGTCAGGACATATTCCCCAGGCTGTGGGCCCGATACCCAGAGGTTAGGGGCATGCTGGAGGCATGAATAAATCTCTCTCATTGATGTTTTTCTCTCTCTTCCTCCCTCACTCTCCTATTCTCTCTTTAAAATAAATAAAAATATATTGAAAAAAAGATTAGGAGAGAGAGATAGACAGAGTCAGAGAGAAAAAGAGAGAGCAAGGGAAATAAAAAGAGAGAAAGTTTCTGGGATTGATAACTATCAATCTACATACCATTTTAAAATTCTATTTTTTTCTTCCAAAGGTTTTTAAATATATCTTTATACTCTCTGGACTCTGTATTCCAACCATAAATCATTAAGTCAAAAAGTAATCAATGGATAAACACAAATTTATTAATTCTGTGAAATGTATGATATTTTAATATGTTTCTGAACTACTATTTTGAGTCATTTTTTAATGTCTTAACCAAGTAATATAAAATGTGTTTTTTATTGTCTGAAATCATTCCTTCTGGAATACCTCAAACCACATGGGGAAGAACAATACTTCTGATTTGTTTTGATGGTTCTCTTTTTCTTTTCTTTTTCCCTTTCTTCCTTACTATTATCTATTTGTCTGACTTACATTCCTTTACTTCCTTCCCTCCTAACTTCTCTCTCTTTATATTTCCCTCCTTTATTCCTTGCTTTTGTTTTTCCCTTCTATTCATGTTGTGAATTAAGTAATTTTTCTCCAAAATATATAACTTAAAATCCTAAATCCAAGTAACACAGAATGGAAACTTAGAAGTAAGGTAATCATATATGTAATTAGTTAAGATGTGGTCATTTGAAGTAGAGTGTATTTACTTTCCAATATGCCTGGTGTTTTTATAAGTTGAGGAGAAGACAGAGATGCAGAGGTTAAAAGACTCTAACCTGTGGGAAAGCAAAAGGGAGGTTGTCAGCACATGACCTGAGTGTTGCAGGATGGAGAGAAGGCATGTAAGTCTGAGAATTCTGTGACAAGAGGAGGAAGGAAGGCAGTGTGGAGGAAGCATATCCATAGAAGGTCTGATAAAGCCTCAGAGTTCAAAGCAGGATTAAAAAAGAGGTAATTCTATTCTGATTTCAGTAAGTAAAAACTGAAGAAGGTGACTTTAAAAGTGAAGACAGTAGTGCAGGACTTTAAGTAACATGAAAAATCATGGAAAACTGATAACACCATAGAATCAAAATAATCTTCTAGAGACCAATCCCAAGGACATGGAGATTCGTGATGCACTCAATAAAGAATTCAAAATAGCTGTTTTAAGGAAGCTCAATGGGCTACAAGAAAACATAGAAAGGCAATTCAATGAAATCAGGAAAATAATACAGAGATAAAATAAGAGGGCAAGGAAGAGAGAGAGAGAGAGAGAGAGAGAGAGAGAGAGAGAGAGAGAGAGAGAGAGAGACCAAACAAGGAATTCTGGAAGTAAAAATACAGAGAGTGAGATGAAAAAAAATGTAACCTGTGTTGGATTTACACTAGACATCGGGACATGGTTTTCATCTCTTGGACTATCTCTGAGTTCACTTCCTTTGCAAAGATAAGGCATAGTCTAGGACAGAAACTAGAAGGAATCAGAGAGATAAAACAATCTTTATTTTCTGCTTTGAACTAAGTCAATTTGGCTGATGAGGCTTGGATAAAGGAGCCCTCCCTAGTGCCCTGACCAACTTACTAGCATTCTTCATCAGTATTTGGGCATCGTTCAGTTAATGAGCCAACATAACTCTCACTGTAATTTGCCTTTTATGACTGTTTTGTTCATATGGCTATCATGGGGACTCTACCAAAATGTAATTGATTGTGGGGATTCTTGACCCATGGCTAGTAAGTAGTTATAACTGTACCTCAATTCACCTACATTTTGAAAGGAAGGGGTTGTCTGAAGCTTTGGTATACTCTACATCAAATGCCAATATCATAACAGTTTTGATATATGCATCAGAACTATTTATCCTTCTATAATTGATATTTTTCTTGAAAGTATTGCCTAGCTCTAAATATAAATCTGAGTAACAGGGCATGACTGTGTTATCTATATCAACAATATGGTTCTGATAGGTATTTTTCATTTTTAATAGGGAAAAACAAAACTGACTTCTGTCTCTGACTTGGTATCTGATGTAACTTGACGACAGGCAGGTAGAAAATGCAATGATTGGTGTGTTTGCAAGTATTCTAGTTCAGAGCTGGCCTCAAGTTTGCTTCCCTCCCACCCCCCAGCATCCTTGGATTTAAAGGACACTTGTCTACCTCCAACCAGGAAGTGCAAATTATTATTTTCTGTAAAGAGCACATTCTCCAAAGAAGAGAATCATCCACAGGGCAATATAACAACTCTACTCCTTTAAGTGTGGCATGAGTGGGGAGATTCCAAGCAATGTGAGAATGTTTAAAGTAAAAGCATTAATGCTTTTTGTAATTCTTTATTTTCAACAATCTGATTAAGAGAGAGAAAACAGAAGCATAAATAATACTCCCTATAATTTAATAATGTGTTATTTCTTCAAACTGTAAGAGAGAAAACAGGAGCATGAGTAATACTCTGATTAAAGGAGAGAAAACAAGCATAAGTAATACTCCCAATAATTTAATAATATGCTATTTCTTCTTCATGTTGATGTAGCTTTGCCATTAAGATTTTATTTTTTTATTAAATAAAATAATCAATATCACAAAATAGATAGTACTTAATAGAGTGAATTATATTTAAAAATACTTTATGTCATTTAATAAAAAATCATTTTGTTATTAAGACCACTATTCTCATAATGTAATGGCCACTTTTTAAACAATTTTTAAGAAGGAAAGCAGTCATAGGAATTTATTTTGACTAAGTTATTCAATTAAAATTGTAAGCAAGAAAGGAGGAAACATATGGAGTTATATATTTCTAAATGACTAATCCAATATGGCCTTGTTTTTCTAGAATTTTGTAGTTAGAAAGCAGATACAAACTACTGTGGTTGCACAGATATCTTAAATACTTTCTAATGATCCAAAAATTATATGTTACACTTGCAATAACTGCTTAACATGATTACTGCCAAAGAAATTCCTTCAAATCTTTTCAAATTGGCTTCTGTATCTAGAAATCATGGCTCCTTAGCCTATTAGAAATCAGGAAATAATTGCAAACATTGACTAAAGTTTTACCCCCTACAGTTGTTAAGTAAATGAAAGCAACAAGTGATGGGTAGCAATGTGCCAAGAAAAGGCTAAAATTTAAAATTTAATGGTCAGCATTCCCAACAAGAAAACCCTGTCAAAAAGGAGGCAAGCTGACTTTATTTGAAAGCTGACATAATGAAAGAACTTCTAAAGCAGTTTCATTCCCAAAATAAAAATTCCTTAGTTTCTATTTAGAAATGAAGGATAAAAGGTAACATTATTTTGCCTTCTTTAAATCAGTCACAATTATATTTCAAGCTAAAATGCTCAAACCAGATTTTTTCACTGGACATAAATAATGAAGTATCTACACATTAAATGGAAGGTTCACTTATTTACATGGCACCCTTCTGTAGTTTTTTTTTTCATCATCATGGCAATTATGCTAAAATTGTTAGTAATATTTGCCTAGAATATCCCCCCTTTATTCCTTTAAAAATTGCTTCTGTCACTTATTAATAGGGACAAGGGGGAAAAAACAGGAGGTGAGACAATGTGGTCCTACCATAAATCAAGTTAAAATGAATGGGGCCTCTTTTCAAAAGATATTTCTATAAGTAGAAACCATGGGGATCTGTCATAAAATATCCAAGGCTTTGGAAACCCAGCAAACAGATATAGAGATCTCTCCTCCAAAATACCACTACAGCCTTTGAAGATGTGAAATTTCTCCTGTCAGCATTTCCTGTAATATCTACATGCAAAATAACTCCCAGAGAGTAAAGTCTAGAAGAAAAAATAAATATTAAGCATCCAGACCTGATTTTGAAATTTTCTCTATGATTTTGCACAAATCGCTATTTAGTCTATAAATATCCTTTTAATGTTTTCTTCCAAATTGTTTTAGAGGCCTGCTTCCACAAGGATCTCTGGTCTGGGTTTTAAAGCTCCTAGTTATATAAAAGTTGTTTATTACAATGTCTATAACAGATCAATTAAAAAACTCTTCAAACATAATTGAGGTCTCTGGGCCCTAAATGATTCTTCTGTTTCGTAAATCACTTCCGTCCATTCCTGAAGTCACAATGTGAAGAGTTTTGAGGAGTAATTTAAAGTTTTAGAGATGCAAGATAATGGCTAAGTAGGTGGCTGAATAGCTAACTGAAGACTAGCTGAAAGAAGTCTTAAAACCAAGGATTTACAGAGGAAGCCACATAGAGATTGGCAGGAAGGGCAGAGATGAATTCCACTGGTGGTGGCTGAGGTTCAAGAAGGATATCTCAGCTGCAAAAGTTCCCCCTGAGAAGAGTGGGGTCTCAACTCCAAGCCAGGCTCCCCAGTCCAGAGCACCAGACCCAAAAAGCAGCACCCACTTAGCACAAAAGCAGTGGGATTATGGCATCCAGGGAAACACAAGGTGATGCTAGACACATAGGCACACTCTAAAAGGACCAACGAAAAAAATATCATTTGCAGCCACTCACCCTGGGCTCCTGAAGAAGAAAGACAAAGGGAACTAGAGTCAATGAGGACAGACTTGGGTTTTTGACTCTGGGGAGAGAGCTGAAGGGACAGCTGTCAACATACCTAGGCTGAGTCACTCTCCCCTATTGTAGAAACTATTTTTCTTGGGTGGGCCACTCCCTAGACATGGCATCAACCTGGGGGAAAGGAATAGCATTATCCTATGGACTCCCTATAGTTCCCACCTTGCAAAGCTTGTGCCTCACTGAGCAGTCCAGCTGCCTTGGCTAGCTGTAAAGGTTTAGTCAGTCATGGCAGGTCAGCGACTGAGTTGTGTGGCTTTGGGCAGAGACCACTACTCTCACCTCTTCCCAAACCTGACCAGCACTAGCTCCCTCATAGGAGATCCACTAGCCCCATTCCCCCAACTCTCAGCAGCCCTTGTCTGCTGAGATTGGCTCCTGGAAGAATCTGGGACAGACTGGCTTTTGTGATGCTAGGATGGAAGACACTATTCCCTCATGTGCCTGAACAGTGCAAAGACAGGCCTTCAAACAGACAAATCTTGGTCTCTTTGGGCCTGGTCAGTTCTGCTGGTCTCACCCTGATGGCTCACTGAGACCCTGACTCACAACAAAGCTGTGCAAGTACCAGCAACTGGCAGCTTGACTTGGTATACCTTGAGGTGAGTGGCCTCAGACCCAGCACCGGCACCAAGTCTGAACCTGTATCAACCAGGTGAACACCACCTGCCTTGCCTGGTGACTCACTGAGAAACTGCCTCATGCGATTTGAATGCAGGCAGAGGCTCTGTTCAGTGACTGAGCTTAGGCAGCTAGCAGGCAGAGGCAGATGGAGGCAGATCTGAGGTGCCCTGGAACTTTGCTGACCTGCCACTGAGCCCATTGCTGGTAAAAGATGGTCTTGGTGTTCAGCTTGGTCCTTCCCAGGCACATTCAGGTCCAGCAGAGGAAGCCACAAACTTTATAGCTCTAAACAGGTTGCCTAGGCCAGTCACAAGCAGCCTCTGAATTGGATATACAACACAATCACTGTCAAGAGGCCCCAGGACCAACACACCTAGTGCCCAGCATCAGCTAACATCAAAGCGGGACCCAATAAGCTTCCCAAACAGCACATCTGATGGAAGATTCAGATACCAGACCTTGCAGAAACAAATTCCATTTCACATGGTCAACACTTAAACAGCAACGCATACACTAAAGTACAGGTTGATATAGTCAGCCAGTCTGAGAGTTGACTCCACATACAAACAGTCCAATAAAAATCTATTTTGAATTACAATAGGAGGGCCCAAATGACACACAAGAGACATACGGCAGCATCAGGATCAGGTGTCCAAGAGGAGGGTTTTGCTGGGTCCCACAGGACACCTATTATATAAGACCACCCTACAATTCTAGAAGAAATATCATTAATAAATCAACAAACAAGTGTTGGCCACAATATGGAGAAAAGGGAATTCTTGTGCATGCACTGTTGGTGAGAAGGCATATTTGTGTAGCCACTGGAACTACCTTATAACCCAGAGTTTCCATTTGTGGGAATATATCCAAAGAAATCCAAAACACTAATTCCAAATAATATATACACCCCTATGTTCATTGCAGCATTACTTACAATAGCCATGGTTTGGAAGCTGACCAAGTACCCAGCAGTAGATGGGTAGATAAAATAGCTATGATACATTTCACAATGGAATAATATTCAACCATAAAAAAATATGGAAATCTTAACTTTTGCCAACAGCATGGGTAGACCTGGAGAGTATTATGTTAAGTGTAATAAGCCATTCAGAGAAAGACAAATACCATATGACTTCACTTATATGTGCAATCTAATCAACAACACAAACAAAATAGAAACAGATTCTTAGATGCCGAGAACAGACAGGTGTCAGAGGGAAGGGAAGTTGGGGGCCTGAATGAAAAAGTTGAAGAAATCACATACAAAAAATAACTCATACACAGCAGTATGGTGATTACCACAGAGAAACGGTGTAGAAGGAGACAGAAGAGCATAAAAGGGGGATATATAAATGGTGATGGAAGGAAATTTGACTTCGGGTGGTGAACACACAACATAATGTACAGGTGATGTATTATAGCATTGTTCACCTGAAAAGTAATATAATTTTATTGATGAAATAGAGTTCCAGTGCACAAAATTCCAGACCCTCAGCCCAGCCTGTACTCTCTCACAATCTGGGACATCCCTCTTGCAATCTGGAACTGCTGGCTCCTAACTGCTCGCCTGTCTGCCAGCCTGACCACCCTTAACCACTCTGCCTGCCTGCCTGCCTGATTGCCCCTAACCACCTCTGCCTCAACCCCGGCAACCACAGCTTCATCTGAAAGGACAGCCGGAATGACATCCAAAAGGTTATTTGGCTGTCTGGACTAATTAGCACATTATGCTTTTATTATTATAGACTAGTGTCCCAGTGCACAAAATTAGTGTACAGGAGGGAGAGTATCCCTCAGCCAGGCCTGCACCTTTTCCAATCTGGGACCCTTGAAAGGATGTCCTACTGCCGGTTTACCCCTAACCTCTCTGCCTGCCAGCCTGCTTGTTCCCAAGTGTCACCCCCCACACCAGCCTGGTCACCCCCAACTGCCCCCTGTGCCAGTCTGCTCAGCCCCAACTCCCTCTCACCCCCCCCCACTGGTCTGCTCACCCACACCTACCCTCCTCATTGGCCTGCTCACCCCCACTTGCCCTCTTGCTGGCCTGCTCACCCCAATATGCCCTTCCCCTGTCCTGATCACTCCCAACTGAGCCCCACTGATGGCCTACTTGCCCCCAACTGGCCACCCTGCTGGTCTGCTCACCCCCAGCTGCCTCCCCTGCCACCTTGAACACCCCTAATAGCACCCCCCACACTGGCCTGACCACCCACAACTGCCTTCCCCTCTTGGCCTCTAACCAGCTCTATCTCGGCCCCGCCACCATAGCCTTGTCCAGAAGAAGGTTCAGAAGGTCTCCTGGAAGGTCTCCTAGTCTAATTATCATATTACACTTTTATTAGTATAGGTTATTAGTTTAGATAGAGGCTTGGTGCATGGGTGGGGACCAGCTAGTTTGCCCTGAAGGTGTCCTGGATCAGGGTGAAGATTTCCTTGGGATGTGGGGCAGCTTGAGTGAAGGACTGATGGCTGTTTTCAGGCTGGCCACACCCCCTGGCTGAGACTCTTACTCCATGGGGGTATGGCCAGCTTGGGTAAGGGGCTGAGGGCTGTTTTGTTTTTAGGCTGGCCTCCCCCCAACCCTTACAGCAACCCAGGCCCCAGCCACTCCTTCAGTGGCTGGGGGGAGGGGGGCGGGGGAGGGGCTTAGCTTCCTTCATCGCAGGGAGCAACCCAAGTCTCCTGCTTGCTCCAACTCCATGGCCACCACCATCTTTGTTGGGTTAATTTGCATACTCACTCCTGATTGGCTGGTGGGCATAGCGGAGGAATGGTCAATTTGCATGATTATCTTTTATTAGTGTAGATTTCTCCCCAATAAATTCAATAAAAACATTTTAATAAGGGTTTTAAAGTGAAGCAGATCTAAATTGAAATTCAGACTACTGCATACAAATTGTATGATCTTGGACAGTCAGTTTATTTTCTCCTTTCATTTATTTCATGAGCAAAATTTAAATTATGTATATATACGTATTTTTCTTTGTCATTGAAAAGATTAAATAAAACTTTGTGTATATATTGTCATACAGTATATATTTGTTATTTTCTTGTTTCTTGAATAAATGTGTATAGATATGCTTATAGTAAGCCTTTGAAATAATTTCACAATGAGAACTAGCTGACTGGCTTTAAGAGAGACATCACCTCCCCAAATTTATGAGCCTACCTGAACTTTAAGGGACCAGAGGCAAGAGCTTCTCAATGATTCAAGGGTAAAGTATGGCATTTCAGAGCATGCCATTTCAGAGCACAGATGCTAACAAGAGAGCTGTATATAACTGCAATAAGAATAGATCCTCTGTCCAGTGCAATCTTTCCACTGAGAATTCTGTATGAGACAATAATGTATACTTATGGGGATTATTGGATTATGATTGGATAATTATAGTTGGACAGAGATATCTGATTTTACTATTTTAACAGTATTCCCTGTTAGCTGTTTGGGCATCTCCACACAAATGAGGTACCTGTGGTTCTTGAGATGGGCACCCCAACATACTGAACCCTGGGCCAGGCACTCTCTTTCCTAAAGTGCATGTAAATGGCCGTGCAATTTTCCTTTTCTAGACATATTTCAGACATTTCTTATTAGATAAATCTTTCTTAGATATACTCTCAAGCATTATTATCCTAGGACACCTCTTATGTCTTAATAAATAATTTGTCTATATCATCGTATCTTTTTCTTTTGTAGGCTTGCTATTTTGATGATATTGTGATCCCTCATTACAATGTATTTGATTTTCCCCGATGATTAGTGAGTTAAGCACCTTCTCATATATTTATTGACTATTTAAATACTCTGCTATTTTATCATCATTAATTTTATTGACATATACAGAATCAATTTTTATTACAAAGATATTTAAAGAAAATTTAAAATATAAAGCCAAGTAGGTAAAGTAATTAAAGGAAATTATTATATGAAACTGTAGGTAAGTTTAACAAATTAAATAGATATATTGTTTTAATGTATCATGTAAAGGCAGACCACACATTTATATCTGTATTCTAGGAACCAGAGCAAACTGGAAAACTCTACCATAACCTAATTCAGTATCTATAACATAAAAAACAGCCACCTATTGTTTAGAAACACAGCGACTTGTAGACTGGGATTTGAAAATGTTTTTGTATTAGAACAGAGGATAGAAACAGGCTGTGTCTCACACTCAGATTTGTTTGGCTTGGTTTTGTTACACGGGATTTTACAAAATCTTGAATTAATTATTAATAATTAAAGATCAAGATATTTATATACTAAATTCTTGGTTCCAAATTGCTCTTCACAATTCAAAACATATGAACATATTGTGCCTTTGTACCTGCATGAAGCTGAGTGGCCATCCCTTAGAGAGACTACGTGTTCTCCATTTTACAATGGTTCCCATCAGTGCCTTGTGTGAAATGTCATTCATCATCATTCTTGCAATGGTTCTATTTATTCTGTAGTTAGTGATTTTCTGCCATTTTACACAGCCCATTTACCTCATTTCTGTTTCCGGCTGGTCCCTGTAGGCATCTGTGTTTATAGACCTCGAGGAGTGTATTGAAGGTAGATACATCAGATAAGCCTTCAGAAATGGTATTTCTCAAGGAAACAATATGCTATGAGATTGTCAAGTTCTGGTTTTGTTGCAAAACATAAGATGAAAACCCCAAAAGGCTACTAGTAATAATCTGAAATTAATTTATATTTATTTTGACATATAATATCGGAGTGTTTTCTGAAAATGCTATGCCTTAGAAATTATATTCTGAGTTTGTTAGTTGTGAAATTCAAATGAAAATAAAACACACAAAATTATGCAGAGACAAAGAAGTGTGGCATTAGTAATGCAGATAAATTATATGGAATTCTTTTTTAAGATGTTTGAAAAACCACATTCTGCTCACATGGATAACTGAAACCTGATCATATGGTCTGAAGTATTTTATATTACACTAGAGGCCCAGTGCACAAATTTGTGCAAAGATAGGGTCCCTTGGGGTGGTCAGTAGAGATCAGGCTCCACCTCCTGCCCCCAGCCTCGTAGTCCCAGCTGGCACCCTGCCTGACACCCGACCTTAGCCTGGCGCCAGCCCCTCACCTGCTCCACCATTTCGCCTGCGAGCAGATTGGTCTAGGCCAGGACTCTGTCTGGCTCTCTTAGCACCTGGGAGCTGAGTGGCAGCCCCGCCCCCTGCGCTGTCACTGGTCGCTGTTTGCTGGGCAATCAGCGGGATTATCAGGCCCGAGCTTACACCTGCTGTCCCTGTCCCGCTCTTATTGAGGCCCATCTGGACCTGCAGTGCCCCCTCTGCTGCCCGCAGCAAGCACTGTGTCCCTAAGCCCACGGTATTCTACACCACCCCTCAGTGGTCAGCACATGACATAGCAAGCAGTCAAACTCCTGATGTCCCAGTTGAACTCTTTGTCAAACAACTCCCCGAGGGGACAATTTGCATATTATGCTTCTATTTATAGGATTTTCATATAATACGGGTAGTAAAATTTTAGATTAATAGGAATTATGTGATTAAATTTTGTTATTTATATTTTTAAGTAAATACATTTTATTGATTTCTGAGAGGAAAAGGGATAGAGAGGGAGAGCTAGAAACATTAATGATGAGAGAGAAACATTCATCAGCTGCTTCCTGCACTCCCCATATTAGGGATTGAGTTTACAACCTGAGCATGTGCCCTGACCAAGAATCAAACCTTGACCTCCTGGCTTTTGGTCAGCACTCAACTACTGAGCCATGCTGGTTGGGCTAAGTAAATATTTTATTTAAAGTACACATACTTAAAAATATACAGCTCAGTGAAATTTTGAAAGTAAACACATCGATGAAACTTCCATCACTGAGATCAAGAATAGATTATCGGCATTGCCAAAATCCTCCATCATTTTTTCAGCTAATCATCAGTCTACCCACTTCATACTCACATGAAAAATTACCACTCTTTGGACTTTTATTTGCCTCTTTGTTAATTTTGTATAAATAAAACCATACAGGGTATAACATTGAGACTTCGCCAGTACAACATGATGTTTGGAGGATTAAATAATCCTTTTATATTAGCAATAGTTTATTTTCTTATCTTTATATAATACTAGAGGCGTGGTGCACAAAATTTGTGAACGGGGTTGGGGATGGTCCCTCAGCCTGGCCTGTGTCCTCTCACAGTCTGGGACCCCCTGGGGTATGTCCAACTGCTGGCTTTCGCCCAGTCCCCAAGCAGTTGGACATCCCTCTCACAATCCCTCTCACGCTTACCCACCACCTGTGCACTCCTTACCATTTGGTTTGCTGCTCCTTAGTTCCCGGCTCCTTACCACTAAGCTTGCTGCACCATAGCGCTACCCAGGAGACGGGAGAGGCTCCCTGCACCCTGCGCTCACCAGCCCTGAGCCTGTCTTCTGACTGAGGGGCTTTCCCCCTATGGGAGCAGACTGACCACCAGGGGCAGCTCCTTCATTGGGTATGTGCCCCCTGGTAATCAGTGCACATCATAGCAACCAGTTGTTCTGGTCATTCCACCAAAATGGTCTCTTAGGCTTTTATTATATAGATTGCATCGAATATATTAAAATTTATTTTAAAATTTTACTATAGATAAACATTTGGATTATTAATAATATCTTAATATTATTAATTGTGCTTCTATGAATAAATTTGTGTATGACTTTAACTGCACATATTTCTATATTTCTTTTACTTGGGAAGAAATACTGGGTGACAGGGTTTGTTTGTAGGCAATTTTAATACTGGTAGATACTAACACAGAATTATCTAAATGGTTTAATTTACTCAAACTTCCACCAGCAATGTAGAAAAGTCCCAATCACTCCATGTCCTCATCAATACTTGCTATTATCCATCCTTATTTCCTACAAAATGGGTTTTACTAGGACTACATTGAATCTAATAATTAACTTGGGCAGAATTGACAGCTTTATAATATTACTAGACAACTGGTGCATGAAATTCATGCACGGAGGTGGGGGGGGTGTCCCTTAGCCCAGCTTGCACTCTCTCCAATCTGGGACATCCCTCTCACAATCCAGGACTGCTGACTCCCAACTGCTCACCTGCCTGCCTTCCTGATTGCCCCTAACTGCTCTGCCTGCCAACCTGATCACCTCCTAACCACTCCCATGCCAGCCTGATTGATGTCTAACTGTTCCCCTGCCAGCCTGTTTGCCCCCAACTTCTCTCCTCTGCCGACCTGGTCACCCCTAATTGCCCTCCCCTGCAAAGTTGATCACCCCAACTGCCCTCCCTTGCAGGCCTGGTCCCTTCCACCTGCCTTCCCCTGCTGGCCATCTTGTGGTGGACATCTTGTGTCCACACGGGGGCAGGATCTTTGACCACATGGGGGCAGCCATCTTGTGTGTTGGAGTGATGATCAATCTGCATATTACTCTTTTATTAGATAAGATAGAGGCCTGGTGCATGGGTAAGGGGCCAGCTGGTTTGCCCTGAAAAGTGTCCTAGATCAGGATAGGGGTACCCTTGGGGCGTGGGGCAGCCTGGGCTAGTGGCCTGTGGTGGTTTGCAGGCCATCCATGCCCCCTGGCAACCCAAACAGAGGCCCTGGTATCTGGGTTTATTTAGCTTCTACATTTGAAACTTTGTAGCCTGGAGAAGAGCCAAGCCTCCTGCTCGCTCCATGGCAGCAGCCATTTCTGTTGGAATTTATGTATCTTCTATAATTGAAACTTTGTAGCCTTAAGTAGAGAGGCCTGGACTGGCCAGGGTGTGTGGAAAGCTTGGCTTCCTCCATTGCCAAGGAAACCCAAGCCTCTCTCCTACTCTCTGTTGGGGTTAATTTGCACAGTAGCTCTGATTGGCTGGTGAGCGTGGCTGGTGGACATTGCTTATGGGTATAGCTGAGTAATGGGTTAATTTGCATATTACTCTTTTATTAGATAGGATATCTTATGAAAAGTAAATATGATCTATTCTTAAATTCATTCAAGTCTTCTTTAATTTTAAAATACTTTTTGGGTTTTATTTTTCAATATAGATATTTATTCTTGGCTATTTTATATTTTAAGTATAGTACTGAATATTATATTTAATTAGATTTTATGTTGTATATGTCTCATACTGATACATATATAAATATACATTTTAAATTAAATTTACCTTGTATCAATCACTTTGCCAAACTTTCTTATTAATTACAGTGATATTCACTAAGAGTGATTATAATGGGCCTCACTGTATAGCTTTAGATTACAGAGGAAAAACTCTTAAAATTACTAATCACTAAGGATAATCTTTGCTATAAGTTTTTTTATTATAACCTTTATCAGAATAAGGAAATTATTTTCTACTAATGGATTGTCAATATGATGAATGTCAAATTTTACTTAACTTTTTTTTGGCTCTGGAGATTATAGTTTTTAGTTTACTTTTTTAATTTTAACTAATACCATAAAATGGGTTCATTTAATTTCCATTATTAATCCACCCTTACTTAGATCATATTATTAGTATTTTTCTCTCTTTTATAGAAATCCATATTTATGTTACATATTTTGAGGCTATCTATTAGATACATACAAATTTAGAAAACCAGTAGTTATGTCTTCCTGATGGATTGACTTTGTAGCTTATAAAATACCTATTTTTATAAATCAAATTAAACTCTAGTTTAATGGTTTTGAATAGCCTGATATATTATTCTTTATCCTTATTCTTCCAAACTTCATGGATTCCTCTTTATCTACTTTCTTTGAACTTAATAAATTACCTATGATGTATTTAGGTGTGGTGTTTTACTTTGGCATTGTAGAACACCTTGAGTGTATATTTTTATGTTTATTTTTAAAAGTTCTCAGCATTATTTTTTAAAATAATGCTTTTGCCCTATTCTCTTGAGGTTTTCTTTCAGGGATGCTAATTGTACATAAGTAAATGTCATCATTTTACATATGTCTTTCTTATGTTTATTTTTAAAAATTAAACTTAATGGGGTGACCATGGTTAATATGATCATATCGGTTTCAGGTGTGGGGTTTCTATGTTACAAGATCTGTATATTGCACTGTGTGCCCACTACCCAAAGTCAATTTTTCTCCAGTCATCATATGTTAGGTCTTCTCTCACATCTACCACCCTCTCTTCTCTGGCAATCACCACACTGCTGTTTGTGTTCATGAATTTCAATTCTATATCCCACATATGGTTCTTAGCTTTTTCTGACTCACTTATATAAAGAAAGGAGCAGAGTGGCAAAAATGAGGAGAAGGAGAAGGACAGAGAGGAATAAGAAAGCATAAATGTTGGCCCATCCATGATGTTGAAAAAATTTTATTCCCCTGAACTCTAGCCAGATAATTTGCACTAAACTTTCTTCTACTTTGCAAATCCTCTCTTTGATTATTTCTTATTTGTTGCAAATCTAGATATAAATTCTTTTTAAAGTATATTTTATTGATTTTTCACAGAGAAGAAGGGAGAGATAGAGAGCTAGAAACATCAATGAGAGAGATTCATCAACCAGCTGCCTCCTGCACACATCCCACCAGGGATGTGCCCACAACCAATATACATGCCCTTGACCAGAATCGAACCTGGGACCTTTCGGTCCGCAGGCCGACGCTCTATCCACTGAGCCAAAACGGTTTCAGCAAGATATAAAATTCTTAATTTCTGTTACCTATGTATTTTAAATTGTAGATTCCTATATGATTATCTTATAACTAATTTAATTATCTTATTTGTCATATATTTGCTTATATATTTTAAACTATATCTTTTTATGTGTACTGTTTTGTTTAATTTTTAAGCAGCTTTATTGAAGTATAAAAAACATAATAAACTGGAAATATTAAAAGTAATAGTTTGATTCAATTTGACTGAACTATACAAAAGTATGAAGTTTGTCATACACACACCTATGAAGCCAAGATCATAATCAAGATAATCAACATATTAATAATTCCAAAGTTTTCAAAAACACTGATGTTGTGGAAATACCACTGATTTGTTTTCTGTACCTATTTTAAAAAAATATATTTTATTGATATTTTACAGAGAGGAATGGAAAGAGATAGAGAGCTAGAAATGTCTATGAGAGAGAAACATGGATCAGCAGAGGATGTGCCTGCAACCAAGGTACATGCCCTTGACCGGAATCGAACCTGGGACCTTTCAGTCCGCAGACTGACACTCTACCACTGAGCCAAACCAGTTTTGGCTGTTTTCTGTAACTATTAACTAGTTTCCATATTCTAAATTTTATAAATATGGATTCATGAATTATACATTGGTTTTATGTGTCTTTTAAAACTCTGCATTATTGTTTTGAAATTTATCCAAATTGTTCCAGATTTAAATAGTTTAATTTTTTTCCTGATGAGTAATATCCCACAGTATGGCCATTTGGTGATTGTTTGGTTGGTTTCCCATACTGGATTATTGCAAATAAAGTTGATTCAAACATTTGCATACAATTTGCTTTTTATGGACATTTTCCTTCTGTCCTCTTGGGTCAGTAAATACCTAGGAGTGAAATGGTGTGGTGATATGGTAAATGCATGTAGAGCATTTTTTAAAGCATACACATGATTTAAAAAGTGAGTGTGCTATTTCACATTGTCCTCAGCATATGAGAGCTCCAATGGCTCCACGTCTTTGCTATGGTTAGTCTTTTTAATCTTAGTCAATCATAAGGCTGTGTGGTTTTTATTTCCAATTACCTAAATATGAAAAAATATTAATATATTTTCATGTGGTTATTTGCCATCCATGCATCTTCTTTGATGAAGTGTGTGCCCCAGTATTTTGCTGATCTTTTATCTTAAAACTGTTAAATAAGTGAGTTTAAGAAGGTTGTATACTGTACTGTTGTATACACAACATTCAATTTTATTTTCATAGGCCATTGATGAAAACTTCAAATTGAAAATTTTTAAAACTGTATACTATAGCATAATAAATGTGAAAAGTATAAAAACTGACAAAAGTTGTATAAGACATGTAGGAGATAGTAATAATAGAAATGAAACCAAATAAATGAAGAGCTATCCCATGTTCAAAACTCAGCAATATTGTCAAAATGTCAATTCTCCTCCAAATAAAGAGTTTTTCAATCTTAATCAAAATGCTAGCAAATTTCTATTTAAGTTTTACTAAAGATAGACAAATAGATCAATGGAACAAAATAAAGTTCAAATTAAACCCACAGATATAAGGACAATAATTTCCCACAAAGGTGTAAAGGCAATTAAATGGAGACATGACAGTCTTTTCAACAAGTAGTGCTGGAACACATGCAAAACAAACAAGATTGAATCCATAATGCTTGCCATATACAAAAATAAATTCAAATGGATTTTATACATAATTATCAAATCTCAAACTGTAATACTTCTGAAAATGAACATATTTGTGATCTACAGTTAAGCAAACATTTCTTAAACAATATTAAAAAAAACTCAAACCATAAAGTAATTAATTGGATTTAATAAAACAAAATATTTTGTTCTTTGAAAGATAATGTTAAGAAAATAAAAAGGCAAGCCACTGTTGAGTAGAAAATAATTGCAAATCATGTATCTAATAAAAGACACATCGAGAATATATTAAAATCTATTTGATTGGCCTTTATCTTCTTATAATCCCAATATCTGAATTATCTGTGAGTTTTATTTTGGTCAACTGGTCTTATCTACTGGCATTTTTAGTAACTTTCATGGAGTGCAAGAAATTGTGTCTATAAATTTGCAGTGACTTTGCATAATTTTATATTCATTCAGGATAATTTATTTTTGTTTGACAGACAATTATAGTAGAAACAGACAACCCAAAATCCAAAAGAATTGTGATAGTTTTAGGAAAACGTTAAACCTTTTTTTGAGGCTTTTCTGTTTTAGTTTGCCCTCTTTCCTGTGATGCTGACTTTTAGTAATCACAATTCAAAGTCTGAAATGTTAATCAGGTCCTCTCATTCTTGCTTATATCCAAACTCTATTTTTCATTCTAGTGACATGAACTACCAAAAACCTTACCTACATTTTTAGCTTTAAATCTAACCATTGGCTTCTAACCATATCATCAGTCACAGGTTAACAATCAGCAAACTTCTCAAATGCAAAAATAGTAAAGTTGGGCTCACCTCAATACATTTCTACCTGGGGTATTAGTCCTTCAAATTATGAATGTGTTGGCTTCTATTCTTATTCCTTCCAATAGTTATTTTGTAAAATTAATTTTATATAGCTTTTGCAGTTGTTGACAGCCACAATACTGGCCTGATAGAAGCCACTTTGTCATTGACAGAAGTGTATGTCTCTCTCCTTGGTTATTTAATTATATAAAGTTATTAAATATGAGAAAGAACATGACATATAATTTTCTCCAAAGAGTTCTGAGCAATTCACAGAATCTATATCATCAATCTTTACCATACCCTTGTCAACACTGGTAACTCATTAACTATCCAAAGGTCACCCAACAAACCCATCAGAGGTCCAGAAATAGAAGTTGAACATTCAGCGCAATCCCCAGAGCCACATAGACTATTGATGCCTGATATAAAAATTACACCCTCATTCAGGAAGTACTAAGTAATTCCATCAGTAACCAATCTGTCATTTTCTCTGCTCCATATCCTCCATAAAAGAAGAAAAGAAAGAAATAAGGAACATTTTGGTTTTAGATTTTCAGTAAGATGGCTGATTAGTATTGTTTTTTAAAAATTATTTTTACTTCTTTAAAACACTTTTTTATCCTTGAGAGTAAATGTAAAAGGGCAAATACTCCTCCACTTTCTGATTGTTCTTAACAGAAACTTGGATAAAGTGGAAACCTGTTCCTATAGTTGTTAGATCCTAGGTTGAAATTGAGGAAGGAATCAGTACATAATTCCAACATGTTACAGAGGTAATCATTCAGCTATTCATGCTAAAAGTATTTATTTAATATATAAGGGTAGATGGAAGTAGGTGTAAGTTGTTCTTATGAAAAAGAAAGGCTGGTTATGATTATTACAGTAGCCTTATTAACTCTGTGTTTTGTGTACTTACAACTGTAAACCTACTTTTGCCAACCCTGTATAACATGTAAAGCACTGTTTCTAGTGTGATGGAAATAGCAATGTACATAAGACAGAAACCCCTAAACACAACAATATATATATATATATATATATATATATATATATATATATATATATATATATATATTTAGGAAAATTGTGATAATAAACAAATCAGCTGTAGAGGAGGAAATCATGACCATCTTTATCCTAGATTCTTAACTGGCTTGGAGCTCATTAATATAAATGACAGCTGATAAAACTATACTGCCTGTTAATTTACTCCAAGGAATTCTAAAGGGCAGGGCAAAAGAAAAGTGGAAAAGGCATGAAAAAGGCAAAGATATCCTGAGCAAAAAGAAAATATAAACTTAATCAAAATCAAAGGTCACTTTCCTGACTTATGTACTATATCAACAGATAAATTCAGGGTGAGGAACATTAGGTTTACAGTTTATTGTATGAAGAACAATAATAATTATTAAGTAACTAGTAGCCCTGTACACAAATTCATGTGCCAATAGCTATTCGTGTGCCAATAGCTCGCCAGTAGCTCACTGCCACTCTCCAGTAGCTCTCTGCCTGCTGTCCTACTCTCCTGTAGCTTCCCCTGCCCCTTCTCCCTCCAACCCCTCATAGTTTACTGCCCTGCCCCTTCCTGTAGCTCTCCACTGCCCTCTTGTAGCTTGCTGCCCCACTCTCCTGCTGATCTTGGTCCAGTTGTTATGTGGTAGGTCATTAAGCTTCAAGGCATAAAGACCTGGCATGGATGCATATCAGAAGCAACTAATAATGTTGTTTTTTTTCTCTCTCTCTCTTCCTCATCCATATTCCCTTCCCTCCCTCTCTCAAAAATCAGTAAGACTTGAAAAAACAAAAAAATAAAATAAAAACAAACAGGAAACTTAGAACTCCAAGAAATTGGAACATATTATATCTTTATTATATAGGATAATACAAAAATAAATTGTGTTTTTGCATACTCTCAACTGTAGATCTACTTTTATTTCAAATTGATTGCTCAACCAATGCCCAGTTTTCTCCTATAAGCTCTAGATCTGCTTTTTATAAATACAGATAATTCTCATTCTCATACTTTTCTTACCCTCCCATCTAATCTAATCTTAGAGGATAAGATGACAAAAGAAGGGACAACAGTAAGTATAAGAATACTATTATTTAATTTCCACTTACTAACCATTTTGAGACCTGACACCTAATATTGGAATGGCCAAAACATGTGATCATTAAAATATATTTACTGTAATTTATTCTTCTCATAACTATTACTAGTATCTGCCAATATTACAGTGACAGTAAGTCATGGTCATGTCAGCAAAGATGCCAAGTCTCTTGGGAGTATGACCAACCTCACAAGATTCTGTTCCTTGTAAATGCTCTATTACTGTCATCTCCTTTTCCTTGGCAATTCCTTCAGTCAATATAGTTACAAGGAATTCTAAGGGGAGGGAAGAAGCTATTGAAAAAGTGTGTAGTTGATAATAGTTGCCATATTACATCTTCATAAAATGTACTACAATTTCATCTTCCTGGTGGTTAATTGTGAAGATGTTCTCTAATATATTGAATCTCATATGTACTTTATAGGCTGAAATATTAAAATATAAATAGTTTGCCATGCTTTCTCAAATATGAGCTTATTATACACTTATATTTTCTATGTAAGAGATTGCAATGTCTGAGCTATAATCTGCCATCTAATTTACATTTTTATAATATGTCACAGATAGGAAAATATTCTCCCTCAAGCCTATATATCTATCTCTTCTTTTTTTTAATATTGCATAGGACTACAATTTTCTTAAAATACTTGGAGCCAAAAAAGAAGACTCTATCACTTTTACAAAACACTTAAAACACCTGACTTTACCAACTGAGAATTTTGAAGCATATTGCTACCACAAAATTTACTATTTTGGTTCAGAAGTATTCCTTAACTTTGCTTATTCATTATGATAACCTAATAAACAGAAAAGTATTTTTTAAGCTTCTATGTTCTATTGGCCACATTTTCTATACACATACTGTTTTTATAGGTACCAAATACAACATAAGAGTTCTTAAAACCACACACACACACACACATCTCTATTTGCCCTTAAAATTTAGCAAAACTGTCCATTCTCTTTTCACTAAATATTTACCATTATTTTTAATGTTTTCTCTAGAATATATGTAGAAGCTGGTCAGCCCCTTAGATCTGGTGATAGGCCACTTTTCAGAGAGCCAGCTGCCAGGTGTTTGAAACTTATAAAGAAGAGAGTGTTTACCGTGATGTTGAATGTAGATGATATACCTCATTATTTAATGACTGGGAAATAAGATGTCTTTTAAATCCTCTGCCAACTGATACCTACTTTACATTTCTTAATCTTTAATTTATTGCTTTATAAAAAACAATTTATAAAAAGATGCATTCCCTATTCATTGACCAAAATATATTACCGCCTTTGTGATTTTTTGTTTTGTTTTACTCTTACAAAGGATTACTATTAGTAACAGCTCACTTGAGAAAGAAATTAGTATGGCACAAGAGGTAGCATGAACTATTAACTTACATAGATAGACCAATTAAAAAGTGTAAGTTCCAAGTTGGAGGCTATGGCACTAATTTTACTTCATGGGGATTTTGTACCAAATAGTTCAGCTTTAGTGGAAATATATGTTTAAAAATTAAATTAGGCCAACATTATGGAGAATATCATTGCCAGTTCATGATAGGCTTATCATATTCATTTTTCTTTTATTTTCTATTAGCATTGACAAAATAGATCTGTATATCATAATCACATGGATTCTTCTTCCCCGCTGCCATCAAAAATTATCAGTGCTCTGCTCTGGTCATTAGTACAATGTAGGTATTCTTAGAGTAGTTGTTAACTACATTGAAAAGGGCCTCATGAAATAACTGAAAAAGCACCATATTTACCACAGCAGTATTGGTAATGAGATCATGTTTTCCCCTTTGAGGGAGGGAGCTCCTGGAGATTTAGATCCTTGTGGTGGGTGCACATGGAATGCAGAACTGGCTTCCATACAAATTCATGGTTTTGAGATCTGGCCCTTAAAATAGAACTATTTTGCCATATAAAAAGGAAGTCAGCTCCCTTCATACTTTCCTTCCTAGATCTGACGGGAATGTGAGTGGCCCTAGTTTCCTCCCATTTGCAGTTCCTCCCCAATGTTGCTACTGTCCAGTGGCTTCTTTCCATCTTCAAAATTGCTTTGTAGACCAACTTTATCTAGACGTGTAGTCTGTCCAGTGATTGGTCAGCCCTTTTGGATGGGCTCCTCCATGAGCATGCTGGTGATGTGGACTCAGAACAAGGTCTGAGTATGAGCCCCCAGAGGTCTGCCCTCATTCTCATGAAAGTCCTATTTGTCCTTATATTTCCCAAAGAACAGACAGTTTAGGCGACATGAAATAGAACCCTGCTCTTCCAGAAAGACAGTTGACACTCACTCTCACCTACAGTTTTAACAGGTCCCTTTCTGCAAACAATGTTGATTAATTCGTCTTCTTTGGAGATGCAGCGCCTTTGCAGTGACCCAGTTAATCTCTCAGAGAATGATGGGTGTTCTCTTGTTTTATGGCATTGCTTTATCTCTTCGACAGTTTTACTGTTCACAAGCATTTTAGTTTGTTTTCACCTTTGTCAGTTTGCCTCATTTTTGGCTTTTCCTCTGAGATCCTCTTTTCTTCAGTTGCATGAAGTCATCATTTTAGATATTCGAGACCAGAGTGTTTTCCTACAGCTGCCTATAGAATGGTCTTTATCTTTAGAAGGAGTATAGGATGAGAATCATGTAAAGAAATTATGAAAGTCTCCATGCTGTCAGGAATTCCCTACCCTCACAAACTGCAAAGGAGGAGATTCCCCTTTTGTAAAGCTAACATTCAGAGGTGTTATATAGTTTGTTCAAATAACATCCAAAGGGTAGGTAGGTGTATTAACTCTAGTTTGAAGCTGAATTTGAACCCTAAGCCTGTGGCTTATCACATTGGCTCCTGATATCAAGTTCTATATGAATTTTAAGTCATCTCATTAAAGGCTGGTACTGGGGATTGAGTACAAAAGTAATAAAGATTTTACTTTTTAATGCCCCCGCTTTAACCAGGACTGAGTCTACACTTGGATCTATCAGCCCACAAGCTTTTATCTGAAAGTAAGCAAAAGCATCATACAGTGCCTTGGTGTAGTATCTTTCTCACCTGTACCCCCACTTATTTGGAAACAATAGCTGCTTGTATTGCATCCATTTGTGTGGTCTGTGCCCAGGCTAAGCTGAGTCAATCATAACATCCCCTGTCCCTGGACATGATGATTGGTCTCCAGATGGGCTCTTGAGATGAACCAGGTTAACTAGAATTCTGCTCTGGGACATTTCTGCTAGAGTGTCATAGAAATACCTCTGTGGTCTCTTGGGTCATGGAATCCAATTGGCCGTATTCCATGGCTTATGCCAAAAGTCCATTAGCTTTAATAGTAATGTATACCGTTTTTTTAAAAAAATTAAGGCAGCATAAAGGAAAATATAGCTGCCAGTTCATCGTGGGAATGAGGCAGAGGTAAAAAAAAAATAAAATAAAAATAAAAGCAGAAGACACGAAGATAAAAATAGAAGGAAATAAAGAAAAAGGGAAAATGAGCTTCTACTTTTATTCTCTGGATTTAGTCATCTTTGGAGCTCCATCCTTCCAGATTTTTGGTAATATGAGCCAAAATTATTTTTTTTCTAAAGTAATTTTATTGGATTTCTGATATGCTTTTCTTGGCACCCAAAGATCCCTAATATACACACCGCCCCAATTAATTATACCACCATTAATTTTGTTTCTATCACAGATCAACTCTGGTTAAAGAATTGAAAGCTAAGATAAAGTGCAAGAATGTATTACATCACTTGAAAGGGTCAAACATTAATTCATCACCACATGACAGCCTGTCTCTGTAGCATAATGGGGAAAAAAAAGACAAAACAAAATATCTGTCTTGGTGTATGGAACCTAGGCTATGATAGAAACTTTTCTGGTAATCTGCATCACCTTTATTACTTTGTCCTTTAATTTCTCCTTGTATAAAATGACAATAATTGTCCTAAATCAATCTAGGACCCCTTCTGTCCTAAAATTCTATTACTCTTTAAGACGGAATACTACTTTGATTAGCTTCAGTCACTAAACAATCAGATAGCTTCTAAAAGGGGAAGTATGAGGAATAAGAGAGAGACTACAGGGATTGTACTAATCCATAGCTTGTTACCAACCTGATGAGCACAGACAGCCCAGTTTTCATGCTGCAGTGAAGATAGTGTTCCACAGAAAAGGGGTGGGGCTCTGAGAAGGAAACGGAGGAACTCCTGGCAGATAACATGTGCCCTATGCGTGCTTTAGTATGGTATATCTCCACAGCTCTGGCATTCTGGAGTTGATTGCAGTGTAAGGGCTATTCATATGTTTCAGCTTGCTTATGTGAGGTAGGTAATGACTGTAATTTTCATAGAAACTTATCTATTAGAGGAACTGGCTTTCACCCAGTGATCGATCACAAGCTGTTTCTCAAATGCAAAAATGTACATAGCATAATCCTCCTTTGCATAATAAATGCATTGAAATATATTCTCACCCTTTGGGCTATTCATATGTTAAGAAAATGTCATACACACTTCAGTGTGCTATGGTTCTGACAGTACATTATAATGGATCAAACATTCCCTCTGTTACAACAGCATCTGCCCTAAAATTAGTCAAGGTATCACCTTCAGGCATGAGCCAGGTGTTTTTCAAATTCCTGCCTCTGTGCTCAGAATCAGAATGAGTGCAACTTTGGTCTCCTACAGCCCTTTGGCTCTTCCAGATATAAGTCCTGCTGGTTTTCAAAGCCAGATGTTATGCCGACTCCTTTTCATGGTGCAGGTCCCTCATGCTGGGGTTGGGACCCTCTCACTCTTCATGGGGGACCTCTGAGGTTGTGGCATCCTTCCCACTTGGGAGTCACTACATGGAGAGTGGAGGGTAGGTGGGTGACCAGACTTAGTCTCTACCCCTCCTACACATCTCAATGGGTTTTTTATTCCTATTCTTATTTGTAGAAACTGTTCTTCTAGTTTTCAGGTTGTTGTCAGAGGTCACACAGCTGATCTGTATGTAGTACTGATGTGTATGAGAGGAGGTGAGCTCAGGATCACTCTACTCTGCCATTGTGAACTGATGCCAGGAGCCTTGCTCTTGAAAGATGATTTAGCTTGTTCATGAAATGTTGATCCTTGCAGTTGTTGCACTGTAACCACAACAAACAGGTCTCAGACTACCAAGTCATTGTCCCTGCTCCTGTCAAGATCTATTCTTTTAGGAACTTTCAAATATGCAATACAATATGTTCAACTACAGCTACCATACTACCAAACATCCTCTGCCTTGTTATGTAACTGGAAGCTTGGATTTTTGACCCCTTCTCACATTTCATCTACTCCCTATCACAGTTTTGGGCAACCACACCAGAATGTCCCATGAAAAGTCACAGAAATTGCTCATTCTGAGAGATGCTTGACCCTGAAGATTCTTGAGATGGGAGAGCTTGGCCTTCAAGATGCTAAAGAGAAGGTAAAAGTTGAACTGATTTTTATTTTTCTTAAGTTTCAAGAGTTTGAAATGACATGGCTAAGACAAACTCCTGGTTTGGGGCAGAGTACTTATACCTTGGCTGTTGTCTTCAGCTGACCCACAAACTTAGACATTGTGGTGTCATCTAGCACTTGTGAAATTGCCTCTACCTATGATACTCCAACAGCTGGGTATGAGCCCCAGGAAAGAACAATATAAAATAATATTCCTGAGAGTCCTTCCACCCCCACTGAGCAGACTCAAAACAGAATGAAATAGAAATGTATGCATCAGGAACCATGCAAGGTATATTAAGGAAAAAAATGAAAACTGGAACCAAAAACATTTTAAAAAGCACTCTAGAGTATAGGGCCCCTGTCTAGAGTGCTCCAGATGTTCAAGGCCACTCTGAGTGTGGGAATCCTAATAAAAATGTTCAAGGCAAAGTTGGCATAAGCAGGTGTAAGGACACAGCAATTTCACTGTATATACTGTGTAAGCATGCTCTTCTACAATCCATAAAACTGAGATCACTATTTTGCAGGGAGCCTCTTTTATCTAAGCTAGTATAAAGTATGTTACTAACCAGCCCCTGAGAATCTACTATTGTGTGAGGCTGCATTGTGGGGAAAATGTATTACTGACTAGCTGGTGTGGCTGTATTACTGACTAGCTGGTGTGGCTGTTTTACTGTTTTACTAGGCTGTTTTACTGTTTTACTGCCTGATTGCCACTAACAGCTTCTGTCTGACACCCTGATCACCGCCTAACCCTCCCCTGCCAGCCTGATGGCTCCTATGTTTGCTACTGTATTAGCAAGGACTGCTTTATCTGATGGCTCCTTGTAGCAATGGCTACTTGGGCTACAATAAAGACTCTCTTATTTATCTACAACTTCTCATGTCTTCTCCATCAAATATCTGGTGTCCAAGAAGGTCCAGTCCCTAGCAGAGATGCTCAGACCCAATAGTTGGTGTAGTAGGGCAGGATAAAGGATCTATACTCCCATAAGTGACACAGCAAGCACTCTGTGAATACTCCCTAACACTAGAGCTTAAAAAATGACAACACAATATTGTGATACATTTTAAATGTGAAATATGAACATCTTGAATGCATTCATAATGTTGTTAACTAGTTCCTACAGAAACCAAAAAAATTTTGTAAGAACCAAAAACCTGACATCTCTGTGATTAAAAAATGGATCAGCTCCTCTTACCACTTTGTCTCATGGACTGGTGTTTTTTATATCAAAACTAGAGGCACGGTACCCAAAATTCATACACTTAGGGGGAGGGTATCCGTCAGCCCCAGCCTGCACCCTCTCCAATCTGGGACCCCTTGAGGGATGTCCAATTGCCTATTTCACAATCTGGGACTGCTGGCTCCCAACCACTCACCAGCCTGCCTGATTGCCACTAACAGCTTCTGTCTGACAGCCTGATCACCGCCTAACCCTCCCCTGCCAGCCTGATCAATGCCTAACTGCTCTCCTGCTGGCCCAATTGTCCCCAACTGCCCTCCCCTGCTGGTTCAGTCACCCTAATTGCCCTCCTCTGTTGCCCTGGTTGCTCCCAACTGACCTCCCTTGCCAGGCTTGTCCCCCCTAACTGCCCTCTGCTGCTGGCCTGGTCTCCCCCAACTGCCCTCCCCTGCTGGCCATCTTGTGGTGGCCATCTTGTGACCACATTGAGGTGACCATCTTGTGCAAGGACATGATGGTCAATTTGCATATTACCTCTTTATTATATAGTATTATCTTGTTTGTAATTTTTGTTCTTTGTGTAAAAGAATCCCTGAATATTCCTGTTGTGAAATGTGTCATTCATTCACCATTCAATCATTCCCACTCTATATTACATGCCAATCTAGTGAAATATTTTCACATTCACATATGTCAATTTTAATAAGGACATACTTTGGAGATTCCAACATGTCACTTTTTTAATCTTACTATTCTTCCCAGTGTGATTTTAGGACCTCCTTTCTTATGAAGATCAGAAGAGCATCCCAGCCTGCAAAATTTTCCTACAAAATGTTCACTCTCTACCCCTATTTGATCTTTACAAAAGGCAAAATCTGATAATCATAATTAAAATAAATGAGTGACCAACCCTGATTTAATGTATTCCCTTTCATTTGAAGTAAAATCATTTTAACAGATAATAGTGATTTAACCCAAAACCATTATTGAGAATTTAGCATCCTTTAGGATCAGTGGAAGAAAAATTTTAGATCATTGAATGTCTCCTTCTATAGACTGTGGGGGTGATTTCTTTGGCATGCAGAGTCAACTCTGACAAGCTAGCACTTTTGATTTCTTATTTTCTGTAAAAGTTGTAGCCAACTAAGTGACTCTGTGCTTAACGTATGCAATACATTCCTGATTTAAAAATCATGTTAATTGACAAATTGACAAACTGGGGGAAATGCAATCATCTCACAATATTTAAAAGTTTTATAATAATATTTTGATATTTTTTGATAACCACGTGATAATTGAAGAAAACCAAAGTTAAATTTAAGTTTTAGAATTACATGATTAACCTAATGTTATAAAAAAATTAACCAGGCCCTAGCTGGTTTGGCCCAGCCCAATGGGTAGAGCATTGGCCTGTGGACTGAAGGGTCCCAGGTTCGATTCTGGTCAAGGGCACATGTCCAGGTATGGGCTTGATTCCCAAGAGTCAGCCGATTCTCTATCATTATTGATGTTTCTCTCTCTCTCTCTCTCTCTCTCTCTCTCTCTCTCTCTCTTTCTCTCTCCCCCTCCCTCCCTCTCTCTCTCCATTCCTCTCTGAAATAAGTAAAAAACATTTTTTAAAAAAATGAACCGGTAATGTATCAATGTCTCTGACAAAAGATAGAAATACATTCAACATTTTAGTTTTCTATAATTTTGAAATGCTTTTTCTTTTTTTCTTGATAGCTATGAAACCCACACTTCTCTACATTTATATTGAGAACATCAATATAAATCTTGGTATACAAGAATCTTGTCTATTATTTCACTTCAATGGCTTCTTCTGAAGCTTCAGTTGCTGTCTACTACCACAAGGCCATTAATATCAACTTCTTGGTTAAACCATGAGGCATTACAGGTTTAAATCAGTTTCCAATACAATCTGTTGCCCCAGGCATTCTTCTCCATGATCTCTGCAATATTACATCTATAACGCCCTGTCATATCACACAGAAAGGAGGAGGGCAGGGGAATGTGAAAGGCGCCTCCTGAATGCCATCTCCGGTGATGGGACTTTTCTCTGTGAATCACCACTACTCCAACCCAATGGAGAGAAGCTAGAGGCTCAAGCCCTCTTCGCCATCTATCTGACTAAACTTATCCACCTACTTCTGAAAGCATGAAGAACTTTCAGAAGGTGTAAAGAACCACCAGAAGGACACAGAATACAAGTGATGATACTAAGAATGAAGTGATGATACTAACCAAATGATACTAAGACAGTTAATTCTGGACATTATATGACTATCCTGAATACTTATAAATTTAAAGACATTTGAAATGTGAAATGAGTAAAAATATCCCACAAGAAGAGAAATGGAGTTAGGATAAATATGTTATTTTTCTCCTATACTTTTTTCCTACCTTATGAAAGCAAACTACCTTCCCTGTGAGGTTAACTTCTGGAAAAATCTTACAAGATAGCAATAATTCATTTAAAAAGTTATTTCTATTAAGTATTCAGAGCTGTTTAATATCCTTTAGGAAAACAGCATCTGTAGTTAACATTTATAAAAAGATAGAACTATCGCTAACTTTGTAACTGCTATTTTTTTCTTGTTTATATATTTTTTAATATACACTGCCCTTATCTCTAGGCGTTTGAGAAAAGAAGCACAAGAAGTCAAATGAACCTGTTACTCCAAAGCCACGTGAGATAATATGCGAGGGTTTTCTAAGTCTTCCAGGACCCTAAACTTTGGGATCTTCATTCTTCCTACAGGTCCCCCATCGAGCCACCCATGCACAGGCTGGCGAGCTGGGGGATGCTGAGTACCTGCTGTTTAGATGAAGAGGGAACAGCTGCTGGTGCACCTGGACACACAGGTCCAGGAATTGGAGCAGAAGATGAAAACATAAACCTGTGAGAGGCACCAGGAGCATTCCACTCTATTTACTAAAGTGAAGTTATTCCAGCAGAAAGGGACCTTGTACCACGGAGGTGAAGGGGGGAGAGGTTTGCATCACTCAGCATTTCCCCAAACTTGATTGTGGATCAGAATTGCCTGCAGGTGAGGCTTTAATTCAAGTGGCCCGTACTCTCCCTAGAAATTCCGCGTTAGAAAAGTTGGGTCGAGAGTGAGACATTTTTTATTTACACATTAAAAAAAAATTATTGTGTGACTAATACACCAGGCAATTGTTATATCCAGGCAAGCTTTTTAATCAGTACTCCATTGATAAAAGGGAAGGCCCCACCAGTGACAATAGAATGGGAGCAAGCACCTGTTCAGTCCCATTTTGTGCAAGACTGTGCTCAGTTCTTTATTTTCCTTGAGTAAATTATATCCTCATGTTACAGATGGAGCAACTGAGCCACAGAGAATGAAAATCAGTTCAAGGTGTCACAGCAAGGAATTAGCAGACCAGAAACTTATATTCTCTTCCTTTGTCTACCTTTTTCTGTGTCCTCCCAGAATAGATTATGCCATCGTTAATTGCTTTCATCAATTAAATAAGGATACTATTGGGTATAAGTGATTTTCTTTTTAGTTTAGCAACTTTTAATGTTTTAGCTTCGTGAACACATCTAGAATGTAAATTGAAAACCCCTGTAGCCTTAAAATGACACTCAGCAATATCGAATATCAGCGGAAAGGTCTCATTGTGTATATTGAAAATCCCATCATCCGTTTCCATGCTGAGCTGAAGCAGTGTGATTTTCTCGCTGGCAGGCCATTTATCACTCCCCACCAGCCATCAATAATTGATTAGGGAGATTGGATTCAGCACAATGCAGATCAGCTAGTTTTAACAACATAGAGTTCAGTTTGTGTCAAAATGTGGTAACCCTTGAATCTCTCTGCTTTCTCATCTCTGGGGAGTGTCACTTATTCCCCTCACACCAGAGAGAAAGAAAGAAATGGGCCGAAGGGGAAATAACTAGCCAGTTTGGTTTATGTCAATGGCCCTAAAGTAACTTGCTCCTCACCATTTGTGGTTCTCTCCCTTCCCAAACACAAAGAAAGCCAGCCTATCAGCTTTTTAGTGCAGAGCCTCCAGCCCGTCTTCTATATTGCCTGGACGGAGATGCAGATTCTCACTCAGCCTGTTCCTTCTCTCCTCAGGAACTGTCCGCATCTTCCTTCTCCCCTCCTTTCTATTTCCAAAGAACACCAGTTGCCGAGCAGCAGTCTCGCCAGCTTTTGTGTTGACCCTAGAGATAAGTGCAGAGGCCATTTGCTTTAAAGCATCACAGCAGAGAAACAGGAAGCAAAAGCAATAAACTTGAGTAGGCTATACTTATTATGAAGTCTTAAGGATTCCCTTCTGTGATGCTTCGAGGTTTTCTTGTCTTGATTCCTTTCTAAAGAAAAAAATTTTTTTTTCTGATGCCTGCTCTTAGTTGTGCACTGAGAGAAAGCTCTTCCTTTTTTATGGTGCTTCTTTGACACAAAAATCTGAAGATTCAGTTAACACAGAACAATTTGGACCTCCTCTCAGTCTCAGGGGGCATTTGTTGTCCTGGGGCATTCTCATTCGGGTAAGTTGGAGAAGAAATGAGAATCGCTAACACTGAGGATCAGAAGTGCCACACGAAGCTTTTTTAAATGGAATAACTGATTAATTCCCCAGGGTAGTTTAAAAAACATTTTCCAATTTAAAAATGGATCAATGAAAGCAATGCAATAAAACCCAGAGTGTGGACAAGGTGGGTATAGATCTAGAACCTGCACCCACTTGTTGGCCTGAGTGTCTACTGCTTCTCTGATCACCACTTCACCCATCCAATGGACCTGTTCTCCTTATGGGAAGATTACTGAAAGGTTATCTCCCCCTCCCAAACTGGTAGGCGGAGTTTAACACATGACCAGTGTAAGGTTCTCCCCCTCCCAAACTGGTGGGTGGAGCTAACACATGACTGGCACCTGCCACAGAGACATCTCCAAGACACTGAACCACCAATCAACACAGGCCAGAGTGCCCTTGGGGCTCATCCCTTCCTGTTCCACCCTGGGCCCAACCCCCTCCCTTTCCTCCTTTAAGAGGGACCCCAGGCAAGACACCTGTTGCTGTTGGCTGTTGGCTGCTAGCCCAGATGGGTCTGATTCCCTGTCCCCTCCCTCTCCAATTCTGATCTTTACCTCCATGATGGCTTCCGCCCATTACCGAGGAATAAACTCTACTTTAAAATTCCCTGTTGTTCTGTTTCCTGTTTCCTTTCAAACATAACAATTACCACTGAATTCTTCTTGCTTGGCCAATATTCCTATGATTACAATAAGTCTTTGACATTAACCAAAATATAAGGCAATTTTCTTTTCCCAGAAACTTAAATTCACCCTGTATATCTGCATGTATGATGGTACGAATCAGTTGGTATGGAACTGGGGCTGGAGGCTTCTTAAAAATAAAATTTTCAGACATATGTCTATCCCCCGCCCCCTTTCTGTCCCTCGAGTTTCCCTTTTTTCATGACAAGAGCAGAGACAATCACTGCTTGCACCAACATCAACCAGCTCAGATCACAGTTTAGCTGTCTGCCTTCAGTAACATTTTCTCCCTATCTCAGCAAAAAAATGAGCTGAGTGTATAAATAATGATAAAAGAAAGGCTTAGCTTCTTTCAAAATATGCACCTTTAGAGAAATGAACAAACTTTTGAGCTCAACGATTGCCTAAGGCATTTTAAATAATTTATTTCACTCACCTAGGAAGCAAGAGACATTATATGATTACTTCAATTTCTGTTCATTTTTGCTTTTATATGACCAAAGGCCTAAGCTCCCTCTTGATGCCCTCCTGTAACTCCCATCACGTTAATAGAACATATAAGCACTTTTCAAAGAGGTCAGGGCCGTGCTTACCCCTGAACAATTTCACAGGTGCATATTCTCTCCTACTCTTCCTCCCTGACCTCTGATAGATATATAATATGCCACGCTGATGACAAAGTGATTAATACTGTACTCTGAAGGAATAGGACCTTACTCCTAACCTTTCTCTATCATAAATCTCAAGAAAGATTTGTTTCCTAAACTTTTAAGGAAAGGAGAAAGCATTCAGTGTTAGAAAGAAAACTTTGTGCATCTGAAAACATGAACAGCAAACAAGAAATTAACTCTGGCTGCATCGTTTCATGTAAAAGGATATCTAAAATCTCACATAAAATATCAAGAGAAATAAGTCAGAATAATGCCATGTATAGTTTAACTTATGAGCAAAATATAAATGTTGAAAAATATTGTACCAATAACAAACACTAGTGATCCCAAGAAAATCAAATGGGGAAGTAGATGAGACTTATTTGTGATATTATTCAAGACACATGATTTAACACTCAATTAACAGACTCCCAATATGTACTGAAGCTGGTACTAAAAACTGAGGTTATAAAAATAAAAAAGTCACTTCCTCTGAAAGGGTCGGTAAGCATGTAAAGGAGGAAGACAAAGTGTAAACAGTTACAATGGTGTACGATGGATGAAATGCAGAATATACATAACAATCTCTAACTTAGTCCAAAGAGAGAAGGGAAACTTTGCAAGAGGAGGCACTTGAGAAGTTGTTTAATATCCTTTAAGAACACTATGAAAAGACAGTGTACAAATAAAAAAAATGGGTAGAGAGCATGTGCATGAGGCCAAGGCATGTGACAATAGAGTGCATTTGAAAAGAACTTTACATTTTTACTTTTTTAAAACATGTGCTTACCAAGCAATCTAGCAGTCACACACTTAGCTATTGATTCAACTTGTTTTTAAAGTTGCTCACAAATATTTATGTTATCTTTATTGACAATTACCAAAAACTACAAGAAACCAAGATGTCTTTCAATAGGCAATCAAATGGACTGTATCCACCCACCCTGCACTGTGTTACCACTTACAGATCAAATGAAGCAAGCTATAAATTCACCCAAGGTCATGGGTGTATGAAAGAAGCCAGACCACCAAAGATACATATGGTATGCTTTAATTCATGTGGCACTCTAAAAACTAAAAAAAAAAAAAAAGATAGAAATACATCAATCATTGTCAGTGGTTTAACGAAGATAGTATAGAGGATTCTTAGAGTGATGAAGAACTTTTGGATAGTACCATAGGGGTGGATATATCACACAAGGCATTTGTCGAAATCATGAAACTTTACAGTCCAAAAAAATGAGCCCTCAATCTATGCAAATTTACAAAATTAGCCAGGTGGTAGAGAACTAACCAGGATGGATTGTAGACTGTGACAAAAGTCTACATGACATAATCTCATTGAAGGTGGTGGTAGAAAAAGTTTCTGACCTAAGTAACTTTAGAAATCAGATTCTTTAACTGGAAACTATAAGACTAAAGAGACCATGATGGGGGTGCTCATAAATACTGTACTCTACTTTGGAAAGTTGCATATCATGGGCATATAAATTAAAAATTCTGAAACTGCTTTGCAAATATACTGAAGTTGGATAAATAAGTAAATGGAGGGGAGTTATGTTTCTCACCAATCGAGACTGAAGTTGCAGATACTGAAGGGAAAAGGGAGTAGGTTGAGACTCAGTAACATCATTATGGACTCATGTTTAGATAAATATTATAGGAACAGAATGAAAGATATAATTATAGACATAATGTGTGTAGACAGGTTAGCATACATACATATATTGCCTTGTCCTATCCATTGAAATATCCTAGAAACAATGACACCTGGGTAGCAATGATCTGGATTTCTAATACCATTTTACAGTAAAAGAAACGAGGCCTGGGGGGTTTTAGGATTGGGGCAGAAATATAAAAAATGCTCCTGGGCATCTTCTTGTCCAGAAAGTAAAGAAGTGACCAAAAATAAAAGGACATGGTAGCCAACCTGGAACAGTTTCCAATGGCCAAACCTGGAACAATTTCAGGATAAAAATAAATGACAGAGTACTGAACCATAACCCTATATTAAATAAATATGTATTTTATACTCATATAAATAAATTATTTAATGAAATAAATAAATGGGGGTAGGAGACACACATCTCACATGTAAAATAACTTCAAATAGAGTACTGTTTCAAATGTATTTAACTGTAAACAATACAAATCAATCAGGTGAAAACCAGAAGGAAACTGGAATGAGTGGGGCTAGAACTGCTGGGGTGGGCTAGACTTCCTGTCTGAGGTTGCCATGAGGGGTCCTCTTGGAGGAGGATCTCAGTGTCAAAATGGCAGTCTAACTGGGAGAGGGTCCAGGAAATTCAGGAAATTCAGTCAATAGGAGTAGCAGAGCGGGCAAAGGGAGAGAGGGTCTTAAATGGGTCTGAGGAGGAAAACCACAGATAAAGAAAACAGGTGAGCCCTAAATAGGTTCTTATAAAGGCTTTGCTATGGCAGCCTTAGCAAAGGAGACCACTACTTAGGATGGCCACACAGGAACTAAAACCCCACTTTCTGTGATTTTAATTACTGTTGTGTACAGCACCTCCCCAGAAGGTGTTTCTGAACTTGTTTTAGGAAGCCACAAAAAGAATGCATGGTCTTTCAAGATTATGTCAGAGGCAAAGGAAGGATAGTCACAGGAGACGACATGTTCAGGAAATACAGCTCCAACGTGCATGACTCCATCTCAGTAACACGTTCAATTGGTGGAATGCTGAGAGTGAGAAATAAGCATAGCCAGTGAGCGCTAGTCTCTGGAGTCAGATTTCTTGGATTTAATTAAGGTTCCCTTACTTACTATTTATATTATTTTGGGCAGTTTGTCCCTAATTTTTTTATTTTCTAATCCTTAAAATATAAAGTGCAATAAGTCAGAATAATACCATGCATTAAGTAATACCATGTATAAAAAAGTTCCAATTCATGAGGTGGGTATGAGATTTATGAACAAGTGCAATGAAATTAGATTAGTACCTGATTTGTTATATGCACTCAATAAGCATTAGCTGATACTGTTTATAAAGCAATAGCCTCACCTTTCGATAGAATCATGAATGGAGGTGCAGAGAACTGTCCTGTTTTGTTCACTTCTATTTATTCAAGACCTAGTAGGTCTTGAATAAATAGAAGTTGAACAAATGATTGTTGAACAAATGAAGTTGAACAAAAATGATTGTTGAACAAATCTTACCTAAATTTCATGAAATACCAATTGGAAAGCACATTTTCAAAACAAGGTTTAAAAATTGTGAGACAAAGAAAGAGGATTATTCAGCCCTAGCTTGTTTGGTTCAGCGAATAGAGACAGCCTGCAGACCAAAGGATCCTGGGTTTGATTGCAGGCAAGTGCACATACCTTGGTTGCTGACTCCTTCTGGCTCAGGCCCTGGTTAGGAGGCAAACCAATTGATGTGAGAGGTGTTTCTTTCTGTCTTTCCCTCTCTCTTCCACGAAAAATCAATTTAAAATAACATCATATGGGGATTAACAAAAGAAGAGAAGAAAGATCACTCAGTACTTTCCCATATAACGTCACTACTGTATTCCTCCCCCCTCACTTTGTCCAAAATGTTACCTGAAACTACCAAATGGAGGGACAGTGCCTGTGGTTGGCTTGTCTCTGGGTCATAGGAGAGAGCTGTGTGCATGGAGGTATCTGAAAATGTCCCTCATTGTGTCCCAAGCAGCAAATCCTTCTCTTGTGACCTGCCTTTCCAAGCACATGAAAAAGAAACAAAAATGTGCAGTCACACTATCACCTTCCCTATATGTTCAGTCAGGCAAAGAACACCGTTCTCTGCAGCGCGATCAGCCTCTGCAAGTTCAAAAGCTCTCAGAGCACAAACTGAGCTCCCCTTGGGGGTGGATACAACTTAGGTGGTGGAACTACCTAAAGGAGCACAAAAATAGTTTTCTTGAGACCAAAGGGACACCTGCTAATTGCTAGGAGCCTGAGAGCAGGCATGTGGCTGAACCGTTTGAGGTCTGACAAGTGTTTCATAAAGGTGAGCTGGCTCTGTGTCTGAAGAAGACGTGATCACCTTGAGAACGTGTGGCTGCCAAAAATGCTCCTTTGCTCTGATGATTAACAGGGTTATTATTTATTCTTTCTGTGATTACCCTTGAATATGTGACACAGATCCTTTGTCATCTAAAGAAACACTGTTTTTACATTCCAGGGAGAACACGAGAAGGGTTTAATTACTATCCACGGCATCTGTTTATTTGAGTCTCCTTATGAATAATCATGTAGACCAACATATCCAGATGGCCAGGCTCTCTTGTTTCTCCTGCCTTTTCTTCCTCCCTCATGATTAAAAACATTTTATTTTATATCCAGAAAAGTCACCTATTGAAAGATGTTTGAAGATGTGGCTCCAAATGCCTGAGAGAATATGGAAAAGTAAATCCAAATACCAGGATTTATGCTATGCACGAAATTTGTGTAAGGGACTCAGCCCCCACCTCCATGGCTTAGTCAGGAAGATCATCTGGAAGAATGTTTGGCCTAATTAGCATATTATGCTTTTATTATAAACATTATAGATGGCTGATTCATATTGGTACAGAAAACATACCTCAATCTGTTTTCTGAATAGCACACAAGCCAAGGCACATTATTTGTCCTTTGTAAGGGAAATATAGGGTTTATTCATGATCAAACACATTCAGAAAATACAGTCTGTCGCATATGTCTTAGAGATTCACCAAAAAGCCCAGTGATTTCTATAGTAATTGACTTAAACCTGTTCAATATAGATTCCTAAACTCTGACCTTAGAATAATTTTTTGTGGTTTTCACTTTTATCAAAGTCCTGCAAGATGTCAGCTCTGTGGGTCTCATTTGGGAAAGACTGTCTGCCATACATCAGCTCTCTGCTGGAGAGCCTAGGTCATATTTTATGAGGGTGCATTTGAAGTGCCAATCATTTAGAACTGAACTTGCTCCTTTGGATGACCATGCTGCTTTCCGAACCAGTCATAGGGCGGAGGGCATCCAGCCAAGTGTATCCATCCAATGGTCTTGGAGAATTAGCCTCACTTCTATCTAGAGAGGTTATTTTACGGCTTCCAAAGTAATAGAGTGCCCTATTCTTAATGCAGCATCAATAACAGCAACTGCTTCCTACATAGGCTAAAGATTAACAGGGCTTGGGCAGATTTATAGGGCAGGTTATTACACCCTGGAAATAAGAGGGTGTTACTAATTCTCTTCCCTTGCTTTAATAGACTGACAGCTTCCTGGGCACCAGGGAGTTTCATGACGCAAATAACTCCTCAAACAAACCACCTGGGAGTAGGAAGCTCAGAGGTGACTCTGCTCTCTCTGTGGCCTACACTGTTCACTGCTGTAGAGGGACAGCTGCGAAAACACCAGTTATCACACAGCACTCCTGAAAGTGTGCGATAAACCAGTGCCAACCTAACAAGAACTGGTGTTTGGGTAGGCAAGTGCATACCCCCCACACACACTCATTACACTCTCCTGTGTCCATCAGGATCTATTTCCATCACAGGTCCAGTCCACCATGACCAAATCCACTTGGAGTTCTTCATCTCCTCCTTTTCACCCTAAGAGAGATGTCAGTTGATATTAATTCCTAGAGACACAAAAAGTAATGCTGAACTCTCCAGGTGGAAGCAGGAAGTTCCCATTTCTCCTTCCACGGTATCAGTTCCTGGGATACCAGTTTAGACTTTAGGGTCTGAAATTTCCACCTGTTCAGTGAGGAGTTCAAATCCAGACCAAGGGACCCCACCTGTGCATGAATTTGTGCACCAAGCCTCTAGTCTAATGTTACAGACTAGGATCTGATCCTTGGAGTTTGAAGATCCAGCACATTGTGTTGATCTATTGCAAGGTTCCAAGCATTCTGGGGGAAAACATATGTGCTAAAATAGGCTCCTCCCTTGGAGACATCTATTTGCATCCTCTTCATCCCATCCTGGAGTCAGGATCAGGCTGTGATGTGGTCATTAGGGTATGTCATTGGACCAAGTGTATTAGTAAGGTGGGCAGTATGAATAGTGTTTAGAGGGATGGATGGAGGCAAACTGCCTACATTTAATTATAGCTCTGCTACTAGCAAGAACTAGCATCAACTTCTCTGAGTCTCAGCTTGCTTACCTGTCAAATGTTTTAAAATATTAAAAACTATTATTAACAAGAACAATTATCCTATTCCATATGTTTGGCTGGAAGATTAATTAGTTAATAAATGTAAAGATCTTCAATAGGGTCTGGAATAAACCAACCTGTCAATAAATGTTAGTTTCTTGGCATTTGTCCCTAATTTAATTTTTGAAAAGCCCTACTGAAGTAGGTATCATCATGCCCTATTTGTAAAGACACAGAAGTTCAGGCAGGCCCTCATTTTCCCAGAGTCACGTAGTCAAATAAATAGTAGAGCTAAGATTCCAATCCATTTTCTCTATTACTATTTACAACACTGAACTACATCCATTTAAATTCTATGACACTTAGTGGCTAAAATACTTCCTACTTCTAACTCTACTTCAGTGACATTAACAACAACTCCATAAATTAATATGTGGGTTACACATAATCCAGAAACCACATATAGTGAGATACTATACCATCAATTAAAAGAGTTACTTAAGAGCTGAGGAGTTTGATTATGTTCAGTTGACCCTTAAACAACATGGGTTTGAACTACACAGGTCCACTTATATGCAGATTTTTTTTCACTCGATACAGTATGCAAATGTATTTTCTTTTTCTAAAAACAATGTCTTAACATTTTCTTTTCTGTAACTTATTTTGTTGTAATACTTCAGTATATAATATACATAGCATACAAAATGTGTGTTAATGTACTGTATGTATTGGTGAGTCTTCCAATCAACAGTAGGCTATTAGTATAATAAGGCTTCCGCATCCTTGGTTTCCCAACCATAGATTAAAAATGCTGCTTTCCCTATGCAGCTGGCTGAATTGCAAATAAAAAATCCAAAGGTGCAAAAAACTGACTACTGCTGATTTTGGCGAATTCAAAACTTATATGAGAATTTTAAAAAAATATATGTTTATTTATTTCAGAGAGGAAGGGAAATGGAGAGAGAGAGACATTAATGATGAAAGAGAATCATTGATTGGCTGAATCCTGCACACTCCTACTGGGGATCAAGCCCACAAATCAGGCATGTACCCTTGACTGAAATTGAACCTGGGACCCATCAGTCCACAGGCCAACTCTCTATTCACTAAGCCAAACAGCTAGGGCTTATATGAGGATTTTTGACTGCATGAAGGGGTCAGAGTCCCTAACCTTCACATTGTTCAAGGGTCAACTGTATATCAAAGTGCTTTCATCATAACTGCACACCTATTGTTTCTTTATCACCTACCTGGGCCACATGAGAATTTTGTCTTTATCAGATTCTCTATTGCAGGCAACCAGCTTCCCTGCTTTAAAATCCATCCATGTGCCCTGAGTAGTGTGGCCCAGTTGGTTGAGCATCATCTCATGTGCCTAGAGGTTGCCAGTTGGATTCCTAATCAGGGCACATGTCCAGGTTGCTGGCTGGATCCCCAGTACAGAGTGTGCAGGAGGCAGCCAATCCATGGTTCTCCTTCTCTCTTCATCTCTGTCTCTAAACTCAATAAAAATCTATTTTAACATTATAATTAAAATCAATAAAACATATTTTAAAATAATAATTAAAATTCATCACTGCATTTTCACTAGGACTGTTCTTCCCATTGTTCCTTTAATGGTGGCTTGGGCTCAAGAATATTTCCGTTTCCTTGCCTAACTTTCACTAGAACTGCACATTGGTCTAAGTTACTTCTGCTCAACTTTCTTTCCTTCCACTCAGCCTATTTTCTCTTTTCTTCCTTCCTTGCCTCTCCTTCAATAAGGGTCAGACTTGTATCATGATTCACCAGTTTTCTCAGGCTATCCCAGTATCACATCCATTTTATTTCAAAAACATTTTCCCTAATTCATTTCTTATCTATTCAATTCCAACTTGGCATCTGCTTTTCAGAGGACTTGGATAAACTTCATAAGTTGCAGGACAGTTATTTGCTGTCTCAATTCTAAGTTTCTCACCTTACCATCTAGATAGTCATTAGTGTTTATAAAAAATATTACATATGTCCAAAAGGGCAATTGCCACATTGTATATACATTTTCAATGCCAAGGGTACAACTTATAGTTAAAGTGACTTCTTCTAAAGGAAGAAGAAAGGAAGGAAGGAAAGAAGGGAAGAAAAGATATTTATTGAGTATCTGCTATGCTCTAGGCATACTGTTCTGATGGACAGTTTCCTTTCAATTCCAAAGGAATCTTATAATTCAGATTTGCAAATGAGATTGAAAATGTATAGGTATAATATGAGCAACCCAAAACTCAGGGAGGTGGAAGAGCTCAAAATGTTTAACTCTTTTTTAAAAAAGTTTGTGCTCATTTTTGTATATTATAAAGAAACTAAAATACAGTATTTTCTACTGCATTTTAGATATACTTTTCAAGCAAAACTGAATATAATTATGTGAACACACACAAATGTGTACACCCACAAACAGTGAGATACCCATATATATGTATATGTACACACACAAACATATAGCTGAGGGTAATATGATTACAAACATATACATGTATGTATATAAATATATAAGTACATATAGACATGGATATATAAGCTCAGACATAGATTCTGCACACAAAGTCTTTTTGTGTGCCATACATGTTTGAGTTATCCAAACCCATGGCACATATTATCATTAGGATCCTTTGTTACCATGAACTAATCTGTTGTTACTAAATTAGGATTTAACATTCAGATGCCTGAAGATGCCAATGAAGACAAAGTATCAGTAATGGCTGGTGGGTTGTGATCTATATGTGAAGTCCATTCAGTTCTGCTAATGCCATTAGATCTGTGAAGTAGGAGTGTCCCAGGTGCCCATGAGAAAACCAATAGCTCAGCCTAGGAAACTGGCATCCTGCTACGGGGTCCTGTTGGAATCTATACTGGCCTCTGCCAATGCAACCAGACTTATCAGTAGTAAATAGATTATATCATCCAAAAATTCAAGAAAAAACACATATCAGCTTTCATAAATGCCTCAATTTATGAACTCTTCTATAGACAATAATAAAGTAGGAGAATTGGTATGAATAACAAGTTCCCATGCATTGAAAGCCCACTATATATTTTAAATAGTACTAAGAGCTTTTGAATGCATTATCTCTCATGTCATTGCATGTCCAAATTATATCCTATATAATAAAAGGCTAATATGCAAATAGACGGAAAGGTAGAACAACCAGAACAACTAAACAACTTAACAATTGGTTGCTATGATGTGTGCTGACCACCAGGGAGTGTGTGCAGAACATGGTGGGAGTTGGCACCACTCATGGTGGGAGTTGGGATGGTGGAGCAGGTGAGCGGGTGCGCCAGTCCAAGGGGGCACCAGTCACTGTCATCGGGTTGAGCCTCTGGTTGTTACTGAAAATTCTTTGCTCCCTCATGCACTGTGGTCCCACCCAGCACTCACACCCAAAGTCCAGCACTAGAGTCACTGCTCACACTCACTGCTGGTGCCCAGCACTGATCACAATCACTTGGTGCCATCAGCAGGTGCAAGTGGTGGCTGCCAGCCCTGATTGCCCCTAAGTGCTTCTCCACTTCCCCCTGCTCCTGAGGGGCAATCAGGGCAGCAGCTGTGGCTCACACCTGCTGACTGTGTCAGCCCCACTTGCACCCCTTTGCACTGGTCCCAATAACTCTGCCCCATCAGTAGGTGTGAGCAGGGCAGGTGCCATCAACACATGGGAACAGCAGCAGTGGGAGCAAGTGGGGACCATGGGCCATAGCGGGGAGGATGGGCAGAGACCCATTCATGTACCCACTGTTGCTTTGTGGCCCACAGTTCCTTTCAAGGTGCACAAATCTGTTCACAATTGCGTGCACAACTGGGCCCCTAGTTGTTAATAAGGAGCTGCTCCTGGAGCTGTCCTTCTCCAATAGGTAGGCCTCTGAAGTACTAACACCCACCTGCTCTCTCTTTTTTGACAATTTAATTTGATCCCCTCTCCATTCTCAGTTATCACCAGTGACTCACCCCTTATCCCACAAACATACACACTCAGTCCCATCTTATATAATAAAGTGATAATATGCAAATTAAACCTCTCACCCTCATAAGATGGCTGTCTACGACCAGGCTAGGAGGGGGGTTAGTGAGGGACAACCAAATGACTGAACAAGCAGACTGTGTGGGGTGACCAGGCAGGCAGGGTTGTTAGTGAGGAATGACCAAACAACTGAACAAGCAGGCTGTGTGGGGCAACCAGGGCAGCAGGGGGTTGTGAGGAGCAACCAGGCCAGCAGAGGGCCAGTTGGAGGCAACCAGGCTGGCAGTGGTGGACAGCTAGATGTGACCAGGCCAGTGTTGGGGGGGCAGTTAGGAGTGACCAGGCTGGCAGGGAGAGAGCAGTTGGGGGCAACCTGGCCAGCAGCAGGGGCAGTTAGGGACAACTAGGCTGGTAGGAGGGACAGTTAGGGGTGACCAGGCAGGCAGGCAGGTGAACAATTTGGAGCCAGCCATCCAGGATTGTGAGAGGGATGTCCAACTGCAAGTCAGACATCTTCTGAGGGGTCCTAGATTAGAGAACATGCAGTCTGGACTGAGGGGACCTTTCCTCCATGCACAAATTTTGTACACTGGGCCTCTAGTTATTTTTATATTATCCTCAGCATGTATAAATGTCCTAGACCCCTAAAGGGATTGTCCAACTTCACCTCTGAACAAAGAACCAGACTCATTGCATTTTATGTGCTCTACAAGGTAGTGCTCATCACAGTAGTGATGGCAAGGGGTTCATGCTGGCTCCCAGGAAAGTAACTAGAAGGCTCTATCTGAGCCCCCCTGTGGCTGCCTTAGCTCTCCTTCATCAGCCTGCATAGAAATAGTCATGCTCCCATCCTTTGATCAGGGATCACTGGCTATAAGTGTGACCAAGCTGTTGGGACTTAGATTAAAACAATAGTTGCATCCAGGCAAGTGATGTTGAATGGCACTGATGCCAAACTCTTTCCTAATCAATCATGAAAATGAATAATGTGTGGTAGGCTCAAGTTTGGGTTGACAAGTGGGTAACTAAAGAGGGTGATTTCCATGTACAACAAAGAAGAAAAGTATGAGTGCACAAGTATTAAAAAGCAGAGCTGGCATTTAAAATGAGGGAAGCCTTGGCTCAACCAGTAAAGGAGATATTATTGCCTTTGAGGCTTTTTCTAGGGCACTAAGTGAACACAACCTTGAACTATCAACTAATGTAATGTTAGACATTGGTCAAAATTTATAAAAGTTTTTTTTTGTCCTTTTTTTTGATACAGAGCACAGAGTGTTTTGAAACTCCTGTCAACACCTTTCCCTTACTACAAAAAACTTATGTCTATTACTGTTTAATTTGTAAATGTTAGATTTCATTGTCCGCTGATTTTGCACACAAACAATCCCACTTTGTTGTGTTTTGTGACTTTACCATTGAAGTATTACAGATGTCGCCCTTTTCCCCCATTGGCCTTCCCAGCCCACTACACCCCCTCCCCATGCCTTCCTCACACTATTATTTGTCCATGGGCTACACATATATGCATATGAAGCATTTGTTTAATCTTACCACCTTTATTGTTTGGTTGAGAATTGGAGTGAAATTGAGAATGGAGCTCTGGCCATGTGCACAATCTGAAAAAAAAATAGGATTTTTATGAGTTGGCTTTAGGGGAAGAATTTTCAATCTTTTGAACAGGTTGCGTTAATGAAATATAAATATATAAGTAAGTAGCTTACTCATGCTTCTTGCTATAACAGATTAGCTTGTAGTACACAAATCTTCTACCCAAAACAAAAATAAATGCTGACTAAAAGACAAAGCATATTTGCTTGAAAACACTGTGGAGCTATGAAGATAGCCCAAGCTTAGACCCAAATTCCAGAAAAAAAAAGGATGGAATGTCATCCCGATAGCCAGAATCAGTCTTTCTCTTGAAAAGAAGTAACACCAATCTTAAAATCACTTCTCCAGAGAAGAAATGAAAAGACTTTTAGCTCATTTTGCAAATCAAAAATGTCAATATGAAAATGTCATGAAGCTATAATAAAGGAAAAAAAATTCAAATCAATCTCTCATAAATGTAGATACAAACACACTAAACAAAATATTAGAAAATCATCCCCAGTAATAAAAACTCCAATGAATACATCTATAATAAAAAAGCATAATGTGCTAATTAGACCGGATGCCCTTCCAGATGAAGCCAGGCTGAGAGGGAAGCCCAGGTCCCGGGTGCCAGAGGACAACTGGGGGAAGGAAGGCCTACTATTGCATAAGTTCTGTGCATTGGGCCTCTAGTATAACATTAAAACTTAGGTACAGTAATCCCCTTTACTTGCAGTATCACTTTTCACAGTTTCAGTTAAAAGATGTATTCCCCCATGGATAAGTGGTGACTACTGTAACTAAAATGTATACCAATAATTCAACACAGTTTTAAATGTCAAAGTTATCAAATTCTCTCATTTGTCCTAACCAAAGCAGAAAACCATGTGACTATCTCAATAAAGGAGGAAATCACACCGCATGCCATATATAGAATCCATTTTAGGTAAAGATCTAAATATGAATGACAAAACAATAAAGGTTCTAGAAGATCAAACATGATCATCTTTTCATGACCATGGGTAGGTACAAAATAAGCAATAACCATACAAAAATGGTGATGGACTAAACTGCTTAAAACTAAGAACTTTTGTTTATTGAAAATGATGTCTAGAGAGTGGAAAGGCAAAGCAAGGCAAGCCACAGAGTAGAGGAATATATAAGCAATGCATACCTTCCACAAAGCCCTTGACTCCATAATATATAATGAAGTCCTCTAGATCAATAAGAAAAGGCATTAAGAAGAATTCAAATAAAATACAAACATAAGACTTGAACAGACATGTCAGAAAAGGTGATACACAAACAGTCATTAAACATATTAAAATATGAGTAACCTTCTTATTCATCAGGGCACATAAATAAAATTCACCATAAAATACTATCATACAATCGTCCAAATGGTAAAGGGACAAAAGACGGGTAAGTATTGGCAAGAATATGAAGCAGTAGCACCTCTTATATTTTGCTGGCTGAAGTAACACGAATATAATTACCTTGGAAAGCGGTTGCTTTGAAGTGGAACATAAGGATGTACCCAGTAGAAAGGTGTACCTACATATATTGAAGCATGTATACAAGTATGTTTACAGTAATCCTGTTTTTGATAGATTAGCCCCACATTGCTAACAGCTTCATTATTCCACAAAATTAGAATGGGCAAAAAACAGCTACACTCATGCACTGGAATATTGTGCAGCAAAGGGAATGAACTACTGCTGCTACTCACAAAAATATGGGTAAATATCAGAAATACAATATTGAACAAAGCAAGTCAGACCTAAAAGAATACATACCGTAAAAATGTATCTGTGGAAATAGAAGTCTGAAAAGTATGTATCTTTGGGGAGAAGTCGTGGGTGGAAAGAACCAGGAGTTGGGCTTTGGAGATGTTGGTAATAGCCTCTTTGTAGGCTCTGTGTACGTGTGTGCCTTCCTTTTGTAAAAACCCATCAAGCTGTTCACCAATGATCAGGGCTCAGGTTGCTGGTCTGCTGGGATTGGTTGTCATGGTTGGCTGTCACGGGTGGCTATCATAGTTGGCTATCATGGTTGGCTGTCACTGCCTTCTCTGTCCTCTTCATTGCAGGACCAAGGCAGAAGAGTATGCAGTTCTTTTAGTGGAAGGAAAATAGAGCAAGACACAATCACACGATGCACCCTGACCCTGCTGCTCAGGGGACGATGGGCCACTTCACTTACATCATGGCCAGCGCAAGTCACAGGACACCTAGATGCCCACAGGGCAGCAACAACAGTCGTGCCCCTGGGCTGGGGAGGAGATATTTTGACAAATACTGCCATTTCCCCCAGTGATTTTCTTTTGGGCAGAGTGATTTCACACACTTAAATAGCAAACTGTTTCTTTCTTGATAAATTTAAAGCATTCAATTGAAACAAGATAAAAAAATGGTTTTTAAGAATTCCCTCAAATCCTCAAAGAAATTATAGGAAATTGATTGCAAATAAAACTGCTCGTAAATCTGTTGGGTAAGATTTCTCTGGTAGCAAGGTTTACAAATGCCCGGACGATTCATCCCTCTCATCTATCTGCCAAACCTGAGTTACTAATCACACCGAATTGCAACTTCAGAGCTGTTTTGGAATCTACTTTTATTCTGACCCCAGAGGTGTTATTTATAAAACCACTGTGGAAAATTTTAATTGGGTAAATAGAACATTTCCCCACTCCCACCCCCGGAATGATCAGAGTATATATGCAGGTATATAACCAATTTAAATGCAAATGATTCAGATTAGATTAGTTATAACTGAACTCCTTTAAATCATGTATAGTCTTAAAAACATTTCATATTTCTCATAAATGAATAAGATTAACCTTTCTGTCCCCTCAGTATAACTAAGATGACTTTGAACTGTCACTATGAGAAAGACAAATTGTCGGTGTGTGAGGAGTTTTGTCTCTGTGGGACTGGCAGGTGCTAATGTGAGGACCTACTGTGTGTCAGGAAGCCTCTTAGGCTATTTTATACACTAGCTCATGTTTTTCACAACTAGTGGTGCTACCGTTTCCTTTTACAGAGAAAACTCTTGGTGTATCACCTATAATGTCCCCAAAAGTCCTGCAAAGTACAGACCCCCAATTATCGTTGCAGAATAATATGTTCCAAGACCCCAGTCATTGTCTGTATCTGTGAATACTTCCCACTCTATATACTATATTTTGTGTGTTTTTTCCTATACATACATACCTATGAGAAAGTTTAGTTTGTAAATTAAGAACAGTAAGAAATTAACAGCATTAAGTATTAATAAAAATAGAACAAGTATGACAATATACTGTAATAAGTTATGTGCATATGGTCTCTCCTCTCTCAAAATACCTTACTGTACTCTGCTCACTCTTCTCGTGATGATGTGAGATGGTTCAATGCCTCTGTGATGAGATGAAGTGAAGTGAACGATGTGATGAGATGAAGTGAATGTGAGGTAGCATTAAGCTACTACGGTATTTGAACTGATGATATGTCAGAAGAAGGATCAAATCTAACACACATTTCTTTTTCCTTCTTTACAATTTCATGGACCGAAGATTCATTCTTAACATAATCTTAGCAAACTCAGCATACCATTTTTTTCCTTAGTAAGTTAAGAACTTGCACCTTTTTACTTAAGGGAAGCACTTCACAATGTCTCTACAGCATATCTGAATTGTCAGCATTACTACTGTTGCACTTTGGGGCCATTATTAAGTGACATAAGGACGATTTGAATACCTGCACTCTGGGACTGCATATGTCCACTGATAGTCAAGTTAGGGAGCCAGTGACTAATGGTTGGGATGCACGTACAGTGGGGGAAGTGTATAGTGAGGGGATGTGGTAGAGTTGGGGGAATTTGTGTCCTGGGCAGAATGGAGTGGAACTGTGTGAGATTATATCATGCTACTCAGAACAGAAAGCAATTTAAAACTTCCGGGTAGTTTATTTCTGGAATGGTTCATTTAATATTTTCAGACCACCATTTAGTGGTTTCTGACCCAGTAACTGAAACTACAGAAAGCAAAATCATGAATAAGGGGGTGCTATACTATATCTACCTAAATAATTTACTCAAATTCATATAGCTATTAACCCAAAGTTCATGGTTCTCTGACAAACCACCCTCACCCTTCTTTTCTTCCACTCTAGTAATAGTTGGAAACTCTATAGTCTCATAGCAGTGCTAACAAAAAATCCTCACATTGCAATACCCTATGTATATTAATTACCATTTCAGTTTTAATTTGATCATAACTTATTTTGTATCCATTGCCTTCTGAACAGTGAAAGGAAACTTGTAAATAAACTGTGATAGACATGGTTCATCACCAGGTACACTGTAAGTTACAATGTTTTGTAGTATCACTAACTTACAAGGCCTCCTCATCAACCATATCAAAGATTACAAAATGAAGGTGATAATAACCACAACAGGTATTTGTGTGTGTGTGTCTGTGTGTGTGTGTGTGTGTGTGTGAGAGAGAGAGAGAGAGAGAGAGAGAGAGAGAGAGAGAGAGAGAGAGATGTAGGCACAAACTCACAAATAAGTTGGGGATAAAGATCTCTGAATGGACAGATGGAAGAATCAGTTGATAACCTAACCAGTTAGTGTAGTAATATGTACCATCAAACGCATGATAGCTGTTGGGCTTTCCTCACTCTAATTTATAGCAGAGATAGAATGGAAGGACTGATGATGGGATTTAGAACAGCCCAGATATCTCTTTAACTACACCTAAACTTGCAGATTTTAAAGTAGAAAAGAGATACTTCATGGACACTTGCTTCTGTCTTCATGTCTTGGGCTGTATTCCTTAATGAATAATTATTAAAACCTCAGTTTTTGTTTTATATAAGAACAAGATAAATATTGAAAATATATATTTTAAAAAAAGCAATTTTAAGTTACTTATGTCTTATGTTGCAATATTTATTTTTACATATTAGAAAGATTCCTTAGTAAAGAAGAAAATGTATTTTTTGGCAGTAGGGTGCAGAGGACCTAAATAGACTTTTCCAAAGAGAACATGCAAATGGCCAAGATACATATGAAAAATTCTCAAGGTCACTGACCATCAGAGAGATGGAAATTAAAATGACAATGAGGTGTTACATCACACCTGCAGAATGGCTACCATCAATTAAAATAAAATAAAAAACATACTGACAACTAAGTGGAGAAAAGGGAACCCTTGTGCACTGTGATGGGAATACAGACTGGTACAACCACAATGGAAAACAGTGTGGCGTTTCCTCAGGAATTTAAAAATGGAACTGACATTTGACCCAGTGATCCCATTTCTGGGACTATATCCTAAGAAGCCTGAAAACCCAATTAGAAAGAATAAATGCATACCTATGTTCGTAGTAGCATTATGTGCAATAGCTAAGATCTGGAAACAGCCCAAGTGCCCATCAGTAGGTGAGTGGATAAAAAAGCAATGGTACCTTTATATCATAGAATACTAGGCAGCAATAAAACTTACCCTTTGAGGCAGCATAGAGGGGGCATCTGTATACCTTCAACAATAAGTGTTTTTAAAGTGCATTTTCATTAATGCACAGACCCATTTCTCCTTCGTATGCATTGTTCATGTTCACTACTGGCAATGAAGATAGGTCGTATGGCCACCTTGGTGTGATCAGAGCCCACGCTGCCCTGCATGGGTCTTGCCTTTGCTGCGTAGCTCCCTGCCCCATCCTGTCCTGCTCACTCCTAGGGGTTCTCTGACCCCAGCCCCGCCAGGTCCTGTGTCTCAAGGAGCCCTTTACAATCCTCGTGTATTGGCAAATGCAATAAATAAAGTAACGTTTTATGTGAAACAAACAAATTCCATTTTAACATATCTTCCATTGATTTTCAAGGGTCTTGTCAGGAAGGAGGAGAAAAGGGACAAGGAAGAAGAGAAGGAAAGAGAACTGATGATAATTATCATCTACAGGAAAAATTCCCGACTGTAGTTCTTTCATTTTTATCTTTCCCAATGTCTGGGCCACTATCTCTACACAGTCTCATTATACATATTGATGTGCTTTTACTATTACTTTAATGAATGACACAGCATCTATGTTTATAGCATCAGCCTTCCCATTCAATCTCTGAACAATATAAAAGTTCAGAGACAAGAGATCCAAACAGACCTTTTATTTATTTTCCCAATGTCTGGGTGGATGGCACTTAAAAATATTCTGATGTTATACAGAAGAGTCAACCTTCACTTATCTATGTGAAAATAATCACTCACTTAGGACCACACAGTTGTTGTTTTGTCAAAAGAGACCTATTTTTTTCAAATAAGTATTCTAACTTTAATTAATCCAAGGTTGTTCCCACTGTGGAGCACTCCTACAGCCTCACAGCTATGCCCGGTGCTTCTGGAATGTTTGCCCCCGAAGGTGCAGATGATTCCAGCTGAATTAGCACATTGCTCTAGATCAGTGGTTCTCAGCCTTCCCAATGCCGCGACCCTTTAATACAGCTCCTCGTGTGGCGGTGACCCCCAACCATAACATTATTTTCATTGCTGCTTCATAACTGTAATTTTCTACTGTTATGAATTCTAATGCAAATGTCTGTGTTTTCCGATGGTCTTAGGTTCTACAGCAGCAGTTCTCCACCTGTGGGTCACATAAGATCATCGGAAAACAGAGATATTTACATTATGATTCATTAACAGTAGCAAAATTATAGTTATGAGGTAGCAACAAAAATAATTTTATGGTTGGGCGTCACCACAACACGAGGAACTGTATTAAAGGGTCGTGGCATTAGAAAGGGTGAGAACCGCTGCTCTAAATGGTACCACTTCCTGGGAGTCCTATATCCTGAAACACTCAACTTCCAAAACAATGCTGTGTAGGGCCCAATATATAGATAGATAGATGAAGACATATATAATTTTTATGTAAGAATCTTTGATTTTAATGTGTTGGCATGAAAAGTATATTGTTTTATTTTGTGTCTGAATTTCAGTTAATAATAACTAGTCACCAGTTAACTATATTTTCATTTGCTGAGTGCTCGGCACAGAGGCAAGTGCTTTTTAAGGGTTATCTAATTTAAGCCTGATAGCACCCCTAGAGGTTAGTGCAAGTATATTATAGCAAGAATGATTATATTGTAATAAGTGGATTTAAAAATAAAATTACATGAAATGTAGTGCCATGTTATTAACAAGGTAATGGAGTGAGCAGTGTGAGTCTGTGTAGTGAACCCGGTGGTGACAGTCTGGGGTCTTGGGGCCTGGGAGGAAGGTCAACACAGCTTCACAATCCCAACCTCTACCAGTTTGGCCTGGAGTTTGGCGCCATCTGTGGGTGGTTTTTAGTTCCAGCGGTTGAATATTCTGGACAAGTGGTCAATATAGCAACCTCAGAGAGTTGGTGCCCATTTCTTTTAGCTCTATTCAGAGAGACAGGGACTCCCTGACAGCCTAACCGCCTCAGAAAGTAAGAGGTTTAGCCCATCCTTATTAGAGAAGGTAATTGAAAGAGAAATTGATCCAATTTCTAACATGTAATAGGCAGCACTTTGGGACATGGTATCACAAAGGTTTAACTTATTTGCAATTTGAAGAGCAACTTTCCTATGTTAATGCAGCTATTAAGAGGTGGAGACTCATGGACCCAGACTACAGTGTGGTGACTGCCATAGAGGAGAGGGGGTAAGAGAGGGTATAGAGGGATAAAATGGTGATGAAAGGAGACTTGACTCAGCGTATGAACACACAATGCAACATACAGATGATGTGCTATAGAATTGTACGCCTGAAACCTGTATAATTTTTAAAACCAATGTTACCCACATTTATTCAATTAAACACACACACAAAAACAAACAAACAAACAAACAAACAAACAAAAAAACAGGTGGAGATGCATGGGAACCAAAGCTGATCTTGTTGATAAAATATGAAAATAGGAAATTGTCCCAGGACACATGGGAATAAATGCCAGAGCCTATATGCAACCAAAGTCAGTATACCTTCCAAGTCAACATTAGCTATCCAGTATCCAGGAGGTGAGATGAGGAAGAAATAAAAAAATATATAACAGATATTTAAAAGTTAATAATTTATGTGCCATATTTCATTTGGGAAAATCTTGGTGGAAAACATGATTAGAGGTAGAACATGTGAAGTCCGTCATCTAGTATAAATACTTCACTTAAAAAAAAAAAGAAGAAAAGAAATGGAACACCTAGCAAGCTCCCCTTCATCATCTCTGAATTTTTATATTAATTGATTTGAGGGGTAATTTCATGAACTGCACTTCAGCATCCCTCCCCCTGCAGACGCACGCCCTGGTCCTGGGCCATTACGGGAGCCGTGGGTCCCAGTCAGTGAGCTCCAGGGCCAGGGCTTGGCTGCAAGTCTGTCTGCTGCAGAGCCACAGGCTTCCCCACACAGCCCGTGTCCTCCTCCCAGCCCCCATGCTGCTAATTCCCTCTGAGACACTGAAATATCTGTCTTCAGCGTCCCCTTTCAAAAGGCAGACAAGAGCATGGGTAAGCTGGCAATTGTTATTCAGCGAGGCGCAAGGAGCAACCTTGTGAATCAATCACTCATGTAAGACCAGGCCACCATCCATTCTGCCTCCCAGGAAGCATGAAGCCTGCGAGGATCCTCGTTTCTTTTCTGTGAGGGTGAGCAGAACAAGTTAACCGCAAGAGGATCGATGTCAGTGCACTGGGCTTTCAGGTCCAGTAATCCACTGGTCAGCCCAGTAGTGCCCTTTAAGGACCAGGGAGACAAGCATCACTCTATGTGGTGAAGCATGAAGGGGATAAACCAGAAATGCCCCGATAAAGGCAGGAGTAAATGGGGTTCAGGTTCACTCCTTTTCTTATTTAGTGCTTAATGTTATCAGAGACTTGGCCAATCATACAGTTTAGAGATTAAAAGTAGCCTTAGGCTAGAGAGACAGAACTCCTGGAAACGCAGCCAAGCTCTCCAGAACATCCTTCACAGATTCGGGGCCCTGAGCCCACAGTGGCACCTGCAGCCTATTCCACCCAGTGGCAGTGCCCCATAAAGTCAGTTTCCTTCCTCACATGGAAGGAAACAAATACTTTTTAAAATAATACTGAGGAAATTTCATTAGAAAATGAATGGGTATGTTTCTATCAATGAAGATTGAGGATTGCCTAACAAAATCAGCAATTAAATGGCCACCATAGCAAATAGCTTCAATTTTTATTTTATACCCAGATTTGTTTATTCTTGGCTGGAGTCCCCCAACTTTTCATGAGCATGTTCTTGACATCATCCTGGGCACAGGGAAATACAATATCAGAATAAAAATGGTTTCATGATTTGCATTTGATCACAGTTTTTAGGGAAGATAGATGAGAAAGCTAACAAGTTTAAAACAGTTAAATTCTAGTGAAGACTGTGGATCTGATGCTATAAAAGCCCATTGAAGAGGCATCTAATGAAATCCAGATTTGTGTGTGTGTGTGTGTGTGTGTGTGTGTGTGTGTGTGTGTGTGTGTTTGTGTGTGTGTGCAGGATTATCATGCAATTAAATGTTGAAGACGAGCCATATATGTAGTATCTTGAGGATGGATGGAAGGCTTTGCAAACAAAGACAATAGCTGATTCAATGGCAGGGAACACAGTGATATTTGGGAATCCACAAACCACTTTGCTCCATCTGCCAAAAGGGTATTGAGATTCACATCTCTGGTTAGGCAAATTATACATCTCATTAATTTTACAGCCTTGCTCCTCTCTTTGGATTTGCCATAGCTTGATTCAATTTTCTTTGTTTCTTTTTGAGATTAAAGCTGATTGACCTTTGAGAAAGAGAAAGGGATATTTACGTGTATTGGCAATCGATTTGTTTGAAAGTCAAAGCTACGCAGAGGTTATCTTACAGAGCTGCACAAATTTAGTAAGCACAGTGTTTACTCCAGTAACATTTCCACTTTGCCCGAAGCATTTTTACTCTGCCTGACCTTTATATAACACTTTAATATTCATATTTGGCTGCTGAACTTTCACAACTTTGTACAGTTTCAAAGCTGCTAATCTGATCATGTCTCTCAGTTCCTCTCACCTTTCTCATTTTTGTCACTCTGCTGACAGCAAAAGAAGAAACAGATTTCATTTAAATTTTGTGTCATTCAGGACCGATGACCCAGGGAAATATTCAGGGCATACCTTCCCTTCAACAAGAATAATGTGGGTAAGGAAATTCGAATGAATATAGCAGTTCATGGTATGGACTCAGTTGCATCAATCAATCATTTGCTTACTCTCATCCTAATGTCAGGCGATGTTCTAGGAGCTGAGGCAAATAAATTCATGTGGTTCCATTAAGAATTACCCTCAACCTGATTGAAAATATGAAACACATAAATTAACTCATTTTATTTATTCACTCAACACACATTTCTACAGCGCATATGCTGTGTTATAGGGCACTGATTCAACAGCGAACAGGACACAATCCTCACCTTCAAGGCACTAGCTTGTATTCGCATGGAGAATGCTGACAAGGGAAAAGAAAATTGCAATGCGTTGTAACAATTATTAGAACAAAAATAAGCCCAGGGTCACCAAAACCAATCTTGGAAACTCCGGAAAGACTCTCGAAAGCTGTGACCTCTTAGGTGAAATCTGAGGAGTGAAACAGAGTTTTCCAGTTTAAGAAGGAAAGAGTGCTCCAGTCTGGCATGGCTGAATTGTGTCCTCCAAAAATTCATTATTTGAAGCCCTAACTTCAGAATGTGATTGTATTGGGAAATAGAACATTTAAAGCGATGATTTCATTTAAATGGTGCCCTCCACGTAGGCCCAACCTAATCCAATATCACTGGTGTTGTTTTAATAAGAATAGGAAACTCAGGGACACTGGGGTGGGGAGGGGCACACACACTCATGGAGAGAGGCCTTGGGAGACACCAAACTTGTTGACACCTTGATCTCAGGCTTCCAGTCTGCAGAACTGTAAGAACGTAGTGAGTGAGTGTGTGTGTGTGTGTGTGTGTGTGTGTGTGTGTGTGTGTGTGTCTCTCTGTGTGTGTGTGTGTCTCTGTGTGTGTAAAATCATGAGGCCAAACCAACAATGAATACTGGTTGGAGAACTAATGATGGAGCTGGTGGATATAAAGAGAGAGCAAGCATGGTCTGAGCAGGGGCATCTGTGGTGGGGTGGGAGGACATTGGCACTGGAAGCAGTGGCATAAATGACCAGGTACAAGGAAGCAGAGAAGCGAGGGAACATCCAGAAAAGAGGTGCTGTGAAGCAGAGATGAAACATGCATTTTCATGGAACAGATGGATTCTCAGCGCAATGGTGACAGCCCGTGCACCAAGGTATCTCAGGAAGATAAAACATAAAACCCAATTATGTGAAGGCCTGGAGCTATCTGAGAGTATAAGGCAATGGCAGTCTTTCAAGCTCCCAGTGATCCCTCCCCAGCTCTCCGTAACCTCTTCACACCAGTGTCCCCCAGGGTTCAATTCCTGGTTCTCTTCTCTTCACTTTCCACATTCCTGTTATTGAGATCTTTAAATGCCCCCTTATCCTCATGCCTCCAAAATATATTTCTCAAGCCTAGATATTTCTTCATAACTCCAGACTCTCTGATCTTATATCTTTACCTAGATGTCTAAAAGGCATCTCATATTCAGTATATCATAAACTTAATATTTTATTTCCACCCCACCCCCCAAATCCTACTGCAATCCCAGTTAACTTCATAACTGTTTATGTCAATTCTTTATTTACAGAAGTTCAAACCAGAAACCTTAGTTGTCCTTGACTTTAACCTTTCTCTCATATTCCAACTCTAGACCATCAGTACACTGTATTGGCCCTTCCTTCCAAACATATCTGAAATCCAACCACTTAGAGTACCCCCCTCTCACCGTTTTCAAAGAAAACAATGGCATTCCTCACTGGATTTTTGCAAGTTTCTTCTAAGTGGCCTCTGTTTTTATCCTCACGCACCCCCCCCCATGTTTATTCTCCTCACAATAGCCAGAATCATCCTCTTAATAGTTCAATCAAGTGTCTAAACTCTAGCACTATTGGCACTTTGAGCTATATGATACTTTATCATGGAGGCAGTCCTGTCTATTATAGAACACTAGAAGCCCAGTGAACGACATTCGTGCACTGAGGAGGAGGGTCCCTTCAGCTCAGCCTGCATCCTCTCACAGTCCGGAACCCCTCAGGGGATGTCCGCCTGCCGACTTAGTGGGGAGCTGGTCTAAGCCAGCAGGTGGACATCCCCTCAGCACTGCCTCAGAGGCAAGAGAGGCTCTTGCCACCACCACTATGCTCACAAGCTGTGAGCCTGGTTTCTTGCTAAGCGTCTGCCCCCTGTGGTCAGTGCATGGCATAGTGACTGGTCACTGCTGTTTTGTCAATTTGCATATTAGGGTTTTATTATATAGATTTATTTAGCAGAATACCTGATCTCTACTCACAAGGTAATAGCAGCACCTCTCCTCACAGGTACAACAACAAAAAGTGTCTCCAGGCATTACAAAATGTCCCCTTGGGGGAGTGGGGGCCTGGAATATGATCATAAAGTAAAAAATAAAAAGTCAGGACAAAATCCTAAGTCTTTTTAAGGGATTATAAAGACTAACCCCTCTAGTCTCCCCAGCCCTTCTCCATGCCTTTGCTCTGTTGCTCACTCTCTCTCCCTTGTGCTCTCTGCTCCAAACCCACTGGCCCCTCCTGTTCCACTGAACGCCAGGCATGCTCCTGGGCCTTTCCCAGGATCAGCTCACTCCTTACCACTTTCAAGTATTGGCTCAGTTGTCATCTTCCAAATGGGGCCCTCCTGATCACCCCACTGAACTTCACAACCCAGGACCATCATCTCTGTGGCACTGACACCAACTGTCTGCTCCTAATTTGGCTACCACTTACCTCCTAACATACACAATGTACTGATTCACTCAAGAGACATTTACTCCTCTCAGGTAGCCACTGGTCTATGCTGCCGGAGTTGGGGAGTAAGCAAAGCAGAGGTCTAGAGTCTAGCTTGGGAAACAGACACTGAGCAATTCAACAAATGGAGGATGTAACATGTCAGATGTTGCTAAATGCCTTTGAAGAACATAATACAGCTAAGGAGGTGAGGAGTGCTGGTAGGGATGTTGTCCTTTTAAGTAGGATGGTCAGGGAGGCCTCATTTAGCCTGGGAGATTTGAACAATTGGTCAATTTTATGTCTGTTTGTATGGTCTAAGCTGCATAAGCTCGGTGAGGTCCATGATTTTGTTTTTCTTATTTCATCCCAAGACAGCTCTACCAAAGTAAATAGAGTCTGAGGTCTAGTAGGTGCTCAGTGGCTTTTCTTGAATCAAAGAAAATGATTTGTGTCATGAAAACTTTATCTTTTTGTTCTGATGGTAAAGAGAGGAAGACATTCAACCGAGACAGATGTCACTCATTTCTTGCAAGAGCCTGTTATGAATGCATCACAGGCATTTGACCTTGGGATTATCTAACACCTGCCATGGAGAGAAAACAGCAGCATAAGTTGCTGTGGGAAGTGTTACCTGAACGGTGCATGCAGTGTTTTCAAGGTACTTCGATGAGAGAGCTCCCTTCCCACAACCAGAGAAGACATTTAAAATGCCTTGAAGAAAGGGTAGGATTACAAAAGAATGAAAACAAGGCAGAACCTGGTGAACCAACCATCCCCAGAGCCCTGCTCTGACCTTTTGCCCAGCCACTTGCCTGTTTCAATAATGACTAGCATGCCCAGTGAGATCATGTATGTTATTGCCCAGCCCTGGACCACTTTTGTAAGTAAAAGGGGACCTTATTCATAATTAAACCAGGAAAATGGGTGTAATTTGGGACTGTTACAGGAAGGCCTTCGTTAACCTTATCACGTGCCTTCCTCTATTATTGTGCCTTCTTTGACACAGTCTCCATCATGCATGCACCCCTGCCTTCATTCCTAGCTCAGTGTCAGAGGAAAGGGGTCTTGCCTCTTCTTATCCTCACTTTTCATCATTCAGTGAAGAGAGAGGGCAGAGGACTCCCCTGTGTTAGTTGTTGGCTGTTTCTTAATTACCTTCAGCTCAAAAGAATGTCAAAGTGACATATTTCGAGGTGACATATCCCGATCCCCTTCACAAGAGTCGATGGGAAGAGATAAACTATTTTCTGAGCCCTAGGGAAAGCCCGGTAGTTTTAGTTTCCACAATGAAGCATGGGAGCAAGAGGAAAGGAGATTGGTTTTAGGTTTTTGAGCCAAACTAAGGACTGAAGGGTGAGCAGAGCTTTGTTGAGACTACATTAGAAAGTGGCCTGCAGGGCTCAGCTTGCTGACTCCTCCTGTGGCTCCTAGCACCTCAGCACTATGCTCACCCCCAGAGAAGGCAGGAGGAAGACTGGGTGCGAGGTTCCAGGGTGAATTCCAAGCAGAGCTTTCCAAGCAGCTAAGTCTGCATTTCCATCTTTCTGGGAATATGAAAAAGGGCCCTACTGTCTTCCAGACACAGTGTGCTCTGCCTTTTTGCCTTTCTTTGGGGCCTGCAACCTCCTCACCAATAGCCCTTAACACATTTCATAATGAGGCTGAAATGTCTTTTCCTCCATGGAGGCCTTTTGACTCTTCCCAGTGATTTTTTCTCACTCACTCCCATAACATTTGTAAGCACTCTATTATGACATCAGGACCCAGTTCCCAGCGTACTGATATGGTCTTGCACCTTGCAACAGAGTATTACATATCTCCATGCAATGTCTCACTGTTTCCAGGAATTTACCTTTTTCTTTCCCTCCCTGTCCCTCATCCTCCAGTCTGGAGAGCATTTTAATTTCAATTTTGATTCTAAGTATTAAAAAGGCAGCAGTAATGTGCTGACATATTTGTCGGGAACTTTGCCTCTGACCGCTGTACACCTGCCCACCATCTTCCCCAAATGTATCAAGTGTGGAGCTCGGGCAACCTCTAGCTAGCACAGTGTGTCAGCGTCATCTCTTCTTCCTGGCTCTTCACACTCAAAAGGCAAAAACAGGGCCCAGCTACGTGGTGTGGTGGCCTCAGTGGAGACCCAGCAGCAAAGGAGCGCATTCCAAAGGAAGGGAAATCATTGAGCAGAAACATTTTATATCTTAACTTTCATGATAAAGCTACAAAACTGTGGAGTGAAGAAAATGAGATAAAATTTATCTTGGCCAGAGCCTGCCCAAATGGCTTTTGAAGGGATTCGGTGTATTTGGATAAAAGCTTTCGGGCTCTAACTGCCTTTCAGAGCTTGGGCTGGTGAAGATGGAGTCGCCAATGTGCGCTTAGATAAGCTGATTTAAAGGACATTAGAGAGAACGGAATGAGTTCTCTGGCTAAATGTGTCATTTTCTTCAAAAAATGTTTGCATTGGGTTCACCTCCATTTAAATTCTGCAAGTAAAAATTATCTCAGTACATAACACAGATTGGTATTGTGTAATAACCACTCTGAGTTGTGAATATTTTTTTTCCAATTTCCATTCTTAATGTTATAGAGTTAACATGCAAGAATTTTGCATGAACATCCTGTGTGATCACGATCACTTTTTTTTAATAACCCAAAATAAAATTCTCTGGAGTTCACCCTCCACCCCCACCTTCAAAGGAGAAATGATTTCAATAATGTTAGTGATGACATTAATTTCATATTGAATAATCATTAATGTAAAACACTCAGATATTTATACAAGTGTATTTGGAACATTTTTTTCAGGGGGGGGGGTGCTAAACTCTGATAAAGCCTACCTATTTTTGGCTTTAGAATCTTTAAGGCTTTGTGTTCAAATTTCTAATACCTCTGCTTGAAACAGTGCACAGTGTAAACTTTTCCTGTGACTCTTTTTTGCTTATTAAATTTTAAGTAACTGAGGACTAAGGGAATACCTATCTCAAGCTCCTCTCTTGCTGGTACAGTGCTATGTGCAGAGCTTAAGCTGAAAAGACTTTATTATTGAAAAATAAGTAAATAATTGCTATAGAATTTGATAATTTCTATCCTAATATGAATATATCATGGAAGAAATGTTGGGACAGGCATGTCTGGGAGAAGGAGAAGGGCTGGGTTAAGATAAGGAAGCAACAGATTTTTTTTTTTAGCAGAATTTTTGAGGAAGAAAAGAATTATCTAAGATGAAAAGGAGGTAGTATTCTTGGATACCTGAACAGTGCCCTCAAGGGCGTGGAGGTATAATGATTTGGTACAATGAAGATTTAAAATGAAGGGGAAAACAGTATGGTAGTGAGTGATGTATGGAAACATTATAGGCTTGAACCAAGTTGTGAAACCTCTTTTAATAAGCCAAGGAGTTTGCTGTTTTTCCGTTAGGGAGAAAAAAAAAAGCCTAGAGAATTCTAGTCAACAGAAGGTTCATAGTATCTGGCTTGCCCCAAATAGTAACTATGCCCCACTTTACACTAGGTCTCAGAATAAATAAAAGTTCATTGAATTATGCTAAGTGAAATAATCCAGGCAGAAAAATATAAATATCACATGATCTCACTCACTTATGGAATATAATGAACAACATAAATTGATGAACAAAAACATATCCAGAGACAGAGAAACATCAATCAGACCATCAAACCTTAGAAGTAAGGTAGGGGAGGGTGGGGGGAAGAGAGATAGATCAACCAAAGGACTTGTATGCATGCATATAAACCTAACCATTAAACACAGACAATAGGGGGCAAGTGCATGAATGGGGAGGATGAGGAGGTAATGGGGGGATAAGGACACATATATAATACTTTAATCAATCAATAAATTTTTTTAAAAGTTCATTGCAATGATAGAATGGGAAGTGAATGCCAAAGTCAATGGGCTTCATTGCTACAGTCTTTCTTGCATATCTTCAAATAGTTTTGTTGTTGCTGTTGTTTTTAATTAGTCCATAATGCCTAAAAGATGTGTTCACTTACGTGAATCAGCCATTGTATGAGTCAGGTGAGAAAAGGCAATTAGTAATTAAATTGACAAAATGAAATAAAACAAAATAAAATGATCCTAAGATACAGTACACTTGAAACTTAATATTATGTGTCATTTGTATCTTAATTGAAAATTTTCAATGACATGAACATTTTTAGAGATACTTTATTGAGGATAACAACCATGACATAGGAACGGCAGGGTTATTTAAAGCAAAGTATGGACTTTAAAAGTATATCTATAATTTTTTTTAAAAAAGCATAATATGCTAATTAGACCAGACAGCCAAACAACTTCTCAGAAGTCCTTCTGGACAAAGCCTCAGAGGCAGGGGCTGAGGTAGAGTGGTTGAGGCGATCAGGCAGGCAGGCAAAGTGGTTAGGGGCAATCAGGCAGGCAGGCAACCAAGTGGTTAGTAGCCAATGGTGGCAGATTGCAAGAGGGTGCAGGCCCAGCTGAGTGCCCCCCCCCTCCTGGGCACAAATTTTGTGCACTGGGCCTCTAGTATATATACATTATATATTGTGGTGCTGAGGGCATCTGAGAATTTAACTGATACTTTTGGAGTAGTTGCCACACTTTTTAAAAAAAAATTTTTGACTGTTAAATGATATCACAAATACTACAGCCAAACCAACAATCTAAATTAGTCCTTGGAAACTGTCTTGTTGTGATTGGGCCTTGTCATCTTTGAGACAATGATATTATTTCTAGAAAATATTTATTTTAACAAAGATTTGTCACATTTATAAAGTGATAATTTCATTATAGCTGATATGATGAGTGGAAATTACAAAATCCAAGTGTTTAACAACATGGGAATAGGTTATATAATAAATTATGAGCTATGTACTTATTAATATAGTAAAATTCTTGTGATAATGGCACACATAAAAATAAAGTATAATATACACACATGATATTTTTTTAATTATGTGTACCAAATTGTACACCTGGAAAGTAATGCATCATCATATTAGCAGTGACTATCTTTTGGGTGGTAGGGTTATGCATAATCCATTTTTACTGTTTAAATTATTTTATATTGTCCAAACATTTTATAATAACCATAGATTGCTTCAATCCGAAGGGGAAATAGGCCATAAAAATTGTGGACTCTTAAAGATATTTTTATAGTCAGTTGATGACTATTTCCCAAATATGAACACCTGGCTTGGTCAACACAAAGGAATGTGCTCACCCACGAGTAATTATTTAGCAAGGCTTAAGGGAGTTGGCACTTGGCATTGGTTTGTCACATGTAGTATGACTGTGTAGTATGAAAGGCAAATATCTACTCAGACGGGCATCGTGGACTGTCCTTGGAGTCTTTTGAAAGTTCTTACATTTCAGGAATTTCACTCCTCTGGCATTCTAAAAATACTGATGCTCCTGCATCATTCACAGAGATTTAATAAGTTTGAAGTGGGGCCTGAGGGTGGGTAACCTTTAAAGCTCCTCAGATATTTTTAATGTGCATTAGTTTATTAATTTTGGATATCAACAGGGGTTGATCAAAGTGCAATGTTGGTCCTAGACTGCTCCTTACAATTTGCAGCAGATTTTTTTTTTCATAAATTATATAAGTGAATGAGATCTGAAATTGAGAGTGAGCATTTGGAAATGTTTATAGCAATTTGACATTGCTATGACATTAGCACTCATCAAACATTTTTTGCATTTCTCACCTGAATCTTTCATCAAATTTTGTCTGGAAGGTCGTTTGGCTACCTGGTCTAATTAGCATATTATGCCTTTATTATTATAGATATACTTTTAAAGTCCATATTTTGCTTTATATAATCCTGCCATTATTATGCCATGCTTGCTGTTATCCTCAATAAAGTATCTCTAAAAATAGACTGGGTCCTTTTAAGGTCACTTAAATCACAAGAGCTGCCTATTTGTCATATGCAAATGCCACCTATCAGTTTATGATGAAGTGGAAAAAATAAAAATTAATTCTTTAAGATATAAGGTTTACTGTGCCTAATTTCTCAACTATATTGTAAGTTATTGAATAAACCCCATTGGATTTAGCACAAACTATACCTACAGCAGGTATTCCAAAGGCTCCTTGAATTATAATAAATGATGGCTTAATGTTTCTCCCATTTAAGAAATTAATTGAATTTTAAGGGGGCCATTAGTGTCTTGATGTCTTTACAATGGAATAATTTACTTAAGATATCAGAGGTTTCCAACACTGTGGTTAGACTATTTTACAGCAGAGCAAGCTTCCTAATGTCCTTTAAATGATCCCATGGCTCTTATTTTACCCAGTTGACCTACTTGTAACAGCCCTTCCTGGCCCAGACCTACTGTCTCACTGGCAGGGAGAAGCTGTGTCAATTACACCAGTGGTATCCTCAGACCATGGCTCATTTGTCTCAATCTTATACAACTTACATACAGACCTATGTTTGGTGCTGCCTATCCAACACACTCTTCCTTTCTCTCACTTGTTGGGCATTTGGGTTTGGAGATATTTACCAAGCAGTAAAATCTGGTTTGTTGAAACTATACATTTTGCTAAAAACTGTCTTCTGTTCTAACCTCAGAAGATTACTTAGAGCAAAGATAAGATTGTCATAGATCTATGACTGAGTCTTTATGAGCCAATATTGAAATTTACCAAGGCTATAATTGTCCTCAATTATCAAGCTAAGTCTGATAATACTTGGCTCCATAATTATGACTTGATAGATGTGGGAAAAGGTAGATGTCTTTGTCAACAAAGACAACAAAGACATGTTTTATGAAATAGCTTGAGAAATTCAAAGAAAAGGGACAAGTTATATTTATTTATATGTGTATATTTTTTTTCAAATAGTGGTAATGAATAAAGAAGTAGAAGAAGATCCACCTGGTTAAATAAGATTAGCAAAGACAGAGAGGTAGGTAAGGTGCACAATTTATTTGAAAAATTCTGGACAAATAAGTATGTCTGAAACAGGGCATCTTAGGGTCCTTGAGACAACTCAAAACATAGATGTCATGTGAAAACATTAAAAAAAAAACAACACCAAAACTATCCTGACATTTGTTAAAATGATAAAGAAGAATTTCTACAGGACTATTTCAACAGGTGTGAAGACTAGTACAATAAGATAGAGAGGAAGCCAACTCCAAACAAAACAAGGGCAAGTGAGGACTCACAGTTAAGCAGCAGAGTGAAAAAGTCAGTGGATGGGAAATTACTAAGAGAGGACACACAAGCAGGGGATTCTTGCTGGACCAATTTAACAAGTTAAAGATGGACAAGGATAATCAGATAGCAAGAGTGTGGATGAGGATGGTGATCATATATCTAGAGTGACCAGATATCAAGTTGGGGAGGTTGTAAATTCTCACTAAACTGACTTAGCAGAATTTTTTTTCCTAAAAATGGGCTGAGGAAAGCAGGTAGGAATGTAACTGTATAAAAAAATTTCTTTAATTTGACTTTGTCTCCTTTTTATTCAAACTGGCCTCATCCAGAACCCTAACTCACCCACTTCATTCTCCCTTGGTCAACCACTCCCTTAATCATTAAGCCCTCAGGTCAATGAGGCTCTGATCAGCATCAAATAATTTTAGGAACAAAGCCTTGATGTGCAGCCTTCTCTCTGTCCCACTGATTCACTAATAAATGCTCTTTCACTGTAAACTCTGCTGGCTCAATTTTGAATTCTTTCCTGCATGAAGCCGAGCCCACAGTAAACCATAGACCTTTGGGTCCCCAGACCTCCAGAAATCCTGTATCCATTTCAGGTGTAAAATACAGCGATTTAACATTTTTATATCTTACAATGTGATCAGCTCATCAATTCTCATAATTATCTGTCAACATGCATATTTATCACAATATTATTGACTTTACCCTCTCAGCCACTCCCATCCCATTTCTCTGGGAACTATTCCTGTGGTCTGTTTCTGTGAGTCTGTTTTGTTTTGTTTGTTCATTCATTTTGTTATTTTTTAGAAACCACTCTATTACAAATTCAAAATCAATTAAACACTTAACTGTAAGACCATGAGACTCCTAGCAGGAAACAGAAAAACTACCTGACAGAAGTCCGAGTAATGATTTTTCTGAATATGATCCCTTGATCAAAGGAAACAAAAGCAAAAGAAATATTTAAAAATATTCATTATATTTTCTTTCAGTATTTTAAAAAATATGTTTTATTGATTTTTTACAGAGAGGAACATGGATGAGAGAGAAACATCAATCAGTCACCTCCCACACACCTCCCACTGGGGATGTGCCTGCAACCAAGGTACATGCCCTTGACCAGAATTGAACCTGGGGCCTTTCAGTCCACAGGCCAATCAATGCTCTATTCACTGAGTCAAACTGACTAGGGCTTCCTTTCAGTATTTTAATGTGAGTATAATGTTAAGCATGAAATAATAATTTAAAAAATCAAACAACAAAAAAGAACTTTTCAAAAAGTGTACAAGCAAATGCAAGAGTGAGTTAAAATTCTCAATTGAACATACAGCATTAAGGACAGAATTCTTATCCTTTCCCAACCCCAACAGCATTTTACTGATGAAATTGTTAATTTGAGTGCAATTGACTCCTGTGAGTTTTACCCAAGTGTGACAATTACCCAAGTTCCTGGGCTGAGAAGCAGCCCTGCTGTGAAAATGTATGGTACTTAATAGTCCTCAAAATTCTTCATTTGTTGCCCAGGGTGCGATGGAGAGGTAGCATTGGGGATGGGCAGAGAGGCACATGAGTATGGACAGAGAGAAGGAGGATCTTGCATTCTAATTTGAAGCTTTCAAAAGAGAGAGGCATTAGTTTAGGGTTTTGGGTTTGGGCAAGGATGAGTCATCATTGTGAGGTGTTTTTGTTGTGTGTTTGTTTTAGTGGCAGCTATGCTGAGACGCTTTAATTTGAGATCTATTACAACCGCTTCCTTGGCCATCAAATGAAAACAATAACATCTGCTTTCCTTATTTATAGGGGTTTTATACCAATAACATTATATTTTCAAAGAGCTACAACCATTTAGAGTACTAAACATTCGATGAAGAATCTTTTTATTAAAATTTATAGAGAAGTTAGCAGACTTTTTCTATTAATGGTCAGAGAGTAAATATTTTAGGCTTTGCAGGTCAGACTGTCTCTGTTTCAGCTATTCCACTCTGCCCTTGTGTATGAAATCAGCCATCAACTATAGGGAAACAAACCATAGCTGGTCTCAATACAACTTTACCGACACTGGAATTTGAGTTCATGTTCACATTCATTTTAATTATCTTTATGTGCTTGTTATGTCTCACTTCCCTTACCAGGCTTGAAGCTGCTGGAGGCAGAGTCAAGGTGTTAGTTAGATATTAACTTAAAAGGAGCAAATGGAACCAGCCAGATTAACCAGAAAGGGACAAGTTCACAGTCACTCCAGGCACCCAAGCAGGCAGTAATATTGCTTCCCAGCCGCTCCGGGGAGTCCATCCCATGAATGGGGAGGGGTGAAGATGGTGCAGAGGAGGTCTTTTCACTGGGTGCCTGCCCAGTGGAAGCCAAGATTGTGACCATAAAGGGAAGGAGACAAACCTGGGGAAATCTGGGGAAAAGAGCTGTTAGGGTAAGGGCACAAACCCAGGAAAAGCCAGGAAAGAAGTTGGATACTTTGAGAGAAAACCTGCTCTCCCCAAGCCCAAGGAAATATAGGGACGCTTAACAAGGGCCCCAATCTCTCCCTGGCAACTGTGGGGCCAGAGCACAGCACCAATAGCAGCCTGGGTGCCACCAAGCATTGGCCACAGATGTGGAGACGGGAATGAGGCGCAGAGACATTAAATAACTTGCCTAGGTCAGCCTGGGCAGATGCCAGAGTGATGCTGGGTCCTGGTGGGCCCAAGTGCCAGCTTGCAGCCTGGAAACTGGGCTTGTCCCACAGCCAGACAGACATTGCCCTTGCAGTAAGCTGGTGATTATTCAATAGGAAATAAGGAAAGAGAAGACTTGATCTAGGCATGCAATTGAGCTTTGCCAAAAGGCTGCATTTAACATTCTCCAAGTCTGTTCTGCACTGAATGATGGTGGTAGGGACCGGACGAAGACCGTTTAAACGTATGCCCAGTAAGGCCGGAGTGACGTGGAAAGGTGCCTACCTGTTTGTCCGTCTTACCTGAGGGAAAAATGAGTGGCCCACATGGGCATGGCCACTCCAAGCGTGAAAAACCTGAGTATTTAAAACTTTCAAACAAAGGAAGTTCCCCTTTCTCCTGTCCCTCTCGGGCGCCAGTCCCTGGCTCTCTTCTGGCAGGGGGATGCACTGCTCTGTGCCCACAGGATGCACAGCCGTGGTGAACTCCACACAACAGACTAATGGACTGTAATCTGGTCTGAACGCTGACCTTTCCCCGGCTGGAACAGGACACGGAGGAGGCACTGGGCATCGGCCTTGATCCTGGCTCTCCGGGAACCCCAGCTGCACCTTTTCCAGGACTGGCTTCTGAGGAAGGAGACTTTGGAACTTGAGAAAGATGACTCCACATCAATAAAGCCTTCTTCCACATCCCATCCTTCTGTGTGAATCTTAGAAAATTAATTTTCTGAAGATATTGCAAGAACCGCATTTGTCCCACAAACGACAAAGGAGTTTAATTCTCCAGTAACAAATGAGACATGGGGTGTGGTGTCCCTGGGGGAAGTGAACTCTATCCACAAGCTGAGTGTGGCAGCCTTTTCAAGGTGCTCTAATAAATCCTGCCACTATTGCTTAACATTCCCCAACGCGTGAGTCCCTGAAATTCCTTTCCTACAACACCATGGAAGAAGCTATTTCCAGATCAGTCTACCTCTGGTAACACAGCTCTTCTACTTTTGTGCTAGGCAAAAGCTGCATAAGTATTAAACAATAGATGAAAAGCACTCTGCCCTGTTAGGGCTAAACAACCATGGAAAATAAAGGTATCTGGGAGGAGTCTTCTTTGTTAATGCAAGGAATTCACACCAAGTTATTAATGAGGGGCTTTGAACACTAACATCCATCTTTATAGTTTTTTAACAAACAATTTCTCATAAGATCAGAGTGAGAACAGTATGCTTTGAAGAACTAGAACAACCAGAAGAAATGACTTAGGTCTCCAGGGGAGTAAGTGATTTCAAGAAAAATAGTTTTATTACAGAGACTGAACTGCTGAAGAGTTGCAACTCCCTAGTGCTCTCTGAGGCCAGCCACGGGAGCACAGGTCTCAGCAAATTCATGTTGGCCACATAATAAATGGTTTCCTCCGGTGAAAAGTAGAATGGCTCCTCAGGGAAGGAAAGAGGGCAAAGGAATCTTGAAAGAATCTCGTCTCTGAAGCACTGGGACTTGTGTCACTTAATTTACTGAAAAAATGTAAGCAAATGAAAGCAGCAGTACATGAGTGAGCAGCATTGTGGCCTTCTGGTCAATACGCTGAGTAGATGGTTTACCATTAGGTCAATAAAGAGCCTGTAGCCTCCTCCCTGCGTCTCCTGCCTTCTGGGAGTACAGCAGGTCAAGGGGTAGAACATCGGGCCAGTGGAACTTTGACAGCCCAAACTTTATTACATGGAGTGGCACTGCCCTATATGCGAAGGAAAAGGGACTCATTTTTTTGTGACACTGAACTATGACTCTTCTTCCGTCTTGACAAATATTCTCTCTTTGACAAAACTTTGCTCAGGTTCCTCTGAATCCTATTCCTAAATAGGCATTAACTTTTATACTTCCATTATTTGTCTCAGTATCAGCAAATTTTTACAAGAACCCTGCTAGTTGGTTGAATCAGAAATTTTTACCCCCCATTATCTGATCACCCTTCCTATCAGATTGAGTTCCTCATCTTCCATCACCTCCCACATGATATCTGATCATCCTAGCCTGCCTTCAGCAAGTGTCCTGTTAGGTCAGACTACAACAGTGTTTCCCAAATTTTGACATATGTGTACCCCTTCTATAATTTTCATAATGCTGAGTACCCCTCGTCAAAAAAATGGATGTATTTTAATAACAATCAAAATATAGTTATTTTTTCTTTTTTGGTACATACACAAAATAATAATAAACGAAAAATAAAATTATTCATAATAAAATATAAATAAAAGTTATATTATAAATAACATTTATTTGCACACTGGACCATCTCATGCCTCACTAGACTGTCCTGACTTGACTCATGAGAATATAGAATTAGGCGCAGCTAAACAGTGCAATGCATATCCCCACCACACTCCGGTGCAACGCGTACCCCCACCAAACTCTTCCTGTACCCCTGGGGGTACACGTACCACACGTTGGGAAACACTGGATTGCAAGAACCCCCTCCCCTTTTAAAGTGATTTTCCATTCTCCAATTCCCCTTCACTCTGTTCCTTTGCTATGAACTCCCTTTTCTTCGTTCTACTCAAGTTGATCCCAATCACTCTTCAAATCCCCATTGCAACAGTCCCTGCACCTACCATCATAATCCTGAATAAGATCTGCTTTACATTTTAACAAGCGTTATAAGCTTTTCTTTAACCAATCCCCCCCTGTCAGGGACATTATCAGCTAGCATGGTTTAGGAGTTGTTCCTCAGGAATGCTCAGAAAACTTTGCAACTGTGTGTATGTGAAGGTGACGAGCTCTTGTTCCCATTGACTTCTGGTACCTTTTAAAGGATATTGTGGCTCTAGCGAGTGCTGATCTTTATTGAAAGATAGAGGAGAGTCATAGGACATTAAGTCAAATGCCTAAAACTGATCTTATAACACAGTCTATTGCGTTCCTTATTTAAGAGAGGCAATGTCGTTGTTGCAGGAAGAATGGGCCAGATCTCCCAGACATGAGTGGGTGTGGAGCTCTTGGAGTGCCACTGAAACAGGAATTTTTCAGAAGTCCCCTCGGGAGAATGAGATACAGCAAAAGGCTTTATTTGCATAGAGTTACATTCCTTGGGTTACAAAGTCCCCTGCCCTTTAACCCAGTCCTGAAAAGGTGCAGCTGGAGTTCTAGTATGGCCAAAGCAAGGCCAGTGTCCAGAGCTTCCGTTCCATGCTGCAGCCAGTCTGTAGTTCAGCATCCAAGGTAATTAAAGTATTTAGTCCATTGCATAGTCCAACATGGCCGTGATCCATATGGGTACAGAGGGATGCATCCCCCTGCAACAGGAGTCCCAAGAGCCCAGTGTGCCAGAAAAAGAGAGGGAGGGGGGGGGGGAGAGGAGAGCAAGAGCAAGAATGAACTTCTGTGTTCAGAAGTTTAAATATTCAGGTTCCTCACGTTTGGAGTGGCCATGAAGGCCACTAATTTGTTTCTAGATGTGACTGGCAGACAGGTAATCACCTTCTCACATTGCTCAGACCTTACTGGGCATGCATCTAAACTGCCTTTGTCCAGTCCCTTCCCTATGGATCCATGGGGAATGGCTTGGAGGGTGTGAACTTACAGCTTTCCAGCAAAGCTGTGTAACTGGCATGCCTACATTACCTGGTTTCCCCTTTTGCTCCTTTCATGTTAACATTACAACAGTATCATTATAATATAACTTGATTGAATTTTCACTAACCTTCATTACTTTGAGCACCATCAATCTTGACAATATTACAACGAGATTCTAGCTCCAAATTAAATAAAAGTTATGATGCACCTCTCTCCTCTCCCCCAAATTTTCCTATGTTTTCCTGCTCCTTTTCCAACTGATCTGTATTCGGGTTTTCATATTTTAGCAACAACAAAATTTCTCTGAATATCATCAACTGTCTTATCTTATGAACAGAAGTGCTAGCAGGAAGAATAATCTGAAATAATGGGTCATTTGAAAACCTTGTTCTTGGAATTTGGAATGCAGTATTTGGCCTGGAAACAGCCTTAGTTACCTCCCCCCTTCTGTGGGTATCAGTCCAAATGGAAAACCCCTAAAAGTGGAACTGGAAAGATTTTGATGGAAAATGAAATTTATCTCAATTTTTTTTTTTCAAATGGATCACATTCAGATAGAAAAGTCATTGGAATGATAAGTTTTGTCTCCTAAGTAGCTTATTTTTGAAAACCAGAGGATATAGAATTTAATGGGCATTCTAGCTGTTCTGACTATGGAGAAACTCACATGGTATTTTGCTGAAAGAGGTTTTGTTAGAATTGGAAGCTTTTGTATCCTAAAGAAAATCTATGAGAAAATGTTTTTTGTGTGCCAATGGATTTGTTAAACCTGCATGGGCTGGATAAAGGAACACCCTCAGAAGACAATATTAAATTCAACCTCAGATACTCTGAAGGTTTTCCTTGTTTTATTGATCCTGGCAAGACAGGGCTTGTTGAGTGTGAGATCACATTCATGTCATATTATCTTTTCCAACAGTTTTCTAGAGGGCCATGAAGGTTTGGTTAGGACATTTCCCCACTGAACTACATTGGGGGTGGGGTAGTTGAGACCCTTACGGAGTTTCAAGAGAATACTTCACATGAAACACAGTAAAATTGTGCTTAAAAATCTTATTGAAGTATTTTAAAAGTTGATCTAATAGGGTTTCACTCTGGCAAAAATAAAAAACGTTTTTTTTAAAAATAGGTAAGAATTATATAACTTCTTCAACCAGGAAATCTTAATATGAGATTTAAAATTTAAGGTTGCATCGAAATTGGTTTGGCTCAGTGGATAGAGTGTCGGCCTGCTGACTGAAAGGTCCTGGGTTCAATTCCGGTCAAGGGCATGTAACTTAGTTGAGGGCACATCCCCAGTAGGGGGTGTGCAGGAGGCAGCTGATTGATGATTCTCTCTCATCGATGTTTCTAACTCTCTATCCCTCTCTCTTCCCCTCTGTAAAAAAAAAATCAATAAAATATATTAAAAAATAAAATTAAATTAAAATTAAGGTTGCTAGTGGTTAAATCAGATTTTAAGGACAGTGAATGGCATTTAATTATCTAGAACAGCTAGGAGCCAATTAAGAGCAGAAAAGTGCATTGATAGGAATTTTAATTCCTAGAGAAGAGTTGGAGGAAAAAAGGAGAGTAATCATTCTATTGTCTATGTAATCAATGCTGTGCCTTGCTCTTCTATAATTTATCATATTACTAATTATAGCTGTTAAGACAGTGTTATACCTCTTGCATTTTTGTTTATTTTTAAAATATACTTCATACTTACTAATTTTATTTAAAGCATAAAAACAAAAGTGATCCAAAGTAACCCAGATAACAGAGAGCTAGATAGCATAGCTATTAATAGACATAGACATACACATAGACATAGACGTACACATAGACATAGATACATAGATATAGACAGGTATAGATATAACCAGTGTTATTAGGGTTGCAATATTATTCGTACACACACACAATACAAATAGTGCAATTATTCAATTCATTAACCCAATTTATCTCCCTAATGTAACCACTAATAATGGGGTTTATTTTATTTCTTCCTAAAATTGTTTATGCTTTTACTAGCTAAATATACATATAATATTAGTATGCATAACATAATTATATAATAGTATGTTGTTTTTTTTTTACTATAAACGTGATTATTCTATGCACAATGTTCTGCCCAGGCTTTTTATGTTTAATAATAGAACTTTCAAACCTTTATTTTCTATCTGTTTTGAGTGGCTACATATTATTTATTCATATTGGTTTAAACAGAGTGTATATTTATTCATATTTAAATTTTTAAAAAGTGGTCCCCAAATTTATTTATTTAATGGATCCTCTACCAATCATCTACAAAACATTAGTTTTCCATTTTTGCTACTATCAACAAAATGATTTAATGAGCATCTATACATATAAAAACCCTAATATGCAAATAGACCAGACAGTGGAACAACTGAACAACCAGTTGCTATGACTGCACTGACCACTAGGGGGCACGCTTGGAACATGCCAGGCATTGGCCTTGGCGGAATGCAGAATGGTGGAACAGGTAAGCAGGAGTGCCAGACCAAGGTGGGGCATCAGTTGCTGTCATCGGGGCGACCCCCTGGTGGTTACTGAAAATTCTTTGCTCCTGCACAACATGATCCTGCTAGGCACTCATACCTGCTGCAGGCCAGCCCCAATTACAGGCAGCAGAGAGAGTGGGGTGTCTGGCAAGACAGGAGACCAGGCGCCATGGCAGGAGGGTCTGGGCTGGCGTGTGGAGGAGCTGAGACCTGCCTCTGTGCCCACCGCAGCCTTGAGGCCCACAGGTTCTTTCAAGGTGCACTGGACCCCTAGTTCTGGTATAAAGACCTTTGTAACCCTTTGTCAGTACATCTTCAGGGGCAACTTTTTGTAGTGGGATTGCTAATAAAAAACCTCTTAAAATGTGATACAGGTTGACAAATTGTATTCTAAAAATGCACAGATGTACACTTCCCCATGACAGTGCCCCCTATCTTCATCCTCAGGACTAATGTTTAAGGACATAGATTCTGAAAGAAGAAGTAAATAAAGAAGCTAACATTGAAACTCGGCCCTGTTTGGTTTCCAAAGCTGTGCTTAAGTCTCCATTGTCTAAGCATTATGATTAAAAGAAAGCCAAATGATGCTTAGATTTTATTGACATTTATAGCCTATTAAACTCTATTGAATCTGTGATCCCATCTGATTTCTGCAATAACCAGTGAAACTGAGAGTCTACGTGATTAATTGAATTGTCTGAGAACATGTAATCACACATTACCCCACACTCTATTATTCCCTTAGGCAGGGTTCATCCTCTAATACTCCTGTGGTTTTAGGCACATAACCTCCTTTCTGGTCCGTTCAATAAGAAGAGAAAAGAAAATGATAGAATTAGATTATACCTATGGTAAATTATAGTTTCATGTGTGTGCTTTTTTAAAATTCTATTCCCTAGGGCAGGAATTAAAAAGTAGAATCATATTCATTTTATAGGTACTACCACCAAAGAATATTATTTGACAGTGGTGTGTGTGTGTGTGTGTGTGTGAGAGAGAGAGAGAGAGAGAGAGAGAGAGAGAGAGAGAGAGAGAGAGAGAATGAATATCCTTACTAGTGCAGTGTTTGGAAAGAACAAGCCAGGTATTATATTTGCTTGCTAAATATCCAAACACAAGTGTTAAAGAGCTCTAGTACAAACCCAGGAACTTCCTTCAATGATGCAGAAACACACAACATTTCCCATTAAATTAAAAACAAATTAGATAGAAAAAAGTCAGAAATCTTAACAGCTAAAGACTAGTGAGTTACCAATTTGCCGTGTACTTTTACTTCTTAAAAGTTTGCTCTCCATGCATCATCATTACTTTGCTTCTTGCTAAATTTAGGTATTTTACATTTTTTTCATTTTATTTTATATTTGTAAAATGAAATTGAGACCATGATTACACTGGACCAGATTCTCCACTGAATTGTTATCTCACTGAGTAGCCTTAGGTTGGACACCTAATATTTCAATTTCCTTATATGTAAAATAAGGGTGGTGAAAATTATAAATACTGCACCCATTGTATCCTCTGTGTAGGTAAAAATGACAATGCGATTAAAGTGTTTAATAATAAATACATTACTCTTGCTATTCATTGCTCTCTGTCATGGCATTTAGCTCTTAGAGAATTGGGAGATGTTACAAACAACCACAAAGGAAGTTTTGAAATAGTTTTGAAATAGTATTATTATTTTCTTAAATTCTAAGAAAATAAATAACTTATTTTTATAACTTCTTATTTTATTTCAGAGTCCAATATCCATCTTGATGTTGATTCTTATTTTTAAAATGTTTTTAATATATTTTATTGATTTTTTACAGAAAGAAAGGGAGAAGGATAGAGAGTTAGAAACATCGATAAGAGAGAAACATTCATGAGCTGCCTCCTGCACACTCCCCACGGGGTATGTGCCCACAACCAAGGTCCACGCCCTTGACCAGAATCAAACCTGGAACCCTTCAGTCCGAAGGCCGATGTTCTATCCATTTAGCCAAATTGGTTAGGGCTGATTCTTATTTTTATAAGTAACTTAACAGAGGTTTATTGAGTGCCTGCATCCTGTGGAACTGGGCTGGGTACTATGAGAGCACCAGCCAGTGCATTTTTATAATTGAGATCTAACTTCTGCATCTCCTTTTTGCCCCCTTTGCTTCCCTTTCCTTCTCTGAGGCTAGAGCCCTTCTACCTCTCATACAGGCCATCGTCATCTTATCCACATCATAAACCACCTCATTTCATTCTTTAACGCAGTCAGAGTTAATTTGAGGGTATGTGTGCTTTTGATTATACATTTCTCCTTGTCTGGTTTCATATAAACTTTTCTGTTTTTTGCCATATAAATCCATGGTCTTGATAGTGACTATCAAAACTTTTCATCATCTCACTCCAAATTCACTTTCAGATCATTTTTCAAAGTTAACTCATAGATTAAAACGATCAGTACATTGCTTCCTATTTCTTATTATACATTGAGTGGCCATATTATTACGATTTATGAACACATAATAATCTGGCCACTCAGTGTATATCCTATATAATTAAAGGCTAATATTCAAATTGTCCCCTGGACCAGGAGTTAACCAGCATGCAGGCTGGCCAACTGCCCATGTCCCCTCACCGAGGCCAGGCTGGCTGGACCCCACCTATGCAAGAATTCATGAATCGGATCTCTAAAAAAATATATATATCACACACACACACACACACACACACACACACACACACACACACACTGAGTGGCCAGATTATTATACATTCAGAGATCATAATAATATGGCCACTCAGTGTAAAGAAGAGAATGGGGGATAATTAAAAATTTAAATAGAAAGTAATTTCATCAACAAAGATTCAACTTTTTTCATGCTAAGGTATATGCCTAATTTTTTTGCATGTGTAGAAGTTCTATACTTTCTTAAATTCTAATCTGTACCAGCAAAGAAAGGATACTTGCATTTCTCCAGTTATCTGACCAAGATATTCTTGGTCCCTTTGCAGGATGAAATAATCACTTTACGGCCTGCATTAAAAGGTTGATTTTTAATAGGCTCGGCAAGACGTGATGGCATGTCTAGCTAGGGAATAACACACTGTTCATTTCTCCCACTAGTAGTTATCATTTCAAAAGCAATTCATTGTTTTAAATAATGAGGTAACTTGGTGAGAATTACAAAAGCTTGCCAGCTGGCATTTGTCAGTGAGTAATATATCAGCAAAGAGATTGTAAGATTTTGATGGGTGAGACCAATACATCATCCAGATGAAATTCTGTGATGATATATAGATCAGGATGTCCAAGAAAGGAATCAGGTCTTTTTCTTCTTCAGATGGAGATAAGAAGATAAGGCAGGAGGAGAACTCTTTAATGTGTATGAGTAAGGAAGAATGCTGAGGATCGTTAAATTACAACTGTGTCATTGGTGAAGTGTAATAAAGATGGGCAAAGAAATGAGGCAATACTTCTTTAGGAAAGCACAAATGAAGTATCTTCCTAATTGTACAACATTATAAAGTGGGTTTCCTTGATAAGCCATCTGTATGTTAAGTCTGACTTCCTGCAAAGTTTCCAAGCAATGCTGATGTTTGTCTTAACAAATAAAATTGTGTGGATGTGTAGCTTTATCAACAGTGCACTGCTGTTTGGGAGGCTGGGGCCTTTCACCTCTGGAGGAGAGAGAGAGAGAGAGAGAGAGAGAGAGAGAGAGAGAGAGAGAGAGAGAGAGAGAGAGAGGATGCTCTTATAGGCCCCACTTCAGATCACCACAAAATGTGCACACACACACACACACACACACACAGAGCAACCCTAAACCACTTCGATTTTAAAGATTCTTGGTTTCTTCAAAGTACCTCTCAGGATATCCCTCTTCACAAATATGTAGCTTCAATATTAAGTGCCCCAGGCAATCATGCTATTCCTGGGAGCCTGTGCTATAAATGCCAGTGGCCCAAGACATGGAGGACTGATAAGCAGACAAAATGTCACATTCCGATCCGTGGTTTTAGGTTGTCAGTGTTCTTATGCTGTAAACATTATGTCTGATTATTAAAACTGGAAGTAGTGTTTGGTAGGATGAAAGAGCACTGCTTGTCACAAGGCAGATACTATCTTGAGGGATCCAAATGCCAACAAGATAGGAAAACTAGTGCAGAAATGGAACGAGCCCTGGAGACACTCAATAACATAATAGTGAGTTTCAAAAACAGGCAATTTTTTCTGAGTATAGTCTTTGGATATTAAAAAAGTCAGAGAGAAAATTTAGTCTGAAAAAATATAGAAAATAATAAGATATTGTGTTTGCCTTTAGTCTGTATTTCATATCTGTCCTTCCTGAGAGTTCAATACCAAACACAAATGAACATATTTATTGAGCAGTATTGCTTGTGTGACATTGTTCTTGGCAATGTTAATAAAGCATGGGCCTTTCCATCAAGGAGTTTGGAATTGGAAAGTGGGTATTGGAAGCAGAAAGGACAAAAGAGACATACATAAAAACGCAGGCAGTGCGAGATAAGGACAAAAATAGTCAGTAGGTGCAGCAAAAGTTTCATAAAGGAGATGGTTAGAACTCTGCTATTTAAAAGCTAGATTATGGTCCTAGCCAGTTTTTCTCAGTGGATAGAGCATCATCCTGTGGACTGAAGGGTCCCAGTTTCAATTCCTGACAAGGGTGCATGCATAAATTGTGGGTTCAATCCCTAGGAGAGGGTGTGCAGGAGGCTGCCAATCAATGATTCTCTCTCATCATTGATGTTTCTTCTCTCCATCTCCCTTCCTCTATGAAACCAATAAAAATATATATATGTTTTTAAATTATTTAAAATAAAAAAGCTAGAGTATGGTCTTCTACAGCTCTGTATCACTGGTGCATAGCAAAATAACATGCATGCAATGACACTAAATGTTTAAATAAAGTGAAAAAATAATGAATATATAAATCAACAAATTAGAGATGTGTTTTGTGTAGATGTCATCTTTTGTGCAATATGTAAGGCTCTCTCCTTGTATAAAAATATATATTTTATTGGACAGGGGAAGAGAATGCCAGAAGAGCCTTGTACAATCCTGCCTTCATGGGTCAAGTGAATTTTGACCATTTGCTGTGGGACAGTGTTTGCTTTATTTATAAACATAGAAATTTTCATGTTCTCTAGGGGAGCATAAAATAATAATATTTAGGCCATGTTATGTTTGCATTAGGTTATTTACCAAACATATCAAAAGAGAAATATAATAAAACCTTATGAGGTTCTTAAATATCACTTTATGAGATCATCTGCATGGTTGTTTCTTTGTAGAATCTCTGTAAGAGATGGAGGCAAGAGCATATAATGGAGTAAAGACAGTCTCCTTAGTAAATATTATTGGAAAAATTGGACATGGACAAGCAAAAAAAATGAAACTAGACCACCAACTTATTTCATACATAAGAACCAACTCAAAATGGATAAAATACTTAAATGTAAGTTGTAAAACCATAAAAATCCTAGAAGAAAATGTGGGCAGCAAATAGCTCACATAGCAGAATTTTCATAGTTACATTACTTAGAGCAAGAGAAACAAACAAAAAATAAACAAATAAGACTTCATTAAACTAAAGAACTATTGCACAGTGAAATAAACCAGAATCAAAATGAAAAGGGAACCCCCTGTATGAAAGAACATATTTGCCAATGTTACATATGCTAAGGGGTTAATTCCCAAAAATATAAATAACTCATACAACTCAACAAGAGGAAGAAAAACAACCCAATTAAAAAATGGGTAAAGGACCTGAATAGATACTTCTCCAAAGAGGACATAGAAATAGCTAAAAGACATATATTTTTATATTTTAATTAGAGATCCAATGCATGAAGATTTGTGCAAGATTGGGCCTGCCTTCCTTCCCCTTCGCTCCAGCTAGAGCCCCCTTTTCACTCTGACCCAGAGCCACCTTTTTGTCTTCCCATGCTTCCCAAGGCCCCAGCCCTGGCTGCTTGGCAACTGCATATGCAAATTAGCCAGCCATATTTGTTGGGTTAATTTGAATACTCACTCCTGATTGGTTGGTGAGCATCTCACAGGTACAGTCGATCTGCATCTTAGTGTAGATGTAGGGTTTCTTTTGTTAGTGTAGATATAGGGTTTCTCTTAAATCTTAATTTGTTAGAAACAGAGTTTGTATGGCAGCAGCCACAATATGACTTGTGTATGTGGGCCCCACAGGTAGTAGACCCATGAGAAGCATGCTGGGTTTGTGACAATGTAATTGAAACCAAAGTTTGGCTGCCTGACACCACAAAAGTCAAATTTGTGGAACAGGTGATGGTGCAAAAGGAAAGAGGCTCATTCAAGTGTTGGCCACTTTGATGGGGAAGTCTTCTTGCAAAACCCATCTCTCATCTCCGTGCAGGCAGAGATTTTATAAGGAGGAAGAAGAAAAGCAGATCAAAGAAATCAAGGGGTAGGGGCTGAAAAGCTATCTATGTCCTGACTAACACAGTCCCTTCTTGAAACTGGTCAAGTGATGGTCTGTCATCCTTGGTTTTCATTATCCTGTTTTACATCACCCTGGTTTTATAACTGAAGTACACAATTATTCTAGAGCTGGGGTAGCTGAAGGTCGAAATCTGCATCTTCCGAAGTTAGTTGCTATGCTTCCTATACAAACATGCTGTTTTTCCATAAGCTACAAGAGTCAGGATTTACAGAAATAAGTCAAAAGTGTAACAATTCTCCACTGTTACAATAATGGAATGTGAGGAGGAGATTGAAAAGTTAGAAGCTTCAGATTCTGGTTAACAAAGCAGCTGTTCCATACTTCCAGCCAATTGGTGACATAGTTATGATTAATTTCCTCTTTAAACAATTGTGTATGAGCCAAACTGACTTGTCTGTGGGCTGGAGATAGTCCACGGAAGACGAAGAACATCCAAACTCATAGAAAATGTTTATAAAACTTATTTAAGCCAAGCAGAGGATATTCATTGAAGCAAGATCTTAACAGATTGAGAGTTGGGGGGTGGGCAAGAGGGGGTGGAAATGCTTTTCAGAATGGAAGTTTGCAGCTTCTTATTATATTCAAAATTAAGGACCACAAAATATAAGGAAGATTACAGGAAGGTGGGGTAGTTAACAAGATTATGTGCTGTCTTGAGGGAAGTCATGCTTTAGAAGGAGGGGTCTGAAAAGAGGCACTTCAAAGCTGTGTTAACATAGATATACTGAAACAAAGGACAGGGCAAAAATAAACCTTTTTTACCCAAGGCAAAAATAAACGTCTTACTAAAGAACTTATATGCCTGGCTCATGACAACCTACAATGACCTTACCAGTTAGGAATTTATGCTCAGATCACCGGTGAGGTTACTTTTTGTAGAACCCCTTTGCTATACATATTTTCAACCTCTATCTGGAGTTAGGTTTGGGTAGATTTGGAGGAAAGGGAAAAGAGGAAGCTACAGGAATTGAGTGGCCTCATGAATTTACAGGACACAACCTGAGTTCCTTAATTTGAAGACTCCTGAGCTAAGAAATGACATATAGAGTAGTAGTTTCTAACTTGGCAATTGGATTTATAATTATGAAAGAAATTTGTTATAATGCAATGGGCACTGGGTTTAGTGACAAAGCTTCTCCTTTTTATTCCAGTTTTACCATTTCTTTCTTGAATTAATGAAGGGATGCTACTTGACTTGTATTAGCTTTATCTTGCTCCTCTGTAAAATGAGCAAAGTAGGTTTATTATGAGGATTGAACAGTCTGTTGCAAGGACTCTATTGCTTGTTCAGTGGTAGTTAAATATATTTTTCTACAAATTTTAGGTCAAATGGAAGAGACACCGGAACCTCAGAAATGGCATTGGAGCCTACTGTAGTGGTCCAAGAAAGAGAGGGTGGCATAAATATTGGTGTAATGATCATGCTGATGGCATAATTTCAGAGGCTATAGAGAATGCGAAAACCTCCTGAGGGAACACATCTGCTGTGCCTTATGTGGGTAACAGAGGAGAATACACAGAACCAACATGAGAACAAGAGATTCTCATCTGCTGTGTCATCTGGAGGGCGCTTCAGGAGTTCTGTGGTGGAATGCAGGAGTGCTTGGGAGTCCACAATCGCTAATGCCCACCTTTAGGCTGCCATGGCCTCTTACTATCAAAGTCTTTTCCACAGTATTGCTCCGAGGGTTGATTATGGATTCTAATACAAGAGGAAGATAATTTTTGTCTTCCCACTTATTAGCTTAGGTAAGTTAGAATCAGGGTACTCATAGCAAAATGGGAAGAATCACAAAACCTGTTTTTCAGTAGTGTTACAAAGATTAAATAAAATTATACACATAAAGCATTTATAAGAATGCCTATCATAAAAAGCACTGAAAAAAACCCTGTTGTTATCTATATTGGTGAAATTGCTTTTCCTGATCTCATTTGCCTAAATTGAAGACAAAATTTCCACACACTGCACACATACACACACACAATAGTCTCATAATGCTAGTTAAAATAGTTTGGAGTATTGAAAAATAGGGAAATTGGGCTTTTTCATTTATAAGTTTAAAGCTCAATATTGCCATGAAGTTGAGCAAAAAATGTTGAACATATATTTTTTAAAATCACCACTCCTCATAAAGACCATATATATATATATATATATATATATATATATATATATATATACTGAGTAGCTAGATTATTATAATCTTTGAACCCAAAATAATCTGGCCACTCAGTGTATATCCTATATAATAAAAGAACAATATGCAAATTGTTCCTCAACCAGGAGTTTGACCAGCAGGCAGGTCGGCCAACCACCCACATCCCTTCCCCCTGGCCAGGCTAGCCGGACCCCACCCATGCACAAACCACAAATTCATGTACTAGGATATATATATATATATATATATATATATATATATATATACTGAGGGGCAAGATTATCATTCAGAGATCATAATAATGTGTAATATATATAAGCATACACATAGATGTACAAAAAAACTGTATACACAGTTTAACAGCTGGTAGCTCACTTTTGAAAATGAAATATATTTTAATAGACACTGCGCCTTTATAAATATTTAAAGTGCATGCACACATTTTGGGACTATATATATATATATATATATATATCCGTGTGGATAAAAAGAAGAGACAGAAGCAAGAAAATACTTGAAACTAGAAAGCAGATGGACAAGTAGCAACTGACTCAGCAGACACAACAACAATAAATAAAAACATGGAAATATTCTATTAGTGATGTTGGGATATTGCATTTACAATCAAGCTGATTTTCCCATCTTAATCCCATAAGGGTTCAGAGATTGGCAGCTTCAGTACTTCTGAAAGTGAGAAGTCAAATGAATTCTTACCTTTCACAGTCTGATAAACATTCAGTCTCAACATGTCCAAAACAGAAATTATATACTCTTCCCCTTAAATCTCAGCTTCTCTGTAGGTTTCCTCATCTTGATTATTTACAATTATATCCTTCCAAAATGTTTGGAATGATGCTTAACTTGACTGTTTCTCTCATATTTAGCATCCAATCCAATGACAATTATTGTCTGTTTTAAAAATGTATCCAGAATCATCAGCTGCTCACTGCTATCCCTGTTGTCTGAGCCACCATCATTTCTCACCTGGTATATCACTGTTTCAGGTACACTGTAACAAAGAACTGAGCATAATAACAACAGAAATGCATTGACTCACTATTCCACAGGCTATCAGTCTGAGATCAAGGTGTTAGCATGGTTGGTTCCTGCTGAGAGCTATGTGGGCAAATCTGCCCATCCTCTCTCCTGGATTCTGAAGGCCTATGTGCATCCTTAGGCTTATAGAGACTTCCTCCCAATCACTGTCTTCATCTTCAGATGGTGTCCTCCCTGTGAATAAGCCTGTGTGCAAACTGCTCCCTTTTATAAGGACACTAGAGGCCCAGTGCATGAAATTTGTGCACTGGTAGGGTTCCTAATAGCTGCCAGCTGCTGGGTAGGTACACTGTCCTTTCCCCAGCCAGCTCCACCCCTGGTAGAACTCCCAGACAACTCCTCGTCAAGGGGACAATTTGCATACTATGCTTTTATTATATAGGACTAGTCATATGGAATTAGGCCTTACCTTAATTACCTATATGATGGGAACTTCATTACCTCTGTAAATACCCTATTTCCATGCTGAGGTATTGGGTGTTATGATGTCAATATCTAATTGGGAGAAGAAGTTCAACCCATAAGACCCAGATTACTGTAGAAACATGGTAATTGTTCTCCCTGCTTCCACCTTTCTCCGGATAGCCTACTCTCCACTCAGCAGCCAGAGTAAAGCAGTAATGACACTCAGTAACTCTGTCCTCTCTGAGGCTCCTCATCTTTTACAGAGTAAAAGCCACATCCTTCTGATGCCCTCCCGTGTCCTCTAATGAGGAATCACAGTCTGTGACTTATGGTTCACCTAGTGTAAAAGTTTGAAATCTTAACTCACAAAGGGATGACTGTTTTGCCCTTCTGGGTAAACACTGCCGTCACCTGTGACTCTTTAACGTAGATCCAGGAGTCATCGACCCTGGCCTGCAGGTTGAACCCAGCACATCACCTGTTTTTGTAAAGAAAGTTTCATTGGGACTTAGCCATGCCACTTGTTTACATGTCTAGGGCTGCTTTCAGCTACAATGACATGTCCAATAGTCATAACAGATCATATGGCTCAAAAGCCTGAAATAAATGGTCCTTTATGGAAAAAGTTTGCTGATCCCTGACACCTATCTTCAATGTGTTACTGCACTGGACAAGTATGACAGTCTCTTTTTTTAAATTTAAGTCTTTTGCTGAACAAATACCAGTGGCCTCTCTCCAATTTATACCCTTCAAATACTGACTTGAAGTGTGTCTCCTTATGACACCTCTGCACTGCTGAGCATTGTGAGGTCTCGCTTTCCCTACCTAATTACCAGGCATCTCTTAGCCTTCTCTTCTGATGACCACCAGGCAAATCCTGAGGGGAATCTTGTGTATGTTTATGTGCAATAAGGCCTATAATCCTGAAGTGTTGAGAAATCAAGCTGTGATGATTCCTAGCTCTTGGTTGGTGAATATTTTTCTTATTTCCTTTTTCAATGTAGTTCATAATAAAGAACAAAGTCTTACTCTTGAAATCTTGTATAAGTGGTCTCTCTCTCTCCCTCCCTCTCTTTTTTTTTCTCAAAGCAGAGTTGATTTCTCTTCTTGATCAATCCCCTCAGCCACAATGCTCTCCTTTCTGTTTGATGAGTTCACTAAACATGCTTCCATCTCATGACTTTTGTCTTTACCACACTCTCTACCCAGACCCCCTAAATATGCATGTGGCTGGCTTCTCACCTACTTCAAGCATTTACTCAAGTGTCAGCTTTTCAAAACAAAAACAAAAACAAACACAAAAAAACCCCAAAACCTTCTTTGACTGTACTTAAAGCTTTAACTCCCACACTTGACACTCCTAAGCTTGTTTGATTTCACTTCATCGAATTTACCACTGTATTACAGATTACACAATTTGCTAAATTATTTTGTTATGAGCTGTCTTTCTTCCTAGAACATGAGCTACATTTGAACTATGCACTGTTTCATGACTAGAGCAGTGTGAGACAAATAAAAAGCATTTACATATAACTTGTAGAAAATGAAAATGCAACCAATTCCACATACAATACAATTCCTAACCAATGCATTCGGAATTTAGGATCAGGAATTACAAATTTGTTGACATCAGTCATTCCTGCGGGGAACAATATTTACTGGGGGCCTATGATGTGCCCAGCACTGTGTCACTGTTCCGTGGGATGGAAATGAACAGCCTGCTATATTTTTCCCCTCAGCACCTATCTACCATTCCCTGACTTCAGGTAACAGATATGCTCATTTTTCCTATCATCTACTTCCCCACCATCCTTCCAAGAGGTTACCTGGAAACTGCCCCTTCTCCTGTTGTTGTTTTTGTGATCTGTTCCCAGTTCTGGAAGTGTCCCTGGCGCACAGCAGTAGGAGCTCAGAAGGGAATTGACTGCTTGTGTCTTGTTTCAGGAGTGCCCTCTCACTCTCCTACACAATGCCTTCTCAGTCTCCTCCACACTGCCAAGGCTCTTTCCTTCCCAACCTGAGGATTTGGGTTTAGTGTTTGTAGAATTTTTCATGGCATTTTTTTATAACAGCAAATATCATTTGAAGACAAATAATGAAATCTAGTATTCTTCTCAAACTTGATAATAGCATAACCGAGTTTCTTTGCTGAATTCAAATTGGCATTAGGGAGAAGGCAAGGAAGTTGTCTTTATTGGGTGCCCACTATAAAGCAGGCATATCACATAACTGAATCAGAAACTTGCATAATGACCCCCTGAGCTGGATTCTACCACTGGCGCATCACACTTGAGAAACTAGGGTGCAGAGAGATGAAGTTCCTGCTCAGAATCAGGGGCTGGTGGTGGGCAGAGCTGTGTTTGCTCCGAGAGATGGGCTACTGCCTTTTCCATCAAACCACCTTCAACTCAAAGTTCCCAAAGCATTTCAAACCCCAGGAATGTGTCTGAATAAACAGAGGCTTGTTGTCTCTAATAATAAGAGTCTCCACATGGCTTTTAAGAAATAAGATTGCGGTGTCAAAAGCAAAGAACAGTCAGAAAAAAAATCACCTCAAAAATATATCACATGAAGCAACATGCACCCACTGTCCTACCTCAGGAGTGATTGAGGAGAAGCTGTGGGCGAGAAACATTCAGCTTCTCTACTTCAGGTCAGCATTTCTCAGATGCAAATGATGCATAAATCCCTTTTAAAAGAAAAAAAAATCACTCAGAACTCTAGTGTTTACTTGAATTTTTCATTATAATCCTATCTAACATTGCTTAAAGTTTCAGGCTCATTGACATTTCACAACTGAAAATAATGTAAAATGTTAAGAATCAAAAAACTATAAAAACAATGTTTGATATCAGTATCTATTTAACATGGTCCATAACGCTGTCTGATAACAGCAAATGTTTTTCTCAATATGGGTAACACCCTGATGTTCAGAGTACAGGATGCTTTTATTTTGCCTTGAAAACAGTAACAGTACCCAGTGCTTGGTAATTATTTGATTATCTATCGGTTTTCCATTTTTGAAACTCTTGCATAAATTTTACATAGTGATTGATTTTAATTAGGAAAAAAACAATATTTACCATCATATCATTGCCTTCTTCTTCTTCTTCTTCTTCTTCTTCTTCTTCTTCTTCTTCTTCTTCTTCTTTTTCTCCTCCTCCTCCTCCTCCTCCTCCTCCTCCTCCCCCTCTCCCTTCCCCTCCTCATCCTCCCCCTCCTGATATTTGGTTAGTTTTTAGTCTGAGACAATTAAAATAGTACCAACTGTATTCATTCTGCCAAAAATGTATTTGAAAATAGTCCTTGACTATACCAGCACTGGGTTATAGATGATCATGAAATGATCCTGAATATGCTTATATTTATTTTAAAAATTAATAAAATAAAAACTAGATCTTTAAAAATTATTTTTTTTAAAACTAACATATTCTCAATACTATGAGTACATGTCCCTACCATCCCCCAGCCCATCCCGGTTTACTGGAGCCCACCACAGATGTCAAGCCGGTTTACTGGCTGTGGTGGGCTCCAGTTCAGGCTCCAGTGCACTGGCTGAGTCTCTGGCTCATTTGAAAGGAGAATGAGTGGATCCAAACAGCCTGGAAGAGAGTCTGCTAGTTCACTTCCAATGCCATTTGAGCAAGAAAGCACCCTAAAATGTGAGCATTGACATTTACACATATAATTCAATCTATAATTATATTTTGAGTTGTCTCAATAACAGTTTCACAGTAATATTAATGAATATCACAGAGTAAAATGGGACCTTTAAGATTGTAGTGATTGGGACATATCGGTGCTTGGCCTTAAAAGAGGCTAAGATACTAGCCTGCTGTATTCACTGGGGTCACAGGGGAAATGGGGTCTCCCCGAGGCTGCTTCATGGGCAATGGACAGTGTTCAAGTGAGTTCTGTGAGCAGTGGTGTTAGAAACTAAATGAGATGTGATTGCTTAAGGATATTCTCAATAGTGTTCAGTCAAACCCCAGAGAGATGGGAGTCAGAGGCAGTACTCCCCACTGTGTACAGACAGAGAGGAGAAAGCAGGACAGAAAGAATGTGAGGGCCAGAAGGAGGGGGCAGAAAGCAAAGGAAAAAGGCATTGAGATGAAATGTAAAGTTGCTCACGACCATAAGCCACCAAATCAAAAGTCTTGTTTCTTCACACAAAAATGGTTAAGAGCCCAATTGAAAAAAAAAATGGAAGGAATTAGATTAAAATCAGGGGCTTTGTCTGAAAATAAAAGTGCTTAATCTGAAAAATAACAATACGAATAATATTCCTCTTATAGGATTTTAGAAGGAAACTGTCCATTCCTGGGTTTTTTATCTTAGCAGAACCACCTATACACCTAGAATATGTATCAATTCACAAAGAATCAACACCAGCAATAAAAAATGCAGTGTAGGCAGCAAGAATAGAGGAGGTATTTCTAAAATGACCTCTAATTCTTCCCCTCTGCCCTCCTAAAGGCAGATAACACATCCTGGAACCCTTGTAAAAATATCTTCAGAGTGAGAGGTCGTATCAGGGGAGGCTTCAGGAAGCAGCTGTAAGGGGAGCATGTGGGTGAGGTAGTGCTCAGAAAACAAGGCAAAGGGATGGAAAATGAGGGTGGGCAGCAAGCATAGTAATTCCCCTCCTCGATTCTTTTATATCAGACACTATCCCCCCTCTGTACTTTTATTCTTAATGATAAAGCCTTCATTCCTGTTTCTATTTGGTTTGAGAAACAAAGAAGTATAGAAACCCAGGATTCAGAAACACAAGAAGGCTACTTTGGGAAGCTTGTCAAACATTTGATGTCCTTGCTTGGTCCCCCGAAGCAAACGTTGATACAAGGATTCAAATACAAGCACAGCTGCCGTTTGCCAACCATGGTCCTAAGGGGACTCTGACTGCCAGCGGGGGACTGTTATTGTACTGAGGCCAACTAAGGCCCAGGGGCCCAGGTACTTATATACCAACTCTTGTTCATCTTTTGGTGAAGAAGTCATTCAGGAAGGGGCATGTGATTCCCTGGTTCTACTGCCAACCTGTTCCACAAGCAGATAAAGTGGCTTTGAAAGCAAGGCCAGTCATTAGAAAAGAAGGCAGGTGCTCACAGGAGAAAGTCGGGCTGGTGTGCAATGGAAATGGAAGGGAGAGGAAAGGAAAAAGCACACACAAAAAAATCCACTGCTGTAAGTCAGATCCACTTACATCGCATTCTAAATTAATTTCATCCTGTCACTGATTCTTTAAGGCAGTAGTTATTCAAAATTACTTAAAGAATAAATAAACTTATAAAACTGAAGGAGAGATGGAGGGATGTGTTTTACACCCCTTTGCTGGACAACTGATATTTATTTTCCTTTGCCACCCATTCTATATGCTCCTCAGCTTTACTTGGCTTTCACTGCAGGTCAACACAGATATTTAATCTCAAGAGGCCCTGCTAATTGCACCCTTGGTAGACTATGGCTGCTGAAAATCCACTTTTACAGATACTCCTGGTCATGGAAGCAGCAAGAGACCCTCCTCCTACACACACACACACACACACACACACACACACACACACACACCTGCAATTCACCCAAATCCCAGAAATACTCCTCCTTGCCCCTCGTATGTAGCAGCATGATACTCAGTGCTAATCTCCCCTAACAATTATCGTCTCTCTTCTTGGAATTATGGGTTAGTGGCACAAGGATCCAAACACCATTTATAACTTAAAGTTTAGTGGAAATATTACTATGTCCCCCAATAGAAGTGTTATTTTCCCTAATAACTGGGATTGAGAATATATTTGGCAGCAAAACCTGAAGATGTATGACAAGGAAAGGACAGTCATTGCTGGATCACTAAGACGGAGGGCAAAGGTCTATTTTCACCCCTTCATTCACCGACTGGTGGCTTCCAATTCTAGGTACACAGCCCCATATAATGGCCATTGTTTCTAAATAAATTCCTCATTTTGAAGGACAGTGACCATCTTTAAAGTGTCATGCCCATCTGAGAGGCTTTAAATGTACCTTCAAAATGTGATTTGAGTATAAAATTAAACTGACAACTGGGGAGTGATGTGCTATGTAATGGATCCCATGACAGTTGTCCACTGCTTCCATTCTTGTGTATAAAGTGAACACCCTCATCCTTTGTGCTGTAAAACAATTATAAACAGAAACCTCATTCAAAAACAAGTAGGGAGGCCAGAAGAGGGGCTCTCCTGTCCTATGCCTGTCACAAAGCACAACAGGAGGAACTGACTGTTTGTAATAGCCCTTCCCCACTTCCCTTACCTCTCTCTGACAGCCTTCCCCACTTCCCTTACCTCTCTATGATAGCCTTCCCCACTTCCCTTACCTCTCTATGATAGCCTTCCCCACTTCCCTTACCTCTCTATGATAGCCTTCCCCACTTCCCTTACCTCTCTATGATAGCCTTCCCCACTTCCCTTACCTCTCTATGATAGCCTTCCCCACTTCCCTTACCTCTCTATGATAGCCTTCCCCACTTCCCTTACCTCACTATAAAACAGTCTTCTCTTTTGTCTTACCAGACTAGCAGAGGGCTCACCAGTAGCAATACTGAGCCAGATTTCATCACCAGACATCATCTGCTGTGAGGCCCCAGGGAGAGCAAGTCACACACTCCGTTTCTGCCCCAGGTCTGTTCCTGGTGCTTTGGGACAGTCTATAATGGCAAAGGGCAGAAACTGGTTGACCTCCCCTGAACCAGCCATCCTATTCATTGGGCCATACACTGCCTCTACTACAATGGGTGCTCTCTGACAGGCACTAATATGAATGAAGGTAGCCATATATTTTATGTACATTCTGGTACTTTCATCCATATGCTTATTCCCCATACAGCTTTGCCTCTGATTTCCCAGTATTATCCTTTGTAGAAACCGGACCGAATAGTCAAGTCATTTGCCATTGCCCAGTAATCTGTATACATTTCACCTCGGGCCACTTCTCCCTTGACATGAATTCAAAGCTCAACTGGGGGATTTCCCCTAAACCATTATGTTGGAGGCTGTAAGGTGGCAGAGATCCATTTTTGACACACTCTTATATTGAACTTAGTAAGCCAAGTTTATTCCCCACCCACCTTATTTTCAGGTTGTCATACAAACTACAGGGACATAGGTGCCAGGTGAGAAATAAACATTGGTGCAAATGACACAGGCAGCATGAGAACCTAGACATCTTGGCTCACCTTACTTGAGCCACTAGGTCTGTTTGGGTGCTTTCCAAAGCACCCTTTATAACACCCAATAGATTATTGCTGTGCCTGCCTGACTTTATGCCTGATAATTCATAACCCATGATGGGAAACTCCAAGAGCATAGTCAATTGATGAGCCATGCTTAAATTCTCCACTAGGAGCTACTTTTTAAAGTTGAATACAGGTATACCTTGCTTTATTGCACTTCGCTTTATTGAGCTTCACAGATGTTGCATTTTTTACAAGTTGAAGGCAAGACCCTCCACAGCAAAAATATTATGCCTTGCCTTATTGTGATGTGTACTTTTTTTGCAGTGGTCTGGAACTAAACCTGCAATATCTCATAAGATTCCTATAGTTATTTGTGTAGATAGTATGCCCTTGCTTCAACATGTTGTAGTATGCACTGCAACTCTCATATTATGAATTGGAAGAGTCTCATATGGTGCCTGTATTTGCAGTCAGTGCCTCTAGTACTGTGGGATCTGCTGGGTCACATTGCACAAGTGGCAGGGTCTTTTAAATTTCAAACTTGCTGCAAAGTTATATTCTGCTGTGAGCCCCACTTAAAAACTGGTTACCATTTGGCTCACTAAATTAATTAGTTGAAAAGTATTCTAACAGGTGGTATCTGTTATCTTTAAAAGCTGAATATATTGGCCAAATATGCTACAAATAACTAGACTCTTAAAATGTTCACCTTTTCCAGTTCTCTGAATCATTGGACCAGGTAAGGCTTATCTTTTATCCTTTGATGAATGTTCTTTCCATTGCATCCAGATTGCTTGTATTTTCTGCTTCCCAGTTTTGATTAATAAGATATCATCATTTCTAATGAATTCAAAAGATCAAATATCTACCTATGTAATGCTGTGACAAAATCTTAGCCTGACCTATACATTTAACTTATTTAGTATGGTGATTGCTGAGAAAAACACACACAATACAAACACTTTAATTGCTTTGTATAACTGTAATGCTGCCAATTACTCAGTAAGAACTCTTTCTAATTACAATCTGGTTACTTGTGTTTTACAAAATTCCCCAATTCATATAACTGTAGTTGCAGTATTACATTATAGAAACATATCAGTAGCTACTCTTTAGCATTACATAATTTAGTCTCATGAATTTTATGAAGAAGGAAGTAACAATCTAACAGATAAAGATATGAATGTTAATCTTTGACAATTAACTATCACCTTATTTAATGTAGCCTAAGACATTGACCTTCAGGGTAACCATTATTTTGCATATTCCTATAAAATAAAAATTACAGCTAATATTGACATTATTCTATTAAATGATGCACCCCAAGGTCAGACAGTTAAAATATTTTAAATGTTCATTTTGATATCTGCGAAATGTGGTAAATGAAATGCTTTCTCCATCCATCAGAAATATAGCTCAGTTTCTGACAATATATCTTTATGAAATTCTCTAGAGTATATTTCTAATGAATGTCAAATGTACCTTCAGTAGAAAGCATTTAAATGTGCATGGAAAAAATAATTTACCAAGAACATATTCTAAGTAAATAAGATTCAAACAACAGAAGAAAGGTTTAAAGCATTTTTTCTGTCTGTTTTTTCCTTCAGTGAAATCCTAGCCCTAACTGTCTAACACAGACTCAGGGAGAATCTATTGGACTATCTAAAAATTTCTATTTCCAAAAAAGAGGCAATTCTTCCAGGATATTTGCCAGTCTAATGTTTACAAAAGAGAAAGTGTGCTTGTAAGTAGCAGTATTACAAGGTCTGCTCAAATTTCTACAAGGTGTCTTCATGAATAACAAGAAAAAATAAATTGACATTAGGGTAACTATTTTTGTTTTGAATTCTATAATCAACCATCACAATCTCTGGATCACAATAAAAATCTCTGTTCTAACAAGATTTAATAAAGAATGGCACCAGAGAACAATGTGTACACAGTATTACAAACAGAACCTAGATTGAATTTCATACAGTATAGAATATTGCTGTATCCTAAGTAATTCAAAATAAATATTTGACAAGTGTTTCTGCACTTATCAGTTACTGAACATCTAGTTTTTTTTTTCTTGCAACCTTTGTTTCTAAACCATAAGAAGTATTAATCAAAGAAAGAACAAACGAGAATGATGAATTCTGACCATGTCTAAGCTACTCCTAAAATTAATTAAGAAAGAGTACTGTCCTAAAAAAAGTCATGGATGTTGTGCTATATAATTGCACATAATTAAAATCAGTAAACTACAGTGCTTGTTCAATTGTTTGCATTTTGAATGTGCATACTTCGATAAAAATATAGCAATTGTGTTTTTAAAATCTTTGTTATAGAATTTATATGATGTGATATAATGATTACTTTCCATATATCTGAGTGTTCTGTTAAATAGTGAGCTCTTGTGGCAAGGAATTATATCTTTCTTATGTAATATTTAATACTTTAAAAAGCATAGTGAGAAATATGTAATTTGTCTTAAAATGAAAGGCTAAGAACATACCAGGGTACACACGAGGATGTATATGCTCCAAATGATAAGTTCTTGATGCTCCAAGTGTCCCCTGATTCCTACTCCTCCCACCACCAGTGGTGACAACTATCCTCAATTTTGTTTTTCATGCTCTTGCTGTCTCATGTTACAGTGTTATTCCCTCATGGGTGAGTTCTCATGTGTTATCTTTTCTTAGCTTTATAAATATGTCATTAACATCTATCTGTGCTGTTGCACGTAACTGTAGCTCATTCATTCTTTTTGTTTTATAAAATCCCACTGCTTGTATCTCCTCAAATTTAATTACCCCATTTTCATGAAGATTTTATTTGTGCCTGGGTTTTATACGTTTGCTGTTGCTATTGTGAACAAGACACGCTGTACATTCATTTACAAGTCTTCTGGAAAATCACTAAGAATTTCTCTAGTGGACACACACACACACACACACACACACACACACACACACACGGGATATTTGATTTCTCTGCTTTGTATGGGGGTTTGGAAGTGCCCAGATGAGGCCCAGCTGTGAAACAGGGCAGGCTGCTGATGCCAGGCCTTGGGCCTTCTTTTGGAAGCTTTGGGGCTCTCTACTCAGCTGCAGTTTGGCAGGTTTAGGCTGAGAAAGAACAGGCCATTCATGCGCAAAAGCCACTGAATAAGCTTGAATGGGGTAAATTGGGTGGGGTCGGGTCTCAGGGAATCACCAGGATAGAGAAAACAGCAATCAGCCAGTCATCCCTGCACCAAAGAGGTTCCCGCATCTCTGAGTCCATGCCCTGTGCATGAACAGGAACAATGATGGCTGCAAGCACCTCTAAGAGGAAGCCACCCTGCATTCAGGCCCAATGCCAGACCGTCCTATTTCTCCCCGTATGAGTCTGGGTCCCCAGAGTCTTGCCTAGAACTGGAGTTCAGATCAATTTGGAGCATGTATCTTCTTTTCCATTGAAAAGAAAACACACACATCCACCCCCCCACACACACACACACACACATACACACAATACATCTAGTTTCCAGACCATTCCATTCATGCCTCCATAACTCTGTACCTCCATACCTCCTACTAGTCTCAATGCGCTTTTCTCTTTCCTTCTAGTTATAGAACTTCCACTTAGCTAGCTTTCCCATGGTTCTGGATGATAGTTGTTTTGTCTTTTAGACAGGTGTTTAACTATGCCTCCATCTTGATTCTCAGGTTTCTAGTTTATTATCCATGTTTTTGTGCATAGTTTCTTTTGCTCAAAATACTTTTTTGAAATAGTGTTATGTGGTTGCTATAAATTTGAAACTGTTTTCAAGTGGATGCTATGGTGAATATTAATATGAGGGGAAAAGGTTTAGGGAGAAAATTAATGTTTAATAAATAGTTAATTATTGGTCCTATAATATTCATTGAGAATCAAGTATCTGCAGGGCACTGGCATTAAACATTAATAAAACAAAAATGAATAAGACAGCAGTGACAGGATTTAAAATATAATGGGAGAGAACTCGTTTATACAAAAAAGTGGTCTGTACATATTTTTATGTAATCCTTTCATGAACTTTATAAATTGCATATAATTGCCCCATCTAATTAATAAACAAACCAAGGCTTACAAGAATGCAGTTTTTCATGTCCAAATACATGGAAAGAATAATAATGTTCTAATACATATTTTCTAGCTAAAACATCAATTTATTTCCAGTCCACCCAATGCACCAATCAATATATATAATACAGAGATCTAACATCATACTAGTGGATCACAAGAATCAGGTCAAAGATTTGAAATACAAAGAAGCAAAAAACAACCTGAAAAACAAAAAGAAAAAAAGAATCCAAAAATATGAAGATAGTGTAAGGAGCCTCTGGAACAACTTCAAGTGTACCAACATCAGAATTATGGGGGTGCCAGAAGGAGAGAGAGCAAGATACTGAAAACCTATTTGAAAAAATAATGACAGAAAACTTCCCCCACCTGGTAAAAGAAATAGGTTTACAAGTTCAGGAAGTGCAGAGAACTCAAACAAAAGGAATCCAAAGAGGACCACACCAAGACACATCATAATTAAAATGCCAACAGCAAAAGACAAAGAGAGAATATTTAAAGCAGCAAGAGAAAAACAGTTAGTTACCTACAAGGGAGCACCTGTATGACCTTCAGCTGATTTCTCAACAAAAACTATGCAAGCCAAATGGGAGTGGCAAGAAATATTCAAGGTGATTAATAGCAAAAACCTACAACCAAGATTACTCTACCCAGCAAAGCTATCATTCAGAATTGAAGGTCAGATAAAGAGCTTCACAGATAAGAAAAATCTAAAGGAGTTCATCACCACCAAACCAGTATTATATAAAATGCTGAAAGGTATTCTTTAAGAAGAGGAAGAAGAAGAAAAAGGTAAAGATAAAAATTATGAACAGCAAATCCATATCTATCAACAAGTGAATCTAAAAATCAAGTGAATAAAAAAATCTGATGAACAGAATAAACTAGTGAATATAATAGAATCAGGGGTATAGAGAGGAACTGGATTGACAATTCTTTTGGGGGAAGGAGTGTGGGGGGTGCAGAAAGAGACTGGACAAAAATCTTATACCTTCCAAAACTGGTTTGGCTCAGCAGTAGAGCGTTGGTCTGCAGACTGAAGGGTCCCGGGTTCAATTCCGGTTAAGGGCACGTGCATTGGTTGTGGGCACATCCCTGGTGGGGGGTGTGCAGGATGCAGCTGGTCGATGTTTCTTTCTTGTTGACATTTCTGGCTCTCTATCTCTCTTCCTTCCTCTCTGTAAAATATCAATAAAATATATTTTAAAAAATCGTATACCTATGGATAAGGACAGTGATGAGTAAGGTCAAAGGGTGAGGTTGTAACCAGGTGGAGGGGAGCTATGGGGAGAAAAAGAGGAACAATTGTAATAATCTGGACTATAAATATTTATTAAATTTTTAAAAAGAATACTTATAATTAAAGTGAAGAATTAATTTTTAAAATTAAGCAATTATGTTAAAGATATAATTTTTCATTTCCCCTCCCCCAAAAAAAGATTTTGCTATTTCAAATTAAATTGGAAACAATCTGTATGATCTTGTTCCTGAAAAAATAATACTTTCTGGATGTATTTCTATTGGTTGTCTGACACTACAGCAGTTTTTTTGGCCCATCACCAATTCCCATATTCAGGGTTAGATTTTGATTTATGCTAATACTGTTTGCTAAAAGGAAGCTAGGGTGTTTGGAGATTAGTGGTTTCTGCATCTTGAGAAAAAAAAATTAGAAATAGGCTTGGATCACTTATCCTTCCATAAAGCAACAATATCTCCAAGAATATAAGGAGTTATTCAGGAAAAAAAAGCAAAGCAACCAGCCTTTTCACTGTGTTTTTTAAAAGACGTAAAGAGCAAATGATACCATAGTTAGTCTTGTTACATGCATATTAAACAATTTGAAATCTTGGTGACTTAAATCTTGGGACCTACATGAACAAACATTTATTTCTCATTCATATGACATGGGTGCTGCTGCAGTTCTGCTCAGCCCTGTGTTACCTGTGTTCTTCTTGAGGGACTCGGGGTGAAGGGCCAGTTCAAGATGAGATCTGGGCAACCTAAGACAGAGGGGAGGGGTAAAGAGACCAGCCACAAAATCTTAAATTTCTTGCTCACACATGTCCTATGCTAGGTTCACTTACACCCCATTAGGCTAAGTAAGCTGCAAGACTAAGTCCAACATTCCTGAGGCAAGAAAGGCTATCCCTCTTACGGGATAGGGGATTAATAAATATGTACAGTTGTGCATTCTACACAATACTCAGAAGAAAACAAGTATGCAATATATGACAAGTGAAAACAGTAGAAAATGTTAAATAAATATTTTAATGAAATATATTTAATTAAGTGCTAATAAGCATAAGTATTTGTTTTTCAAAAAATATATGTTAGTTTTTTAACTATAGTTGGTGTTATGTTTTGTTTTGAACTGTGGAGATGGGTGTGGAAGTACCAATTAGTGTCAGTGGTTCTTTATACCACACAGAAAGTCAGGGATTCGCCATTTATTCACTGCAATGCAGGAGGTCATATTTTACAATGAAGCAGAAAGAAGTTTCAACCATATATTTTGAAAGACAAATTAGCTAGCAACCTAAGGGAAGAGCTAGTTGTGCTCGTTAAATTCCTGAGGGATGCCTCAGAATTTAAAACTTCTGTATAATACTATTAATTATAATATAATACTATTAAGATATAAATATACTATTAAATAAGTCATGTAGTCAGGTCAATGTATAGTAATGCCAGGACAATGGGTCCCATAACACTATCTGAATAAATCTAAGAGTCTTTATATAGAACAACAAAAGCATGGTAAAAGTAAAGTAAATGGAAAAGGAGTGGGTATAAAAAGCCACCACAAGGACTATCACTATGGGGAATATGGAGGAAACATACTTGTACCTGTTTCTCCTGAGAAATACAACTAAAACCTTGGACTGTACATGCGAAGCAGGTATAAGAAGACTCTGAAAGGTTGCAAGAAGGAAGGACATGAGCTAGGGACCTTGGTACCCGAGGAATGACGTGGGGGTGAGTTCCCTGAGTTTTCTTTGCCTCTTCTGTGTCAGACTTAGAGCGGAGAAGCCATCACCCTGTAAGTGCCAACAGGTGCAGGCACAATAAAAGGCCCAACGAAATCCTCTTTTCTCCGAAAACCAAGAAAGGCTCAGCCTCGTTGCTCTGCACCAGCCAAACATGAGAAGAAGAGGAATAAGCAAAAAAAAGAACACACACATCCTCATGCAGGTCAACAAAGGTTCGGAGGCCTAAGTGGAGAGCTTAGATTTCCATCCTTGCCAGGTGATCCCACTGTTTGCACCCTGTGTAGGGTCAGGGAAGGCCAAGTGGAGATATTAATCCCGGCTTGGTAGCAACAAGGTCCCCATGCCTGGCTGTGTCCCTGGAGACCTCATGGGAGCTGAGAGTGAATCCCTACCTGGCAGTAAGGAGAGGTCCTTCCATCTCTCCACACTGTGCTGTCAGAGGTGCGCTAGCTAAGAGTTAGGATTTTTGCTACAGTTCACTATCTCACCTCCCCTACTTGTCATTACTGGAGACTCCAGGGGAGCAGTAAGGAGGCAGTGCTATCCCTCCTAGTCAGGGAGGCATCAACAGAGGCCCGGTGGGGAGCTGGAATTCCCACCCCACCCAGCAGTAATGAAGAGCTCTCTTCCACTATGGTCAATAAAGGCCAAGTGAGGGCCTGGGAATTTTACTTACGCCTGGCAGTAACGGGAGATCGATGCCCCTCTCCTGCCAGAGCGGTGCAGAACAAGCAGTTAAAAGAAGATTTAAACACCACCCAGAGACTCATGAAGTAACCCCCCCTCTCGAAAAAAAAATCACCAGTCAGACCAAGGACAGGAAGATCTCAAAATGAATGAAAAAGACAATCCATAGATGATAATACTGAGATGCCAGAGCATTTAGAGTTTTCAAACATATTGTTAAGTCACCATAAAAACACTTCAGCAATAATTGCAAATATGCTTGGAACAAAAAAAAAAAAATGGGGATGCGGGGGAGAATGAAGGAAGAAAGAAATTTTTCAGCAAAGAGATAAATGATATAAAAATAACCAAATGAACATTTTGGAACTGAAGAATAAAATTATAACCTTGCCCAATGATATCAATAGTACAATTTATAAGAAACAGTAAATAATCAGGGGTCCTTAATATAGAACGGTAGAAATTATACCATATAAACAACAGAGAGAAATAGCCCAAACAAACAAACAAATAAAAACAGACCCTTAGGGACTTGGGGAACCATAACAAATTCTGATCAGTGAACCCCAAACAGAACAAGCCCTGTCTCCTGGTCTCCTGGTCTCCTGGTCTCCTGGTCTCCTGGTCTCCTGGTCTCCTGGTTATTTAGGCCTTAATGCCCTAGGCCTGTGGTTGGCAAACTGTAGCTTGCGAGCCACGTGCGGCTCTTTGAGCCCTTGAGTATGACTCTTCCACAAAATACCGCAGCCTGGGTGAGTCTGTTTTGAAGAAGTGGCATTAGAAGAAGTTCAAGTTTTAAAAGTTTGGCTCTCAAAAGAAATTTCAATCGTTGTACTGTTGATATTTGGCTCTGTTGACTAATGAGTTTGCCGACCACTGCCCCAGGCAATACCAGTTAGAGCTCAGCTTCTGATGACCTCAGTTCCACCCTACAGCTGAATGACTGCTTCTGGGCATCTTAGTTTCCTTTACTGTAAAACAAGCGAGTAGTAGCAGATGATTTCTAGAGAGGCCTTGATTTATACTATGCACACTGTACGTATTTTTTTTTCTTTCATTGCAAGCAAATGCTGCTAATTCAGGTTATTTTCCAATGGCTAATTCCTATTTCCATCTGTGACATAACACTCCTAATTTACAAGCAACAAATTTAAAAAGCATCCCTCCTCGCTGCACTTTGTTTTATTTCAGTGATTTATTGGATAATCTACCTTGATACTCTAAATCTCAGAAAATGATAAAATAATCAGGTGGACCCCCCCTTCCCATTGCTCTTATATTATAAACGAGGCCTGCAGGGGGGGGGGGACTAGCTGGCCCAGGGCCCAGTGGGCTGGATCGGGCCAGGCTGTGGGCTGCACAGGGCCGGCTGGGGGGAGAGGCCCAGTGTGGTTGGTGGGCCAGCCCTGCCCCTGGTCAAGCTCCAGGTGGAACTCCTGGTGGAGGAGATAATTTGCATATTAGCCTTATATTATACAGGATGAGTTTCTTAGAGGCAAGCAGTTTATCTCCCTCTTATTTGGCACATCCATGAAGTGGCATACATAGGAAGAAGAATAAACTCTTAGAAAACCCAGATTTTATACTTGACAACTGGTTGTTAGTGTATCGCAGGATTTGTTCTGTTTAATCCTAAAATCACTGTGTCAGGAAAGGAAAAGTGAAGTAGTAATTATTCTGCCCTAAGTAAACCCTACTTGCTAATATTGGGTGGGAAGGGGGAGTAATTGTATGTGGTTGCTGGTCTCTTCCATAAGCACATATTATGGTGTCTTGTCTATTAGCAATAACCATTCATCAGTCTTAATGTTTATAACTATTTTCATGTACAGTTGACTCTCCAGGTGCCATTCCCAATTACAGGTGGAGTGGGCTGATGACATCCCTCCCAGACACTTAAAAAGCCTCAACTCTAAAAACACATTTTGTTTGGACAACTGGTAAGTATCGATGACAGGAGCACCTGCTGGGTAGCAATTGCAAAAGTGAGGTGATGAGAAGAGCATTGAGAAAAACAAAACGGAAGAAGGCATGTGCTTTAGTTAGTTCACACTGCAACCTGCTCCACCTGGGCCCTGCCTTTCACCTCAGGTTCCATCTCACCTGTTGCTCAATCCAGCAACCTCCGCCTTTTCTTCTTCTCCCACTGGGAGGGCAAACAACCAGGGCCAGACAGGGGGCAAAGAGGTGAAGGCAAATTGTACTCAGGTCTGCTGCAAAGAGGGAAAGGGGACTCCAGGGTAGAACTGGACTCTCAAATACAACAGGGACAAGGAGAGATTTAAAACCAAAGAGCAGGGGAGCTGGCAGATGAAGAATTACTAAGAAGAGACTTCGAGTGCAGGGTGGATTCTGGATGAACCAACCAACAGAATATCCTCTGAGGGCAGGCCAGGTGATCAGATGCCAGATTATAATGTGTTCAGAGATCATAAGACACATATATATTGAAAATAGTACCTGGGGCTTAATAAATATGTATTCAATGAATTAATTAATAATGTATTTCCTTCCAAACAACCACTCTAAAACAAAACATCTATATCTCTATTTGGTTGGCCTAGCTCTATGCTAATACTAGGGACAAGAGGAAAGATAGCAGGTGCTGCTGAAGGAAGTCACAGGCCAGCGCATGAAGGCTATAGGCCGTGCTGATGGACGTGGAGCAGCTATGCTGGGAAACCATGTTACGTGAGAGAGGTTCCACGTTCCTCTTCATTTTCCTTCTCAAGCACTACCTTTGTGGTCTTATATTGTGTTTTTATATTTTGTCCTTTTATCCTTCTTTTAATTCCTACGCTTCTTTTTTTAAAAAAATGATTTTGTGTGTGTGTGAGAGAGAAACATAGATTTGTAGTTCAACTTATTTATGCATTCATTAGTTGATTCTTGTATGTGCCCTGAAGGAGATCGAACCCCCAACCTCAGAGTATCAGGATGATGCTCTAACCAATTGTGCTACCCACACAGGGTCATTAGGTTCCTTTTTTATTAGTATATGGTTAGACAGAACTGAATCTTAGGATTTACAAACTACTTGGGTGCACCCTATATGGAATATTAAGGAGGCAATACCCTTGGTGCCAAATGTCTAAGGAACTTGACAAGTTCCCCATAATAATAGGTAGGTACTGCATATCCTAGGATCCCAAAATCAAGAAAAATAAAATACTGAGATGACAGGTTTTGGGAGGAGAGTCTCTTTGGTGTGATTGTATTTGCCTTCTCTTTCTCCTCCATTGTCCCACTTTATTCTTCAGGGAAGTGGCTTATTCTGAAGGTGGCAAAACTGGGAAAGATGTAAATACATAAAGCTGTTTGAAAATATATGATTAGAGTTAGGCTTGGCATTGAAGTGTATGCTTTAAAGATGCCTAGGACCATTGTGAAGCAAATAATGTAGCTTTAAATATTGAAAGTCAAACTATCCATTGTCCTCTTCTTTTCTCTGTAATGTACAAAGATGTTTATGAAAGCATTATTCAAGGTAGAAAAAAACAAAATGAAACAACAACAAAAACATGAAACTGGAAACAAAGCAAATACCCCCTCAATCAGATAATAAGTGAATAAACTTTGATACATCGTCACTACTGAATACAAGGCTAATTAAAAAATGTAATATAACAAATATGAAAAAACCAGTTTGTGAATTCAATTATCTTCCATTAACTCAGACATTAAAGAGACTTGCAAAATGTACAACAATCCCACTCTTTATGTTGATTTTTGTATTTGAAAAATATAAACATTTATCATTAAATATTTTAATTGTGCTAGCATTTATGGGTTTATCATTATTATTTTAAATTAATTAATACATAAGTATTTGATGATAATTTTCATTGAACAAGAATTATAAGGAAACTACAAATTTAATTGGAAGAAAAATTAGACAACCCAACAGAAAATTAGCTAATGGCCAGAGCCAGACCTCATAGAAAGAATATCCAAATGATCAACAATTATATAAAGTGGACTTAACTTTTTATTTTTAAAATATATTGTAATGTTAGCAGTATGGTACCAATGTTAATTTCCTAGTTTTGATCATTGTCCTATGATTATGCAAAATGCTAACATTAAGGGATGTTGAATGACCTGCATAAATTCAGAATACTAATTTTTTTTGTTTTATTGAGGTGTAATTGACAAATAAAATTGTATATATTTAAGAAATACATCCCAGCAAGCCTTGAGGTTGAATGGTTCAATTCCTGGTCAGGCCTAGACTGCAGGATCCATCCCCAGTGTGGAGCTTGCAGGAGGCAGCTGATCAATGACATCTCTCATAATTCATGTTTCTATCTCTGTCTGTATTTCTCTCTGAAATCAATAAAAATAACTTGATGTTTTGGTATATGTGTACCTTGTGAAGTGAACACCACAATCAAGCTTATTAACATATCCATCTCTTCATATAGTTACTTCTTTTTGTGTGGTGAGAACACAAGATCTATCCTTATAGCAAATTTTAAGTATACAAGATAATAATGTTAAGGCTAGTTACTATGCTGTATATTAAATCTCTGGAATGCATTAAACCTGGTGTAACTGAAACATGAAAACTTATGATAAAACATTGGACACATATCTACCCATTTTTCCTCCCTCAATTTCTGGACCCTACCATTCTGATGGGTTGAACAGCTCTTCATATATCTATTGGCCTTTTGTAAATCTTCTTCTGAGAAATGTCTGTTCAGGTGAAATGTCTTTCATTTTCTTTTTTATTTTTATTGATTTCAGAGAGGAAAAAAGGGGAGAGAGAGAGAATCATTGATTGGCTACCTCCTGCATGCTCCACACTGAGGATTAAGCCTGCAACCCGGGCATGTGCCCTTGACCAGAATCAAACCCAGGACCCTTCAGTCTGCAGGCAGATGCTCTAGCCACTGAGCAAATTGGCTGGGGCATTATGGCCATTTTTAAATGGATTTTAAGAGAGAAAGTGAAAGAGAAGAAGAGTAAGAAAGTAGCATTGATATGAGAGTAAAACATTGACCTGCAGGCCACTTTCTGCATACCCTCTATTGGGAATGGAAACCCAGCTGTGCCCAGAGAGGGAATTTAGCCAGAGACCTTTTGATGCAAGTACAATGCCCAGCCAACTGAAGCACAAGAGCAGGGTCTTTATCTTCTTTTATAATCTATAATTTATGTCATTGAATTTTTTAAATTTATTATATATTTTGGATATTAACTCCTTATCAAATGTATGATTTGCTATTTTTTTTTCCATTCTGTAGGTGGCTTTTCCATTTTGTTGATCATTTCTTTTGCTATGTAGAGACTTTTTAGTTTAATGCAATCTCACTTGTTAGCTCTGCTTTCATTTCTTGTGTTTTTGGTGTCATATCCAAAAGAATTATTAGTCAAAGCATATTGATCAAGAAGCTTTTTCCCTATTTTAAAAAATGTTTTCAGTAGTTTTCATCTTTCAGGTCTTACTTTTGAGAGTTTAATTAATTTTGAGTTGTGTTTTTGTGTATGATGTGAAATAAGGGCCCCACTTCATTCTTTTGCTGAGTATACACATATTTCCCAGTACTAGCCTCTGCCTTCTTCCGTTTTTCCTGTTATTCCAGAAAGACCACAGCTATGGGATGGGAGGAGGGGGAAGCTGAAGTTGTGCAGAAGACACTCAGAGATCTGCACAGAAAAGGGGGAAAAAACTATTCTAGAACCCCAGGGAGAAGTGGCAAACTCAACTGCAGAAAGATGTTTATGGGAGAGCTCCTGTAGGAGGGATAAAAGATAAAGTTGATAGAAGTCAAAGGAAGAAGGAAAATCACATTCTATGAAAAGGAGACTGCTTGATAAAAGGAACAACAAACAAGAAATCACACATAACATGTGGATTCTAATTCCCAATTATAACAAATAATATTTCTAAGTTGTAATTCAGTTTCCTGTCTCCACTGAAAGGGTACACTAAATTCAATGACATTTTCTTGTACATTTTTCTACATACTACTTCCTAAAGTATTCAAGATTTTTTTCATAAGTACAGTCCATTTTTTAACTGAATTGTCAATGCTGTTTTAAATACTGTTCTTGTTTATTTTTCCGATCCCTCTGACAATTCTTTGCATTCCTCACTTTGTGGGTTCCCTGTCTTCTCCCTTAAACATTGGTGTTGCTAGTACTCTTCAGATCGTCCTAAGTTAGTGCATTGAGACTCACAGGTTTCACCAAAACTTTCCTAATGATGCCTAAATTGCTGTCTGCCTGTCTGATCTCCTTTTGATTCATAGTCTACATTCTCAAATGTGTAATGGGCATTGACTCCTGAATATGCTGTCACCACATCAAACTCACTAGACTCAAAATTATTTTGGTCATCTTCCTTCCACAATATATTTTTTTGTCAGCTCAATTCTTAATTTCACTGACTCCCAGTGACCTTGGGCAAATTTTAGCATCATCCACGAGTGTTTTCTTCTTCTCATCTATCCTAATTACATTCAACCAATTACCAAAACTCCAATGCCTACACCTCTAAATTATATCTAAAATGTATCCCTAACTATCCACCTATCCACATCATCAATACTGATATTTCCATTCCATGTCACTTCTCTCTACGGAGCATGCCCATGCCTTAGCTCACCCTCTTCTCTCCCCAGTTCTCTCCCTCCCTCCCTCCTTCCTTTCCTCTCTTTCTGGCTCCAACTTTTGCCCTAACCTGATTTCTGAGCCCATTTCTTCCATGGCTCACTTCTTCTACCTCTGTGACTTTCCAAATAAACTTTCTCTTACAGTCTGAGTCTTGGCTCTGAAGTCTTCTCTCGGCCAGAACTCAAGGACTGAGGCTGCTGAACCGAGGCTAACACCTGGTGTCGTTTCCACCGCTAACATATGGTGCATGACTAGGATCTCTTTCCTGGCAGTTTTGGGTAAGTTGCCCTCTAAAACACACCTGTGCCTTCCTCCTCCAGGCATGCGTCCTTCCATCCTTTCCGTAAAGCCCTGAGGGTCCCCACAAAATTTGCAACCAGCGGAGCAGGAGCGGGCTCCCCGGGCTAACCCTCCTAAGGCCCCTTCCTTTGCTTCTGTGACTTGCTTCCTGAGACCATGGAGCATGCTTCCTTCTGGCCTCCTTCTTCTCCCAATCTGCTTTCTCTGGACCCACCGCCAGGGAAGTGGTGAACCCTGGCAGTTTGTTAATTGCCTTCTGAGAGCCTGAACTCACTGGGCTGTGAAGATAAAGGGCACTTTAAAAAAAGAAATACTATTTGAAAAGGCATATTGAAGATAGAGTACACTGTACTTTCTTCTCACAAACTTTCCCCGGCTCTCCTGACCTGCACAATTAATCATATACTGTAGCCTAACCCCATAGCAAAGTGACTCTATTTTACCACCCACACTCGATTTCACAGCACTTCCCAATACATGGCCTAAGCCCCAGCCAAACTGAGCCTCGTGTGCTCTTCACGTGACCAGCATTTCCCCCTGCGGCTGCCTGTGCTGTGCCTCCTTTGCAGTGCTGTTTCTGGGAGCTCCTTGCTTCTACTTTGGACCCATGTTTTAAAGCTCACGATAAGTAAGGACTTTTCTGAATTCTTTCACCAGAGTAATTTTCTATCTGATCCATGCATGCGTAGAACTGATGTATAGTTTCTTAAATGTACTTACCACAAATCATTTTATATTATAATTCTCTATAACAAGATGTATCTTCTTCCACGGAGTGTCTGGAAGCTTCAAACACTTAGTACGTGGCATAATTTTTTAAAAACTTGATTGAATATATATGTGAATATGTAATGATGAACATCACCCACCAAAATCTGTGGCTTAATTACTATGTGCATGTGTGGAAATACCCAGTTTCCCCACAACAGCTCAGCAGCACCTGTGTGCTTGCAGGCGTTCAGCCATTTTCAGAGCAGTTAAGTTACTTTGGGGAGTATCACATGCAAATGAAGTGTTCCTTAATGTACACAGAAGTATGCATATGTCAGGATTTCTCAAGTTGGCATGATTGATATTTTGGGCCAAATAATTCTCTGCTGTGGGGACTGCCCTGTGCCCTGCAGGATGGTTAGCGGCATCCGAGGCTCTGTCAGTAGATGCCCAGCTCACCCGTCCTCAACTGGAGGATCAAAAATGTCTTTCAATGTTGCCAAATGTCCAGTGGGGTCAAATTCACCCTCATCCTAGTTGAGAAACACAGTTTCATAACAGTGGGTGTCCAACCACCCATGTATCAGTTAAAGTGTGTTATTATATGCATCACTGACAAAACCTAACCTAGTTGCAATAAGCATCTGCATTTCATTCATTCAAAGTCCAATAGTTGTATTCCCTTCTGTGCCTCTTTCCTGAGTGACCTTTCTATAAGCACGGCTTCTATTGGTGGTTCCTTCTACCATGTGTTTCAGCCACCCAGAGGCCTCTGCTTCCAGCTGCGTGTATGTGTGAAGGGGAGAGAGCTATGTGTTGTGAAAGATAAATTCAAGGTCAGGCCTGGAAATGACTTCCATTTCTTCTGTTCAATTTACTGACCAAAACTAGTCACATGGTGCCACCTGTATGCAAAGGAGTTTGGGGACTGCAGCCTTCTTGTGTGTCTCTGAGGAATATGAAACAGTTTGACAAACACATAGGAATAACTGAAATTTAATAATAGGGATTTTTGAACAGTACTTGCTGCACAATAAAAATGTACTCAATGTATATTTTTAAAACTTTATGTGTAACTCCCACTTCAGGCTAAAATGTAGTAACACAGTCTGCATTAACCACACATCACCTCTTTCCCACACACCTGAAAAAAAAAAAAACAAAGAATAAAAACATAAAGAAAAAATATATAAAATAGTGGTGTCAAGAAGTGATCTCAAACAGAAAACAAACAGAAAAAGCTTTATTTGAAAGCATAATGCCCATTAATAGGTGAATTGGTAGATGATGGTATGGCCACATAATGGAAAATAACTCAGCAACAAAAAGAAATGAACTAATTATTCTTTTATCTTTATTATTGAAAGTGTTACATAAGTCCCTCTTTCCCACATTAATCTCTTCCAGGCTACTCCTATCCCCACCCCTCAGGTCTTCACCACCCCATTGTCTATATCCATGGGTTATGCATTTATGCATACACGTTCATTGGTTGACCTCTTCCCACCCACCCTCTCCTGCCTTCTCTCTGAGGTTCAACAGTCTGTTCATGGTTCTATGACTTTGGGTCTATTTTTGTTCATTGGTTCATTTTTATCATTAGATTCCACATATGAGTGAGATCGTGTGATACTTATTTTTCTCTGACTGGCTTATTTCATTTAGCGTAATGTTCTTCCGATATGTCCATGCTGTTGCAAGTAGTAAGAGTTCTTATTTTTTTATTGCCACATAGCATTCCATTATTTAATTGTACCACAGTTTGTTTTATCCATTCATCTACTGATAGACACTTAGACTGTTTCCAAATCTTAGCTATTGTATATTGCACTGCTATGGACATATATTATTTCTGATGAGTGATTCAGAATTCTTAGGATATATTTCTAGAAGTGGGATCACTGGGTCAAATAAAAGTTCCGTTTAATTTTTTCATTTTTGGGGGAAACAAAATGTTTTCCATATGGCTGCACAAGTCTGCATTCCCACCAGCAGTGCACTAGGGTTCCCTTTTCTCCATGACCTAGCTAACAATTGTTGTTTGTTGATTTGTTAATGATAGCCATTTTGACAGATGTGAGATGATATCCCATTGTTGTTTTGATTTGCATCTCTCAGATGATTAGTGACTTTGAGCATTTTTTTCATATGTCACTTGGCTTTCTGTATGTTGACGTTGGGGAAGTGTCTATTTTGGTCCTTTGCCCATTTTTTAATTGGATTGTTTGTCTTCCTTTTGTCAAGTTGTATGAATTCCCTATATATTTTGGAGATTAATCCCTTATCAGATGTATCATTGCCAAATATGTTTTCCCATGTAGAGGGGACTCTTGTTGTTTTGTTGATGGTTATTTTGCATTGCAGAGCTTTTTATTTTCATGTAGCCCCATTTGTTTATTTTCTTAGTTTCCATTGTATGGGTAACATATTGTAGAAGAGATGTCTGAGATTTTGGTGCCTATAGTTTTTTTTCTAGGACTTTTGTGGTTTCATGTCTTACATGTAAGCCCTTTATCCATTTTTAGTTTATTCTTCTTGTGTATGCTGTAAGTTGGTGGTCTAGTTTCATTTTTTTTTGTATGCACCTGTCTAATTTTCCCAACACCACTTATTGACAAGACTGTCTCTGCTCTATTTTCTGATATTGCCTCCTTTGTCAAATTTTAATTGAGCATAGTGGTGTGGGTCGATTTCTGGGGTCTCTGTTCTGTTCCATTGATCTATATGCCTGTTCTTGAGCTAGTACCAAGTGAACTAACTATTGATAAACCCAACAATCTCATAATAATAATGCTGAGTTAAAATCCCTCGACAAAATAGAACACTTTGATTCTATTTACCTAAATCCTGGAATATACAGACCAATCTTCAGCGAGATAAAGCCCCTTAGTGGTTCCCTGGGAGATGGGGAGGGAAAAGGTGAGAGGGAGAAATTGTAAAGGGGCACAAGGAAATTATTTATGGTGATGTAAGTGCTCACAATCTTGATTGTGGCATTTATTTTATGGATGTAAACATATATCAATATTTTACTTAAACTGCTAAAGTTTATTTCATTTTAATTAATGTAAATTTAAGTAATTTAATCTTAATATGCTTTTATCTGTCCAAAGTCTCCAGAACACTCTCTCCAAGGCCAACATCACTGCAGCACACAGACAAAGCATGAGACCCTATTCAAGCCCTCCTTCCTCACATTACATGGACCTGCCTTTCTTGCTCAGTAGGAACCAATATTCACTGGGAGGAGTAGCAGAAAATAAATAATAAAACTTTAGGCAAGAAAAAAGGAATTCAAATGAAATCATTTGAACTCAGGCTTCTTGCGAAGAACCAACATGTCTGTTATTTGCTTCAAAACTTCTGGAAGTTCATCAAAGCTATAATTTAATCAAGATTCCAAGGCCAAATAAATGATGAGTATGTTTGAGGGATATAGGATCTGCTTTAGCCTGAGCCCTTGGAAATGGATTGGCCTGACCTTCAGACAATGGCGCTGAGATGCTTCTCTGCTGAGTTTCAGAGGTCCAGCAGCACTTTACACCTTGTGTAAGGTTACTGACTTCCAAAGGTCCTGTCCTTCTTCTACCAAAGCCTCATTTCTACTTTCTCAGATCCTAAGGGAGATTCTCATCAGAAGCAGATTCTGTACTAAGCCAGAGACACCTGTCAATGAAAAAAGTTAATTTTTCAAACCTTTTGCACCATTGGCTTCTGAAGGAGGACATCATTGATCTGTCTGTGTGCAGTGGGGAGGATTTTTTCTTTTTAGAAAAAGAGCAATATATGGCTTGAATGTGAAAATCAATGCAGTTGAGAGGAAAAATGGACTGACAGAGGCTGCAGATGTTCCACAGAGGAGAGAGAAAGGACAATTGAGTTTCAGTGAAACACAAATATGGTGAGAAAATGAAATCACTCTGTTCATGCAGTTTCTAAGAAGAAGGTCTTGAAGGAAAAGACCCTACAATTTTAATTCTAATCCTAAAACAGGGAAATATTATAAGATTAAAAAAATAAAGACTCCCAGCTTTAAATAAAGGAAAGAACAAATCTGTTCACTTATGTGAGATAAAACAGTTTTATCCTCCACAGTGTGTCCTATTTTAATACACAGTGACTTGCTAGTTTCTAATGATTTTTTTCAATTGGCAAAATGATAATTAATATCCCCCAATGGATGGTAATACAATAGCCTTTTATTCCACTTTGAATTCTCCGACAGTCTAGCATGGAACTTGATATATTTTCTTATAAGTACTGAGCATAGAGTCAGGATTCAAAATTATTTCATCTATAGTAGAAAATACATTGTTGCATCACATTTTCTATAACTATAGTCAACACAACCATTAGCGTATCAAGAAAGAAACATTTATGGAAATCTTTACCACATGGAAGAGTTTTAAACTCATAAGCATGGTTTTTGGCAAAAAAATGAAATTTTTGGAAGTAGAAAAACTTGATTTCAAGACCTATCTCCATCTCTCATAAGATCCAGATAGCAGAGTGCTACAAATGCTTGCTGAGATCCTAAAGTCACAGACACTAAATGCCGAAGTGAATTTTGAAGCGGACACAACACCAGTGACCCTGCAAGCCCCTGTTGCCATTGACAGTCTGAGAAGGTCAGAGACAGACTGGCGAGTTAGGAGGAGTGGGTTTGCCTGGATTAGCCTTTACTGAGATCCAGGCCACACAGTTGGACATTTGTGAGCCACAGGCCCCTCCACTTAGACCTGTGAGGCAATCCTCAAAAAGAGGTTAATCAGTAAATTTTGTAAGTTAGACATCTCCTCTGTGGTTAAGAGTAAGAGTGACCTGGTCAGTGTGCTCAGTGATTGTCGACCTATGAACCCAGGAAGTGATGGTTTGATTCTCAGTCAGGGCACATGCCTGGATTGTGGGCTAAATCCGCAGTGAGAGGCACACAAGAGGCAGCCCATCAATGATTCTTTCTCATAACTGATGTTTCTATCTCTCTCTCTCTGGCTCTTAAATCAATAAAAATATATTTTTTTAAAAAGACGGCTTGCCAAAACCGGTTTGGCTCAGTGGATAAAGAGTCAGCCTATGGACTGAAAGGTCTTGGGTTCGATTCCGGTCAAGGGCATGTACCTTGGTTGCAGGCACATCCCCAGTGGGGGGTATGTAAGAGGCAGCTGGTCGATGTTTCTCTCTCATCGATGTTTCTGACTCTCTATCCCTCTCTCCTTCCTCTCTGTAAAAAGTCAATAAAATATATATATAAAAAAGACGGACTGCACAGACCAAATTTAGGACCTCCCCAGAAGGGCTGCTTAGGGTAATGGGCCCCCAGTCGTAGGAAGAAACAGAGGTAAGCCACTGAATTCTCTGTCTCCACAGAAGTCTTTGCAGGCCATCTGTAAAACTGCAGAGAATACTATGCTGCCTTAAATAAAAAAAACTTCAGGAGACATCACCAGCAACTGGGATGGCAGAAGAAGATGTCCTAGAACCCACATCCCAATCTCAACAGCACCCGAATGAGGATGGGTCCACTTTAAAGACCTGCCGGGCACAAGGAATACAAGATTCATAGCAGTTCCGCCCGCTGTCCAAAAGCAGAGCATGCCTCTGAGACTTGGCCTGGGTCAAGCATGGTACAAAGCAAAGAAGCAATTTCCAGTTGTTTACATGCTTTTATTTTGTTCTGGATCTGAAGGCTCAGCTGCGTCTAGTAACACTGTTAATGTTAGACTCACAGCCACAGCCTTAGGAGCTCTCGGGCGTTTCTAATCTCTTCGGACACAGCTTGGTACCGACAGACAATCAATGGAGGCAAAACCCAGCTGCTGGCAGACACAGCTCCGAGTTCTGTGGTCTTGATGCTGCGATGAGGAATGTGGGTCCCAGGGGAAGAGCTTGGTCTGGCCACTCTCGCTGCCGGGCCCATGCCTTGCCTTGTGGGAAACACGCTGAATGCTATTTAATTGGCCTTTTTTTTGTAAAAGTGAAAATCCTCTTTGGATACCTTCTTGGGGGGGGGGGGTGGTCCTGCAGTTCTGTAATTGGTAGGGAAGGGATAGAGCAAAATTAGGGAAGGTGGACTGTCCGTCTATGGATGCTCATCCCCACATGGAGGAGGCCCTGCCAGGGGAGTGATAATAATGATATCGAATGGGGCATTTTAATTTGTAACCTGAAATTCTGTTTTATGACTTAAAGTGACCCCAGGATCTCATAGTCCTGAAAGTAACAAAAAACTCAGGAGCTGCCTGGGTGCTCAGCTACTGGGGCAGGGGAACAGCAGCCCCACTGAGCTCTCTAAAGGAGAGCGGGCAGTAAAATTACTTTATTTTCTGTTCACACCCCACTGGTAAAAATTGTTTAAGATCAATGTTACCTGGACAATTTTAGAGAATTCATGCATCTACATTAAACTTTTCTTTCCTTACTATTATGGGGGATTAAGAAAGATAATATGTGTGACAGACTGAACATGATAAAAATAAATTCATCTACCATGCCTCTGATTCTGTTCTCCAGCCCTTTCTTACCACTGCTGGCTTCCTCTGTGGCTCCTTCCCTTCTGCTTTCTTCTGCGTTTTCCTTTATTCAATTTTTTTTTTTTGAGTCAGTAGAATTGCTGTCACAAAACTCTTGCAGTTTTGTTTGTGTAGTAGAACAGAAAAACTTTTAGGCCTACATCAGAAAAATTTCTTGTTAGAAGTTCAAAAAGAACTATCAGGGAGACGCAAACAATTTATTGCAGATAAAAGAATTCAAAAAGTAACAGAATACTGGGTACCTTCTCAGGATCAACCAGCTATTCACAGGTAGATAACAACAGGGGAAGTTTCTAATGAAGGCCCTGGATTACTGAAAATAAAAATAAACTCTGTTCACCAGATTAATGAGTAAAGTAGCAACTAAGAAATCTAGAATAGCTTTTTTTTAAAAATATATTTTTATTGATATTTTACAGAGAGGAAGGGAGAGAGATAGAGAGCCAGAAACGTCAATGAGAGAGAAACATTGACCAGCTGCCTCTTGCACACCCCCTACGGGGGATGTGCCCGCAACCAATGTACATGCCCTTGTCCGGAATCGAACCCGGGACCTTTCAGTCCGCAGACCGACGCTCTACCACTGAGCCAAACCGACCTCGGCTAGAATAGCTTTTAATAAATGATCATATTAACAGATAATTAATAAAATTTCATTATCTATCAATGACAAATAAATAAATTAATGATTGAAGAATTACTTAAAATTAATAGTTTTAACTAATGTAAACAGTGGATTTAATAATGCAACCCTCATCAAATCTAATACTAAGAGAAATATGGCTATTATTTTTATTAGCATTTACTATTAATACAGAAATATAGTCATTGAAATAAAATATGAAAAATAAATCATTTGTATAATCTTTTTTGAAACAAAACAATTTTAGTTAGAAATAAACAATGGAAAACTGTAATCTTAAGAATTATTATGATTAATAATCTATCTCAGCAAAGTTAATTATTTAAGCTGAATATACAAATGTTAATAATTTTATATCCATAGAAATGACTAATTTGAAGATAGAACAAACATTTCCCATGATTATTTTTAAATTAGAATACCATAACTTTAATTTAAACTAGTTAACAAGATAATTATAAGGGGGAAATATTAATTACATATACATATCAAGAGCCAAATGAATAAACGTTCATAATGGAAACTATATCATGCTTTTTAAGCAAAAAAGAAAAGTAATGATGAATTGTCATAAGCCAACTTATACTTTTAAACTAATCTCAATCAAATTTTAAAAACTTCATATTTATATGGAAAATTAAAGGTTAATACAATGAAACAGTTAAAATAACATTTTTAAAGCAAGGTTTATGTGATGGGGCTTAAGGACTCACTTGCAACTTTAAGTGACATTAAAACATGCTACTAAGCTACAGTAATTTTTAGCATTGTAAAATGACACAATAAAGAAACAGGGCTATGAACTAAAATAGGAATCTAAAAAGAAAGAAGAATATACCAAATCTGTAATAACAAAAGCATAATATGCTAATTAGACCAAAAGTCCTTCTGGATGACTTTCGAGGAAGCCAGGGCTATGAGGGAAGCCGGGATCCTGGGTGCCTGCTGGCAGCTGGAGGGAAGCCTGGGTCCCAGGCGCCAGAGGGAAGCCAGTGCTGGCAGCTGGGGGTAGGAAGGCCTACTCTTGCATGAATTTGTGCATCAGGCCTCTAGTGTAATTATACTATATTTCTGTAAGATTGATGAAATACAAATTGGCACTGTTCGGCAGGTTTTTCATTTATTCATCATTTTATCTTTCCATTAAGCACATATTTGCTCAATATTTACTAAGTCTGGAGATATAAGATACATAACTGCATCTTATATCTCCAGACTTCCTGTTCACTTTTGCTTCTCAATAGACTTCCTGTTCACTCTTGCTTCTCGTCTTCTTTTACATGAATTCCCCTTATTACCTTCTATTGTATTCCTATGCACAGGATGGCTTTCTCTCATCATGTTGAAGTTATTTGTTACCACAGATTAAGTATGCATTTTCTGATAATTTCTTATAACTTTTTATAGAAATGCTCATTATTGCTCCCACTTTTTATTTCGGGTTAAAGGAAAAAGTTTGTATTTGGGAAATATTAGTTCATTCTTTGCTAACATATTTCACATAGCATTATCTCTAGTTTGTGATTTAAAAAGTGCAAGTAATTACACACTATATTAGTGATTGTGATATAAAAAAAATTTAAGGAAAGAGCCACATATCTGGTGAGAGATAAAGCATAATATATTTGATGGTTCTAAATATCATTCAAGCAGAAAACAAATGACTGTGCCTTATAATGGCCCTTTCTCTTCTCTCTTTACCAATCAAAATCCTGTATATCCTCGTTTCATCCATCATTAGTCTTTGCTTATTCTAAATTTTCATAGCCTTTGTTGAACTATAGTACAGCACAATATTATTTAAACTCACTTCAGTTAGCTATTCCAATCCTTCCATATGGGTCATATCTTGATTAACTGATTTTCCACCATGCAACTTAGCAGCTAGTGCTAATCCTCAAACATATCGGCACTCACTAAATTCTAGCTGAATCAAAGTACTATATCACTGAGTCAGATAGAGATGAAATAAATGCAATAATAAAGCTGTGAAACATAAATAAATAAAAACAGGCAACAACTCAAAAGCCTTGGCATTTTATTTTATTTGGTTTTTGAAATTGGGCTTTATAAAATGAGATAACACTGTAAGTCCCCTAATCCTTGAGTAGCCACCTACACTTCAGGTGCTTGGGACGTGAATCAGAGAACTCTCCAGGCCCACTGACATACTCTGTTACCTCGTCAGGTCTTCGGCCCCAAGCCCTGTGTGGACACCTACTCTGAGATGGGTTAGAATACTTGTGGTCTCATCTATCCATGTGAGGACTGCTCTGGTCCCTTCAGCTTCAATCTGAAGCATCTTCATGCATTTGTTCAACCTACATAATTTTTTTCCTGGGAAACACTTTCCATCTGACCAAAGAAAGGTTTACACACTCAAAGTCTCAAAGTATACTGTCATCATCTGTGCAGAGATGTGTTCTGAAAAGTCGGTATTCAGAAGGAAAAGGGAGGAAGGGGAGCAGAGGAGGAAGAGGAAGAGAGAAGGACAACCAGGATACATCTAGGCAGAGCATTTGCTCTCCATTGGATGCAGGCATTGTCATTCCCTGCTTTTACTGTTCACACTCAGAATCTTTATATATATATATATATATATATATATATATATATATATATAATTGATATTTCACAGAGAGGAAGGGAGAGAGATAGAGAGCCAGAAACGTCAATGAGAGAGAAACATGGACCAGCTGCCTCTTGCACACCCCCCACCGGGGATGTGCCTGCAACCAATGTACATGCCCTTGACTGGAATCTAACCTGGGACCCTTCAGTCCATAGACCGACGCTCTACCACTGAGCCAAACCAGTTTCGGCCACACTCAGAATCTTTTTGGCCTCAGCATTCATATAGCATTTACATTTCTGGAACTGGAAAAGAGTTAGCCTAACCTACTCACCTTAGATGATTCTTTATGGTGCTCACACAGATGGTCCTCTCCTGATTCAAGGTATGGCAGTTTGTGTTGTGTGTAGATCTCATTGAAGCAGCTGCATGAGAGGGAAGAGAAAGAAGAAGTCTTCATTTCACAGTCCAAAAAAAGGAAGGAAAACTATCAACTGGTAAGAGATACCCATGGCTTTGGTCATGGAAAAGCTCTCCCTTGCAGCAGGAAGGCCATATTTGTCTTCCTGATCAACGTCACTCTCTCCCCTTACACTCTCCTCTGCCCAAGATTGCGAAGTTAACACATTTACTTTGGAAAGAAGATAAGAATTAAGCAAATGATATTTTGAAATAAAAACTTATTTTCTTTCAAATATAGATTTGCATTAAGGATGATAATGGTATTTATTATAAATGATGCATTTTATTAAGTCCATGAACAATTTAATTTGGCTACACAAATAATTATTTGAAGAAAGAATTGCTAACTCCACATTAAAGATTATATTAAAAGTGTTTAATATTAAAATTATATATCATATAATATTTTAATGTTAAAATATTCAATTATTTATATCAGACTGGTACTATTCTAATACTGAGTAATCACCGAAAACAGGACAGACAAAAATCCCTGAGAAAGAAGTTTCTATTCTAATTGGATGAGACAAATAATATAAATAAATAAATAAATAAATAAATAAGTAAGTAATCCTATATAATAAAAGCCTAATATGCTAAGTGTACAGTTGTATAGTCATCCATTCAACCAAAGCACAATATGTGTCTGTATGTCTGATTTCTAACTAATACACCAGCTGCTATGAGTTAATTCTAAGGCTATTGCACAGAACCTGTTTCCTTTGTTTCCAGTGTACTCTACTTGTTCCCCATTGTTTTTACTAAAATCTGATCCATTCAATTTATATATAAAATCTGTAACAGCAACATCACAAGATATTGGTTCTCTAGTGCTTTGGTGGATTTTAAAACTATCTTCAAAGTATTTTGCTTTGGTGTTTCCATATAACATTACTCTCTATTTAAATGAATTGAGAGACAATTAATGGTCACAAAGGTGTTAAGATAGTTTCCACCTCTTGATCTTTCCAGGGCCATGAAATCTTCAGTACCAGTCACTTTTAAATGAATATTTTAAAAAATCACCAGATACTAAAATGTCAACAGGTAAAAGGAAAAAGAGAGAAATATCACTTATTGAACCCATATTTAATGACAAGACCTTTACATGTATTGCTTCATTCTAATTCCCTCTAGGAAGATAAAAATATTCCTATGTAATAAAAGGCTAATATACAAATTGTCCCCTCAACCTGAAGTTCAACTGATAGAGTTCTACCAGGGAGTGGGGCAGACTGGGCAGCCACTCGTAGTCCCTCCCCTGGCCAGGCCAGCCCAATCAGGCTGATTGGGGCTGGCCAGCTGGACCCCATCCATGCACAAATCTGTGCACTGGGCCTCTAGTTGTTATATATTATGTTTGCCATTTTATAGCTAAGGGAAAAAAATGAGATTCAGGGAATTGAAAATTATGCATGCACATTCACAGAGCTAAAAGCCAAGACAGAGTCTGTCATATTTACATAATCTCTGTTGTGTAGCTAAACACACTATGATTGGGGTTTTAAATAACACCCAGAGTCGCACAGTGAATAAGTGACAGAGCTACACAACATCAAGCCCCAGTTCATGTGTATCCCCCAGTCACCAAGCTGTCTCTAATGTGATTGGAAGTAATAGAAAG